>OZ005660.1:244865081-246065081 GCA_963930645.1 Salticus scenicus
TCTGATTTTTTTGTTTGATGAAAGGTTGTGCTTAATTATTTTGACCCAAAAAAAAAAAAAAAAAAATATTCTAATTATGCAATTTATAATGTTTTTTCACACTTTTCATCTCATATATATACAATATATATATATATATATATATATATATATATTGTACATTTTAAATAAAAACATATTATTATATTGCATAAAAACATATTTTAAACTATTATGTACATTCCATAAGTTTAATTTCTGGAATTAAGCATTTCTACCATTGTGAAAATTAGTATACATATGACAGAATATTAAACGTGAAGAAAAAGGCCTGAATTTTTGTCAAATTATGATGATTTTCCTCAAATGTAATCAAAAGAAGCAGCATCGAAAAATTTGATTTTTCAAAAAAAAAAATTATGAAGTTTTCTTAAAGATAATATTGCTGCACAGTTTATAAAAAATGAAAATATAAAGTAGAATCAAGTAGAAAAAGCGGACCATCAAGGCAGTTTTGTGCGTAAAAACTAAAAAGTTCGTATGAATGATGAGGGTCAAGAACTTTACAACTATAGATTTTATAACTATGGATGGCTGGTTGATAAACTAGAAGATGCGTGACTCTATCACAGCTGCATCCATCCCAAAGCATTCGAAGTCAAAGTATAAAAAAAATTATTTTTTAGTGCAAACTTCATGAAGCAAAGCAAAATGTGGGTTTTAACGCTACTCCGACAAAACGGATGTTCATCCAGATTTGTTGAAAGAATGATACAGCTCAGATTTTATACATTTGTAAACTTGCACTGCTTTTTTTTTTTTTTTTTTTTTTTTTTTTTTTTAACAAAACATGATGATGTATTCAATGTCGAAAACATTGTTGGATGTGAGAAAATTAGACAACGTAATAACTGATGTTCTGACGTACAGTATGACAGAGCTGTTAATAAAATACCTATAGTTTTTTAAGGAAGAAAGAAACATTGGGGCTTAAAAAGGAGTGAATTTGCTTGTGGTTTAACATACTAATAATAAGAAAACATGATAGATATCTGCAGTCCTCTGATTTTTTCATGAAATGAAACAAAATGCTAACTGAAAAGATTATTCTGGTTTAGAACAATTGTGTTGCATATTTAATGTTGTAACACACAAAACTATTTTTTTCTACCTAATTCAACCACTTAATCGAGAATCAGAGCTTTAAATGTTATTAATAGAAAAGAATTAGCCAAAACATCTATCAGACATCGATGTCTGTGATTAATCTGCATCATTTTCTGTAAACACTGCAGCAAAATCTGTCAATTTCTTGTATTCTATGCATTATTCTTTGACTGAATTTTTTGTGACCATGGGAGCCTCTGTACAAATGCAGAGTCGACGAGTTTAGTGTTAAAATAGTGGTGATAAACCTTGTCATTTACTGAAAATAAACGATAGAGAACACCAAATGTTTGGGTGCTTACCAAATCCTAAACTGTCAGTCAATTTGCCAACCTACCAGGCCTTTAGAATCGTCCTCACTGCTAGGGTAGGAAACATGGTTACACTACGCATAAAAATGTTTTGGGAGAGTACAATGACACAGTCATAAAATTCTTCTTAGCATTAAGCCCGAATAAGATTCTGAAGAAACAATGTTCCATCTTTGAAGTTCATGAACAATTTGACAAGGACTCCCTTCATTGTGTTAAGATTGATGAAAACTTCCTAAGTTCAACTGAAGTATCTTCTACTGAAATCTTGGATTAGTACTCCTGTTCAAGAGTTGCATTAGAGTACCGAGTAAAGATGAAAATCCTAATTGAGATGTGATGATGGATACACCACATTGCAAAGCTCTTCATATATGGGCCGCAATTTGCCCCGAAGTCTTCCACTACTATTTACTAGCAATTAGCTTTTTAAATTTATGGGCTTAGTAGGGCAAAAATTGTTATTTAAAATTAGCGGTGGAAGATTCAAGCAAAAAATTTTGACCAGGGCCCGAAATTTCAACTCAGATTACACTTGCCGAAAAAAAAGTTTTACTCGCCTCAAATAGATTTGTCATCCTCATGTTTTTTCTTTTTTCACATTTTGGGCTTGTTATTTTCCCTAACTATTTGAAATCCTTTTACTTATATGCCTAAAATTAAATATATTAAAAGTGTGTCGTATAAAATCCTGTCTCATAATCATCTGTAATTTAGAATCATTAATGTATTGTATTAGAAATTTGAAAAAGATTAAAATACCTAAAATAAAAACGTAAATGCAAAGAGTCAATAAAGAAAAAAAGAAGGGAAAAAAATCTTTGTCCAACAATATCCTGTGAAAACCTTTTTATTATGAAAGATTAAGCTTCCTTATTTACCTATATATTTATTTATTTAACTTTTACATGAGAAATGTCTTTTTTGTCCATTTTATCTTTGTAACGGAATGTCGATGTGTATAACTTGTCCATTATTGTTATTTGAAATAGCCATTTTGGAATAACTTTTTCGATAAAATCGTTGCTTACAAATCATTAGAAGCACCAATATTTAGGGTTTCAGTGAAACACTGGAAAATATGAACTGTATTTTTATCATTAATAAACGTAGGCAGTATCTTTAAAAGGGCTCGGGCTCATTTTTATGCGACAATATCACATAGGCAAACTTTCTCACTTCTCTTCTCTCGGATAGTGGGTAACGGGCAAAGAGGCTATCTGCTTGTCTATTCTTCTTTGCTTAGAGAAATAATGGTGGGAGAAACGAAACTGCCGAAGAGATTAAAACTTTTAGGCATGCACTAAGTATTTTTCCTTTCTCGGGGTAGGGCGATCGTCGAGCAGCGCACACATAGACTCGGCATTCCGAGAGTAAAAAGAGAGGTCAAATATGAGGTTATAAGATGGCAAGGTTTTGTCATATTTAAATCTATTAAAAGAATGCTTTCTGTCACTGAATCGTGTAAGAATTCTGTCTATAATTACACCAAATTTTTTCTCGACATTGGCGAGCTGGCAAGCGGAAATTTCGTACCCTGATATAGACCGTATGAACTTGTTCATAAACTCAGATGGATAATGAAAGTTTGGGAGCAGGCCTTTAATGCTACATTTTTGTAAAGATTTAAACGCTTAATTCTCCATCAAAAAAAAAAAAAAAAAAAAAAAAAAGAAAGAAAGAAATCACTAATAGTTGTTTAGAAGCCTAATATTTAATTAATGTAGAAATATTAATTAATTCGATTTGTAGTATGTGTTTCTTAATTTTATACAGATTAATTTATTAATTTTCAATTAATAATTAGTTAAATATCTTTTGAAATTTAAACCATGTTTATTAGTTCCATTTATTGTTCCATTTTGAAATTTCTTTCCAGATTAGTAGAAGAAATATTTTTTTCTACAATTTGGGAATATTTGTCAGTTATAAAAATCAGCCGCTCAAAATAAAATTACTTTGGCTCAGAACAAATATGATTTTACTGAGTGACGGGTACTGTTTATATATATACTGTAAAAACCGGCATATGGGCTGCATTCACTTACGGGCCGCACTAATGTAACTTCAGTTACGGAAAAATTAAATTTTGCAGAATTTTCACACCACATGTAAGGGCCTCACTTTGAAAAATAAACTAACACTTAAAATTCCATAAAATTCCATAAAAACAAGTACTATTTATATATTCATAACAATATATTCTATTCATCATTTAAATATCGGATATATCGGCAAGTTGCATTGCTGCATTACTCGCCTGACAAAAAGTTGTGTTTTCTTTTGACCCAAAATAATTGTTGCGAATTCTTGCATTTTATGGTGGTTATTCAATGTAATAATTCAATGTAATAATAATCAATATTCAATAAAATAAGCATGGTATTGCAACTTTTTACACTTAAACATTGAAGAAGGCGAAGAAATGAAAATTGATAGAACTTTTATTCTCTAACTTCAAAACTTTTGGTAAAGCCCTGCCTCAGAGAAATTGAATACTCCCTTTTGCAGGTGGCAGAAATCCAAAGCATAAACAAGTTCATGATAGGTAACTTGCTTATGGCAAATCTAGTGAGCAAGTTAGGTGAATGAGCAGGGCTATTGTGACTCGATTTTAAACCTGCTTTGTGGGTTTGAGTTAACACTGCAATGTCATGGTGCTTCGTACAACCTTTTTTTTTTTTTTTTTTTTTTTTTTAAGCACTGGTTAGAAAAACAGTAGGAAAGAAAATCTTATTTTTTTTTATATTTATATATATAAATATAAATATAAATATAAATTGTTATTCAATTATAATTCAGTGTCAAAGTCTAACTTTTCTACTGGTGTATCCTGTAGTTGTGATGATCCTTCTTATGCAAAATTTGTAGACAAGGACCATGGACATATTATTACTGGAGATCTTGAATTTGTTAATAACAGCAATTTAAAAAAAACTTATGCATTATCCACAAAATTTAGACTTCCATCAAAAACTAATATTCCACAGATTTTACAGCAATTAACTTTTGATATTGATTTGTTTATCTATAAAATATCTATATCATACAATAAACCTATTGAATATTTTAATCAGTGGAAATATTTAGTGATTTCGAAAATGAAAACTGAATTAATAAAATATAAAACACATTTAACGTATTACAGTAAATCCGATCTTGTTAAATCTATTAATGTACTCAAACAAAACTATGTTATTACTTATGTTGATAAATCTCCGAATAACTATGCCATAATATGTAAACAATATTATCTTTCTCTACTTGATAAAACCATATCTTCGAGTGCTAACTTTCATCCCACCTGTAATGACATTAAAATTAATAATAGAAAAATTCATAGCTTTTATAAATTATTAAAGCTTCCATTTAACAATTTCAACTATCCTTATATTGTTCTTATTCCTAAATTTCATAAAAATCCTATTAAATTTAGAACTATTACTATTGGTTGTAAGACATATAACAATAATGCTATTAAAATACTCCTTGATATTCTTAAACAAATTTCTAACTTAATTAGTAAATCTAACAATTTCTACTGTAAAAATAGCTATCAACTCAAAGAAATAGTACAAACTCTGAAAAATGTTAATGAAATTATTACTTATGATTTTGCTGACTTGTTTAATAATATTAATTTAACCGATCTTCATCAAATTATTTACAACCTTTATGTACGTTTTAAAAGTGAACTTTCTCTTCCTAAACACTTTTGTGCAGCTTCCTTTAAAACTCTTTTAAATTTTATTATTCACAATAATTGCATTCTACATAACAACACTATTTATCTCCAAAAGGTCGGTATCCCACAAGGGGGATGTAGCTCGAGTCTGTTAGCTGACTTATATCTATACCATTATGAACAAAGTTTCTGTAATGATAATGTCATCATTTATAGATACATTGACGATATTTAAATTTTTTATGTTAATAATTCTACACCATCTTTATTAAAATTTCAATATCCCTCTCACCTTACACTAACAAATAATTTTATTAACAACAATTGCATTAGTTTTTTAGATTTAAAACTTAAATTAAATGGTGGAAATATATCTACTAATCTATATGATAAACGAAATGATTTTTGTTTTAAAGTAAATTTATTTACACATTTTAATTCTTGTCTTCATTTATCTGTATACAGAAATATCATTCTTAATCACCTATTTCGCATAAACAGACTTTGTTCATCTCATTACAAAAACAAAAATATTATCAATTTAATTAAAACTGCTATTGATATGGGTTATCCCAAGAGATTTATTTATTCTATTATCTATAAATAAATGTTCATTGTCTCACAAAAAAAAAAAAAAAAAAAAAAAAAAAAAAATGTATGTGTATGTGTATGTGTATATATGTATATATATATATAGTGGTGTGTATGGCTGGTTGGTTGGGTGGGTTGCTGAATTTAATTAATTTATTTTTTAAAAAAAGGAAGAATGGTCTTATTGCGATTGCAGGATACATCATCTCTTTCTGGTTGATAATGATTAAGTTTCAACAATTCATACATTTTATTTGATTAATTATTCAAAATAAAAAATTAGATCGTATTCAAATTTGTGTTTTCATAATAATTATTAAAAAAAAATAGATAAATGAAATACAATCAAATAATAATAATAATAATTATTATTATTATTTTAAAATTAAAATAATTCACCAATAACCTCATCATAATGACTTTATCATCACTTGTTGGCCTTTTGATCTGTTTGCTTAAGAATACAAATTACACTCATGTAAATTGAACGTCCAATCGTACAATTTCTCAAATCACTTAATAGTAACTCATTTTTTTTTTCACGTTAGATGGCGCTGGCTTACGTTGTGTAACGTATGCTCTAAAGTGAAAATCGTATTGATTAACATTAAACTTAAATTTCCCTCTAGAACATCATCTTTTTATTTGTGCTTTTAAGCTTTTAAATTTTAAGAACAATAATTATCACTTTCATTTATTTCATTTCAGAAACTATTTCGATTAATCGATTCTTTACTTTTAATCATTTCTTTTCAGTTTGTTCGTTTTGGCAACCGCCCGGTTTATTTTTACTTATTCGATTTGGACTAGGTTTACATGTGGACTTCTCAATTTTAAGTATTACATTTATCAATTCTGGTTGAATTACTGTATAAGCTATTTTCCTTTTATATTTCTATTTTTTATGCAAGATAGAAACTAGTGTTGTATATTGCTAAAATAGCTACACAACAATGAGAAATCTTGCATTACAGCTGACAGAAATGCTAGTTTCCTGATGAGATCTTTTCTGGCTTTCAGCATTTATAACTCTATTTTTCACTTCATGAATTATCTTTTCTTTCAACAGTTCCTTTTGGTTAATTTCTTTCAATTTATATTATGTGTTGCCTGTATTTACTGGTTTAATGGATTCTGCAAATTAGGCTTAAGTGTTTTGTGTGTCATTTCCCGTCTGCGTAAGTAATATAACATGTTTTTACTTCTCAGTGTAATTAATTTAAATTATAATCGTGATATTAACTTTATACGTAATACATCTCATTTCAAATTTCATTGTTGGTATTTTCATCTTTCTTTCATTTGCTGAGTGTTGTAAAGGAATTAAATTATTCATTATATATATATATATATATTTTTTTTTTTTCCTTCTGAAAAGTGAAAGCTGAACTTTTTTGTTCCTATTTTATATTAAATGTACTAATTGTTTATATTTTTCTTAATATTTCTCTAGGGTTTCTTCTTCACCTACAAATATGGACAAAGTGCTATTGGCAGAGAACATGACTGAAAGAAGCAGAATTTTAAATTATGTGAATGTATTTATTTTGTGAGATTCAAAAATAAATAAATAAATACTAAGGAAATAATTTTTTTTAAATTCTGTGCCTTTAACTGATTCCTTATCATGATGAAATTTTGTAGAATTCTTTTTGTTTTACAAATAAAGAGTTATATAAATAAAGGCCATATTATATCTTGAATATTGCAGTCGATTGAGTTCAAATTTGGTAAGTATATTATATATCACGGTTGATATTACAAAAATAAGTGTCTTTTAAGTTGTAGACCTGTAAATTAACTGTTGTACTTCATCACAATATAGTATTTCTAATATGGGGACATTTTCAGGCCACAATACAATATGGACTTTTTAGAATGTTTTTTTATTCAGCCGGGTTGTCTGTCATTCTGTCTGTCATCGAGCCACTTTTCTGCTATATTTTGAGCCTAAGGAAGCAGAAATGTAGCAAAAGCGGTTTCACCTGTGAACGCTGTGATTGTGAGGCAAAAGCGCTGGGCTATGAATCCAAAGGTCGTAGGTTCGAACTCACTCGAGGGCAAGTGTTTAAAAATGTTTTTTGTTTAATTCTAAATTCTTTATTGCTAATTAAAAAGAATGCTTTTTTATCGGCGTCCTAAAAAGTAGTAACTTTCATTTTAAGAATCTTTATATATATATATATATATATATATATATATATATATTTTTTTTTTTTTTCCTGTTCATTTATAAGATTTAATCCTTCAAAAAATTATATCGGTTGCACCAGTAACAATTGTCATCTTTCAAATATGGCTGACAAATTAATTTTCATAAGAAATATTCATAAATCTACTAAAATAAATATTGTCATTTCCACATGCAATAAAAATACAGTTCACTAGATCCTAATTTGCTTTTACACAAATAAACAACCCCCTCCCCCAATCTCTGCAGAAGGTAAGGACAGGAAGAAAAAAAAGTAATTGCCTGAAATTTCTTATAAATTTGTAGTTCACATATTTATTTTATCATCTCTTTCTTTTTTTTTTTTCTTAATTTCATAATGCAAGAATATGAAAATAAAAATTATTAAATAATTCTCTGTTAAACCAATGTATCTGGTGTTGCAAATTAGGGGCCACAACATGCGAATTGCATTTCAAAAAAACATATTTTGTGTGAAAATCAAGTTCAGAACCATGATCTTTTTGTAGAAATGTTGAAGGAAGAAAATTACAAAAAAAAAAAAAAAAAAAAAAAAAAAAAGAAAATTAAAAAGTTTAATTGCTAACTTCAAATTGTTTTTGGAAACTACTGCCGAAGAAAAATTCAATGTTTCATCTGTGAGTGACAAGAAAACCAGAATACAAAGGAATTCATGGTAAGTATCTCTTACAGTAAACTGTCTGGTAAGTGTGCTAGGCATAGATGTGAATGGCATGCAGTGACTTGATTCAGCATCTACATGTTAGTCTTAGGGCTTCAATAGTGTTGTGCTTCATACAATGGTTTAGGCAAACAATGTAATAAAGTATTAAAGCTGGTTGACTACACGAAGGTAATAGGACTTGGAAGAGTGAGGGTCTTTCTAAATGGTTTTATCCTGTATTTAATCGAATTTCAGAAAAAAAAAAAAAAAAAAACAGAAACCTTACCACAAAGTTGTTAAGCACAGATTGAAATCAAATCGAATATTTCCAGTCTACCAACTTCAAAAGCAGAAACTCTTTGCCATGTGGGAAATAAAACTTCAAAGATAATGTCAAAAATTTTATTGTGAAAAGTGCAATTAAAATTAAAAAAAAAAAGAAAACTCTGCTGAGTAGGTTCATCGAATAGATTGTTTTATTTTGAAAATTTTTGCAGCATAAAATAATTATAAATTAGTGAAATCATGTTGAGAAAATTTGTACTTGACCCTTGTGCACAATTTTACTGGCAGTTATCCCCCAAAACACAAAATTTGACAATTATAAAATAGTTGAAATAGATGTTAAAAGTGACTTCAAACAGTTGAGCAACAGCTATTGTTGATTCAGGATTTTTTATGTATTAGTAGCATGAATAAGAATACAATTAAGAGTAGACAATCAAAACTTCTTTGTGATTTAATAAAAAAATTACATAAAACATTAAAACAAATTAGTAACGAAGTTTTATCTAAATGTAATATAAAAGTATTTTCCCTTAAATTATTTATTTATTTTATTTTAAAAAATTAACACATTATTTCTTTAAAAACTTAAAAAAAAAAAAAAAAAAAAAGAACTGTGAAAAAATCTGTAATAATTAAATATATTTTTTTAAGTAATAATTTAATTTAAAATGTAAACAATTTTTAGTTCAGATTATAAAAGAAAACCTTGCTGAGACTCAGCTCAATACCTCCCACGCATAAATTCAAACACTCTAATACTACACCCCCACTTTCTTGTACTGTGTGTGTTTCATTTGTTCTCACAGTGACAGCTGAAACTTTTTATAGGGTCATACCTAATCTTGACCTGTTGAAAGAGGGGGGTGTGTGCAAATTTTACACTCTACCCAATTTTATATTGCACTGACCAACAATAATTTTTGATTTAAAATCATAAGTCACTTTGGAAGGGGGGGGGGGGGGATAATGGATTGTTTCTAAGCTTGTTTGTCCTCTGATGTAATATTCCTCTTTTTCAATAGTAAAGACGTAGTGTGTAACAAATTAGCTGCTACTAAGGATATAAATGCTATTTATATAGTTAGAGAACAAATAAAGCTGTTCTGTAGTAGGTAGAATGAATTTATTTACGTACAAAACTGCAAACATTCCGTAGCATTATTTACAAGAAATCTGTGTATATACTAAATTGTGGTTTAAATAAGTTGAAAGTGATTTTCTGGTGGAGAGAGCTATGCAATACTCTGGAATATCGAAACACTGCCTGCAAACACATATATAAATATGCCTTTTATGAAACATTTTTATGGACTGAAAACATATATATATATATTGAAAAACATTAATATAATCAGTGCAAAAATGTTTTTATGAAATTTAAAGATGACTCAACTTCAGTATCAAAACAATTCCTCGGATCACAAGCTGAGACTACCCATATCAAATCAAAGAATAATTATAGAAAAATCGAAATAAATATTGGAAATTGGAATTAGAAAAAAAGCATTATTTGCATTCTAACGTTTTCAAGGGCCTGGTAGAATGCAAATATGCTAAAATATGGATGTTTTTCTGTAACAAAGAAAGCAAAAGCTAAGAATTTCTTTGTTCGCAGGCCCGAAACACCCATAGACAATCCATTAAAGAAGAAGATAAAAATAAAACTATAACCTAATATGACAAACCATAACCATATAAAATTAAGATTAAAATAAAAATACAAAGATACAAAAATTCATCTTACTGAATAAAATATTTGATATGAACACAACTCAAAAAAGAAATATACATAGTCAAAACAGAAAAACGAAAAACGAAGATCATAATAAAACGATAATCATAATAAAACCTTTACCTAAATCTGAAAAACCATAACCATTTAAATGTAAGATTAAAAAAAAAAAAAAAATAAATAAAAAACCCATAAAATTGTAGAAGAATAAGATTACCTTAACCTTTCAAAAATGAAATTGAAGCAATAAACGTCGCACATGTAAAAATGTAACAATCAGTTAGCAGTTAGATTCACAGTTAATTAGTTCAAAATAGCATGGACCATAGAGTAATTTTTAGGATTCACAGTGGAATTCATGTAGGGTAAGGATTCAAATCCTGAAATAAACAGATGATGATTCCTAATATTGAATCATGAATAGTGCTGCCATCTGGAGTAATAAGATGAAAATAATGGAAAAAAACAATCAAATAAATTTAGGATTCAAATAATCAATGTATTTGATTGAAAACCAAAAAATAATACCTAATATTTAGACGTAAATTTAAATTTGAATAAAATGTATGCGGAGAAAAAAAATAAAAAAAAATAAAAATAAAAATAAATAAATAAATAAATAAAATAAATAAATAAATAAATAATTAAAAGAATTTTTTTATTAAGTGTTTGGGATAGCCATTAATTAATGCTAAATTTTTAAAGAATCGAAATTGTAATTTTTGATGTTTGTCAGACACTAAATATTTGATCCTTAGATTAAAATTAAGAAGAATATTGACAAATACAGATTTATGTAAGCATGTTTTAAAGTTAGTGAAATATATATATATATATATATATATATATATATATATATATTTTAAGAAAAAGAAATTTGTATATAATAATTTACTAAAATCAAAATAATTTATCAAAGCCTTTCTTTTAAAAGAAAAAAAAATGCGTTGATAGATCTATTTACATATATATATATATATATGTATTTATTTATTTTAGTGGATAAACTCAAATCTTTAATTAGTTGCTTTTTAATTACAGTAGTGTGCATATGAGAGAGCTGGCGCAGTGACTGTTAATGCCTCTCAGCCCCTCCATTAAATTTCCACCCCCTTTTAAAAACAATGGCGTAAAGACCCTCCATTAAATTTCCACCCACTTTTAAAAACAATGGTGTAAAAACCCTCCATTAAATTTCCACCCACTTTTAGAAAGTGATGGCTCTATTTCAACCATAGCAATTTTCTAAAACAATGGTTCCCAAACCACCCATTAAAATCGCACCCCCTTTTAGAAGGTGATGGTTCTATTTTTATCCATTAAATTTCCACCCACTTTTAAAAACAATGGTGTAAAAACTAACCATTAAATTTCCACCCACTTTTAAAAACAATGATGTGAAAACTAACCATTAAATTTCCACCCACTTTTAGAAATTAATGGCCGCAAACCCACCATTAAATTCCGACCCACTTTTTAGAAATCAATGGTTGAAAAAACGCCATAATTGCCCCCACCGCCTTTTAGAAATAGTGGCTGCAAACCCGCCATTAAAATCCCACCCACTTTTAAAAGTGATGGCTCTATTTTTATCCATAAAAATTTTTTCATGAAAAGTCGCTGCGGGTCCCCCCTTTTCAGCGGACGGAAGCTGCCACCTCCTTTTAAAACAATTACCCATTAGTTAATAGTGATTAAATTCCCCCCTTTTAAACAATAAAAAAAACCTTAAAAATTTTTGCAAAATGCCTCCCGCCAGGCTCAGAGTATATTCAGTCCCGAATTCGACCCACCAAGCGGGCCCTACCTGATAGGCCGAACTCAAGACTAAATACACTCTGAGCCTGCCGCCCACTGAGGCGTACAAACAACATTGAGACGTACAAGACAACACTGTAAGACTATGACGTCATGTGACGTCGGGATCCCACCCACCACTTATAAATATCGATGAATGCTACTTCATTGGATCAACGACGGAAGTAGCCGACATGTCATTTTTGGCTCCGGCAATAGTTCAATAAACCATCAACCCGGATTGATGAACAACCTGGGAGAGGTCGGGATTTGAACCTGGGACCTTGATGTTAATAGTCCCGCGCGCTAACCGTTCCGCCATGGGTACCCGCTAACATTTATTCATATCTTTTATTTAACCATCACACCGCTAGTAAAAATCTTCAAAAATATAGCTTGAAACAAGTTATTCCCCTCTTATAATGCAAGAATTCTTCGAAATATCTATCGCTACAATTTATCTGATTAAAAAATATTGAATAAAATGCTTATTTAAAAACAATCGCGAAAAATGCATAATAAATTCTACTACTTAAATTCCCTCTCCATATAGTGCTGCCATCTCTTTTTAATTCATTTAATCTCTCATAAAAACTCGAGCCTCCTTGCGTCAGAGAAGAGTTACGCAAAGCGAAAGTGTTTATCAAACCAGGAAGTAGTTCGAATTAGAAGGTCATTGCCGACACTTTTCTTTTTATCATAGCGGGTTTCTCTTCTAGAAAAACGAAATACTGCATTAGGATTTATTTCATTTAAAGAAAACGTTTCTTATATTAAATAAAGGAAAATGAATCCAGAAAGATCTGATATTAAAAAACCTAAATACAGTGTAATTGGACCGTGTTCTTTGACAGATATATTCACAAATAAAATGTCCACACAAGTATATTACGTTGATGCTTATTCTGAGCCATTTGATTCACTAATCTTAAAATATAAAATAGCACTGCAAAATTTACAATTGTCTATTCTCGAAGTTATTGATAAGGAGAATGCTTTTGAAATTGGACGTTGTTTCGAGAAATTAGAAGAAACGTTTGAAAAATTAACTGAAAATCATCTTAAAAAAGATTAAAATGGATCCATTTTTTTAATAGTTCAAAACTATTAAAAAGAAAGTTATTGTTCAAATTGGAACATTTGCGCTGGTAATGACTTCCCGACATCTTTAGTCCCCAAATATACAAAGAAAAGAGGTTTGATATCATTGAGTTTTAAGTAATCTGAAGTCACTTTTTCACACCGTTGTGGTAAAAATAAGCTACAGCCATCCGCTAACAATACAACAAGTTTATTTCCATATTTTGTGGTGATCTCTTTAATCTCACTGACAGGGTATCTTTCGCCGACATTGAGTTCATTCATCTTCTTAAAAGTTCCTCCCAATGAACTAAGTGCGTTTAGTTTATTCAACAATTCCATTTTTCTTTCTTTATATATATATCGCATCTCTTTAAATGCTTTTAATATTGAGGGGGTATAAATTTAATCACTTTTCCATCTGATGTAACCCTGAGGTCATTCAATAATTTTATTTCATTCCTGGACAATAGATTATTTTTTAAATATATGATAGCGTTATTTGACAGACGTATTATAATTGAATTTCCGTGTTCAGTAATGTCAGAAACCAAATATTCACCATCCAGTGACCTATACGTTTTAGTATTCAAGTCGTTTAATTTTTTTACAATACGTTCCATTTTCTTTATTTAAGGGGAAAATATATTATATATAATAACAGTTAATGGTTGATCAACCATTAAATGTTGAAAAGATAATTTAAGGCCCCAATTCGGGAGGAATGTCGCTAGGTTCGTATTGTACCGCAGATCTATTACATATGTTTGTCAGAAGGACGCAAACCAGCTTTTTAAAATGGGCTTCGTAAAAGGTTTCGGATAGCAAATGCGCTTTATAAGTCATCAGGTGACAAAGATCTATTTTATCCAGATGCTTTATGATAAAATCTTCGCTAAAAGTTTGCCACCGCATTAACCTACCCCATTCAAGGTAATCTGCGAATTCCGTCATAAACTCTTCAGTAAGCTTTTGTTTAACGCAAATAAGTTCCATATCGATGTCTTGTATGTGCCGACGCATGAATTCATCGGAGAGTGACTGGAATAATGAAACCATTCTCCAATCTAATTTGGAAGCATGTTTATCCATAAAAGGCTCTGACATTTTTTGGTATCTGGAAACTATTTCCCAATCTAAATATTCAGTATTTCTGTCCATAAAATCCTCTGATAGAACTTGAAACCTGGAGATGTTGTACCAGTTTAAAAGACCTTTGTGTTTTTCTAAAAAGGGTTCTGAAAGCTTCTGATACTGACAGATCACCATCCAATTCACCGAATCTTCGAATTCTTCGATAAACTCTTCCGATAAAGTCGAGTATTGACTTATGAGGGACCAGTTAATATAATTTTTACTTACTCTGATTTGTTCTTCCGACAAACCGCTTTTAGATATTTCGTTCCACTCCATTTATTATATGAGGAAAAATATTTGCGATTATATACACAAGAGAATTTCTACCTGTAGATATATCTCGGGTTTTGGATCGCTCGTCTTAATGTATACTTTTATTTCTTTATTTTTCTCAATGGGAGCTATGAATGCTACTTGGCCCCCCTGGTAGTCGATCTCCTTCAGCAATTTATTCGCATTCCAAATTCTAATCATAAGGGGATTATCAGTGTCCTGAAGTGCAAAGAAGGTTATTTTAACCTTTGCGTTATCAGAGAATGACATGAAGGGTCCATTCAGTAAATTATTACTGAACGAGGTAAATGCCACCTTCTGAAACTCCGAGCTGCTGTACCCGCTTTCTGGAGGATCTGCGCATACATAAACATTTCGAGTATATTCTTCTAATTTTTCTACTGTATGCCGAAACCCTATTTCCAAGCTTTTAATCTTTTTAGCAGTCTCCGCCATAGAATTTTTAAAGCTATTGTCCATAGTATCATTATCTCTCTTTACTCCCCGCTTAAAATCCTCTAACTCCACACTGAAATCCTCTAACTTCTCGGAGACAAAGGATTTTGTAGCGGTATCGTTATCGTCTACTGGACTTTGACAGTTCTTCAAAATCTTATGTTCCATATCATAATTACCATCGTTCGTTAATTTAAAGCCTATTCCTGGACGCCCTTGTTTAGTTTCTTCCTCGAAAAGGGGATAATATGCTGCCATTTATTATACGAGATAATTAATTTTTTCTACTACAATATGTGGTTTGATTTCATTCTCTTTACCATCTGGTGAAATTTCTAATAACAGTTGTTTATCTTTTCTACCAAATATAATCGCCACACAGGAATCATTGTTCGTTTCTAACGGCCTTTCAAGAATATGATGTCCCCCAATGGATAATTTAATTAAAGGAATTTTTCGATGTGATGATCTTAAATATATTATAATTTTCATGTACATCTCACAAGTTAGATTCAAGTCTGGAGTCAATAATTTACTACTGAATTTATCAAATGTTATAGGTTGAAACCCAGCTTCTCTGTAAGTTTCAAATTGCTCGGTTGTTGCATGAAATATGTTTCCATCAGCATATTCCTTAGTCACAGCATCTGAATTACTGATTGGATTGGAAACATTCGTCAGTCGTTTATTATCAAAATTGTAATGATCGTTTTGTATTAAAGATGGAACATAAAGACCATCGCTATCTCTTTTTAACATATTATCATCTCTTTTATCGTTGATTTTTATTTTACGATCAACATATTTTTTGGTAACGGCATCTTTGTCATCATTCGGCTTGCCAAGGTTTTTCATTGGAATGTTCCTTGCATCAAACACCCCATCAAGATTTTGTATAAGACTTGCTTCCCTTAAAGCTACAATTTCAGATTTTAAATCTTTCCGTATACCATCCGCATAATATTTAGTTACCGAATCATTTAATTGAAGAGGATGACTTAAGTTCGTTAAAACCTTCTCTTCCATATCATAATTTCCATCATTCGTTAATTTAAAGCCAATACCCGGAATTCCAGGGGGCCCCTGTTTAGTTTCGTCATCGAAAAGGGGATAATATGCTGCCATTTCTTTATTTTAATAAAAATTGTTTTTATAATCTTTCGACTATAAAAACTAACAAACTCAATTCGATACAACTTATAATTTTAATGTTTTGATCATGGTGATTTCTTGATTTTTTATATTTAAGAAGCATTTTTTACGCTCTTGTAAGATGAAATAGAAAACGTAATCCTTAGTGGTGTTGTTTCTTAGCCTCCAGTTGAACTCAATCATCAGGTTATTCGTATCTGTATAGTTTGGGTGATGAGCAAGATTGAAACAAATGATTGGATACAATTTACCGAAATTCGAATAATTGACCATACAGCCTGTTTCTGATGTAATGGTGTTGAGTCCAGATTCCAAAAGGGCTGTGTATAATCGATTATAATCGTTTTTCTCAAAATCCATCATATAGCTGACAGTCGGAACCTTTACATTATTAATCATCAGCCAACATTCTGTCATGTCTAAGTGGTCGAATAACATATTGTTATTTTTTGCATTTTCATATCTTTCAGTGTACTGAGGAATTACATACAAGGATAAGACTTCATCTGAAGTAGCTTGTAAGGAATAAGAGCCGCTTGAATTTTTATAGAAGATGTTTGATTTTACAATACTGTGCTGATTCCAGTTTATTTCTATAGCCTTATCTGATAACCTTAGCTCATTAAATTTTGCAGCAGCCGAATTTTTAAATCTAACATAAGGAAGCCAAAGTGTTAAGTCTTCTACGGTGACTTTATAGACCTTGTTTAGCTCGTCTGTGTACACCATATTTTCACTGTGATTTCTCTGAAACTCGAATTTGACCTGGAGTCCCGTAATAACTTTCCTATATTCGCGGAAGAAATCAAATACGTATTTTAATGGGATCCATATAGTTACGATGCTGCTATTTTGGGTAAATTTACGCCTTTCCGCAAATCCGTGATTATGCTTCTCGTTAATTCCTAAATTTTCGAAAAAATCAGTTATTTTAGTTGTATCTGCCAACGTTCCGTCATATTTGAAGGGCTTTCCATCCGCAGTGTCCGACGTATCAATATAGAAGAGCATATTGGTAGCTTCCGAAGTAGAATAATCCGGTGTGAAATTAATTAAACCTAATACTTGTCGCATGAGAGCAGAATAATTAATGGTGGATTCGATTTCAGTATTTCCTAATGTAAACCTGTTAGCATTGATTAAACCACCTCCATTCACGAGAGCTACATTGTCATTACCTATTACATTTCCATCACTGTTAACAATTTTCAGTTTTTGCTGTAAATATCCATTTGAGTATAAAATGTTAGCATTGGTATCTTGTATGAAGAAATTATAAGTGGCATTTTCCATTGAGTTATCACTATTTTCACGCCTTACTTCTCTATACTCAAAACTTTCAATGTCATCATCGTAATGATAATCGGTGTTGTCTAATTCAAATATTTTATTCATTTCGTTTATTTATTATAATAAAAATATTTTTCTTAATTTAATAGCAATGTTGCTATTAAATCAAATTTAGAGAAACTTTAGCCCGGTCCCACGTTTTACCTTCTTTGAAAATATTTCGTTTAATTTATCCTGCACAAACGCTTTAGCTTGACCTTCTAATGCAGAGCCTTGGTCACGCAGGTACGTAAGGACAGGACCTACAGCATCGGAAAAGAACCCTCTCCCATGCATCTTCTTACTCTTTCTTTGAAGTCTATGTTTATTCATTTCTTTATTTAAAGCGCAATAAAATTATATTGTACTTCTTGCTTATTTAGTGGAATTAAATCGCCTCTGTGATTCGTAATTCTCATTCTGATTCTGTAAACACTATCCATTCGAACAGGGAAAAACAGAGGTTTGTCAAATGACTTTATGATTTGACTGCCTGGACGATTAATATTTGTGAAGGAATAGATGACGTTTGAAGAGTGAGAGCCGTTGATATAGGCTCCCTCAGCGATATCGCAATGTATATAAATGTTATCATTTCCACCAGATAAGTCAGCAACGAACTTCCCTATTTGCTCACCCTCTTCATATATTTTAGGTTCGAAACCTAAAAGTTTATGAAGATTATTAGTTTTTGTTAAATCGATCTTATACTCCTCTTGTAACTTAATGGCTATTCTTTGTTGTTCCTCGACTATACCAAATAGAATTGGTGGATTCTCCCCGAAATATTTTATCATGTAACGATTCATCCCTTTGATAGTATAATTTCCATCCGGTATCCACAAATCTGTCCATTGCTTACCATCGTAAAATGAAAACTTCTCATCTTTGATATTATCCCAGGACACAAACATCGAAAAGGATTGGAGGGCAATCTGCTTAAAGCTAAAAGGCCTGCTATATTCTATCGTAAAGTCTTCTGATTTCTCTGCGTTTTTCGAATCTAATATTAATAACACCATTTATTTATAGAGAATATATTTTTCATTATAGTCACTGGGTTCCTGGGTAAAAGAATATAATACATCCACAACTGATTTACCTTTATTTCTCTCACTAATGTATTTCATGCAAAAATAACCGCATTTGACAGAAGCAGGGTGCTGTAAAAGGCTTGAGTTAAATTCGATTTCTTTTCCTGAACTCTGCAAGTACTTCTTAATATTAGGAAGAATTTTATAAACATGTTCTCCAAAAGGGTCAAAATATTCAACAAAATTATTGTTAGGATCGTTATAGTAACATATCCAGTGAGTACCAGGTCCTGTAGCTATGTCTAAATTAATGATACCATTTTCGAACTGTCTCATTTTCTTAGGTAATAGATCTGAAGTGAAGACGCCCCTAAACCCCTTCTCGTGTTTCATATTTTGTTTAATTACTTCGTTGGATATTCCCAATTTTGATAAACCCCCTTTCCAAAAGGCTTTTTTTTAACACAACCAGATCCGGAAATTTTATCCAAAGCCTTCTTTGCTCCCCATCCGGCCGCACCGCTTGCAGCACCTAATGCTAAGGCCTTGGTCCCCGCAATTAATGCAGGTATAAGGGGGGCTAGAAAGGGTAGAAAACCACCCGTTTTCTTGAGTTGTGTTTTACTGATAGAGATTCGCTTCCCCTTCCCGATTTGATTTATTTGAGTTGGAGTTAAATAGATGTCATAGTTAGGGGCTTTTGTCTTATCTATTTGCAGAGATACTTCTTCCCCTTTCTGGTATGCAGATTTTAACTTAGCGATCTGATGATCACTTAAATGTATTTTGGTTTTTACGTAATTACTCATTTATTTAATAAAAATTTTTTATAATATTGTTTTACTTGCTCTTGGGTCATAGATCCCTCTTTCAACAATGCATCTAATAAATCAGCGACTTGAGCATGTACTTTTTTACTTTTGCTTCCATTACATATTTTATCTGTAATTCGAGCCAGAATTTCCAATTTATCTTCTACTCCTTTACCGAGATATATCTCTTTCCGCTGTAAGTCTCTTAGTCGCTCTCGATAATCTTCTAACGTAATCATGTGATCTCTTAGATAATCAGCCTGAGATATTAAGCGATCTTCTCTTTCCTCATCTTTTTTAACCATTCGAGCAATCTGACTCATAATGTTTCCTTTTTGACTAGCCATTTTCCTGTGCATTTTGTTTACTCTGTCAACTATTTCTTTCAATGTTTCCTTGGACTCATTGTACAATTTTGAGGGTCTTGGAAAGTTATTTTTCTCTAAAAACTCTACATCTAATTCATTATCGAAATAATAGATATCCGTCGGCGGTGCTTGTAAAGGCGGTGGCTGTTCAATCGCTAGATTAATGTTGTCAGCGACATCCTTTATAGCCTTAAGATTTTCTTTTCTAGTGACTTCTTGTTGCTCAAGTTTTTCAGTTACGGGCTTGTGGAAGTCAGCCAGTGATTTCTGAACACCTAACTTTTCTTCAAGTCGTTGTTCGTTGTTGGTTCTAATTTGAGCCTGAAGCTTAAAAACTTTGAGATCATTTTTAACTTCCTCCCTTAACTTCTTTTGCCGCTCTTTTTGTATAGCATTCATCTTTATTATTATGTAAAAAATAGTTTTACTTAAGTAAATTACATTTTTGCTGGAAGCAAATTACGTTTTTACTGGAAGCAAATTATATTTTTACTGAAGTAAATTTTTAACATTAAATAAAGATGATCCCAATTGCAGATTACACAGAAGCAGAAGAACTTGTCGATGCAAATCAACATTATTTATTACCAAAACACCCTTTCAGACTTCTAATTGCTGGAGCTTCAGGTACTGGTAAAACGAACTTATTGTTGAATTTCATATACGACTATCTCAAGTTTGATAATTTATTCGTTTGTGCAAAAGATATGTATGAACCCAAGTATACTAAACTGAAAGACAATTACACTATGTTTGATGGTGTGGATATTGACTCAATAAAGTATCCTAAAAAGAAGATGAAAATTATGCTAGAGTTATATGAAAGATTCGGCAAGAAAGGAACTTTATTCTCCTCTGATA
Source organism: Salticus scenicus (assembly GCA_963930645.1). Classification (NCBI taxonomy): domain Eukaryota; kingdom Metazoa; phylum Arthropoda; class Arachnida; order Araneae; family Salticidae; genus Salticus; species Salticus scenicus. Next base: position 244,885,989 of record OZ005660.1, read on the forward strand.
CAAAAGAATTTATAACAGTGGATGACTTAGATCCGTCTTATAAAAATGTTGTTGTCTTTGATGACTGCATGACAGACAAGGACCAGAAGAGCATAGAAGATTTTTTCATCAGAGGTCGGAAGAAAAACGCCTCAATCCTCTACCTTTCACAATCTTATTACAGAACACCTATTGCCATCAGGAGAAACTGCAATTACTTTATATTTTTTAATCTTCAACAGAGAGAGATTCAGCAGATCATAAGAGAGATAGATGGTAGCTTGACAAAAGAAGAATTCAGCAGATTATATAAAAAGTGCATGCAACAGCCGTATGATTTCTTTATGCTTGATTTAGTCAATCCGGCTCTGAGATACCGGAAGAAATATTTCGTCCCTATAAATAAAGATGGAAGAGTACTTACAGAAGAAAATTTACGTGTACAGAAAAAGTTACCACCACTATCATAACATCAGTATCACTATGACCGTTAGCAAGTTCGTCTTGAGTTCATTGGGCTTATCCGCATTTGCAATGGTTCCCTTAGCTGCTCTGAGCTTAAGCGTCGGTGTAGTTGAAGTTATTGAAAAAGCTTTGAATATTGTGGAAAGGAAAGAAGAGTACAAACAGTCCTACAAGTTTTATAAACAGCTGCTTAATGCATACAAATCGAATGCAATAACAGAAGAAGAGGTGTACAAACGGGAGGAAGATTTCATCAATAATTTAGTCTACTTACCGAGGGAAAAATACATGAAACAAACCTTATTGAATGGGTATGCATACGTTAGTAAATAATTTTTCCTATATAAATAAATGTGTGGAAAAAAGAAAGGAAAAGGAGCTGTGAACGCAGCAATCAACAATTTACCATTTGAAATGCATCTGCCAGGTCATCAGTTCACAGGCCCAGGAACTCAACTGCTTAAAGGGAAAACTAGGCTGAACCCCGATTTAACATATAAAGATTGGAGTAAACCCATCAATAGAGTAGACGAAAGTGCTTATAAGCATGATGTGTGCTACCTTAAGAATAAAGATACTGAAACAAGAAACAAAGTGTGTGACTCAAACATGATAAAAGAATTGGATGATATTCCCAATCCAACCATTCGTGAAAGATTGGATAGAGCTGTTGTGAAGCCTATTATCAAAGCAAAAAAGGCATTTGGAATGGGATCAAAAATGTATTGTCTAAAATGTAAAACGCACACCGGCACCAAAGATACATCTCATGCCACCTCTAAAAACGGTAGATATATGATGAAAGGAATCTGTATGAGTTGTGGTTCTAAGAAGTGTCGTTTTTTACCGGTGAAGGGGTAACCGAGAAAGGTTGCCCCGAAGAGGTTTATTACAACCCTGAAACAGGATTTTGCGGTATAAATGAATTGAGCAGAAAAACTGGTTTAAGTCGAAAAGTAGTCTCGGACTTTTTACACAAGCAGGATGTTTACACAAAGCATAAACCACTTATCCGTAAGTTCAAAAGAAGGAGAACGTATGTCTCACATATAGACGACCAATGGCAAGCTGATTTACTGTTTGTCTATAAATTTGCGAGAAGTAAGTACAATGATGGCACCAAATATTTATTAACAGCAATTGATTGCTTCAGCAAATACGCATGGGCTATTCCTCTAAAAGATAAGTCATCTAATGAAGTAACTCAAGCATTTAAAAAGATCTTCAAAGAAAGAATCCCTGAAAGGATCCAGACAGATAAAGGATTAGAGTTCGTTGGGAAAACAACTCAAAAATTATTTAAGGATAATAATATCCAATGGTTCACAACGGAAAATGTTGAAATAAAAGCGGCTATGGTTGAAAGATTTAATCTCACTCTTGGTAATAAAATAAAGCTCTACTTATCTGAAAATAACACTGAAAGATACATAGATGCATTGGACCAATTAGTGAAGAATTATAACCACTCATACCATAGAAGTATAAAAATGACACCCGTTGAAGCCAGTCAAGATGAAAACAGTGGTAAAGTGTATCGCAATTTGTTTAATGAAAAGACCATACGTAAACCTAAGTTTCAAGTAGGTGATAAAGTTCGAATATCGATACATAAGTCAACTTTCAGAAGAGGATATCAAGCAACCTTTACAGAAGAAATATTTGTCATTTCTGAAGTTTTAGAGACCGATCCAATCACTTATAGAGTTCGAGATTTAAGTAATGAAGAGGTTAAAGGCACGTTTTATGAAAATGAACTGGTAAAATACGACAAGAAGGACAGTATCTACAAGATTGAAAAAGTCATCAGAAAGAAGGGGGAGAAATATCTAGTAAAGTGGTTAGGTTATCCTGAGACTAGCTGGATTGATAAAAAAGATTTAATTTATTTTTAATAGCCGACAAAAGCTATTAAAAATTCTGATTCACGTATTGGGGTCATACCTCAGCTCTTCACCACAATCCCGATAAACGTACCAGCCGTCATCATTTTATTTAATAGGGGGAAAAACTCCAATTTAATGCTTCGAAGATGGTTCTGCAGATTTCTTCATTCTGAATAAGCGTCTTCTTGAGTTTAGGTAACTTAACTGGAAAGCGCAAAATATAGATGTCGTAACCTCTTTTCCGTAACATATGGTATAAGATATAGTCTTTGCTGATTAAGTTTTTACAGTTCGGATACAATTCAATGTATTTATTGATAAAAGATGAAAAATCAACCAAGAGCTGATCTTCGAAAGGAAAATTATACATATCTAACCATTTAGAAAGATTTTTTATTCTGCTATTCATTTTAACTGTCTGCGCCTTTGCAAAATATAACTCTGCTAATGTGATAGGAGGTTTATTGGGGTTATATCTCAGCTCTTCTGCACAGAACTGGCAAACGTACCAACCATCATCATTCTGAATTACATAGCCGTGCCTACACTCTTGTGGCAAGTCAGATAGCCTTATCACTTCCATCATATTTATTTTAATATGTCTTCCTTTTAACTCCTTTTAAATTTGATTATACCTCTTCAATATTTTAAGCATTTAAAGAAAAGGATTGTAGTATATAGATATAGATAAAATGGATTTTCAATCAAAAACCGTCCGACAGTTGCAAGATTACTGTCGAGAAAATAAGATTCGGGGATACTCGAAACTTAAGAAGTTGGAGCTGATCGATCTCATTCACTATCATAATGGCTTCTCTAGTTTCCATAATGACTTGTTTAGCAAACCAAAGAAGAACAGAGTGCTTAAGATCAGGTGCTGCGGTAAGTTAATTAAGGAATCGAGCATAAATAAGCACCTACAAACTAAAGCTCATCAAAACTATAAGCCCAAGAAGGCCTGCCAGGAGGGGCGAGATCATAGTAGCCACAGAGACGATTTTGACAATATGCAGAGGCTGCATCATATGACCATTAACCAGCTACGTGAATTTTGTCGAACTCGTGGCATCTCAGGCTATTCAAAATTACGGAGGAAGGCAGACATCATAGCACACATTGAAAGCGCATTGTTCAACCGTCACTTCAAATTCGATTCCGACCTGTTTTCTGATTCGCGAGAGAGAAGGCTATATGCCCTCCATGAAGTTGAGACGGCCTTTAAATCTCGTTTGAAGACGTACGACCTTCAAAATGAGCACAATCTGATGCTTCCCAGAGACTTTTTGAACGATGTCTCATCACTAGTCCGGGGTCTCATCACAAAACATCTAAAGAGACTGCATGGTCTGAAGGTTAATTTCCAATTTCTCTGTGACTATGAAAAAGGGAAAGATGAAACATTGATAGAAATGGAGAAGAACTTCAAAACAGAAAATGAAGTCATCTTAGAATCAACTGATTTGGTAGCTTATTACAGATCAGTTATCCAAAAATTATTGACAGAGATGGAGGAGTTTGTTGCAAGGGGTTCAGGTTGGACGCTTTCTAGAATTAAAAGCCTTGAGGTGAGGATCAATAAATACAACCCACTGAGAGGATCATCCTACATTGATTTACCGAAAAGAATTAAAGCTAAAAAAGCAGTCATTAACGTACAAAATGACGATAATAAGTGTTTCATGTGGGCAATACTCTCTGCACTGCATCCAGTGGAAAAAGATGCCCAAAGAGTCACGAAATATAAACCATACGAAAATGAGCTAAAGTTCGAAGGCATTGAGTTTCCAGTGAAGATGGAAGATAGAGTATTTAACAGGTTCGAAAAGTTGAATAACATATCGGTGAACATATATTCATACGAAGGTAATGACATTTACCCATTGAGAATCACTAAAAATAAGGAAGACAAACACGTCAATTTGCTGTACATAAAGAATAAGGAAGGAAACAGTCATTACTGTTGGATAAAAGACCTCTCCAAATTGATAAGTGGACAAGTGACTAAACACAATGGAAAGGTATTCACCTGTGAGAGATGCCTGCTGTATTATTACTCCGAAGAGGATCTCCAAGCTCATGAAACGGATTGTAGGAAGAATACGCCAGTAAAGATTGTAATGCCCAAGGAGGACGAATCTCTGCGGTTCAAAAACTACCAAAGGTCTTTACGATTACCCTTTGTGATGTACGCAGACTTCGAGTGCTTGACAAACAAGATAAACACCTGCCGCCCTACAAAAGACAGCTCATTCTTACATAAATATCAAAAGCATGAACCTATGAGCTTCACTGTCTACATCAAATATAAACACGCAGACTATAAGGCACCAATCACATACAGAGGACCCAATGCCACCAAACTGTTTTTTGATACAGTGAAAGCTGAGGCGCTAGCGATAAAGAACATTTATGATAAGAAGCAACCCATCAAAATGACCAAAGAAGATGAAGAGCATTTCCAAAGGACCCATGTTTGCCACATCTGTGACGGAGATATCAGGAAGAAACCTTCACCCTATTCACCCAAGGATGAACCAGACTTCCGAAAAGTCAGAGATCATGACCATCTTCTCGATCCGGCGAAATGGGAATCGAACTACAGAGGACCTGCTCACAATCTTTGCAACCTAAAGTACCAAGAGCCTTCATTCATTCCGGTGTTTATCCATAACTTATCTGGCTATGATGCCCATCTCTTCATAAAGGAGCTTGGTGGGGAGAAAGGAGACATTGATGTCATCCCGAACAACGAGGAGAGGTACATTTCATTCAGTAAGGAGGTCGGGGCAAAAACTGTAGAAGTAGGCGATGGGAAGAAAGCAAAGGTACCTGGTATAAAGTTGAGGTTTGTCGACTCGTTCAAGTTCATGGCCGCTAGCGTCGACAGTCTTGCGAAGAACGTAAAGGAGTTCAGGGACACAGCCAAGTACTTTCCCAAGGACAAACTGGACCTCGTCACCAGAAAAGGCGTCTATCCATACGATTACATGGACTCATGGGACAAATGCGAAGAAACCGAGCTACCCCCACGAGAAGACTTTTACAACCAATTGAATGAGTCACATATAAAGGAGGAGGACTATGAGCACGCTAAAACAGTATGGAAGGCCTTCAACATTAAGACATTGGGTGAATATTCCGATTTGTATGTGAAGACTGATGTACTCATCCTAGCCGACATCATGGAACACTTTAGAGATGTCTGTCTAAAGACCTATAAGTTGGATCCTGCATGGTACTTCACTGCGCCCGGACTCTCGTGGGACGCCATGCTCAAAACCACAGAGGTCGAGCTAGAGCTGTTGACAGACTATGACATGATACTCATGCTAGAAAAGGGGACCAGAGGAGGCATCTCTCAGTGCTGTAACCGATATGGGAGGGCGAACAACAAGTACATGAGGGACTATGACGAGAACAAGAAGTCTAACTACCTGATGTACCTTGACGCCAATAACCTTTACGGATGGGCTATGAGTCAATACCTACCGCATGGTGGCTTCAAGTGGAGCACTGTGTCAGATGTGACCCAAGTAGCGGATGACTCAGACAAAGGATACATCGTAGATTGCGACCTACAGTACCCGACCCATCTGCACAACCTCCATTCAGACCTACCTCTAGCACCGGAGAGCAGGATGCCCGATGGCACAAAACAGCTAAAACTACTGACGACCCTCTATGACAAAGAGCATTATGTGGTTCATTACAGGGTTTTGAAGCAACTGTTGCAGTTGGGCATGAAGCTCAAAAAGGTGCACAAAGTGTTGGAGTTTCAGCAGTCTCCCTGGTTGAAGAGGTACATCGACCTGAACACAGAAATGAGGACCAAGGCAACCAATGACTTTGAGAAAGACTTCTTCAAACTTATGAACAACTCGGTCTTTGGCAAGACGATGGAAAATATCAGGAAGCGACTCGATATTAGGCTAGTATGCGATCCCCAGAAAGCGGAGAAGCTAGTTGCTAAGCCCAACTTCAAGGGAAGGACCATTTTTGACGAAAGATTAGCCGCCATGCATATGAACAAGACGAAAGTGATTTTTAATAAGCCAATATACGTCGGCATGAGTATATTAGATCTATCGAAGCATCTGATGTACGACTTCCATTATAATCTTATGAAGCCTAAATACGGGGACGATATCAAGCTATTGTACATGGACACTGACAGTTACATCTATGATATACAGACCGAGGACTTCTATGAAGATATGAAAGGAATGATTGACTACTTCGACACCTCCGATTATCAGGAAAACAATAAGTATGGGATGCCACAATTAAATAAAAAGGTTCTGGGAAAAATGAAGGACGAAAATGCTGGGAAAATTATGGAAGAATTCGTCGGATTAAGATCCAAAATGTATGCGTGTAAAACTGAAGTTGACGTTGTGAAAAAGTCGAAAGGAGTAAAGAAATGTGTGGTGAAAAACAAGATAACCTTCGAGGACTACAAGAACTGCCTTTTCAATCAAGAGATACAGCACAGAACCATGAACCTCATCCGAAGCACAAAACATGAGCTTCACTCTATACAAGTAAATAAGATTGCCCTATCCGCTAAAGATGACAAGCGTCATATATTGGAAGATGGTATCCATACCTTGGCTCACGGTCACTATGCGATACAAAAATGAGGCATAGAGCTCTAATAGACAAATAGGTATCTGATTTTAAAAGCAACCGCTTTTAAAACTTAAGGTGTGCGGAGATCTAATTACATCTCATTGAACATCGTTGACAGGTGGCTCTGGTGGCTTGTTGCGATAGACGGCTGTTCTCGCTGTGAAGGCGATTGATCTCAGCTAGATTACGGCGGTTATCAGCATCAAGGCCTCTAATTGTTCTGTTTGCCTGAGTCAGTTCATTGTTGAGTTGATCTCTCCGTTGAGTCAGCTGACTGACTTGCTGGGTCAGTTGATTGACCTGCTGAGTCAGTTGATTGACCTGCTGTTGAAGTTGCTGAATAGTTGTCATTTTATAATTAATAAAGTTCTCTTTGCATACTAAATGTATCTCTTTAAATGCTTTTATTATTGAAGAGGTAAAGTTTTTCAACGCAGCAGAGTTTTAAAAAGGGGGGCTCCCCGAAGGGGGTACCCTTCCCTCCTAACGACTTTTCGTGATAAAATTATTACGGAGGAAATAGAGCCCTCTAAAAGTGGGTGGGTGGTTTTACCCCATTGTTTAATTGAATTTGTATGAATAAAATAAAGCCATCACTTTTTTAGAAGGTGCTTCGATTTTAATGGGGGAGGTTAGCACCATTGTTTTAGAAAATTGCTATGGTTGAAATAGAGCCATCACTTTCTAAAAGTGGGTGGAAATTTAATGGAGGGTTTTTACACCATTGTTTTTAAAAGTGGGTGGAAATTTAATGGAGGGTCTTTACGCCATTGTTTTTAAAAGGGGGTGGAAATTTAATGGAGGGGCTGAGAGGCATTAACAGTCACTGCGCCAGCTCTCTCATATGCACACTACTAATTACAATAAAGATTGTCCATGACAGAATTTTTAAAATGGATTTACTTTTAATAATTCTTAGTTTTGAGTTAGTAAATCATTCAAATGGGACTACTTAAAACTTAAAAAAAAATTATTACATGCCATAATGAAATACATACATACATATATATATTTAATCTATGGTTTTATTTAGTCGTCAATTGCGAAAAATGAACTAATGAATTTTTGAAACTTTTAAGTAAATATATTTTTAAACTGCTGATTTTTATTTAATTTATTTTTGTCATAGTTACCACCATTTGACTGTACCGTTAAAATATAGTTAAATATGTATATATATTTAAAGAAAAGAAATCGATACCTATAAAAATAATTATTTTGTGCTTATGTATAGAAAATATGAAAAATATGCCTATTAAAATTGACAGGAAACGCAGACTTTCGAATAACTGTCGGCTAAGGCTCCTATAGATACGAGCTGGCGCATCAGGCATTTTGTTGCCTTAGGGTTGCCCCGTGTACTCAGCGTGTTTATCTGATAAACAAACGACAAACATCTTTTTTTATCGTCTTACGTTACTTTAAAGTAACTTGTTTTATTATATTTCATAATTTTAGCTAAGTAAACGATGATATGGAAGTTTGTTTAGCGATAAACTGCTATAATCATTCAAGAAGTGAATATAAAGTGTTCGCAGACTGTGTATTTTAGTTTTGGCGATATTTTGTAAAAGAAACAGAAACCGCCCTAACTACACATCTTACCCCAGTTCATCCATAGATATCCTCAGAATAAAATGACATCCTGAGAATGAACTGTGAAAAAAATGTGTTTTTAGGAATATTATTGTTGTTTATTGCTCTTATCTTGACCGGATTAGCTTCAGATCAAGATTTCTTAAAATCATTAAGGAAGCGATAAGGACGCCAAGCGGGAATGCTGTCCTCTTCGGAGGCAAAAAAATGGCGGTGAGGCGCCGGCCTATTATTTATTTAGGGGTTCTACTGTCGACAGCTTCGCACAAGTCCGATAGGAATCATATAAGCGTCAAAAATAAGGATCGAAATGGCAACATAAAGGTATGGATAAAGTGTCGTTTTTTTTAAATTTTCGTATCGGAGCTATCGGTGGTGTTCGTATCTGTATCAGGTATGCGATGCCGGACCGACACCTATTCCCGTATCGCTATGGGTACCGATTTTGAAGACAGTTTCGACACAGAAAAGTTACGAATCGCTGGCATCGTAATGATACCTTTCGTGTTCGGCGCAAGATATCATTTTAGTGTCAATATGATAGTTCTGTGTTTGAAGGGAAGTAATATAAAATTTTCAAAATTCTTTTAAATATGTAGTTAGCAGCCGCGGAAGTTTTAATACATAACTAATATGTTGTGGCCAGCACGAGACTTTCTTCTATATATAATCTTATACAAATTTACGCAATACAAATTATTTATCTATATATATAAAATCGCTCTTCCTGACTGAGGGGGTGATTCATCATCGCCCAGACCAAACACCTGGACCTAGAAGCATGAAAATTTGTGACAATGTTCTTTATATAACGTAGGCATCCACTAAGAAGCGATTTTGCAAAATTCACCCCCCAAAGGGGAGAGGGGGCAAAACGTGATTTCACAAAATCCTTCATATCTCAAACAAAAAAACAGATATCCGTAAAATTTCTGCTTTAAAATATAGCTAATACAAATGTCTAAAAATCGATATCAGGAATTTTAGAAATTCGGTCCCCAAGGGGGGGGGGGTGATTTCACATGCGTTAAATGTGATTTCACATAATCCTATATATCTCAAACAAAAAGACAGATATACGTAAAATTTTTGCTCTAAAATATACCTAATGAAAATGTCTAAAAACCAAGTGCTTGAATTTTAGAAATTCAACCCCCCCGGTGGAGCAGCAAGTGGGGTAGCTATGGGGCAAAAACAAATGGAAATACAGTTAGACCGTTCAAAATTGGTACAGATAGGTTTTAGAGGCCTGCAAGTCGAATGGGGATATTTTCGAAAGTGTAAAGTTATTAGGAGTGCCGCGAAGGGGGGAGAGGAGAGGGGGCAAAAAAATAAAAATAGAGTTAGATCGTTCGAATTTGGTATATAGAGATTTTCGATACTTACAAATCGATTGCGGATATTTTCGAATTTGTAAAGTTATTAGGAGGGCGGAAGGGGGGGGGGGGCTATTAGCAAAAACAAATAGAAATGCAGTTAGGGCGTTCAAAATTGGTACAGATAGGTTTTAGAGGCCTGCGAGTCGAATGGGGATATTTTCGAAAGTGCAAAGTTATTAGGAGGGGCGAGAAGGGGGAGGGGAGAGGGGGGGGCAAAAAAATAAAAAATAGAGTTAGATCGTTCAAAATTGGTATATAGAGGTTTCCGATACTTACAAATCGATTGGGAATATTTTCGAATTTGTAAAATTATTAGGAGGGGCGGGAAAGGGGGTGGGGCGGGAAGGGGGCTATGGGCAAAAACAAATAGAAATACAGTTAGGCCGTTCAAAATTGGTACAGATAGGTTTTAGGGGCCTGAAAGTCGAATGGGAATATTTTTGAAAGTGTAAAGTTATTAGGAGGGCCGGGAAGGGAGGGGTGGAGGGGCAAAAAAACAAAATAGAGTTAGATCACTCAAAATTTGTACATAGATGTTTTCGATACATACAAATCGATTGCGGATAATTTCAATTTTTTTTAATTATTGGGAGGGGCGGGAAGGGGGGGGGCAAAAAAATAAAAATAGAGGTAGGTTGTTCAAAACTTGTGCATAGATGTTGCTGATACTTACAAATCGATTGCGGATATTTTCGAATTTCTAAAATTATTAGAATAGACGGGAGGGAGGGCGAAGGGGGAAAACAATAGACATGAGAGTTAGAGAATTTTGGGAATTTTTTCCGAAGGCAGTGAGAGCCTGGTGCGACATTTTTCCTAGTCAGATTTTGTTTCTCTTTTTTTTTTCACGCGATAAAAATTAATGCAATTTTGAGAATTCACTAATTATAGTGATTCATTTAAAAATAGGGACAAGCGAAGCGGCCGTTGCCTGCTAGTTAATTATAATTTACTAAAATGATTTGATGAACGCAGACGATTTTTATCTCAAAGAAGTATAATAATAAATGCCGAAAGAAAGTCTGTTTTGTGCAGATATGATTATACTAGAGTATAGTTAATAATAATAATAGTAATAAAATGAAAATTGGGTATCTAGAGTTTTTTATTCTCTTTTAGTACATAAGTTATTCATAAATTTTATTAGCTAATTTATCTCTGTGTATTCCCGTGTATATTAATTCGAGGAAAAATATCCATAAGAAAGTAAGATGGCCGACTTTTCCCAAATGAAAAGGAATAACTTTTTCACCCTCGATGATCAATCTATGTCTTATTTCTATAGCTATGAGAAAATGAAATATGGTTTCACGTGGGAAAAAAAAAAAAAAAAAAAAACTTTAAATAATAAATTTGCTCATGCATATGTAAACATAACGTTTTTATGGCTTTAAAATTAACTAATAAGTATAATTTTAAATTTTAAAGGTTACAAAGAAATAAAGAGCGAAAAATTCGCACGGGCTTGCTAGTTTAACATAAGAGGAGAGGTACAAGTGCCCGCAGCAAACTGTTCTTGATTATAGTAAGCTATAACTATTGTAATTATGTGGAAAAAAAACCTGTAATAATAATGATTGAGTTAATTTTTCTTCTTTTTTATCGCGGTGATTCATGTGTGTGTGTGTGTCTGAACACTATAATGTCTAAAGCTTTTGTTCAATTGAGCTGAAAGACGGTAGGTATGCTACAATAATAGAACATCGGGGCACAGGAGTTACATGGATTTCGATGAGTGTACAACTGGTAGCATTTTTCACTTTCTCTCACCGAAAAGACCGAAAGTGCGGTTTTTCGATACTAATTTTTTGTTATATTTACATGTTGTGAGATGACCTGAATCCTAAAACATGTTCCTAGTGGTTGTGTGTCTGTCTGCTTGTCTGTCTGTTATGTGCATGCCTCAAGAACAAATAGTTCCATACAGGAAGTCCAAGTTTTGTATTCTAAATCTGCATCCTATAAGGATGCTATACTAAACCTTTTGTTGGTATCAAGCAAATGCTTCGTGTACAGGGACATCCAAGAGAATTCAAATACATTATTGGCAAAATTGCATCTATGGGCAAAATTGCAAGTTAGTACAGTATAACATCTATAGGCAGCACTAAATCAAGTGAAATGAATATTTTTATATACATAAAAACGTATTGCGTATAGAATTTGGTGTGAAAATAATTCACCATTCGTTTACAGGGCTATCCGAAAGAAACAGAATACAGTGGGACTATACTTGAAAACTGATGGAAGTGTATTTCAGGTAGCGCTGTGTATTATTAAAGTAAGACTATATTTCAATACACAATACGGTGTATACATATCTTTTAGTGAATATACAGGGATACTAATAAATGAGCGAAAACATTGTTTTTTATTGAATGTAATTGATGCAAATGCTTTAATATAATATTTCACCATATCCGGAAAAATTTATCAGGAATGAAAAATAATTTCTCATACTCATCCCAAGTAGCACAGGAACGTTCTGTGAACGTCTAATAACGGTTTCAATAGTTCAAACACCGTGTTTCGTGTCAAAAGAACGTTCTAAAACACGTTCAGAAATAGTATTATTTAGAACGTTCTGAAAATGTTTGATTTGTACCATCTATAAAACGTACAATTCTAGTTCTATATAGAACGTTCAAGTGTGACACCGTCATAACACGTTCTGTAACAGTGTAATTATAACGAATATGACAAAATGACTTTTTAGTACTATTGGTTGGGAAACTAGGTTAACCTTTAAAATTTTTGACTTCAGCTTTTGATTTTTTTACACGTTTTGTGGCGTGAGGAATCCGGAAGTCAAAAGGTTGGTATGGTATCTGTTAATGTGTATCGGCACCTATTAGTGTGATAGCCCGTTAGTTCATGTACACGATATCTCAAGAACAAATGATTGCAGAGAGATCGGACCAGTTTTAAAATATCAATTATGATATTGATAAGAATCTTATTGAGAGATTTGCAACATTCTAATTTAAAAACTTCGTAAGTTATTCGAAATTTATAATTTTTAGCATGATAGAGAATAGAGCATTTTTTACATTTTCAGTTTAACGTTTTGTTAGCACGTCAGTAAAGAATGCTTCCCAATAATCAGTACGGGTGAGGTGAAAAAAAATTACAAAATTTTAAACTCATGGAAAAATTTTGTGGATTTTGTATTTCAGGAATCAATGTATGGAATTCGACCAAACTTGTTACAATATTAGATCTTGCCCTAAATTGGAGTTTATTTGAATTTCATTTGGGATATATCGCCCGATAGATTACGGTGCTATGCAATGAAACCCTCCATTTATGGGACGGCTATATCTCAGCTTCTATAGTGTACAAATGTATTAAACATGATATATTGGCATATATCATCATATCCTCTGCTAATACAATTTGGATGTATACATTGTCCAACAGGTGGCGTTGCTAATCTGCAATTTAATCATTTTAACGGAAAGGCAATATTTTAACTCTTGTGATTTAACAATAAATTTTGTGATACACTGAAGTTATAAGTGAAATCGATTTTATGTAAAGCTTTACTGGTCCATTTTGGATGCATATCGGCCAACAGGTGGCGTCGCTATGTTGCAATTTAATCTCATAACAGAAACGAAAAATCTCAACTTCTGTGATTTATAAATATTGTAAATTTGGTAAGTGAAATTAATATTACGTAAAACTCTACAGATTGCCTTTGGGTGCATATCGGACGACAGGTGGCACTGCCACGTTCCAATATTTTCCATTCACAGAAAGGCTATCTATCAGCTTCTGTAATATATATACTCACCAAACCTTCTGCGTGACATACATTTGATATATAATATTGATTCAATTTGGCTGTATAACGAGTAATAGTCAAACAGTTTTTTTTTATTATTATCATTCATAGGACATTGTTTTTTCCCCTAGAAATAAGTATGCATCATCCCTGGGGGATGGGGGAAGGGTGGATAAAAATTTTCACTATAATTATCTTTCAAAAGAATTCGATATCACCTTTAAAACGAATAATTGAAACATCGTTTTCTAATGATTTAAAACAAATTTACCGTTTTTTTTTTTTTTTTTTTTTTTTTTTTTTTTTTTTTTTTCATTTGTAATAATAATAATAATAAACCCTTAGAATAATACATTTTCTAAGATCTTCTATACAGCATAAAAATGATTGTCTTCTGTCATGAAAATCTATGCATTCCCCAGACCCAAAGTTTAGATACAAAAAGCTAATCACGGATGTTATTGAATAAGTAATATAGTGCTTTACGCGAGTTTCAAAGAAAATCACGGGAAAACTCCGAAAACCTAAGTCGACGAGCGTGACCAGGAATCGAAGCCAACACTTCCCGTCTGTAAGATTCGAGAGTAGGACCTCGCGGTCAATACTCATCGGGAAGTTACAGAATGAGTTTTTTTCTTCTTTTCTTTAAGCATAATTTTAAACTTTTATTATATTTTATTTATGATTCTATTTAAGTTTAAATGTTACTGATAAATTATCAATATTGATAATGTTGTTAAATCGTTACTCTGTTTGATTGTTCTTATTTTATTTTATTTATTTTCACTGAATATTTTATTCCATACTAAAATATACACTAAAACAAAATATGCTTTTCCGTTTAATTCGAGATTTTAAAATGGAAAAATAAAGTGATCTCATAAGTTTTTCAAATACTTTATAAAAATTTAAATAATTGTTTAACTCAGCTCCATTTTTCCTTAAAATATTGACACTTTGTATTTCCTACAGCTATAAATGCTTAATAAATTTATGTTTCAAACGTTGAACTTTGAAACATGATTATTCCGGATGTAACAAGGGAAGAGCAGATGAAACTGACATCTGTGGATTGCATTTATTTAATTCTCGCTGACAGAGCAAATTCAAAGGTCTTGGGAATGTCGTGCCGTTATGTGAAGCGGTAATTTTAAAACGTGTAATGTAATCTGTTTTGTTCAGTTTTCGCGTTATAATGACTTGGATAAGCTTTAGAAAAGGTAAAAATGTAATATTTTTAACCTGTAATATTCTCCATTTTCTAGTTATTAAAGTCTTATTTTAATATCAATTAAACAATCATTTTCATATCTGCGTAAGTTCTTATGCCTATCATTTGATACTTGTAAGTAGCTTTGTATCGCAGAAAAAACTGCTCCTGTTACAGAAAACCGCTTAGAAATTATGGATTCATTTTATTAATTCAGTCTTCTGAGATGGAAATTGTTAAATTGACTATTTTTGGTTATTATGCTTCTGAATGAAGTAACATAAAGAATTTAAAAGATGAGAGCTAATTTTAAGTGAATGCCCTTCCAGACTGGTCATTATGTATTTTAAAATGCTAGTTGGAAGGGTGTTTTCTTGGAGAAATTCTTATGAAGAAAATGAGGAAGGTATGTAATTCTTTTTTTTTTTCTTTTCTTTTTAAATTCTGAAGTATTTATTTAATGTTTATATGATAATATATATACAATCTAGGTTATGCAAATTGCATATTTTTAAAATAATATCCTAAGTTTCACCGACTTACAATTTTAAATATCTCTTTACTATTATTTATTAAATTAAATATATGAAATTGTTTAACTGCATAATAAAACAAAGATTCAATTCAATTTTATTCCACATCTTTATAAAAAAAGATATTCTGCTTAAAAAAAAGGACGATTTACTATATTATTTATTAATACTAATAATATTTACATTTATCAATTATTTAATATGCCATGATCGCATAATTACATCAAATGAGGTAAAAATTGCGTTGACTCAATTTAAAGAAATTTAAACATTTAAAAAATACCAATTACATTGCCATGTGGAATAAATTTAAATACCTGCAAACATCATTGTTGTAAATTGCTGCTGTAAACTAATAATATGTATGCACACATGCACTGAAATTTAAAAATATGAAGTATGTTAAATATTTTAGAAAAATATTATGATTAAATATATATATATATGTATTTAAGTATTTGGACATTTTAAAAATTTCCTCCTTCTAACTAATTTTTAATTTTTTGTTTCAATTTCTTATTATTATAAATTAACA
Organism: Salticus scenicus; assembly: GCA_963930645.1. NCBI lineage: Eukaryota > Metazoa > Arthropoda > Arachnida > Araneae > Salticidae > Salticus > Salticus scenicus. Next base: position 244,901,988 of record OZ005660.1, read on the forward strand.
ATATATTCTAAACTCAATTATATATTATTTTAGCGGTGTATTGGTACATTCATTTTTGAAATTATTTTTTATGTTGAAATATTAAAACTTTCTATAAACTTCAGCATTCAAATATATTTATAAACTATCCATGGACTTACAAAGTAGTACCCAGAAATGTTTAGAATATACAGGGTGCAAAGTCGAGAGCAGGCCTTTATTTGGGCAACAATTGGTCTCAAACGTCCTCCAATAAGAAAATGTATTTAAAAAAAAAATGTAAGAATTCATTATATGACATGTTTAAATTTAAAAAATCAATTTACTAAAAATCACAAAAACTGATAATTTTTATACAATTTTCATGACACTAATAGTGTAAGTTGAGTTCTAACCTAAAAAATATAACACAAAAAGTTTCACTTTTGTGCACCCAAAATTGTCTCAGATAGTTAGTTTCAAAATTTAGGATTATTTCGCATTTTCTCGGGCTTTATTAAAAAGTCAATGAAAAATTCTTTAATAAACCCAGGGAAAATGCAAACAAAGTCCAATTAGGATTTTTAAACCGATCCCTTATTGAAGGCCGAAATATGTTAGAAAAACCAAACTTTAAATATCATGTTCCATTTTGGGAGAATAGAAATGAAACTGTTTGTTAGGATGAGTGTCAGTTTTCTAAATATGATTATAGGGATCTGGGACTATGTAAAAATTTAGTTTTTGCAATTTTGAAAAAATAGATATTTTAAATTTAAACATGTTATACCACAAATGCTCATATTCTTTAAAACATTTTGTAACTGAAACTATATATTTGCGACCAATAGTTGCGGAGATAAAGGTATTCTCGTCACAATGCTTTGCACCCTGTATTAAAAAAAAAAAAAACACGTATATATATATATATATATATGTATGTATGTATATATATATATATATATATATATATATATGTATGTATGTATAAATGAATTTTTAATCTTAGTTAAAGCCAAGCAACAGATATAAGATCCCTGAAACCACATAGGTCAATGAGAAGAAAATTACAACAAATTTAAATAACCTGGGGAGACTGATTGTGATTTATTGAAACATTTATATTTTATTTATTGATTTTTATTTTATTTAACTTCAGTCTAATCTTAAATTTATTCCTATATTGTTAGTTGCAATTTTAATAATTTTGCCGGTGCGTAAAAACCACATGAAACTCAAATCAAAAGATACAAACAAGCAACGAGGAAATAAAAAATTAAGACAGCATTTTAAACATTTTTTGTAGGAAAAGCTTAGAATGGTAGAAAAAAAAAAAAAAAAAAAACTCGTCAAGGGTGACCCTTTTCGTCGTTGAGCACCAATATACGATTTCGTTCGTTAGCAGCTATAATAGCAAATTGCTAGCGGGCACCCTATCGAACAAGAAATTAATTGAAGTTAGAAATGAAGAATAAATTGGAATAAATTATTTACTTCAAGAAATCAGAGAATCAAACAGAAAACAACCATGAAAAACAAACATTAATCATAGGATGACGCATTCGGAATCACAAGGATTAAAACAAGCAAAATAAATCAAGAGTTTAGTTGTATATAGCAGATGAAGAATAATGATACAACACAGCAACAGGGATATAAATTACTTTTTTTTAAATTCAAATATTGTTTGAGAAATTTTAACATACTTACTATTCCTTTAATTTCAACGTATATGCATGAAAAATTCCATATTTTATGACTGTAATTCCCAAAAAGTGTCATAACGTGCCTATATCCCTTTAAAAAATTCCTTAAATTTTTGCATTTTTAAAAAATTTCTTTTTTCCCCTAATCTGAAGATAATGGCGTTATAGTATTAATTAAGAAACTTTGAATAAACACCATAAAATGCAAGAACTCGCAACTGCTACAAACAAAGCACGGCTGCTACAAACAAAGCGGCAACGCATTCCACACACTCAACGTTCTTGTTTGCAGCTCTCGTGCCTACAATGTTCGCCTGATGAAGGGTTGTGTCTTCTTTTGACCTGAAACAGTTGGTGCGAGTTCTCGCATTTTATGGTGTTTATTCAAAGTTTTGTAATTAATACTATAACTTCATTATCTACAGATTAGGGAAAAAAAAGAAATTTTTAAAAAATGCAAAAATTTAAGAAATTTTTTAAGGTATAAAGAGACGTTATGACACTTTTTGGGGAAAGCTGTCATAGAATATAGAATTTTTGATGCATATACGTTGAAATTAAAAGAATAGTAAGTATGTTAAAATTTCTCAAACATTATTTGAATTGAAAAAAAAAGTAAATATATCCCTGTTCATGTGTTGTATCATTATTCGTCATCAGCTATGTAATTTTTACTTCTAAACGCTCGTACTGAGGGGATTTTTTTATAATGACGTCACATTTTTTTTTTTTTTTTTTTTTTTTTTTAACTACACTATTTTAGAACGTTTACAGTACGTTTTCTGGAACGTTCTGAAAATGTGTATAACGTTTTGAAAACGTTCTAAAAACGTTTAGAACGTTCTGAGACCGTATACATAGAACGTTCTCAGAACGCTTCTATAACACCGATGGTGATAGTTACACGTTCATTGAACGTTCTCTGAACCGTACTATTGTACGTCTTCAAGATGGACAGATAGACGTCTATAACACGTTCAAAGTGAACGTTCTTAGAACGTGTTTGCAGAACAATTTTTGAACGTTCAGAGAACGTTTCGGTGCTGCTTGGGATACAATAAATGAAATGCAGTTAAATTAAATTTTTATTGTTGGTATTTTGGTATTATTACACTTTTTGAGGTTCTCCATTATAGTCAAGATTTTAGAGGTAGATTTTTGCTTAATGCTTCTTGTCAGCGTAAATTAAAGACAAAATAATTGCAGATAATTCCAATATATATTTTGAAGATCCTATCAGGTTGCAACTCCAGCGACGCCCGCTTAGCTGGTCCCTACTTTTAAATGAATCACAATAATTACTGAATTCTCAGAATTGCATTAATTTTTATCACGTGAAAAAAAAAGAGAAACAAAACCTGATAAGGAAAAATGTCGCACCGGGTTCTCACTGTTTTCGGAAAAAATTCCCAATATGCGCTAACTCTTATTTCTATTATTTTCCCCCTTAGCCCCCTCCCGTCTATTCAAATAATTTTACAAATTCGAAAATATCCGCAATCGATTTCTAAGTATCAAAAACCTCTATGCATCATTTTTGAACTATCTATCTCTATTTTATTTTTTTGCCCCTCCCAATAATTTTAAAAATTCAAAAATATCCGCAATCGATTTGTAGGTATCGAAAACCTCTATGTACCAATTTTGAATGATCTAACACTATTTTATTTTTTTTGCCCCTCCGCCCCCCACCCTCCCGGCCCTTCTAACAACTTTACACTTTCGAAAATATCCCCATTCGACTTGCAGGCCTCTAAAACCTATCTGTACCAATTTTGAACGGCCTAACTGTATTTCTATTTGTTTTTGCCCATAGCCCCTCTTACCGCTTCACCCCTCTTCCCGCCCTTCCTAATTATTTTACAAATTCGAAAATATCCCCAATCGATTTGTAAGTATCGAGAACCTCTATATACCGATTTTGAACTATATAACTCTACTTTTATTTATTTGCCCACCCTCTCTCCTCCCTCTTCTCGCCCCTCCTAATAACTTTACACTTTCGAAAATATCTCCATTCGACTTGCAGGCCTCTAAAACCTATCTGTACCAATTTTGAACGGTCTAACCGTATTTCTATTTGTTTTTGCCATAGCCCCCCTTACCGTCCCATCCCCTTCCCGCCCCTCTTAATAATTTTACAAATTCGAAAATATCCCCAATCGATTTGTAAGTATCGAAAACCTCTATATACCAATTTTGAACGATCTAACTCTATTTTTATTTTATTGCTCCCTCCCCCTCTTCATTCCTCCTTCTTGCCCCTCCTAATAATTTTACACTTTCGAAAATATCCCCATTCGACTTACAGGCCTTTAAAACCGGTCTGTACAAATTTTGAACGGCCTAACTGTATTTCTATTTGTTTTTGCCCATAGCCCCCCCCCTTCCGCCCTCCTAATAACTTTACAAATTCGAAAATATCCGCAATCGATTTGTAAGTATCGAAAACCACTATATACCAATTTCAAACGATCTAACTCTATTTTTATTTTTTTGCCCCCCTCCTCCTCTTGGGGACCGAATTTCAAAAATTCCAGAAACCGATTTTTAGACATTTGTATTAGCTATATTTTAAAGCAAAAATTTTACGGATATCTGTTTTTTTTTTTGTTTGTTTGTTTGAGATATGAAGCATTTTGTGAAATTACGTTTTGCCCCCCCCTCTCCCCCAAATATTGTAAAATCGCTTGCGGCGTTGTGTTTCTTTGGTTGTAAACATTAACCGTGCCAAATTTTGTCCCGGTCAGTGAAACAGACTAGGATTCTATAGCGGACAGGCAGACAGACACACACACACACAGACTCAGACTCTGCTCTTATATATATATATATATATATACATAATAATAATGAAGATGATCTATTAAGCATAGTAGAAGTCAAGCAACAGATACAAGATCACTGAAACACCAATGACCAATAAGATTTAAAAATGAGATATACTAGTGTAAAGAAACCGGATCCACTAATCAACAGCCTGCAAAACAAACGAATCAATAAAGTAACACAACAAATCCCAACTCAAAACCATAAACTTAGCAAAATTAATGAAAAAATAACCTAAGAAACACAAGATAGGAAGGAAGGAGGCAGGCAGCAAGACTTGTGACTTGCCTGTGGGATTAAACTAGTTTCACGCTGGCAACACTCACCCAGCCTGCCACGACCAGAACAGGAACCATATGAATTTTAAAAAGCAAAATTTCAATGCAGATGAATAACTATGAAACCACCAAGCAACAATGAAATTCACCGATTGATTACATTTTTTTTAATAGTATAATTAGGATTTTAAATATAGTTGACAACTCTAAAAGGAAGAAACTGAAATTTTATTGGGAAAAGAATACAAAGTAAATGCAACAAGCCTTCAGCTTTTTTTTTTTTTTTATTTAATTTTACAAACCCACCCGACTATCGAGCCTTATAACACCACCCCACCTCCGTAATCAAACATCTGCCCACCCAACCGCCACCTTTTTAATTGTCTTTTATTATTTTATAATTTTTTTGTTGATACACACAAAAGTGTACACAGCTTTTTTTTTTTTTTTTTGTACTGACAGAGACATGGTTAAGGATATAAAATAGAAAATATAAAGTTTTTAGGAAAACCCATTTTAGCAGTGGATGTGATCAGTTTAGATCACTTAGTTCTTGTTTTTAAATTTCGCAGAGCATAAATTATTAATTCGAAATAAATGGTTAATGATGATGTTTCTAAATACCGAAAGATGCAGACATGAATTAAAATGTGTAAATAAGTTTACTTTAAAACCAAATTCTTGCCGTTTGTCATAGATATCTGTGTAAATTTTATTACCATCGATGATTAATTTTAGATCTAAAAAGTTAATTGATTGATTAGTTAGAGTATTTTGAGTAAGCTTTAAATTATGTGGATAATTGAAGGAAAAAATCATTTTGTGAGTGCTTATTGATATAAAATACAACAATATCATCGATGTAACGATAAAATCGAACATCGGCATTGCAAATTTGCTTTTCATAATAATAAAGATAGAGATCTGCTAAAATACTGGAGCTACAACCTCCTTGTGGGATGCCTAATTGTTGAAAATAGATATCGTTGTTGTGGAAGATATAATTATTATGGATAACAAAGTTAAGAAGTGTTTTAAATTTTTCTGCTTTAAAATTGTGAGGAAGATTAATTTGAGCTTTATATTCTTGAAAACACTGTAAATGATATTACTAAGATCTGATAACTCAATATTATTGAAAAGATCTTGAAAGTCAAAAGTCATAATATTGTCTATTGAATCGAGCAATTTGATGTATTGAATTAATTGAAAGCTATTTTTAAGACAGTGTAAATTATCAACTTTGCAAGTACAATTGTAAATTGTTTTAGAATATCTAGTAGAGCTTTATTAGCATTGTTGTTATAAGTGTTACACCCAACAGTGACAGTGCGAAATTTAATTGGAGATTTGTGAATCTTAGGTATGAGAACTATATAAGGATAATTAAAGTTATTGAAGGGAAGTTGAAGTAGTTTATAGTAATTATGTATTTTTCGGTTATTAATAATAAGGTTATTATTAGTTAAACTGAAGATGTTACTACTAGTGACCGAAGAGTTTAAAATAGAGAGATAGTAGGATTTACAAATAATGGCATAATTATTAAGTGATTTGTCAACATAAGTGATCACAAAGTCATCCTGTAGTGATTTGATAGCGTTAAGAAGTACAGATTTTTTAAATAACACCAGATTTGAAGAATTGATAAATAATGCATTTTTAATTTTTTGTAACACTAAAGCTTTCCATTGAGTGAAGTAGGCAATAGGTTTATTATGAGTAATAGATATTTTATAAATAAATAAATCTAGGTCATAAGAAAACTGTCGAAAGATTTGTGGAATGCTAGTTTTAACTGGAAGTCTAAATTTGGTGCCAAATTCCATGAATTTTTTTAATTGATAATTATCAATAATATTGAGATTACCGGTGATAATGTGTCCATGGTCTCTGTCAATAAATTTTGAGAAAGAAGGATCATTGCATTTACATGTTACAGTGTTAGTAAAAGAGGTAGACTTAGAAACAGAATTATAATTGAATATCTTTCTGCCAAGAGGAAGAGGATATTTGAAGGTACGAGATAGATTTAAATCTTTAATCGGAAACAAACATCTTTTGTCATTAATGATACACGTAATGTTAATACTATTCAATATTTGATTTGTAAAAGTCACAATTAATTCAGTATTTGTTTTAATTTTGTTGGGCTTTTTATTAATTTTTAAATTAAATTGTTTGATTTTGTACATTATAATATCATAAAAAATGTCTGAAAAATGTTTATTATAGGATTGGCTTTGTAAGACATTCAGAAAATTTACTAATATATATATATATATATATATAAATTAATGTACAATAGCCTGAAATTGTTTATTTTACACACACATAAAAATTCTTTATAACTATAGCCTCTGGAGTCGAATTATTTAAAGTGCAACAGCGTCTAAACACCTTATTCGATTGAGCTAAAACTTTATAGGTATGTTATAGATCATCGTCGCAAAATTCAAATTTAATTTGGTGAGTGTTTAACTTATACTTCTATTTCAGGGACAAAATAATAATAATATTAATATTAATAATTCTTTCAATAAAATACTGTATGGATTATCATAATTTTGTTTAAAACATTATTTAACTGTTTATTTATTTTTTGCTTGACTTGGAAATATACGAGACAAAATGTATTCGGAAAAGAAGCCGAGGGACGACATGCTGGAAGCGAGATTTCTAACTGCTGATGGCAATGCGAACTCGGACGTTACATTATCGATTCGGGAAAGACACTACTGGAATTTAACACCAAAACAAGGCTTTGGGCAATTTCAATGGCTATTATATATATATATATATATATATATATATATATATATATATGTCTCTGTGTGTGTCAGCCTTTATAAAGCCACTGGTTAATAAATAAATAAAAAAAAATCTATTCAGCAACAAAACTTATTTATGCACGCTAAATAATTTTTTATTTACAATACGATTCTTTATTTTTGAATAAAATAGAAGATAAAATACAGCAATCCCTCCGTCATCTCTCTTTGTCGAAAATTTCACATAGCATTTACGCACGCTCATCACTTGTCTTAGAGACAATTTCAAGGAATGTATTCTTCAAAGCGCAGTAATAAATCACAAATTTAATTTGATTAGCAAGTGATGTTTTTTATAATGCTTAATTAATAAAAGATCAATTTCTATTTCTTATTCTAATAAAATTAATAAGAAAAAAGCTTAAACGAAAAGATTTTAAATTTAAAAGAAAAGCTTGAATGTTTAGCAAATTATTGACGATATTTCTTAAAGGAAAACGCCTCTGAATTTCGGATGTGTTCAACTCACTTACAGTACCTGGCCGAATTATTAGACCAAAGAAAATATTTAAAGTTTTTTTTAAATTGAAAGTTTATTATATCTGACCTGTTCAAAATTATTATTATTTAATTAGTGTTACCTTAAGCTTATTTCAGTACCTTTATTACAGAAACATTTTCAAGCTGGCAACACAAGACAGTTAGTTATAATTCTGTGATACAGTGGCATAGGTGTAAACTTGCATTATAACGTAAAATTTGCTCTGCTTGTTTTTTTTTAATTGAAGCGAATATTTTGCTGCAATAAGTAAGTTTTGAATTGTTATTAATATCGTGCGGATATTTAACATTTTTATTCACTTATTATCATAAAAAGTTTTTGCTCCTTTATTTTAGATGGGAAGAAAGGCTGACCTTTCGCCAAAGAGAGTAGGGCAAGTTTATGGTCTACTAAAGGCCACTAAACTGACCCAAAATCAATTTGCAGCTGGAGTATCCAGAAGCTCAGTAACAAATATTAAAAAGGAAATGGTCTTAAACATAAGTTTGGATCCGTCACGGAAGAATAATAGTGGACGAGCTCGCATTACGACGCCGAGGACGGATCGAAAAATACGAGATATTTGTATAAAAAGCAGAAAGAAACCGCTATGCATGTTGATGAAAGAGGTTCAAAATGAAGGCATTAATATATCAGAAAGAACTTTGAGACGCCGCTTGGCAGAAAATAAACTCATTGCCATGAAACCAGCTCGCAAGCAAAATCTTACATCAGAAATGATGAAAAAACGCTTGGAGTGGGCAAAAAAGTACAAAAATTGGACAATAGAAGACTGGAAAAAGGTATATAGCTATTTATTTTGATCAACGGTATATTGGCATTTATAATGAAGGTAAAGAAATGAAATAAAAAGCAATTTTGTTTAATTTTCAGGTTTGCTTCTCTGATGAATCGGTTTTTGATGTTTTAACCGAAAAAAACAAATTCGTTCGGCGGCGTCCAAACGACAAATACAAGTCAGATTGTATTGTTCCCACCATCAAACATCCTCCATCAGTCATGGTGTGGTCTGTCATATCAGGAAAAGGTTCTGGTCTTCTCTATGTGGTAAAAAATACAATGAAATAAGATCAATACCTGAAAGTCTTACAAACCAGGCTCATGCCTCAAATGCAAAAATGGTTTCCTAGAGATGAGGAACCAGCCTTCATGCATGATGGTGCTCCATACCATAAAGCTAAAAGTGTATTGAAGTATTTAGAGCGAAAAAAATCAAAGTTCTTGATTAGCCTGGCAACTCGCCTGATATGAACCCTATTGAAAATGGCTGGGAGTTGCTGAAAAAAGAAATGTATAAGGAAAATATAACAAATAAGGTAGAGTTGCTGGAATCTTTAACATACAGTGGAATCATAATAAGCATCTTCAAGAAACCATCCAAGTATGCATAGAAAGTATGCTTCGTCGTGTTAAAGCTTTTTTAGTTGCCAAAGGTGGCCCTACGAAATACTGATTTTTCTGTTAAATTTAATTAACTAATTTTTTCTTTCTTCAATAAGTATTGCATTGTAACATTTTTTCTGTCATTGTATTCCTTAATGTATATGTTTTCGAAATATGAAAAAAGAAGATATCTTTTTTAATAAAACTCTTCATTAATAAGGTTTTAAACATAAAAAAAATTATAAGTTGCCAATGGTATTATAATTTGGCCAGGTATTGTACTTTGAAGAAACAATCAAATAATTATCAGTTAAAAGTTAATTATTATTGTTTAATAGTTTCATTATTTGATGCCTTTTAAAATTTCTTCCCAAATTCAGGTAAATAATACCTTTTTCTTGAGTGCATGAACGGTCTCCGTAAAAAAAAAAGAAAGAAAGAAAATACCCATTTAATAAAATCACTTTTGCTCAGAACGAATGTGACTTTCAAATGCAGCGGGTGCTGTAAACATAAACTTTAACTATTTTCAATTTCGTGAAAAAATAAACAAATATAAATTAAAAAAAAAAAAAAAAAAAAAAAAAAAAAAAGTGCAAGATTTACGTATTACGATTCTATAATGTATAAAATAATTGTTTTTACATAAATTATGCGTACTGTTTCAACTACAGTAAAATATCGTTTCAGTTTAAATATTTTAATCACTTTATAAGAAGAGACGAAGCAGTCGATCTAACTATATTTAATCTTTCGTAAATGAAAAGAGAAGATTTCATGGCTTTGGATACAAATTTAGATATTTCAAAAATGTTTCAGAAAAACTTAGTGGAAGAATGAAGGTGAGCGATTACAGATAATTCAGTTCAGACTTCCTTGTAGGTAAAATAATAAAAACTGGTCACTGATAGCCACTAACCAGATGTCTTGGGAGTTAGCGCTAATCGTTTTCTAGCACCTACGACAGTTCAAGGCTAAACGGGGCTTTTTCCCTGGAAGAGCGAACACGAAATTTTTGTTTACTGATGTCCAGCCTTACCGTCGGAAGCTTTATAATTGCTGACGAAAAGTTGGTACCTTCCATCATCAACGTCAATAGATTTTTTTGCATTGTAGAGCTGGCAGGTAAACTTCTGAATACTGTTAAATACCTCTTTTAACTGATCCTCAGTCAAATTTTCTTCACCGAGAGTAGCAAATGCTTGTTGAAATTCTATATTTTTCTTCAGCAAAGTAAAAGGTCTTTTCTTCCCTTTATTAAAGAAAGCCGGATTGAAATCACATCCTGTGAACGCATGGAAGCCGATTAAGCTTTTGGCTAACAATTCACCAAGCTCGTTATAAGTTTTTGTGACGTCAATATACCTTTCGTTATTTCCTGTTCCATTGAGAATCCAAATATTATAATTTTGTAATTGTGTCATATTCCCAATCATTATAATCAAAATATCGGTATCAGAGGCTCTAATAACAATATTCGACTGCTCAGCGATATTGCAAGCATGATGGATAATCTTGGTATCAGCTTCTTCATGTGAAGGACAACATACATTTTCAACAACACTTGATTGCATCTTGTCATCAATAACTTGATACGAAAAAAATCTGTTGGTTGCCCAAAAATGATTTCATTTCCTCACTACAACAATGATTTGTAAAAAAATCTACCTGAGCTTCCTTAAATTTAGTATTCTTCAATTCTTTTGCAAAATCCGATGGTCGCACCTGTTCAGGCCCCGAAATTGTGTAATCAATCAACGATGCTTCATGACGTAGACATCTTTCACTATCTTTTATTGATGGAAACAAATATTGGTGAAAAATTACATCAATTCTCCGGGTGGAATATTTTGATACCATTTGCAGAAATTTCTTTGAAATACTCCGAATGTTTTGGAAACTTCTTTCATAGAATGTAGAATGAAAAATCCATCAATTAAGAATACATCTGTATTACGTGGTGGTTCCTGATCAATATTTGGTACAAGGCATTTTACTAGTACAGAAACCACCATCTAGATGACATAAAGCCAGAGGTACAGGAGATATTGGATACGCTAAAATTTTGAGAACATCAATTTGATGGTCCATCGAAATTCCCAACAAACGTCCGAATAAATCTCGGTGTAACTTGATCTCTTGCTGCTTACCTCCAATTTTTACAGACTTTTTCTTTACAAGTAGACTTGAAAAGTTGTGTATCGATGTCTTTTTGATGGCTTTCTCAAATCTTTTAGGATCAGATGCACATTCAGATATAAAACTTGTTTGTAGCTCTTCACCAATTTTTTGGATATTTAAGAGAAAATCTTCCACTTGAGATGATGCAGCTTTCCCGGAACTTATGTTAAACAACTGATCAGGCGGTAAATCTAAGCTGAAGGGATTCACATATTGATCAAACGAGTTGATAAACTTTTCAAGTTGTTGGCAACTTTTCCTAATATTATGTGGCTGCAACTCAGCTGAAATATCTTGTTTCTTGGTAATTCCTAACTCATCTAACACGTGTGTAATTAATTATACTTGAGAGGATGTCGTGACTTCTCGCTGACCGTTGGCAAGCTGAAATCAAGTGAGTCAGATGTATAATACCAGTAAGTGTTCTCGCAGGGCCCTCTCAGGTATAAACCCTGAATTATTTGAATGCTAGTAACTACAAAAGAAACTACTATAGGCTAGAATGAGAACACAGTGATAATAGGGAAAAAAAGAAAGATAGCTATATAGACAGTCTATGCATACATCTGACCAGGTAGTAGCTAAGTCTTGTTATCTGCTGAAGTATGTACTCAATGGAAACGTCTGCCGTGACGAATATAAGTTTTTAAGACCTTAATAAGTAAAATATATCAATGGCAGATCTGGTCAATTACTTTCAAAATTTTATTTTTTTCAGCACTTTCAAAACTGTCTGCCACAATGTTAAACGCGCGATAATGGTCTGTCATTGTTATTTTCCGATAATAATAATAATCTATTTTCAAATTTCCAAACGGCAGACGTGGTCCAATGAATTTAAAATTTGCCAAAAATTGATACCTGTCTTACCTGAGCGCCCTCTGCGTCCACCAATCTGGGCTTAGTGACTCCCCATCTCATGTATGGTAGGTATAGGGGGTCTCAATGTACAAAAACCCAGGTCTGGTCAAATACATACTGGTAGGTTTTCAATGGCTCTTAGACTATGATACCACACATTTTATTTCGTTACAGGCTTCTTTTCTTTCGAAATTTAAATGCGCAAAAGTGTATCAAAGTGATATTGAAATATTTCTAGATTAACCTTTGTATTATTGTTATAATTGTCTGTTTGTTTTTAATTAAACATAAATGAAAGCTGAAAATTATTTTCGAATTTATTGTTATCATTTAATAAATTTAACCCAAAGATTATCTGAAGAGTCAAATTTACTACGGTATATTTTAAACTACATTTTCAATAAAGTTATCTGAACTACTTCAGTTTATTTAAAATTTAAGTATACAAAGATTCAGTCTTAACAATAAATAAGGGAATGTCTCCTGTTGTGGGCACAGTTCATAATTTTCGCGTATAACTTTTGATAGAATAGATATTATGCAAACATATGCATACCAATGGAAAGCTACAACACTTAGCTAATGTTTGATTATGTAACTGTATTGATTCTGTCAAATACAAAAAAATTATTACTAATTTTGTGAAGTGATAATTTTTGGCCAAAAAAAAAAAAAAAATGTATCCAGTTATGGGCACACTTCAAAAATTCCACACATTAAAAACAACCATAAATACAGAAAACGAAAAAATTTATTCATTTTATAAAGATTCAGTGGCGATGTAATAACATAAATTGTCTTTTTTCCAATTTTATTCGTCATCATCTTCGCCCTCCAAATAAGAAGTGCAATGATTGTAAGTAAAATAATTTCCATGTATATGAACACCATAAAACGCAAAAACTCACAACGGTTGATTCAGGTCGAAACAAAACCTTGATTTTTTTTTTTTTTTTTTTTTTCAGGTGAACAAAGTATGGCAGGCACATTGCTACTTTTTTGGAGGCACTCGGGCCTACTTAGTTCACCTTACAAAGGGCCGTGTTTTCCTTCAGCCCGAAAGGATTGTGTGCATTACCTTTCTGTCTGACTGACGAAAGGATCATGTTTTCTGTCAACATTAAACAATTGTTGCGAGCTCTTGTATTTTATGATGTTTATTTAAAATTTTGTATAGTCAGTAGCAAAATTATTGAATATATAGAAATATATATATAATTATAATATATATATATATAATATTCAAATATATATATATAGTTTAATCGCTAATTTTTATCTGCTTACTTTTATATAAACAGCATAAGACTAAGATCACGACTCGACAAATACTTACTTAACAAAACAGTATTAGGTACCCATATTTTAAGTTGGAATTATTGCTAGGGCTTCAATAATTTTGCTGCCAAATGTACTTAATAATCATTAAAATACAGAACCAAAAATCATTAAAATACAGAAAATGGTTAATTATACAGTAGACTCCATATTAATTGTTTCAGTGTTTTATTTATTTTAATAGTTACAAATTCCTGTAAATATATTTTAAAATATGTTTGCTCTCATATAATTTCAACCAAGATTTTTCTAATGTATCTGAAAGTAAACAGAAGTTTTTTAAGCATATTGAAGCCGCTCATTTTCAAAGTAATTAAATTTACCATTATCATTTAATCAGAACAAAGATATAGCTGGAATTTTTTATTCAAATGATGAAAACATTCTTTTATCGTTATTAAAATGAGTAAAATTGGCAATATCAGTACATTTATTTATTTATTCGTAACAATTATTATAATATCCCCTTGTGAAAAAGAAAAAAAAGTTTATATATCATTAACTCATACTATATTATTAAATTTTGCTTCTTAATATGCTGAAATATAATGTATACATATATATATATAAAGAGAGAGAGAGAGAGAGAGAGAGAGAGATTAGTAAGGGTATATGATACTTTCGTAGGGAGGAAATTTCGGTCCCTCTAATTTTTTGATATCTTTTAAAGATATGAGTGTTTTAGTATGATAGCATAAATTTTTGATTGATATTACATCATTTTCCAACTTTGGTGAAAATGATGTAAGAATAAGACACACAGAATAGATTAATAGTATTATTATTTTTTTTTTCGTATCGATTTTTGAATAATAAAGTTTATCTGTTATCACCAAAGATCTAATCATTGTTAATTTATCTAAGTCCCCAAAATTTCAGTTTAAATAAAATACAAGGTTTTTAATATAAAACACTGTAATGCGGCTCTTAAGTATCACATTCAAATTTAGATAGCTCGAATACAAAATTTGCAGGAAATCGAGCTTTATCCAAACATTTTCTAAATGTTAGAATTTAATAATAAAAGAAGATACAAAGAACCTAAATAATGATCTGGGGATTTAATTTGTAGAAATCTGCGAAACTTCAGTCATTTTCTTCTCTGTCAATCAGCATATATTTGTCAAATATAGAAAATAGTGATATATCACATAGAATTGGAAACGTATTTTTCTTCCATTATAAACTCTTGCAATATTGTTTAAAAAAATTTCGTTCAAAAGCGATCCTCCCCCCCCCCCCCTTTTCTTTTTCAAATGCGCTGAAACAAAACAGTGAAATTCCTTTTTACTGTCTGTGGAAGAAAATGTGTGAAAAAAAAAGGGGGACATTTATATACTAAAAATAAGAAATGAAAGAAAAAATGAACTAAAAAGATAAAAAAACTGTGCATCAACATTTGTAAACCTTGATACTCGCAATGCGCACATTTGATTAAATAATGGACGACTTACATTTTTTCAATTTGAAAATAAAATAATTATAATTCAAAGAAAAATAATTTATGTACAGTCGGGGAAAAAAAAAAACGCAGCACTCGATGTAACTCCGTTGCTAATCAATGCACAAAAATGTAATAGGTATCATTCGACGGGGAATTGAGAGTAGATTCAGAAAATGAACGGAAATTTTGAATTGGGGGTCGTCTACATATTAAAACGCGCACCAACTTTGATTTTCTTAATGGTAATGCCCCATTTTTATTTTATATTTGAATTCCTGGGATCGCGACAATGCAAAAAAGTATATTGGTTGTATATTTTGCTTATTTTTTCAGAGAGTTATTAGCGTTCAAAGTTTGAAGGTGCTAATGTTAAATTCATATTTCAAACTTTTATTAATATCTTCACAAAAAATAACTTGATCGATATAATTCTTTTTTTACGAGATACAGTGAAGAAACCCAAATATAATCCATCATTAATTTTGATTCTGAAAAATATTTTTAATTCTGAAAAATATTAATAAATTCATATTCATAAAAATTATGAATTAGGACCTATATTAATTTTTACATAAAATGAATCCTAATGCTGAAAAGTATGGGTGTGCAAATTTGCAGCTCATTCCAGTTATTAGTTTTCGAGATATAAATAAATCTTTCTTTTGGAGTGGTTTAGGGGGCCGTCTCTTAAAAAATTTTGAATGAGATAACGAAGCAAATCTTAAAAAATAACGGAGAAAATTGAACAAAATATTTTTATTTTTTATTTAAGGGTCAAATTATATAACAACAACGTCAAATGCAAAGATATGAAACGAAAATGTTGATTTTTAGACATTTGTGTTAGTATCAAAAATTCCTGTTTTCTAAAGCCCCGCCTTTTATCGTTCTTCAAAACAAAACAATACAGAAACGAAAAGTGAATGTGACTTTGAGTATTCGTGTTAAACCCCTTATTTTACATTGACAAAAATATACACAAGTGGTATTTACTTCATCGATTTCTGGTGATAAATTTAGAATCCTTTAAACGAACACTAGAAGAAAAAAATTAACTAAATAGGCGGGGTTAACTGTTTGAAATACTCTCAAAATAAAATATTTCAAAACAAATTTTCTGTACCACAATTATATTACAGATGGATATACATTATAATTATATTCTTTCTAATTAATATATTTCTATCCATAGTATATTTTATTGCAAATATATGAACACTGGGTACATGCTTAAGAAATAAGTAACACACAAATTACGAAAGAAACGCCCACTGGCATTGTTACAGATTGTCAAATGATGTGAAACTACGTCAGGAGTCGCGAAAGCGTTAATTAAGAAATTATATTTTCATAGAAATTATAAAACAAATCGTACAGTTCCAAAGAGTTCAACTGACCCAAAACTGGTAAGTGTTATTAAAATTGTTTAATATTTACTTTATGAAACCTTATAATAATTTATCCGAAAACATTTAGTTTATGCGTTGTTGTATATATATATATATATATATAGCTATATTATTTCAGTTTGTATATTATGTTACACGTACGAAAGAAAATTTAAGCTTTATTGGTGATCAGTATATCCATGATAGATACTTTTTAATTGAAAAATATTGCACTTTTATAAAAAGTATTGTCTGACCAATCGTAAGTGTAATGTATTTAAATATACTTAAAATTATCTAAAAAAGTACTAAAGTATATACAATTCCAAGAAACTAAATTCATGATAATTAAGATACTGCAAAGGTGTTAATATTTTTATTTCTTTTTATAACTCTTTTTTTCTTGAAATATTTCCGGTGTGAAACAGTATAATTTTGTCTAGTTTTTGTAGGATCTTAATTTTATTTTTCTATATTTAGAGATAGCCCCCTAACACATTTTTGATCACAACTCTATGAATACTAAAGATTAAGTATACAAACAGTATACTTTTCCGCACTGCCAGACTCTCAGAAATTTGAATATGAAGTCAATATTGGGTGTTACTATTGAAAAAAATCAAAGTTGGCGCTCATTTTAATATGTAGATGACCCCTAATTAAAAATTCAACGACATTTTCAGAAAGTGCATTTCATTTCCTGTTATATGGTGTCTATTAAATTTTTCTGTGTCAATTAATAACGAAATACCATCAAGTGCTGCGTTTTTTTTTTTTTTTTCCCGACTGTACATACATACATGGATAACATAATTGAATATCACGGAGAAAAAAACATGCATTTTATTAATATTTTAAATATGAAATAGATTTTGAAATAAATTCCTCTTAGATTAATAATAAAAATATATAAAATATATTACATATTTAAATATATTAAATTTTCATAAAAAAAATTAGAACAAGATTTTACATTTACCTACTATAATATATTCAAAGAGCACTTCAATTTTCCCGCATTAACAAATATGCTACCATACTTGGGAGAAATGATAGATCTTATCCTTACTCCGAGTACCATACTAAAAACTCATATATATATATATATATATATATATATATATATATATAATATAGCAATAAATTAGCAAGATCAAAATGTCTCGGGACCAGAATAGCCAGGGATAAAAAAATTTTCGTTGCAAGAAAAGCAGGACCAAAATGGCCTGCTTCGAGTAAATTTATGTACATAAATTTCAAGATATATTACAGGCAGACTCGGATAAAATTAAAAACTTTTCTGTAAATACAAGATTAAAAAATTTAATGCATATCAGATTAATAACTTATTTTTAGTATTGTACTTATGAACGCATAATCATATTTTTTTTACTGTTTTATAGTTGTTTTATGATTAAAAATATTTTTAAAATACACATTTTCTGCTTTTACACAAATTTACCTCACGATCCCACCGGAAAATAACAATTATATGTATATGGTTTATGCTTTAATCTGCAATATTAAAAGTTTTTATATGGTCCTATTTATTTACAAAATAATACTGAGTGCATGTACTGTACTTTACAACTAGAAATAATCAAAATTATTTTCACAATGGTTACATAAGAATTTTGTAAAAAAATTTCTGCGGGATTCAATGATTTTACAAAGTAAAATATCCATCGTCCCAAAGGTCTTTTTCTCTTTCAAAATCGAAACGAGAATTCCTAGTAAAAATATTAAAAACAATAAGTCAAATTAACGTTTTAGAATTTATTGAGTAATCTACTATAATGTGTAAATCCATACTTTTATTTTTCTTTCTGTACTCAACAATTAAAAATATTAAGTACTTTTCATTTAATCATAATATATATATATATATGTATACATATATAAGATAATAATAATAGCTTTTTACCACAAATATTTGTAAACTGTCAAGTTTTCTAAAATAAAATCCCCCCCCCCCCGCTCCACAAACACACACAAAAAAAAAAGTTTAAAATTAATAATATATTCAAATGCATTACTGCAATGCTACTGACATAAGAAAATCATACACAATGCAGTGATACAACCAATACCCAGTACTGATCACTTGTACACTCCTTCTCATATTTATAAGGAAACTTTATATTTTGAAATAACTGATGTAAAAATAATTGTGAACAAGATGTGCACAATACTAAGTGCACTTAATATATCTAGTATTCTAAAAGCCTAAACTGTTATAATTTTTTTAATATGAAACAAAATTAATAAAAAACAATGCAAAATGTGTTTTTCTCCACGTTTTTAGATGTTCATAATTACAGGAACAATCCAGATTTTTTCGTTTTATTTAACTTACTAGCGGATAAATTAGAGTTGACATGCGAATTTGTTAACTACTGGGCTAGATTAATTCATATATAAGCCTTCAATTTTTCTTGGACAGACATTACTGATAATTCCTCAAAAAAAAAAGAACGTTCAAGTAGTGAAGTATGATAAATGTGTTTTTTAAGTGGAAGGATAATTTCAGTCCACCGAATTTCTTATGAAATTCGAAGATCTAAAATTGCTGAAGGAAATGTGATCAAACGTTGAATAGGAGATCAAACGTTCGATCAAACGTGATCAAACGTTCGATAGGAGAGATATCTGATGCAAAATCAGAGTTGTTTTACAGAGATCGGAGACTCATAATTCCTCTTACTGTTCTACTCATAATGACTGCTGCTGAATTTGCTCGTAATTTTTAACGAAAGGTTAGGGTCCACATTTATGCATGTTTAAAATAATTAATAATATGTTAAAATGAATAAAAAATCTGTAATAATCAATCAGCATTTAATGGGGAAAAGAACGTCTGTATTAAAGTTGAATAAAGACAACACTAAATGGTAAAATGTTGCATTTTCGGATGAAAAACATTTTAATCTCGATTAACCAAATGGTTTCAACTGTTACTGGCACGATCTGAAGATAGCGAAAGACAGAGCAGATTTTTTAAAGGCAGATATGAATCGGGCATTTTAAAGGTGGATCTATGGTGCTCTGGGGAGCTGCTTTTTCTGAAGGCAGAATGGATTTAGTAATTTTTTCTATTATTAACATCAAGAGAATATCCGCAATTTTTAAACGTGAATTATCAGATTTTTGTTAGATTATGGGGAGTAATAATATTTTTTTCAACAAGACTTACATTTTTGCTCTACTTTTAGAGCAATAGGAAATAGTTTGAAGAAAAAAACTTCTGTATTATTGCCTTTCCCATGGCCTAAAAGTTGAAAAAACCCTTAAATTGTGATCTTAGAAAAGTTCATGCAAGTGGAAAGTAATTTTAAATAGTTTAAATTTATTAAGAATATCATATATGCTATACGAAATGGTATTGAAACTGAATATTAAAAAAATGTACATATATATATATATACCAGAGAGAATGTCTGACTGTTTAGCCCTAAAAAGAGATCCCATAATATATTAATTTAAAGAATAACCGAAACAAATTACTAAAATTCGAGCTGTCCTTATAATTTTGAACACCTGAATAATCATCTTTTTACCATATTTAAAGTTTTTTCAGATAGAAAAACGATAAAACTTTTTAAATATAGTCTATTAATGAAATTCCAATTAATTAAAAATATATTTGTTTAAATAATAGTGTTCAGAGTTTAGTTAATATAGAAAAACGGGTGTCCTTATAAATATGAGAGGAGGTGTATTTATTTAATCTGCGCATCAGGTAATCCTAACCCACAGATATAAGATATTGCACCATAGATTTCATGCCAAGCGATTTGACGCCACCTGATGGTGCTGGTGAGTTTATGTTTTCTAAATACGCCACTCGAACGGGAAAAACCGAAGACTTTGCTGTTTTTCCTGGGTCTATGTTTCTTCATTCAATGCACCAAAAATATCTTGTTTTAAAATCCGATCGTGCGTCTAAAAATAGATTTATTTATTATTTATTTAAACACCGAATTAAATTCGCAACATGTAATTGCTATTATAGTCGATCTGGTAGATCAAATAAAATATAATAAAATACATGATAGTGAATATTGTCTATAGTATGTTAGTGTTGTTTAATGTAATTGATATTTAAACATGAAAAAAAAAATATATATATATATTTGCCAACCTCAGTGGAGGGAAAAAAAAAAACAGATTTTACATAATTTTAATATAGGAAATGAGAGATTTCGTTTCTTTGAGGGGGAAAGAAAAATCTATTTATACATTTTTTTTTTTTTTTTTTTTTTTCTAAATAAAAAAGCCTAACATAATTGAGATATATTTGTTTTAAAGTTATTCAGGAAAAACAAATAGATTCAAGTTCAATAATATAGTCTAAAAATAATTAAATAAAAGAAAAATATTGAGAGTACAATAGAAGTATACTTACTTCTATTGCTCCAATGGTTCTAAAATCTAATAAAATAAGTTTATTAAGAACATTGATCCCTTTGTTGTATAGTCACCTTCCCCCTCCAAAAAAAAAAAACCGCCACCCCCACCTAATTTCGCCATGAATTATCGTAGAAAGATGCGTCTGGTACCTGTCGATTTGTAATAACGTCTAGTTTTTAATGGTGTAGTTAAATTTTTCTTAAGGGGTTATCTACATATTAAAACAGGCATAAACTTCATTTCTTCAACGACGACCCCTAATTTTGACGACCCCTTAATCTCTATGGATGCGTGAATGTCAATTTAATTTCTCTATTTGGGAGAATCTTTTAAAACATATTACTTAGATATACCTTTTCGTCTGCGGGAGTTCGTGAATGCACATATAATGCAGTTTTCTCGTGGAATTCTTTCGAACATATTTCACACATATAAGGGTTTTCTTTTGTGTCAATGTGTAGATGTCCCTTTCTAGAATAACCTCTGGAACAGATTCTAGTTTGATTTATTTTTTTTGAATGAATGCGTAAATATGCATTCACAGCGCGCCTTACTAAAAATTTTTAGAACACATTTCACAAACATATGGCTGTCCTTCTGGAGTGAATGCGTAAATATTTATTAAGAGCAATCTTGTCAAAGAACTCTTTAGAACGAATTTCCCACACATATAGCATTTCGCTTGTAAGTGTGCGTGAATGTGCATTTAGAATACTTTTTTGAGATTATTCTTTAAAACAAATTTGGCACACATATGGCTTTTATCCCATGTGAATGCGTAAATGTGTAATTAAATTACTTTTGTCAGAGAATCTTTTACAACATATTTCACACACATATGGCTTTTCTTTTGTGTGAATACGTAAATGGATATTTAGAAGACTTTTCCGAGAAAATCCTTTAGAACATATTTCACACACATATGGCTTTTCTCCCGTGTGAATGCGTAAATGTTTTTTTAGAGCACATTTCTGGGAGAAGTCTTTAGAACATATTTCACACACATAATATGGCTTTTTTTCCCGTGTGAATGCGTAAATGTGTAATTAGATTACTTTTGTCAGAAAATCCTTTAGAACATGTTTCACACACATATGGCTTTTCTTTTGTGTGAATACGTAAATGCCTATTTAGATGACCTTTCTCGGAGAAGTCCTTAGAACATATTTCACACACATACGGCTTTTCTCCTGTGTGAATCCGTAAATGCGTATTTAGATGATTTTTGTAAGAGAATCCTTTAGAACATATTTCACACACATATGGCTTTTCTTTTGTGTGAATACGTAAATGGGTATTTAGATGACCTTTCCGAGAGAATCCTTTAAAACATGTTTCACACACATATGGCATTTCACCTCTATGAGAGAGTGAATGATTGTTTAGAGTATCTTTACGAGCGAATTCTTTAGAACATACTTCACACACATATGGCTTTTCTTCGGTGTGAATGCGTAAATGTTTAATAAGATTACCTTTTTTAAAGAATTTTTTAGAACATATTTCACACGCGTATGGTTTTTCTCCTGTGTGAATGCGTAAATGTGTATTTAGAGCACTCTTGTTAGAGAATTGTTTAGAACATATTTGACACACATATGACATTTTGCATGTATGAGTGCGTCAATGTCTACTTAGATTACTTTTCTGAGAGAATTTCTTAGAACATGTTTCATACTCTTGTGGCTTTTCTAGTGTGTGAATGCGTAAATGTCTATAACCTTTCTGAGAGAATTTTTACAACATATTTCACACATATATAACTTTTTTTTGTGTGAACACATAAACGTGTATTTAAAGCACTCTTATCAGAAAAATGTTTAGAACATATTTCACAAATACACGCCATTGTGTGAATGTGTATTTAGATAATCTTTCCGAGAGAAAGCTTTAGAACATACTTCACACACATATGGCTTTTTTTCGATGTGAATGCGTAAATGTTTAGTTAAATTACTTTTGTTAGAGAATCCTTTAGAACATATTTTACATACATATGGCTTTTCGCCTTTGCATGTGCATGAATTCTTATTTTTTGCACTTATGGTGTTCTATCTATCCTCCCTGGTGCATTTTATGAGATGGCGCTGCAAGCGCACAAAAAGCACTACAACTTTTCTCTCTGTAAAAAGTTTTGTTTTGGATTCTGCCATGTTCGAAAGAGAGAAGTGTGTTCGCTTGTAGATAGTTCCTCGTTATGTTAATAAATAGTTTATTTTTCTACATTGGAGTCATTAATTCAAAATACGCCGACACGCCATTACATAACTGAGTGTTAAGCAACACACTTCAGTCAGAGCCTCCTTAAGTAGATGCCTTCCACGCGCGGCGAATCTCAATGTTAAATTAGGCAACATTTAAAAAACAAAACTAACGCTAGGTGACAGCACCTACGCAGAGCAACAATTTTCTGCTGTTTCATAGACAAGTTATATTTTTCATCTAAAAATCTAGCTATTAATTTCAAAAATTGTATTTTTTTTTTTTCTTTTAATTTGAAAAAATGATGTGAAAGTGCTTTATCGTAAATATTTTCAATAAAATATTCAAATATTTATATTTTAAAAAGTATAGGGTTTAAATTTCTTCGAAAGTTGGCAAGACCTATTTTAGCTTTTCAACTAATTGAATTACAACGTATCAAATAAATAACACCTTTTTTTTTTAATATACTATTAATTAAAAAACGAAATTTAAAATTAAATAAGCAAAAACATGGCATATCTATCACGCGATTAAATTATTTTTTATATATTTATTCAATAAAAATTTCAAAATTTTTTTTAATTTAGATATCAGATGAAAGTTTCGTTTATATAAATTAAAATCTCTGAACTTTAAATGAGTTTCAGTTCAGAATGAATAATTTATAATGATAAATTATTAAAATCATGTCTTTTTTTTTTTTTTGGTCATGTCCTTTACGTTACATTTTTACCTTATTAGATGTGAATTATTTTTCTTAAATCGAAAATTTTATATTATTTATAAGAAAAATAGACCAGCAAGTTAACGAGATAAGTTAACATTCAGCAATAAAAAATTCGAGAAGAAAACAATCTGTTGTCTAGTCCGTCACAAAAAATAAATAAATAACCATTAAGATTTAAATTTTTAAAATTAAGGATTTCTTGAGTATAAGTTTTCTCTCGCACCAAGTTTTTGTGTTAGGTGTTTTTCATATAAGACTAAATTTAAATGCACAATCTGATGAGCACATAGTTTATTGAAAACATACAGGGCTATCCAAAATTAAGCTAAACGTTCTTTTCTGTAGAATGTGTGCTTTGCTACACTTTTTTTATGTCGACGAATACTGTTAAAGAATGAAAATTAATTTTTCGAACCTATAATGTAAACAAAGTATTTTTTTTTTTTTAAGTTCTATTTTCAACTCATGTTTTTGAATAAAGTCACGTTTTGAGGTTCCCTGAATACAGAAAACTTTTTTTTTTTTTTTTTAGTTTTTAGCGATTGATTTATATGCATATTTATTATCAGAATAACTTAAAAACAAACAAATGCAGGAAATTCACAATTGTATTTTAAAACTCGCATTAGGTTTCAATTTGAAAAATTTGATAAAGATTGGCAAATTTAAGGACAAATTAATAACATCCTTGAAATATTTTTACTTCCATTACCCTACTACCGTAGGTAATGAAAGTATTGTGTTCGGTCCAAAAATTCGATATCGAGTTTTCCCCTGATTTATATTTAGCCAGTATATGTGTGTGTATATACATGTGAGTGTATGGATGTCGGGATATTTTTCATTTTTCTGATAATTTTTCAAATCAGTACTCATGATATTTAATTTTTACATGAATTTTTAATTCCATATTCCATTTCTGTGGTAAAAGGTTAATAAAAGTAATGTTTTGAATCTTAAAACTTAATATTTTTAAAAAGAACAAAAGTAGAAATAAAAATTTTCTATTTTTTCTTTTCAAGATTCCCAACACTTTTGTTTCGATTTAACTGAAATAATCAAATTTTTATACGCATTTACACAAGTCTTTAAAAAACAGTGGTATTAAAAAAATATAAATCAATCTTGTTCCTATATTGGAGTATTTTATAGTTTTATTCATTTTATGAATAAAACTACAAAATACTCCAATATAGAGTGACTTCAAAGTAACTAAGAACAAGTTATTTTTCTGTATTCCTACATCAATAAATAAAAAATTTATTTCATTTTGTAATAAGCATAACTATTTTATTTGTTAAATCTAACTTACTAACAGAGAGGTGTCAACCCTTCGAATTTTTATATCATAATTTCTTTTAAATTTATCTTCGTCTTAATCACACAATTTACGATAATAAAGAAAAATAATGTTTTTTGTGAAAAATATTATTGATATTCAAAAATCCGGAGGGTTGGTAATTTTGCATTAATTATTTATGCAGTTTACATACCTTGTCTGGAAATATTTGGAAGCAATTTTTTACGCTGAATTGCATTGCTTGGTATTTCGTGGAAACATATATTTTCACGGCTACTGTCTGATTTACAAAATGGAACGACGCAATACACCATATTAAAAAAAAAAAAAAAAAAACCTCTCACATTTGTTAAATTAATAAAACACAAACCAGAACTCAATTGAAACTCAATTGCATCGCGCTCGCGGGAAATAAACATAACTTTACGTACGGTATCAAGCGCCATCTACTGGCTATGTTCTTCTTGTACTGTTGCCAAGTTTTCGAGCGACTCGCTAGGCATCTACTTAAGGAGGCTCTGCTTCAGTGGTGACCCGGATAAACTGTTCTTATTTTTGGATTATAAGTGTTTTCGTTTCTGTTTTCAACATGAATGAAACAGCTGCAGTGAAAATCCCTGCATTCATCCCTACGGACCCGGCCCTGTGGTTCACGATGGTAGAATCAACATTTCAACTAGCTGTGCCGAAACCAATAACGGATTCTAGAACAAAATATAACTATTGTGTTGCGAATTTACCTCCAGAAATTGCAATGACTGTGCGTGACGTAATAATTTCACCTGATAATTCCGATCCATTCAAAAACTTAAAGGACGAAATAATTCAACGTTGTGGTGAAACAAAATCGCAGGAAATTCGCCGATTATTAGCTGGTGAACAACTAGGGGATAGAAAACCGTCAGAACTACTTCGCGTCATGCAGAGAAGAGCTGAAAACCATAAGGTATCCGACACTCTTTTGCTCGAACTATTCTTGCAACAACTGCCTTCAAATGCGCAATTTATTTTAGCATCAGTGCAAGACCTTACACCCATTAAAGCTGCCGAAATAGCTGATAAAATTTTGGATGTATCTCCACCACAGGTAGGTGCTGTTAGTACAACTAATTCTTCGAGTGCTGATTCCGAACTTTTAAAAGAATTAAAACTTTTAAGAGAAGAAGTGGCTTCATTGCGACGTTCCAGAAGTCATTCTCGTTCACTATCTCGATCTAATTTTCGGCACAAAAGCCCAAAAGTTACAGTCAGCAGTAAAAGTATCCGAGCACTAGCAATAATCCCTGTCTAAAAAATGTACACTTAATACTGCTTTGTCAAACAAATCCTTGTCGAATCGTGTTCTTAGTCAGTCTAAGAACATGATTCGACAAGGATTTATTTAACAAAACAGTTTTATGTGTACTTTTTTTATATCGGAATTATTGGACAGTGCTCGGATACTTTTGGTGCCGGCTGTAATAAAGAATTTTGCTGGTATCATCAGAAATTTAGCTCTAAAGCTAAAAAGTGCGTACCTCCCTGTACTTTTTCCGCGGGAAACGACTACGGCAAGGAGTAGCGGCGACATACGCCTCGCCTTCCACTTCTCGTCGCCTTTTTGTACGAGATAAAAGAAGCAATCTAAAATTTTTAGTGGACACAGGAAGTGACTGTTCATTAATTCCAGCATCAAAAATAGACAAAATGTCTATTCCAATTCAAAAATTTGTTGCAGCTAATGGTACTTTAATTAATGTATATAAACGTAAATTATTATCTATTGATCTTGGTCTAAGAAAACAGTTTGTTTACCCTTTTTATGTTTGTAATGTTTCAACCCCTATTTTAGGTGCTGATTTTTTACATTACTTTAATTTAAAGCCAGATCTTAGAAAACGTTCTTTATTTGATAATGTCACAAGCTTAAATTCTCATTGTGTTGTACATAATTCTGATATATATTCAGTGAAATATATCATAAGTAATGATATTTTTTCTAATCTTTTAAGTGAATTTCCTAACATCAGTAAATCTCCTAGCCCAAACCAAATTGTGAAACATTCTGTTATGCATCATATCGAAACTTTTGGCCCACCGGTATACGCTAAACCACGTCGTCTGGCCCCCGACCGTTTAAAAATTGCAAAAATGGAATTTCAGCATATGTTGGATTTGGGACACATGCGTCCATCCAACAGCAATTATGCTTCACCTTTGCATATGGTTCCAAAGAAAAACAGCGATGACTGGCGACCTGTTGGAGATTACAGAGCACTAAATGCTCACACTAAAAAGGATAAATATCCCATCCCCAACATTGCTGATTTTACTAGTGAACTTCACGGAACCACAATTTTTTCACGTATTGATTTAGTTAAAGCTTTTCATCAAATTCCGATTGCTCCCGAGGATGTTCACAAAACTGCCATATGTACACCTTTCGGACTCTTCGAGAGCACTCGGATGCAGTTTGGTTTGTGCAATGCTTCCAGCACATTTCAGAGATTTATTGATGAAGTTACAAGAAATTTAAAAGGTGTTTATCCATTTATAGACGATATTTTAATTGCATCCAAATCCCTCGAAGAACATATTGAACATCTCAGAGCACTATTTTCCAGACTTGATCATTACGGCCTTACAATTAAGCCCTCAAAATGCATATTTGGTGTTCCCACTTTGGAATTTTTAGGTTTTACAGTGTCAAAAGATGGTCTTTCACCAACTTCTGACCGTGTTGAAGCCATTTTAAAATTTCCAAGACCTACAACTATTACTCAACTTCGTAGATATTTAGGTATATTTAATTTTTACAGACGATTCATTCCCAGAGCTGCTGATATTTTAGCACCCCTCGTTAAATTCCTCGAAGGGCACAAAAATAAAAGGAAACATCCGCGTTCCAATGCCAAAATTTCAATGGAGCAATTAGAATGGAACGACGAAGCAAATTTTGCATTTACGAAATCAAAAGAAGCAATTTCTCATGCAACGCTTCTAAAACATCCTATTCCTGGTGAACAATTAAGCTTATGGGTAGATGCATCAAACGTCGCTGTTGGTGGCTCTGTCATGCAAATGTCTGATAATCAAAGGGAACCTATAGCATTTTATTCTGGCAAATTAAGTAAGTCTCAAAAGAATTGGTCTACATATGACCGTGAACTTTACGCCATATATTCCTCTATAAAGAAATTTCGTCACTTACTAGAAGGTAGAAACTTTTTCATTTACACTGATCAGAAACCCTTAATATATGCTTTCAAACAAAATCCTGAAAAGTGCAGTCCTCGACAGCTACGTCATCTCGATTATATATCCCAATTTTCTACCGATATCCGATATATGAAAGGTTCTGAAAATCATGTAGCCGATGCATTATCTCGCATAGAGATCAATCAATTTCCCCAACTGTACTTGATTTTAAAGAATTTGCTTCTGCACAATCAACTGATCAAGAACTTCAAAAACTTTTGCAATCCAATACCACATCCTTACAATTAGAAAAACACTATTTTCCCCTTGAGGATATTGACCTATATTGCGACACATCTCAAAAACATCCCCGTCCATTCGTTCCACAAAGTTTGCGAAAATTAGTTTTTGAAAATTTGCATTTCCTTTCACATCCAGGTATGTCAGCCTCCATAAATTTAATTGCTAAAAGATTTGTATGGCCTGGCATGCATAAAGATATCAAATCTATGGTTCGCAGTTGTGTTAATTGCCAAAGAGCCAAAATAACAAAGCACACCAAGTCACCAGTTGGAACATTTGCCCTACCGGATGCCCGTTTTGCCCATATTCATTTAGATTTCATTGGCCCTCTTCCCCCATCAGATGGAAATCAGTATTGTTTAACAATCATTGACAGATTTACCAGATGGCCCGAGGTAATTCCGACCCCTGATGATATGACTGCGGAAACAACCGCTCGTGCCTTATTGCATGGTTGGATCTCTAGATTCGGATGCCCAGTCACTATCACCACAGATCAAGGTCGTAATTTTGAATCTACTCTATTTCGAGAACTTATGCATATCTTAGGCTGTAAGCGCATTCGGACTTCGGCATACCATCCCCAGTCAAATGGAATTTTAGAACGCTATCATAGACATTTAAAAGATGCTCTTAAGGCACATAATCACACTAAATGGACTGAAACCCTTCCAATTGTTTTACTAGGTTTGCGCTCAGCTGTTAAAAATGACATTAATGCAACACCTGCACAATTAGTATATGGTACCTCTTTACGATTACCCTCTGATCTTATTACTGATAAAAAACAAATTGACCAAACGATTGATCCCAATTATGTTTCCAACTTGGTACAAACAATGCAGACACTTAATCCAACTGCTACTTCCTTACATAGCAGTCCTAGTGTTTTCGTAAATCCTGCATTGTCGAATTGTACACATGTATTTTTAAGATCAGACAAAGTAACTCGTCCATTAACACCGCCGTATACTGGACCTCACCTTGTTATAAACAGAGATAATAAAAATTTTGTCATTGATATAAATGGTAAAAACACAACAGTTTCTATAGATCGCGTGAAACCCGCCTATAGATGGTCAGATACTGTTGTGACAAATAATTCTGTTCCTAACCAAGAACCATCTGAGCCAACGCCTGTCAACAAATCATTCGAAATACCACCAGAGCCGACTCCTGTCAACAAAACACGTACTACACGCTCTGGACGTAAAGTCACTTTCCCAAAACATTTGGTGACTGAATATGTAATATAGTTTTGTATATATTATCTTACACTTTTTAATATTATATATTGTTCATTGTATTTCTATTTTGCATTACTTACTATGTTACTATTACATATTATACTGTATCAAGCATTTATTGTATTGAACTTTTGCATTTTATCGTTCACCTTGTTCACTGGGGGGATACTCTATGGTGTTCTATCTATCCTCCCTGGTGCATTTTATGAGATGGCGCTGCAAGCGCACAAAAAGCACTACAACTTTTCTCTCTGTAAAAAGTTTTGTTTTGGATTCTGCCATGTTCGAACGAGAGAAGTGTTTTCGCTTGTAGATAGTTCCTCGTTATGTAAATAAATAGTTTATTTTTCTACATTGGAGTCATTAATTCAAAATACGCCGACACGCCATTACATAACTGAGTGTTAAGCAACACACTTCACACTCTTGTCTTTTATATAGATATCTCTTTCTAGAAAAACATTTAGAACGCATTTCACACACATACATGTTTCGTCCTACGTGAGAGAATGCATGTATACTAATTTTGAGGATAATTATGAATTTTATTGGGTTTTCATGTGTATGACTGCGTCTATAATCATATCCGTATTAACAAAAATTTTTGTGTTAGGCCTTATTACAGAGGGTGGGCAAAAATTTCTATATATTGTATGAATACTATAAGGGAAAACAACTTTCTTTGTTAATTAATTTTTATCCTTTAACAGAAACATGTTCACGTAATAACGGAAATTTTTCGTGAAATTAACTTGCACCTTTCACAAAATTGAAATTATATCTGTCATTCTTCATATACCTAAAATTGGAGAGTTTTCCTGTGTAGAAGATTTTCTTTGAAATTTACATTACTTTATTGCTTTTTTAATATTTCTCTTTAACTAACAGTAGTTAAAAACACATTTTAATAAAAATATTAATAAGGCTACAAATGGATAAATTTAAAGATATGACCATGATCACAGGATATTTCTACCAAGACACATAGGAACCTTATCAAATCATTTTTTGAAAAAATAATGAACAAGGTAAACAGAATAGCTATTTTACTGCAGAATTGAAGGAGAAAAACCACAGTGTAGTTATATGTAACATATTAACCCCTTCCGCTCCAGGCTAGCTGTAGTGTAAATATGTGAAATACCAGATTATAATTTTGAAATAATTCAATACATAATGAAGTAACAATGTGCATTTTGTTGTGAAGTAAATATATTTAATTAATAAATGTAGTAAATATGAATACATATCAAAGTATTTCAATTATTTATAGCAATCACTGCTGTAAGTGGTTCATCATCACTCTCATCGCTTTCGCCGTCTTCACTTGTTGTAAAGTCATCATTGGAATCTTCAAGCTCGTCATAATCAGGGATATAATCACTATCCGAATCACTAGAATGAGACATTATTCACAGTTTCAAACACCGGCAAAGCACACAAAATCGAGCAGCGAAAATTTCACACAACCGCATCCGCGAGAAATTACGAAACAACTGGCGTAGCCAAAACTAATAGGTCACCGAGACTACTAACACCATCTAGTTGTCAGTAATGAAAATAAAATTTCAAAATACCATATGACAAATAAAATACTCTCTCTGATACCACAACAATGTTGGAATTATTGTATCGTATACTGCTTTCTTTGGACGTATGCACGTACGTCCATGGTATTAATGGCCATTAACACTAAGACGTACGCACGTACGTCCCTGGAGTGGAAGGGGTTAATATTAAATACAAGTTAAAAAATATATTAAATCAAAAATAACACCCGCTAGAATATCAGCGATTGTAATGAAATGCTCGTCCTCTGGTGGGCTAAGGGCAAATTACAATTAACCCATTTCGTACTGACGTTGCGAAAACGCAACGTTTTCTTTATTATTTTTTCTGTGGAAAACTTTAAATTTTTTTGCTATAAAAATATTTTCCTATTAAAGTGGTGTCCAATACGCATAAAAGAAAAAAAAAATCATTGGTTTACAGTTGCATTTAATATTCGTTATAAAATAATGAATAATCAATGTTTTGCATTATTTTTATTGATTACTTTCAAGTTTCAGCGGTAGATGGCAGCACATGTCAAAATTATAGGCTAAAGTTTGTTTTGCTTTCTTTGAACTCTTAAAAACAAAATGGCATCAACAAGTAAGTAAACATTTTTTTTTTCTATACTCTAAATTTCATTTTTTAAATAATGTTGCGAAAACGCAACGTCAGTCTAATGTGTGTTAAAAGATTTAGAAGATGTTTTCGTTCATTTCATGATCGATTTTTTATTTTTTGCAGGCGATTCTCGTAATTTAAGAAAGGTACGACGTTGTTTAACGATAAATGAAGCTTTAGAATATCTTCAAGCTCTTAGTGATGATTCCAGTTCCGAATCTGAAGAAGAAAATTATGAATTTGTCGTAATTCCACCTGACCCGGATGTTTTGACTGATGAAGAAACTATCGACGATATTGCTGTGGGTGAAAATATTCCATTTCCTAAAGATATCACAGGTGAGATCGATATTTTTTCTTCTAAAGTTAAGAAAAGTAAAAATAATACAGGTAAAAGAAAGAAAAATTTTACTTGGGAAAAATGTTCCCCCGCATATAATCAACAACCACAAGATGTAGAAAAACATTGCTATGATTCATTGAAACCTGCAAGAGTCAGTATCAAATCATTTGCAAGCTTTAGAACCTATACATGTATTTTAAGAAGGAAATTCGAGAAGAAGAAGGATAGATGATGAAAAAGGTGAAGATATATGATGAAGAAGGAAGATGAAGGAAGAGAAAGAGATGAAGAAGGAAGTTCGTGGCACATATGATGTAGCATTCGATTCAAAGAATAATGTTACTGTCGCTAGGTGGAATGACAATGCTGTTGTCACCGTACTGACAAATTGGGATGATACTGAGCCAGCAGCATATGCAAAACGCTACTCCAGAACAGAAAAAAAAAAAAACTGTCCAAGTAAAACAACCCAAAGTCATTGCTGATTATAACAAGCATATGGGTAGGTTGGACTTATTAGATAATTTTATATCAAATTACAGAATAAATATAAAAGGAAAAAAATGGTGGTGGCCTATTTTCGTAAATTGTATTGATATTGCAAAAGTAAATGCTTGGAAACTTACTTTATAGGGAATTTGTGGATTCCAAAACAACATTGCTAGACTTTCAAAGGGCAATTGCAGTGTCTTTATTAAAATCGGAAGTAGATATTTCATCAAATAAATCAAATTCATTTGATATGAAAAATGATATAAACCCTGTTCCTGAAACCACATGTACTGGTCGGCCATCCGCAATGCAAAATCACTTTTTACAGCAAAAACAAAAAGGATCGTACAGGCCATATAATCACAAAAAATCCCGAAAATAAAAGAAGGAGGTGTAAAATGTGCAGTAGTCAGACAGTAACAATGTGTAAAAAATGTAATGTTGCTGTACATGCTAAATGTTTTGAAGATTTCCATGATTCCCAAAAATGATGCTTTATATACTGCTTTGGACTGACGTTGCGTTTTCGCAACATTCTGTATTTTAAAAAGTATTAAAGCTAATTTTCTGAAATTTTATTTTTGTCTTATTTTATGTCCCATTAGACAGGAAATAAACTTTTATGCGTATAGGATAACTGTAACCATGACCGGTACTGAATGGGTTAACATCAAGCCGCCTAAGACTACTATATAACAGGCTGGATCATTCGCCGCCATTTGTACGTCAAGTTCGTCATTGCTAAACCATAACTGTAAACCGGCTTCTGTGCAGAGTTACCCATTTGGCGCAGTTATCGTGTTTGCGACGTTTTTACCAAAGTGTAAATAAATAAAATTCGGTATCTGCGGCAAAGGGCAAAGCACGTAAAATATTGTATATGCTTTGACCTGTGGTTAATACATTTGTTTAATAATGCATGATTATTTTATTATAATTTTTTTTTTTTTCCTTCTTCATTTATCATCCATATAACTTTTTTGGACACTTATTAAGAAAAATAAACGGAAGTCATTTTCAGTTAAAACCCTTTTCTTTAATAAAGATGTGATTAATTATTTTATATATATGTTTTAAATATATGATTGTTAAAACAATGTCTACTTAGATAAGTTCTCTATAAGAAAATTTTCAATAAACAACTGATAGGATGGATATTTAACTTATTAAAGATATAATTTCAGAAAATTTACATAAAATTCTAAAAAAAAAAAAAAAAAAAATTATGAAGTAATCATAATACATCATACTAAGATAGCTTAATATTCCAGCTAAATATCTATGTATTATACACTAAATTATATCCTCCTTTCTTCAGAACAAATTACTTGTATGCAATTAGAGCAAACATTTATCATCCAAAGTTTAATTAATATATACATATATAATCAAAATTAAATTCTTGAACTATTTCTCTTTATTTAAATTATGTAACAAAACGAATTTTAAATTTTGCTATGTAACACTTTTTTATTGTAAATATTAATTTTTCCAAAAATTTTACTTTTTCGAAATGATCAATATTTTATTTTTAAAACTAAAGATAATAATTATAAATAAATAAAAATCTGTTCTAAACAGAGATATTTCACCCAAATCTTATTTTTGACACAAACTTTTTATTTTGACATATTTGAATTTTTTTAGATTCTGCAATAAATTATATAAATTATCGTATGGGTTACAGAAAACGATGGCCTTTTTTTTTTTTTTCTTTTTAAATTGCGAAACAACTTAGAGACAAGCATATTATTAAAAATCTTGAGAGCAAATAGCATTAAATTTTAGATTTACTTTTTTTTTGCTTCAATTTTTCTTACTAACAAATTCTCATTCAAATGTTAGCAGATACCATGAAATAGTTTGAACATTTTGCTATGATTTCGCAAAAAGTAGGCTTCATAAGTGGCTGAGAAGATCTGGCTCTTTTAATCTAATAATAAACAGAAAGTGCCGGGTTTGATTCCATCTCTGAAAGTTACATGAATGTTACTGTGCAACCGCGAAAAGATGGCATTCGACCTTGGAATAGTTCATTTTGAAGAAGGGGCGGCCGAATGAAATGCGAATGATGCTTGGCGGCAGTTCTTTTCGCCAAACAATTCTTTGACTTACCAGCTTCTTTGGCACCTATACGAGCAGTCAAAGTGTCTATTGCTGCTAATTAAATAGAAAATTGCTAAATTTTTGTCAATGTAAATAGTTTTAATTATTTCTTATAATTTTTTTTATCGGATATGCAGAAAATCGATAAAACAAAATAGCTTTAAACATTGCTTATAATTTGTGTCCACATGTATGTTTATTTCTAGTATTTAAATTAATTGAATCCCTAAAATTTACTCGTTTAGCTTTTAACTTCTCGAAGTATACGTAAAACAGTTATTATTATTATTATTATTTTTTTTTTTTTGTAAATATTCACTATCATGATTAGTTCAATTATTTAAATCTAAAAATATATCATAATTGAATGTTTTGTAAATATTAACTATCGTGATTAATTAAATTTCTTCCTTTCTACTTTTATTACAACCATTATATGATTATGTCATGTTATTTAATGACAATTACAATAATTAATTTAATGCTTATTTTATCAAAACAGTAATGGTATTAATCATGGTTTCTTTTATTTCATACATTATAGAAAGAAACTTTTTTAAAGTTTAATTAAGTTACTTCTTTCATCCCTTTCTGCTGATAATGATTGCACTTAAAAATTACTTCTCGGAAGCCATTAAGATTACTTTATTTAAAAAAATCAAAATTTCTTTTTGAATGTTATTTGATCGCCGAAACTTTAAAATTTGTAAACAATAGTACCTCCGAACTCTTCTTTTAAATAGCAATTAAAAATACCTCCAAACATTAAGTTTATCAACAACTTCAAATTTTAATTTCACACTAAGAAACGGGCTAACAATGCCAAAACTGGAAGCCACTCTACTCTGTGTTACCATGGAAACACAACCTCTTACCTTATTTCATTAATGGAATCATCTGAAAACACGTGAGTCGAGTGCCAAGTTATCGCGGTTGTACAATAGCTAGGATCTCTTAGGAAGATGTTTTTAATCTGTATCATATAACTGAAAAAAAACCTGTGTACCATAGAAAAGCAATCTTACAGAAAGATGACATTTCAATAGAGGTCGTTTGGAAGTCATAATAAAGGCAAATGATTCTATAAATTGTATAATTTTAACTAATCATATATACATTACTCTCCTATATAGTTTTTATTTTATAATTATTATGAGTTTATTTGAATTTTAAAAGCGTTTTAGTACAGTTGACTTGCATTATAACGACCCAACACAATATAGCGACGTTTTGAAAAGTCCCGATTGACTTCCAATTAAGATAATGTTTTTTCATATTTGATATAACGACCAGGAAAAAACAACACTCTTTATATAACGACCCAGTAAACGACTGTGCTTCCTTCAATTTATAGTTTAAAATGTGATCTTTACTTAAAAGAAAAAGACAGAGAGAGAGAGAATCCGACGAATTTTACTTCATCGGGAAAATGAGATGCAGTTTGATGTTAACCTTTTAATCACATTTTACAAGCAGTATGTCATTTGCAACCATTATCAAACTATGTTTTAGGAAAAAGGCATCATTTGAAAAATTATTTTCGATTTATTTGATACAGAGCGACCCAAATTGAGTCGTCTCAATGGGGTCATTGTAACGCAAGTTGACTGTAATAAGTTTGGCTCATGGCGAGCTTGCATTGCGTTTTATTAACCCTTTGAGTCCCAAGCAGCGCGATCCCACTGTTGAGATTTTATGCTGAGAAAACCCAGTTCAATTTATGAGTTACCTAACAAATACAAGAAGCGCTATTGCTCCGATTGGGATTCATCTATGTGAAATAAACAAAGCGCTATCATGCTGCTTGGTATTTCTCGACATAAAACAAGTGCTATCACGCTGCTTGGGTCTTTTCATACTCATTCAGAGAAAGCGCGGTTGCACTGTTTGGTATTTTTCGACAGTGTTTTTTCAATACTGTCTGAGCCTCAAACAGTTAGTAATTGTATGTTCAACAAGGTCGAAATGCTCTTGCGATAACTGTAGCAATATTACGGTTCTTGCTTTTTTGCTTTATTCTATATGTGTAAGAAAGTATTGGATTCCTGAAAAATTTCGATGGATTTACATGTTTTGATATGTCCTGAACACAATTTGACTATTTTTAGAAAATGTCTATGTGTGTGTATATCACAAATTTTGTGGGTGCTGGTATCTAATGAGTCAGGGCCATGCTTAGGGGAGGGGGGGGGGACACTGGAGTGGTCGCCCAGGGAGGCTAACAGCTAGGGGCGGCTAAAAATGACAAAATTTCAGCTAAAAATTAGGTTTACTAAAAATGTTAGATTTTTTTAAATCCAGGATTGGATTGGATTTGGGAATAAGGCCGATTGACTGCTGTAGGTGCTAGACCTGAGGGGGAGTGCCCTTCATGGGAGTCTTTGTAAGGGGTCCTAGCCCATAATTACACAAGTTTTGGAGAAAACCATGGAAAACTCCGATCGGCTAGGCCGACAAGCGCGACTTGGGATTGAACCCGGCACGTCATGTCTACCAGCTTTGAGCGCATAACCACTCGACCGCTGGAGGCAATTTTAGTGCCTAGTATGGTGGCTAAAATCTTTTGCCTAGGAGGGCGGCTAAAAGTGTAGGCACGGCCCTGTAATGAGTCAATGAAGGAAATTTAAGTAATTAGTTGTAACCAGATCTAAACTGCTACTGATTAGATTTGGGGATCAATAACTCAGCAGGTGGTACTGTAATCTGTTTTTGTAAATTTTTAACATCACAGTATAGGACAATATTTTGTATAAATGTACGTGATGAGAGTTATTTTCAACGTGTGATTGAAAAATTGATATGAATTATCAATTTTATTAGCAGTAGACTAGTAAAAATGGGGAAAATGTGCATGTAAGAGCATCGCTTCCCCTCTTAGGGGGTGAAAGTTTTCAATACGAGTATTTTTCAAAAGAACTCATGAATACCTTTAAAACGAATGGTTGAAGCATAGATCTATGGTAATTTAAAACTACTTTTTTCCCCCATTAAAAATATATATATATATATGTCTTTAGATGTTAGCACAAAATTGACTTCTTTTCGGCATTTAGACTTATATACATCTGACAGAAAAAATAGTCTGCATTCGTCAGTCAAAATAATTTTAATATACAGTCCAGAGGTCTGCACGGGCCCAATTTTTGAATTTGCTCACGAGCCGAGCTGGGCTTAAAATTTTTTTCAGGCTCGGGTTCAGTTTTTTTTTTGTGTGTATATTCGGGCCGGGCCCGAATCTTTTTCTGGTTTCCTCGTTAATCAACAAAAAAGGAAAATGATAAAATATTTCTTCAGTCATTTATTTTACGTAATTTTACAGGCTGGTATGTCATATAAAGTTCTATTTTGTTAAAAAAGTGTCTGTAACCTCAATTTAATTGTCTATCAGTCTGTCTGCCCGAAATCTGATCTTTCGCAAATATTTTTAGCATGCCTCGAAATTAATA
Source organism: Salticus scenicus (assembly GCA_963930645.1). Lineage (NCBI taxonomy): Eukaryota > Metazoa > Arthropoda > Arachnida > Araneae > Salticidae > Salticus > Salticus scenicus. The sequence goes on from OZ005660.1 coordinate 244,940,615, forward strand.
TATTTTATTTAAAGTAATATTAAATGGTTTCCTATTCAAAATAGTATACATGTCACAACCAGTTTGCGTACATGTACATAACAAAATAAATTAGATACATTACTGTGTATAAGGCTTTGTTTCTTATGATCTGTAGAGTTTAGGTGGTATGAAGGCTATAAAAATCTTTCCGCTGTAACTTTTTCTCCAAGGCTCCTTTTCTCCAGTGGACGAAAGTAGCATTATTTTTATCATGGACAAAAGCAACTTTTCTATTGAATTTGGTTGGATTAACATTAAAGTTTTGTTTACCGGAGCACATGAAAGATTCAGATACATTACGTTATATAAGAGGAAATGGTTGAAAGTGCATTTTCAGTAGTATTAACCATTTTAAATACCTTCCTATTCTTTAACCGCATTTCTTGTGACCATGGAAGCCTCTGCGCAAGTGCGGATTGAACGAGTCCAGTGTTAAAATAGGGGTGACTGAGAGAAAACAAGCGATAAGGGAACACCGAATAACGGTATGTTTGCCAAATAACTATCTCTTGGGCAATTTTGCATTCCTCCAAACTTTTGGACTCGACCTCACTGCTAGTCGTAGGAAACGTGGTCGCACTATATATTGTTTGATAAATGCTAATATTTTCGATTTGACTTTGTGCCTTCTCTATAATAATGAATTTCTGTTTATATATAATTGTCTTGTACAATTTCAGCGGTTTTGTTAAAGAACGTACTATTGTTTGGTTATGTAAAACCTCTGCAAAACACATACTAAAAATCCTTTTCATAGAAAGGCATTCATTTTTTTTTTTGTTGTTGTTGTTATTTTACATATTTTTGAATCGGGTCGGGCCTGATTTTATCGATTTTTGCCGGGCCGGACCATACACCTTTAAAAAATAAACGGGCCCAGGCACATTTTTCGACTTCATAACGGCCCGGGCCGGGTAAGCAAAGTTTTCGTACGGGCCGGGCCCGGACCTTGATATTCCGGCCCGTGCTGACCTCTAATACAGTCGAACCTCGTTAACGTGAACTATTTCTACAATCCCTGTCAAAATGATTTGTTACTGTGTTACTGATAGCATGAACTACTGAGATCATGAACAAATTTCTTATCCCCCTTGAGATTCACATTAACGAGGTTCGACTGTATAATAATTTAATAAATAACACTGCTCGGCTTGAAAATTGCCCCCAACACCATTTTGGCAAATTCTTATGTAAAAATGACCTCATGATGCCCATTTTGCCCTATCACCCACAATTTTTTAGAGACAGCCACCTATTATTATCACTTTTCGGTGATTTTGTGGCTATAAATTTGATTTTTAGGGGGAGGGAGAAGGATTATTTTAACTGTTAAATATCTTCTGAGAGGCTACAGAGTTGGAAAATTCTAAAACATGAATATTTGCGGCAAGGGGAAAATTTAGGGGGGGTATTTATCACTGAAATTGTGTATTGCATTTCTTATATTTTTTTTAACCTATTATTAATGTTATTAAATAAACTTTATGTTTTTTGGCATTAAATTAATTCTCTTTCATTCTCCAAATCAAATTCATAGTCATAAAATTACCAAACGGTGATAAAAATTGAGGAAGGGGTGTTTTTAGAAAACAGTGGGTGACTGAGCAAAATAAGTCATATTCAGAAGGTTATTTTACACAAGAATCCATTAGCAAGAATGGTATCAGAGCTTAGATTTTTTTTTGCAGCGCAATGTACCTTGTAATGCCTGAATTAATATAAAATTATAAAGAAGAAAGTCATGTGGTGGTCATAATATATACTAGTTTTGACAACAATTTTAAGATTAAATAAACAGACACTGGTTGAGAGATTCTGATTTTGAAGCTAGTAGACCGGATGTGTTAGCTTCTGTATCAGGTCATATTCATCGACCTATTCAGAGATTTCTTTGAATTATGATAGTAATTGCTTTGAAATTTTATTTATTATGGATGTATACTTTTTCAAAGATTTTAAATTATCAATATTTTGTTTCAAAAGCCACATAATACTAATAATAAATTTGTCCAAACAATCTAATTTAGCAACAAAATCCTATTTTTAACCCAGACTTCGCTTCAATACGTATTTATTTATTTATTTTTTTTAATTCTGTAATAGACTTTCTTATTGTGCAAAATTCCAGGCAGTCTTCAGAAAATGGTAATGAAGCTTTTTATTCCTTCCTACTTTTGAGAGAAAAAAATATTTTGATTTAAACTGTTTTTAAAAGCTTTTAGTCTTAATAAAAAAAAAAAGGGGGATCGAGTACATATTAAGCGGTTCAATCACTGTTAAATTTTCGGCCAACAATAATAGCGCCAATACTGCAAAGTAGTCGTGCAGCAAGCTAGAGCAAAAAAAAAGCATTATGGATAAATAACAGAGGAACATTATCCACTGCCTCATTTTGGCTACTTGGCGATTGCCATGTATTTGTTTAAGTCACAGATTAAGACCCTTAATCAATGGTTGATGTATTACCAATTCGGAATTGATAATATGTAAACAAATACTTGGCAATTGCCAAGGTGTTAAATTGCCAAAGTGAGGCATTGAAACACGTTCAGTTCGATTCTGGCTCATTTAATTTCAAATGCAGGAATCTGATAAATTTGTTACAAAGCTGTTGTTTGCTTTCTTTTCGTTTTAAATTTACAAATTTTGTACAATGTTTAAAAACAGACAATGCCTTTAATCTAGAAAATAATTTTAGAGCAAAAACTAAAATAAATATTAAAAAAAAATAAATAACTGTTAGCTTTTATATTTTTATTATTAGAAAAAATAAGAAAAAAAAAATTTGAATTTTACAACATATTTTTCACCAAACAATATGGTTTTATTTAATTAATTTTTTTTTTAGTTCCAAATACACTTTCTGCATTATAAATTTTTAAAAATAGCTATTAAAATAGACTCTTGTGAAAAAATTAATTTACACACTTCAAGTTAAATTAATTAGTGAGGGTATGTTTACTTTCACTTTTTGTTTAAGTACAATTATATGTTGATATTCTAGAATCGAGCTAAAATATTCATTTTTATAAATTGAAAGTAAAAGTTATACAGTAACGAATGTTATTTTTAAATTTTAATACTGAAAATTCATCGAGTTTTGGAAATATATTAAGTATCTACATTGAAAACAAGAATTTTCATTAAATTTTGAAATTAAAGAAAATTGTGTATAATTTTGAGATATCAATAAATTTTTCTCATAAATATCCTCTCATGAACAAAACATTTTGTAGTTAATGATATGAGTGAATTAATTTTCTTGCATAATCATGTTCGTCATGCACAATGAATACCAAAAACGAACTATATTAGACATTTTTACATTAATACATATGGCTGATCTATTCAGTTTATTATACAAAAAGCTTTGAAAATTAAATTTCATTTAATAAAAAATTAAGGCTGTCCTAAGCACTGTTTTACGAAAAAATAAATCAAAGTGATAAATAAATGTTCCCATGAAATTATGCATTCCTTCAGATCAAGATTATAATTAGGAACAATTTTGTTGACTTAGCTTTTTTCTCTTCAATATTATATTACTAATTTAGCTTTTTTCTCTCCAATATTATATTACTAATTTAGCATAAAACCTTTTATTTCTTGCTGTATTATGATTTTTCAATACAATTTTATGGAAAGTTAAATTACTTCTATATATACATCTTTTTTTTATCAGCAAAAATAAATTAGATTTTTTTTAACTACTGGGTTTATTTTGATTTTTCTGATATTTGGCTGTAATTCAACACTAGTCAAAATTTATTATTACTGAACTATAGACAGACGTTCATTAACGGTTCAGTTAAGCATCAGTAGTGCAGAATACAATTGAAGAGCTTAGTGGATGAGCATATTAAATGAAAAGTTTAGTACATTTGAGAAATTAAACAGTAAAGAGATAATAGAGTAGTCAGAAACGATACACATAATAATTTCCTGCACCGACATCTGTGTTAACTTAATGTTCTATATTTAAAAGAGAACATAATAAGCTCTTGCAGACATCTAATGTTTCTCAAAAATGTCAATATGTTCATGCACTTCACTCTTCAATTGAAAGAAATAAAACACTTGGCCCTTTTACTGTTTATTTATCATATTCGATAGCCAAATAATGATGTAAATAAACTATTATTTCTCCATATTATTAAAAATGTCCAGAACAATTTTGTTTATTATTTATATTTAATGCAATTGTCAACAATCCCTGTTTACCAAATTCGGCAGTAAGATAACAATGTTAATAATAAACTATTATGTCATCATATTATTAAAATCAATCACGACAATTTCTGCGTCCATAAAAATTGGCGTGACCAAATTTAACAACTCTAGAAATATATTTACTGATTTTTTTAAACTGCCGAAATAAAGAAAACAACAGTTATTGTTTTTTAACAAAAGGTGAGATGAGTAGAGCATCTTCTTTTCTAAATGATTAATTCCCTATGAAATAAACCAAGTAAATTTTATTATTTCAAAAATATTTTATTTAAAAAGGACCAAACTATTATCTTATGGACATAACAATGCAAGATGTTGGGAATCACTATACTGCTGTCATGCTTAGAGGATTGAAATCTCCATAGAAACAAATTGTTGCACATGATATTACTGGGCATTCATGTTCTGGCCCTAAAATGAAGGAATTGCTGTGTGCAACAATTGATGCTGTGAGGGCAGTAGGTCTAACAGTCAAAGCTTCAACCTCAGATATGGGAAACAACAATAAAGCTCTGTGGAAATCCCTGAGTGTCTCTGTAACCAGATCCACAAGAAATACGACGTATCATGTAAACGACTCAGATGCAATTCACTCAGTGGCAGATGTTCCCCACCTATTAAAAAATATGAGAAATGCTTTTCTTTCATAAACTTTGATCATACCAGATGACATATGTCTTCAGCAATCTCTTCTCTCCAAATTCGTTTCATCGAATTACGTAAAGAATTTATGGAAATCTGAAGTGGAATCTGATACTGGCTTAAGATCACTCCATCACTTAAATAAAGAGCAGTTATTTCCTTCACATTTCATGCTTCAGCTGTACGACTGTTTTCTGTGAAAACAGCTGGAGTTTTAGAAAAGGCTGTTAGTTGTTTAAAACAAATTTCAAAAGAGGCTCTTACAACAGCTTGGTTTATCCGACTAATTAATGAATGGTTTACGTTAATGACAGCCAGGCATCAAAAAAAAAAAAAAAAAAAAAAAAAAAAGGGGGAATAACTGTAAGCAATCAAGCAGAAAATTTTCAGTTCCTCGAAAATTTTATCCATGTCATGCAAAATATGGATCTCATCAAAAGATGGAAACCTTTGCAAACAGGCATGATAATGTCTTTGTTAAGTGTCATAAATTTGACAATTGAAATGTTCAAAACAGGTTATACTTTTTTTTTGCCTGGACGGCTGAGTCAAGACGCTTTGGAAAATATTTTCTCCCAAATAAGAAAAATCTGGTTCAAAGCCAACTGCTCTACAAACCCGTAGGTCATTAAAATTAATCTTCGTTTCACAGTTTATTTCTAATATGAAAGATACAAATTATTTTATAGGCAGTGATTCCCATCTGCTTGATTTTTCTAAACAAAATCTCAATTTGCCTACAATTACTAGGGAAAGTAATCTTTCAATATCTAATTCAATTCCAACTTCAGCTGCAGAGGAAAACGGTAAATTTTATATTGCAAGTTCAACTCTCAATGCAGTTTTAAAATTGAAACTGTGTTCATTTTGTACTGAAGCAGTAACAAATGCTATAGATATACAAACATGGATGTGCCACCACACAGGAAGTTACTTATTCAGTATTGTAATGGGTGGACATAAAGTAGCAACACCTGGCATTTATAGGATATGCCGTGAAGCAGAGAGAAAAATTCAGATAAATAAAGAAAACCTAGTAAAATTAGAAGCACCAACAGATGATCAGTTTATCTCTGAAATTAAAGATAATTGTGACAATGTCAATATGCTGCTCGTTAAGGGAAAAAATTATAACTCACTATTTAATTGTACGATGCAAAGGCATAAAAAATCACTTTATAAAAAAAAAAAAAAAGTTTGAAGTTTCTCACGCCTTTGCTTCTGTTGCCCCCCCCCCCCAAAAAAAAAAAAAAAAAAAAAAAATATTGCCTAATTTCCGCATGTAAAAATGTTGTCCTTTAAATAATTAATCCTCCTAAGTAAGTTTTATCAGCATAGTGTTTTTCTAAATTTGACCAGAAATGTTTGCCGGATCTTGAAGCAGCAGAAAGAAATGATTGAAGATAAGCACTTTCTTATTGAATTTCTTCTTTTAGTTTTGCATTTTCTGACTTTAAATCCATGGTATCCTATTTTAAGTTTCTATTTTCCTCTTCAAGAAGAGCAGTTTTTCTCCGCAAGTCATCATTTTGAGCCTACAAATAAAAAGAAATATTTTTCAGTTATAAAATCAATATGATCATTGAGCTAAATTATTATTTTTTAAAGCACATTTAAACCATCAAATCATCTAATTTGATTTTTTTTTTTTTTTTTAGAATAATACATAATACAATTGTTAAAAAAAATAATCTGGTGTGTCACTCACACAACTTTCTCTTACCCTGAAATTTAATACTATAAATACAGGTTGCAGATTAAGAGGTAAGATAACGAGTACTATTATGTAAACCTGTGTTAAACAATTCAAATCAGGCTTCGGAAGAGTTTTATATGATAATTAGTTCTGTGTGAGGGGGGCTGGTGCCCCCTCAGGTGACTCCCCTTGGCTTTTGGAACATTAAGGAATTAATGACTGTATACATAAAGTAATAGAAATCATTAAACAGATGTTTTTTAAAACTTGAAAAAGTAGCATAAATTCTTAGTATAATTCAATAGTTTCTGCGTCATCGAAATTTTGAGATAATAAAATTAAACCAATTGTCTTTTAAGAATTTATAATGAAATATTAAATTTAATGTACAATTTACTTATTTTACGTTATGTATTCCTTAAACATTTTTTTCATTCTACATAAAAGTGTATGCATCAAATATTAAACAATTTTAATCTTCAATTTGTTAAAAAATATATATCATATTAAATACTCATATAAACTAAATCATTTACTGATGCATAATCCAGTGGCGATTGTGAATGTATGAAAAAATACCCAAAATTTTAGCGAGAAAAAGCTTTTGTATGAGTACAGAACATAACTTATTACAGATAAGTCCAATCCTCTCATTGTGAAAAATGTTAATTTTAATTAGGTTTAGCAATCGTATTAATTTGATATTTAGTCTTATTTTAAGAATACTGGAAAAACTGGAACTCTGACACTGAAAACTAAAAACTACCTGAAATCAGATTAACTGTCTGAACACAATCACTCCTGAAAATCTTATTGTTTAATTAATACATATACAAAAACAAAATCCTTGTATTTTATGTGTTCAGCCTATTATTTATAATTTAATAACCTCGCTAGCATCGCCTTTAATATATAGGTTGTACAAATTTGTAAACATTGGCGAAAAAATACATAAAAATGCTGCAGGTAGTTTATAAAATTCCATAAACGAAATATCATATTTTGCAACTTTTTTTTTTTTTTCAATACAGTTTGGATTTTAAACAGGATCTTATGTTTTTAAAAATAGTTTTAAGCATTATGAATGTAATAATACTTACATGACGAAGTTCAGCTCGTGGTCCAGAAACCCAGCCATGTCTTCCACAATTAATAATCCATTTTCGTATTCTTTCCACATTCTAGTTCTGTTTTTAGAATGACTAGTGCAGTTAGGGGCAGAACAATAACCCACTGAAATAGAATATAGCTGCAAAAGAATATTAACGATTACCGAAGCCCCGAAACTAACGTAACACTAATCGACCGTGAAAACAGCTGTAATTTTTAATCATCATTCATCAAAAGACCTTGGCATATAACCTTGGCTCATGCCTTGGCTGAAGTTAAAAGCTAACAGTTATGGCAACCCCCGACTCTCATGACGGACTTGACGTACAAATGGCGGCGAATGATCCAGCCTGTTATATAGTAGTCTTAGCCGCCATTGCTAGCCGATGTTTAGTTTCACATATATTTATTGAAAAAAAAATGAATAAATCCGGTAAAAAAGATAACACATACTGTTGTGTGCTCCAGTGTAACTCCAAAGGACCAAGAAATCCAGAATTAAGCTTCCATTTATTTCCAAATGACAAATTTAAAATTTCAGTTGCTTCGACTAATGGTAGTTATGAATTAATCAGATGATTTGAAACTAATATTTGTTCAGCTTCAGTTAAAATTCTACTTCCGATCGAACTTTGAATAAACTGAAATATTTTTTTCCAAATAGTACGATAGATAGACGTGGCTGTAATATTTAGTAACAACAAGAGCTGAATAAGCGCCATCTATCGATCATTACAAACGCGGATTACTATTTTCAGCCTTTGGATCACTTTGAGGGATTCCTCAAGCCACCCCTCGATCCAATGACCGGTGGAAAATATGGCTGGAATGAGGTTTATCCATTGCCGTCTCTAGATAAAGCCGAAGGATTGGTTTTCCACGTCACGATAGTTGGGCGATGAAATCGAAACTATTTTAGCTCCCCGTTACAAGTGAAATCCGAGACAACGTCATTTAAAATTTTTAGATAAGCACTTTATTATTATTATTAACGGAATAATTTAGACACATTTATCCGGTTTAAACATGTCTGCTTTAATTTATATTTACATATTTGAAACATAAAGTATATCCGTTTTTACACTTCAGTAAAAAGAAAACAAAATTAGTAATATTTTATTATCAAAATAAATGTCTAATATGTCTTTTTTTTTTTTTTTTTTTTTTTTTTTTAAGAAGTTTTAAATGTTATCATCGAAGAAAAAATAAAAAAAGGATTAATTTTTTTTTTTTTAACTAAATTATTATAGTTATTATTATTTTAATTAATAAAAGAAATCAGATTTTACTTTTTAATAAAAATATGTGAAAGAAAAATAGAAAAAATGAATAAATAAGCATAAACAGTAAATTCTCCATTAAAGGCATATATTCAATAATTGTATGCAAAGATACTAGTTTTTCTTAGCAATTTGCAATGACCCATATTTATAAGAAAGCCTGTTATTTTAACAAAATATTTTTAGTAAATTTTAAAACATATATGTATATTTCAAATTTTTTATTTTGTAGATATAATGTAAAAAATAAATAATGCAAGTAAAAATTTATCTATTTTTACATTGTTATTCATTTTGTATCCAATTCATTGTGGAAATATTTGATTTGTGATTTTATATGATTTTATATATCAGTCTCAGAAATACCTAATTTTCTATAATCCTGCTGCTATAATTGCCCTTGATAAAGATTCAGCAGTATTTTGGGATATTTCTTTCTTTTTTTTTTTTTTTTTTTTTTCTTTTCTACAATTATTAATTTTTTCAGTAACTTTAGCGTCATATAAAACTTAACATTCTTCTATAAAGTTTTTATAAATATACAGAAAATTCTTAAAAGTTACCAGGTTTTCTTTTTCGTTTCTCTAAATACACATTTTAAAATTATTAATCATAGATTCTTTGAAGAACTCTTTGATTGATAAATATAATACTTATTGAATCAGTATTATTATTATGAAAAACATTTTATACATATCATTCACTAAATTATGAAGATCACAATGTAAGCATTTTTTATTAATTCATTATTAATTCATTATTTTTATTAATTAATTTTTTTATTTTTTATTAATTTCATTAACACTGTATCATAGAACTGAGGTAAAGAAATGTTAAAAGAAAAGAGAGTGAGAGAGAATAAATATTTTTTTTCTTTTTAATTGTTTTACTTAAATATTATTGTTGCTGAATTAATAATTTTTTATTTTAAATACAGTTTAAGTGCTTTTAGGCATATAAGAAGAAAGAAGACATGATTTAGGAAAGGAAAATACAGAGAAATAAATAGCTTTTTAAAGCACACACACATATATATATATATATATAATTCTTGAAATCTTTCATTTATTGTGCAGAAAGTCATTTTATATGATTTCATACATCACTATCTTAAAAACAACTGAATATAAAAGTCCCACAGTAAACGAAATGCTTAGAATTAGAATTTTTTTTTTCTCTAAATAAACAATTTAAAATTAGTGATCTTTAAAAGAATTCTCTATTTAATACTCATATATTTATTCTTTTATTATTGTAAAGGGCATTTTATATGTAAATACATATACATTACTAAATTATAAAGGTAACAATTTAAGAATTAAAACTAATATTTTTATCATGAAAATTTTATCTTAGAACTAAGGTATGGAAACGTAAAAAATAAATTAATTAAAAAACTATCTTTTTTTTTTTTTTTTTTTTACTTAAACATTATTGTTGGTGAATTCCTCATTTTTATTTAAAATGTAGTGTAAATTCTTTTAAGCATATAAAAATAACAATACAAGCACTTATTATTATTATTATTATTAATTTATTTATTTTTAAAAAATTTATCTTGGAATTAAGGCACTGATTTTTTATTTTTTTTTTTTTTTAAACATTAATGCTGAGTTAATGATAATTATTTTATTTATACATTTTTATTATTATTGTTTTGATCTTTTAAGTATAAAAGAGGACGTAATTCAGGTAAGTAAAATGTATAGACGAATAAATGGTTTAAAATTTACTAAAAAATAAATAAATAAAAAAGAGAAATATCAAAGAAATGAGGCAACTCAATTTCGACACACATTTTTTTTTTAAATTATTATTAAAGTAATGATACAATGATATAATATAGTTGACAAACATTATACATATTTTTAGCATGTTTTTTTCAACACTGAAACGGAGCTCTGAAACTATTGAATAAAGGAAAAGATATTTAAGTAATCTGTTACAGCCCTTGCATTCTGGGATATCAATGAATCAGCAATGATTAAATATGTGAGAGGTACTCTTAAATAAATTAAATAACATTAAGCATATATTTTACCTTACATATTGTAACTTAATTATGACAAAGGCTTTTGTGGATTACAGATCACTGATTTGTTTATACATTTTTCTCTTTTGATTAGAGTATAATTTTATATTTTTAATATAAGAATAAAAATATGCAAACTATATTAGAGTGATTTTATTATTAAAAATATGTTGAAACAAAGTTTTATTGGTGAAGTAATGAAAAAGGTCATATTAAATATACCTATATGATTATTCTAAATATGATTAAATTTTATAGGAATTAAGAATCAAAATAGAAAATTTAAAAGAATAATAATGCAATTAACATAAATAAAAAGAAAATTTAAATCATTTATTAAATACTGAGATAATGGTAGTTCACGTTATACTTAATAAAGACACAGCTAGAATTTTCAAAATTCTTAGAAATGCAACTAATTTTCTTTTTCTTTAATTTCTTTTCAGAACTGTTAAGAATTCACTTGAATCCTTGTCAAAAATTCATTTTTTAGGGAAAGCAAATCACTTTTACCTTTACTATATTTGTTGCAATTTTCATTTTTTTAATTCAGTAGCAAATTGCACATAATATAAAATTGCAGATTACACAATTTTTCGACTTCACAAGATCAGATGTATCTTAAAGGTATATATATATATATATATATATATATATATATATATATTATATCCTGCTAAAAATGTTAAAACGGGCAATTCATTCTCTACTTGAACAATATCATCATCCGTAACAGAAATAGATACAAAGTTATCAGTCAGAGAAGTAATGACATCACTTTCAACTTCTGCTGAAACTGAAACTGTAAAATCATTAAAGTTATATAAGAAAATTGAAATGAAAACTAAATTTCAATCCTGATTATTTGGAAAAGTCTCATGAAAATTTTACTAGTAATTTCTGAATGGTTATATTTTTAGTTAAGTAAAATATGCGACAAATATTAAATAATATTAATAATGTTTAATAACATTTCATTGATGATATTTTCTATTCTCCTTCTTCCTCCGCCCCCCTCCCTTTTTTTTAATCTTACTGCTTTTAATATACTCAATCTCTCTCTGTGTAAATATATATATATATATATATATATATATATATATATATATATTGTATTCACAATTTTTAAAAATAGAAACCAGCTACAGTCATTAAAGCTGTACCTGTAAAGTAAAATATTTAATATTGACACCACCACTACTGAGAGGTTCCATTCACAAAGCTGGTATACGAGAGGTGCTGGATTTGAACTCGGATCACACTTACACGCCTAGGTATTGAGTTTTTTATGTTTTCTCCAAAACTTTAAAAATTATTAATTTAGAACTTTCCAAACTATTTTTTCTGCTGGTTGGATGCAAGTTAAGCATTTTCTGCTTCTGGACTTCGAACTCTCGTATATTCAGTTGGTGTTTTCCTTTCTTACACCCACTGAATATATCATAATAACCTGTTAAAATAAAATTTTATTAAAGACTTTAAAATAACAACTGAAAGATGCTGAACCACACTGGAAAAAAAAAAAAGTTATTAATATCTTATTTTATTATTTAAAAAATTTTAGTATTCCTGAAGTGAAAATCGTGGTTTTGTTGTGTGGATTAAGGTTGATTCACAACACTAGGGTGTTGCGCTTGAATCATTCTAAAAGTTCCTAGCTCATATTTAAACTAGTTTCGGTAATAACCATGGGAAACTCTAATTAGCTAGGTTGATAAGCAGGATCTAGGATTGAATCGACTATCTCCAGTCTTCAAGCGTTGAGAGTAGAACCTGTTGGTGCACTGGTGGGATCTCATAAAGTGGAGAACAAGAATGTTAATTACAGACTTCTATTCATGTTTATGATACTAACATATAATGTAATTTTTAAATTATATTTAAAATTGTAATTTAAATACAGCATTATTATTATGCCTAAATTTCTCTTTTTTTCACAATGAAATTCTTTATTTTGTGCAATTGTATGGAATTTTTATAAAAATAACTAATTAAAATAATAAGACAAAGGAATAACGTAAAAAAATATTTCTATTTTACTTTTAATTTAATTATAGAAGTATTACTATTATATCATTATTGTTGAAAAAAATCGAAACCAGTAAAAATGTTTTATGTGAAAAATTAGATTATTTATGTGTTTATTTTCTGATTTCTGCCTTTTATATTTTTCTAGCAAGTACAAAAATGAAGTTCCCAGGCAGTGTGCCAGTCTGTTGAGAGAACATTAATTGAAAGTGTTTATTCGCCTGAATATGGAGTAAAAAAGAAAAACAGGCTATGATGAAACAAATATTGTAACCAAATATGTAAATAAATTTTTATTTTGAAACAAAAGTTTTGGGGTTATTTCAATTTACACATCATACCTATTTTTTTTTTTTTTTTTTCTTCTTCTTTTAATCAAAAGGGGGGAAAAAAGGGTTTATGTTTGAAATATTTTGGATATATAAGAATTGTGATTAAGATATTGTAAAATGCTGATCCTCTCATTTTTAATTATTCTAAATCTATAAATTAAGTTTTATGACTTCATTTGAATTTACCAAAATCTTTCTTCTAATTCTCAATAATTTTATTAGGTTTGAAATATAAGACGCACTACAATCAAACTAACATGTTAAGTTTTCAATCTTTATATTATATATTAACATAGATTAATTTATTATTATTATTATTTTTCCTGTATTAGTTTTCAAACATGAAAAAATATTTCTTTATTCCGAAGTATTCTGTTACATAATTGACTATTTCATTGACATGTTTTGTATATAACAGAAATAATCTTAACTGTATTAATGTAAAATTAAATAAAAATGTAAAAATTTTTAGTTTTTAATTGTAAATTCTTTTGATGAATGCAGTAGAGTACTGTAAGGTAGTAGTACAATATAGAATCTTTAATACTGAAAAGAAAATGAAATGTTTTCTGGATTTTAATATTTTAACTCCTTTATATTCCAGAATTTAAAAACATAAGAAAAGTAAATACATATATAAACTTCCATTTTACATGTAAGGCCTAGCTGAGAATATTGAAAAGTCAGCTTCATTAAAAAATAAATAAAAATATAACTATTATTTACAGAACTGTATATATATATATTTATTTATCCATGTTTATCAGGGGCAATTCTGTAGGAAAAAGAAAAAAAAAATCAATGATGTTTATATTTTTATTGAAATTATCTCCTTTTAATGTCTAATAAAACATTTTGCTCATATATAAAATCAAGACTAAATATACACATATGATACATAAAGTATCCTGGAAATATTGAAATATAGAATGATTCAGTACCAGTAGCCAAACAATGCAAGCATTTAAAAAATTAGTTGATTTATGTGCTGTAACAATAGAGATTTAAGAGCATACAATATCTAATCTCGCTGACAGCCAAGGGGCTATGTGAAAAATTATTCTATCGGGAATTTTTTTTTTTTTTTTTTTTTTTTTTTTTTTTGTTACTGATTATTTATTACCTAATATGTTTTTATTCCGATTATACATTCAGGAAATTCACAGCCATTAAATGAGTAGTCATTTTTTAAAATTTTATTTATTTTTAATTCAATAAAACAATTAAGTGCCATTTTAGTATTTTTATTTTAGCAATAAAATAAAACATTAAACTTGCGAAAAATCATTTTTTAGAAAGTATTAATTTAACGATTGTAAATTTTCTGAATGTGAAAACAGAATTCATTTGGTAATGAGTAATTTTAGAAACAAAATTCCCCATAAAATAGCATGCTCCTTGGTTGTTGCTGAGATTAGGTATTGTTCGCTCTTGAAAGATAAGTTAGAAGATTGTTTCAGTCATGTGAAATTCAATTTTTCAAAGAATTTAACTGGAAAAAAAATATATATTTATAGATATATATTCTAATATTTTTTACAAGAAATTTGTCATCCATGTGTGTTTTGGGCGACAACTGTAGTTATGTTTCCATGGTAGCAATATCCGATGGTTTATCTGTTTTCTGCAAAAAAATGTGAATAATTTATTACTATGAAATAAAGGATAAACACCTGAATCCCAGATTTATCCAAATTTTTAAGATTTAACTGTTTCAAAGACAGTGACTGAAAGGTCTATCTACCACTTTAGACTTCTTAGGTGTGCAATAGTCATATATTAAATTGACATGTTTCTGAAGACAGCAAATATTTATAAAATTTGTTTAAATATTTGCAAATGTATGTAGATTCTATATGCAAAGAAATATTTTTAAAGTTGTCAATAGACCTTTTATACACTGCCCTGAAAGGGTTAACTATAATAAATAGAAAATATCTTCAAATTTATGTTTGCTAGCGCATCTCACAAGGGAACATTGAAAAGGTGTCGTCTTCAAAAAATATATGTGATTCTACTCTTCATAAAACACCAGAATGTGAAAAAATTATCGGCTGAAATGTATTACAGTGATGACAAAAAATTATCTAAATTAAGCATATTTGGCGATTTCACACTGTTAGGCGATTGATTTTGAGTACTTGGCGGAGAAGCAAAACACGGTTCTGTTCGTAAAAGGCAATCTCGGTGCTAGCGAACTTATCACCTAAGAGCGCTAAATCGCGAAAATTGCTTAATTTTGATAATTTTTTGTGGTTGCTGTAATTCATTTCAGCCGATAATTTTTTCACATTCTGGTGTTTTATGAAGAGTAGAAACACATATATTTTTTTCAATATTTTTTTAAGATGACACCTTTTGAATATTTCCTTGTTAGATTGGCAATAGTCAATCCGGCGTAGGTCAGTATTTGCCACTATTCAGTTTTTAATATTGGGCACTGCTGGAAGAAAGGTGTACCATTAGACATCAGCCAATACAGATTTATTGACATTGGCCGGTCTGGTTTAGATCGACATTGGCCGGTCCGGCTTAGATCGACATTGGCCGGTCCGTCATAGATCGACATTGGCCAACGTTCAAATGACAACATTGGCCAATCTCGGCAAAAAGGTTTGCCATTCGGCGCTGGCCAATGTCGATAAATCGATATTGGCCAACATTGTAAAATCTCATTATACGACATTGGCCAATATTGTTGTGCTACTGGGGCAAATTTGAAATTATCTTATAAATTTCTTAGATGAGTTTGTTAACCAAGTTGCTCCGCCATTTTGTTTCAAGTGGAGACCACTTGAAAATTTCAAATTTAAATTGTAAAAAGGGTATTCTGAAATCGTTTGAATTTTGATGTAAATACAAACCACATAAGGATCTCAATGAAGTTTATTAGTAAACTATAGCCGCCATTTTTAATAAAGTGGCAGATATCTTAAGTTAAGCAGGACCACTTGAAATCAGGCTCCCACTTGAAAATTTAAAATCACAATAACTTCTGAAATAATACTCCAAATCGAACCAAATTTGGACAGTGATATTATCATATAATTATCTTGAATGTTTTCACTGGGCAACTTGTCCCGAGATTTTTTTCTAAGTTCCAGCCACTTGAAATCTCACTGCCACTTGAAAATATGCCATCCCGATAACTTTTTAAATATTAAACTGATTCAAATAAAAGTTGGATAGTGAACTTATGGTTTAAATATCTAAGATAAGTTCACTTGGTGACTTGATCCGCAATTTTATTTCTATTTGGCGGCCACTTGAAAATTTGTCATTATGGTAACTTTAGTAATACAGAATCAATTCCCATCAAATTTGGGTAGTGGATTTATCCTTCAAATATCTCAGATAAGTTCGCTGGGCATCTCACTCCGCTTTTTTTCCCAAGTGGTGTCACCTGAAAATTTCTTATGACGATAATTTTTGAAATACTGATTTAATTTGAACTAGAACTGGAAGAGGAACTTATCATAGAAGTATACTGGATGATTTCGCTGGGCAAGTTGTTTTGCCATTTTTTTTCCAAGTTGCAACCACTTAGACTGCCACTAGAAAATTTTCCATAAAATTAACTTTTAAAAGACGGCACTGATTTAAACCACAGTTGGACAGTGAACCTATGCTTCAAATATCTTGCATGTGTTTGCTGGGCAACTTGTTCCACTGTATTGTTTCCAACTGGCGGCCACTTGAAAATTTGTTATCACGGTAACTTTAGAAATACTTAATCAATTCAAATCAAAGTTGAAAAATGGATTTATCATTCAAAAAACAATAATCTAGAAAATTCAAGTAACTCGTGAACCAATCGCGTTATTGCGTCCATCTTTGGTATATCGATAATAAGTATTTTCTCGCCAAAAGTCGCCAAAAAAGTCGCCATAGGGGAAAAGTCGCCAAGTTTGGCGCCAAATCCATTACTTGTACTACTGGATCTTTTTAATGCGTTTTTAAGGCAAAATTAGGCTATTTTAATGCGAAAACAAACTAGAAATGCAGAAAACTAACATTTTATCAACTTACAAAGCCTCTTTGAAAGAATTTCTACAAAAAAAAAAAAATATTTTCAAATGTGCAACGATATCATAGATGAGCAACTTTCTCTGCCATTTTGATCGAAGTGCCAGTCACTTAATTTTTCAACACGATGACTTTTATGATTTTGAATTAATTCAAACTATATGCGTACAGTAGACTTATCTCCCAAATACATTTCATATATTTGTCAAATTAACTCAGCATTTTGTTTCCAAGCGCCGGCCACTTGAAAATTTTAAATTCACATAAAAAGGTATTTATGAACCGATTTGCTTAAAACTCCATATGTACATAGCCTACATCAATATTTCTACCAAGTGCATTGATAATTTGTAGCCGCCATTTTGAAACAAAATAACGGCTACTTGATAAGGAAAAAAAAATCAACCTACCCTTCCGAATAAGCCGGAAGGACTTGTTTTTTTTTTTATTATTATTATTCAGCGGATACAAAGACAAAAGTATCTCATTATGCCAGATATGAAGATAATAAGATAATAAGATTAATAATACAAAGATAATAGAATAAGATAGTTTTCTGTAAGCGACTACTTTATCCAGCTGGATTTTTGCAACATTAGTATTTTCTCATATACGATCAAGTCCGTTGATTCTCGGGTGGATTGTGTCCCCCTCTTCCCCCCAATCTCTCCATTAGAATTTTTAAACGTCTGCATTTGACTATGATTCTAAAGGGATTATATGTAGAGATAATCAACATGACATTTGAGATTACAGCCCATCTCATTCACATGAGATCTGGGGAAATTTTCATGGGAAAGAAAATCACACAGACCTTGAAAACATATTCTAATTGAATATTCTAATTAAAATTAAAATAAAATAGAAGTCTATTGATAAAAATATTTAAAATAATATTAATAATAATAATCTGGTGTGTCACTCACGCGACTTTCTCTTACAGTGCAAATGCACTGTAAGAGATTTAATCTGTAAGTCATTTTACTGTAAGTACTTGACTGTAAGTCATTTAATACCATACAGACAGATAACAGTTTAAAACGAAAGATTAATAAGGTAAGATAATAAAGCTCAAGCTAGTTTGGAAATAATCTAAAACAGGTTTAGGAACAATTTTAGGGACAACTGGACACCATTAAAATACACCATCAAATATTTTTTATTACTTATACAATGTTTATAGCGTAAAAAATATAAAATTTTCAAATCGAATAACATTTCCCATTGCGTAAGTGAGTCCCTGTTTGAATAAACTACCCTAAAATTAATACTTAAAATTTTGTTCTAAATAAAATTAAATTTTGAATAAGATACCCCCCTCCACTCCACCACCACCCGTGTATTGCGGATTTTATATTTTATCCAAAGTGGTCAACCGCAAAACAGCGATGGCCTCTTTTCCAGTTTGAAAGAAATAATTCTCTTTCTGTAGTAAAACTGTTTTTTTACAAAATTTAATTTTGTGCCAAAGGCATCCTATAATCATAAAAATTATTTGTAATTTTTTGAAAAGCTTGACAAATAATTCAGAAAATCATGATAGTTCATATGTAAATTTATTCCTTATGATTACGAAATTGGTACTCAATTAATAAATAAAAATGAGTAATTTTCATTCACTTTCATTTAATTTAACTATTATATATAATTAAAATTTTCTTATATTATTCGTTACATATATAAAAAGCGTTAAAAAAAAAAAAAAAAAAGAAAAAGGAAAAAAAAAAAAAATAATAATAGTAAGTTATGAAGTTTTGCTCTTCAGTAACGATTATTATATTAATTTCTTAAAATTTCTATCGCAATTATTATTTTTTTTTTTTCAGTTACTGCCAAAAGAAAACAAAAAGTAAAACTGTTTTTATTATGTAACTTGTCTGAAAGGAACAAGTCTCATATCCTAAAAGAATTTTATAATTAAACTAGTTGTATTAACTTATATAAATAAGTGTACCGTAATAATACATCGTGATAATCAAAGCTTCTTAACAATTTATCTAAATAACGTGGCATGGAAGTTTCAGTTGAAAATTTAGAGCACGAAAAGAATAAACCATTGAAAAAAAATATATATATATTATAGTCGTTATAAAAAAGTGTGCATGAAAAAAAAAATAAGTTTTTTATTCTTTTTTCATATTTTTCTTTCTGGGCCTTTCAAATATTTTTAATATGCAAATCACAAATTAGGGATAATTTTAAGACATTTTCCGGTAAAGCTAGTGATTACGCAATCGTTATTATTATTATTATTATTTTCAATTTTAATGTCAAATAAATAAATAACAGTTATACTAAACAAAAATACTTATAAAAAGATTATTATTAATATATGTTATAAAATCAATGTTTCTCTTGCATAACTTCTCACTGTTTTACAGACAAGAAATGAAATAAAAATAATAATATTCATAATAATTTCCTGCTTGATAAAAGCAAATGTTAAATTAAATATTTTATTGTGTGTTTCCTTTATAAAAAGGATCACTGGTTAAAAATTATTATCTCGAAAGGTTTCAATCAACAAGACTTATTTTAATAAGTACTTTCTTTCAAAATAAAATTTTCCTCTAGTATATCATTAACTGATATATTTTACATGTTGGCATTTGCTATGCTTTGCAGTTACATAGAAAATCCCCCACCCGTACCCCATGTCTCTTGTATTCTGGCTCTATTGTCTAGTAAATTGTAGGAGATCATTTTGACAGGTGCTACCCCACCTTCTTTTAGAAACTCCGTGGTGACAGAAAGTGGAAGAGTCCAAGTTCATTTTCACAACGCAAAATTCTCCCGTCTTTAAAGGTTAGAAAATCTACCTTGGTCCCGTCTCTAAAGGGTATAATGGACTACTTACATTTTCTCAATTTTAAAATAAAATAATTATAATTGAAAGAAAAATAATTTATGTATATATATACATGGATAACATAATTGAATATCACGGAGAAACAAACATGCATTTTATTAATATTTTAAATATAACATAGATTTTGAAATAAATTCGTTTTAGATTAATAATAAAAATATATTAAATATATTACATATTTAAATATATTAAATTTTCATAAAAAAAATCAGAACAAAATACCTTCAATCTCAATGGCTAGGGAGCAATCGTAATGTCGAAAGTTTTTATATTTACCTACTATAATATATTGTCAGAGCACTTCAATTTTCATGTATTAACAAATATGCTACCATACCTCGGAGAAAGAATAGATCTTATCCTTACTCCGAGTACAATACTAGAAACTCATATATATATATATATGTGATATAGCAAAAAATTAACAAGATGAAAAGGTCTCGGGACCAGAATAGCCAGGTATAAAAAAAAAAAAGAAAGAAAGAAAAGCAGGACCAAAATGCCCTGCTTCGAGTAAATTTATGTACATAAATTTCAAGTTACATTATAGGCAGACTCGAATAAAATTAAAAACCTTTCTGTAAATAAAAGATTAAAAGATTTAATGCATATTAGATTAATAACTTATTTTTAGTATTGTACTTATGAACGCTTAATCATAATTTTTTACTGTTTTATAGTTGTTTTATGATTAAAAATATTTTTAAAATACACATTTTCTGCTTTTATACACATTCTCCTCACGATCCCACAGGAAAAATAATTATATACATATATAGTTTATGCTTTTATACACTGCGGCCCGCCTGTGTAAAATACATTTCAAACGCGGCCCATCAAGAATTTCGGGTTGGACTGGCTGGATTTGTTTCTGAATTTTACAACTTATCTGCAATATTAAATGTTTTTATATGGTCCTATTTATTTACAAAATAATACTGAGTGCATGTATTGTACAACCGCGATAACTTGGCACTCGACTCACGTGTTTTCAGATAATTCCATTAATGAAATAAGGTAAGAGGTTGTGTTTCCATGGTAACACAGAATAGAGTGGCTTCCAAATTTGGCGTTGTTAGCCCGTTTCTTAGTGTGAAATTAAAATTTGAAGTTGTTGATAAACTTAATGTTTGGAGGTATTTTTAATTGCTATTTAAAAGAAGAGTTCGGAGGTACTATTGTTTACAAATTTTAAAGTTTCGGCGATCAAATAACATTCAAAAAGAAATTTTGATTTTTTTAAATAAAGTAATCTTAATGGCTTCCGAGAAGTAATTTTTAAGTGCAATCATTATCAGCAGAAAGGGATGAAAGAAGTAACTTAATTAAACTTTAAAAAAGTTTCTTTCTACAATGTATGAAATAAAAGAAACCATGATTAATACCATTACAGTTTTGATAAAATAAGCATTAAATTAATTATTGTAATTGTCATTAAATAACATGACATAATCATATAATGGTTGTAATAAAAGTAGAAAGGAAGAAATTTAATTAATCACGATAGTTAATATTTACAAAACATTCAATTATGATATATTTTTAGATTTAAATAATTGAACTAATCATAATAGTGAATATTTACAAAAAAAAAAAAGAAACTGTTTTAGGTATACTTCGAGAAGTTAAAAGCTAAACGAGTAAATTTTAGGGATTCAATTAATTTAAGTACTAGAAATAACCATACATGTGAACACAAATTATAAGCAATGTTTAAAGCTATTTTGTTTTATCGATTTTCTGCATATCTGATAAAAAAAAAATTATAAGAAATAATTAAAACAATATTTAAATTGACAAAAATTTAGCAATTTTCTATTGAATTAGCAACAAATGACTCTTTGACTGTTCGTATTGGTGCCAAAGAAGCTGATAAGTCAAACAATTGTTTGGCGAAAAGAACTGCCGCCAAGCATCATTTGCATTTCATTCGGCCGCCCCTTCTTCAAAATGAACTATTCCAAGGTCGTATGCCTTCTTTTCGCGGTTGCACAGTACTCTACTTTACAACTAGAAATAATCAAAATTACTTTCACAATGGTTACATAAGAATTTTGTAAAAAAATTTCCGCGGTATTCAATGATTTTACAAAGTAAAATATCCATCATCCGAAATGTCTTTTTCTCTTTCAAAATCGAAACGAGAATTCCTAGTAAAAATGTAAAAAACAATAAGTCAAATTAAAGTTTTAGAATATATTGAGAAATCTACTATAATTTTCCATACTTTTATTTTTCTTTCTGTACTCAACAATTAAAAATATTAAGTACTTTCTATTTCATCATAATATATATATATATATATATATATATATATATAAGGTAATAATAATAGCTTTTTACCACAAATACTTGTTAACTGTCAAGTTTTCTAAAATAAAATAGCCCCCCCCCCATCCACAAACACACACACACAAAAAAAAAGTTTAAAATTAATAATAAATTCAAATGCATTACTGCAATGCTACTGACTTAAGAAAATCATACACCATGCAGTGATACAACCAGTACCCAGTACTGATCACTTATATTTATTTAATCTGCGCATCAGGTAATCCTAAGGCTACTATATATACGAGCTGGCGCATCCGGCATTTTGTTGCCTTAGGGTTGCCACGTATACCCAGCGTGTTTCTCTGATAAACAAACGACAAACATTTTTTTTATCGTCGTACGTTACTTTAAAGTAAAAACTTGTTTTATTGTATTTCATAATTTTAGCTAAGTAAACGATGATACGGAAGTTTGTTTAGCGATGAACTGCTATAATCATTCAAGAAGTGAATATAAAGTGTTCGCCCACTGTGAACTTGAGTTTTGGCGACATTTTGTGAAAGAAACAGAAACCGCCCTAACAACACATCTTACCCCAGTTCATCCATAGGATATCCTCAGAATAAAATGACATCCTGAGAATGTACTGTGAAAAAATATGTTTTTACGAATATTATTGTTGTTTATTGCTCTTATCTTGTCCGGATTAGCATCAGATCAAGATTTCTTAAAATCATTAGGTAAGCGATAAGGACGCCAAGCGGTAATGCTATCCTCTTCGGAGGCAAAAAAATAGCGGTGATGCGCCGGCCTATTATTTTATTTAGGGGCTCTAGGTAATCCTAACCCGCAGATATAAGATATTGCACCAAGAATTTCATGTCAAACGATTTGACGCCACCTGATGGTGCTGCTGAGTTTATGTTTTCTAAATACGCCACTCTAACGGGAAAAACCGAAGACTTTGCTGTTTCTCCTGGGTCTATGTTTCTTCATTCAATGCACCAAAAGTATCTTGTTTTAAAATCCGATCGTGCGTCTAAAAATGGACCTTTTTTTTCCACTTAAACACCAAATTAAATTTCGTAACATGGACTTGCTATTATATTACGGTCGATCGGGTAAATAAAAAAAAAAATACTCGATGGTTAATATTGTCTATCGTATGTTAGTGTTGTTTAATGTAATCGATATTTAAATATGAAAAAAATATTTGCCAACCTCAGTGGAGGGTAAAAAACAGATTTTACATAATTTTAATGGAGGAAATGAGAGATTTCGTTTCGTTGAGCGAAAAAAAGTTCGGCCAAACTTTACGAAATTTGGATTTCATTGGGTGTTAGTAAGAAAGAGATTGCGTCGTTGGAAAGAAGGCGGGTCTGACTTTTCATGGTTTATTATTTCGAAAAATTATGGTCTGGAATTTACGAAATTTTAAATTTGGGGCTGGTCAGATGTTAGTGTGACAAAGACTACACCGTTAAAATGGAAAGGGTTTTACCATCCATCGTGCCTCATCTCGAAATGTCACCGTTCTAGCTTTTTGAAAATTTGAAAATCCTTATTGTTATCTATGCCAACGCCTCCTGCTTTTCGTTTCAAATATAACAAGCATTTTTACAAATTGAAGTAAAACAATTTTGTAAAAGTATTTTTCTAAAATATTTTTTATTTAAACATACCAATATAATATTATATGCAATAAAGTAAAAACATTCCTAAAATAGTAAGAAAGCACCACCCAAATGGCGTTGGCGTTTCAAAGTAATAATTACAAAACTTTGGATAAAAACCATAAAATGCAATAAACTCAGAATAATTTTTTCGTGTCAAAATAACACACAACCCTTTGTCAGGAGAACAATGTAGGCACAAGTGCTGAAGTCAAAGTGGCAACGCACCCGACCCGAAAAAAATGTTGAGAGGTTACTGCATTTTGTGGTGTCTATTCAAAGTTTTGTAATTAATTACAAAATGCCAGTGAATTTTTTAATATCGATATATCGTTAAATCGCGATACGAAGCTTGTTATATATCACGATGTTACCGTACCCGACCCGAAACAATTGTTGCGAGATTTAATCCAGTCAAAATAGGAGAAAAAGAAAAAAAAAAATCGTGTAGTTTTGAAATTTTGCATGATCATTGCCAAGAGGGTCTTGAAAAACATACTAAAAGTCCCCACCCGTGGTGGGTTAGCGGGGGGCAAGGGGCATTTAAGGGGGCACTTTTCGGTTTTTATTAAATATCTTAAAAACTATCGCATTTAGAGAAAAAATGTCAATTGCAAAATTAATCTACGTAAAATTTCCTACAAAAATGCACATTCCATTTGGTTTGTATAATCAATAGTTTAGACGATATAGGGGAACGAAATAACACATTTTCTTAAAAAATTCTTTTTTGCAATAGTAAAATCAACTAAAGTGTGGAATTAAATGGGTTCTGGTCAAATATTTTGTAATGTACAATGTAAATATATGCATAGGGAATATGTAAGAATAATATAGCATGTTTTGTACATTCTAAATAATATTAAGGTTAGAACGCTCAAGTGATGGTTTAGGTAAAAATCCAGATAACGAAGACCGAAAACCGATCAACATCAAAAGAAAATCGTATAGCTTTGAAACTGAGCACAGTTGTAAGGTTAAGTGTCCTGTCCTGAACAACATACTAAAAGTCCCCAACCGTGGGGGGAGAGCGGAGGGGGCAGAGGGCATTTAAAGGAAGCACTTTTCAGTTTTTATTAATATCTTGAAAACTATCGCATTTAGATAAAAATGTTAATTACAAAATTAAACTGCGTAAAATTTCCCATGAAAATGCCTATTACATTTGTTGGTATGATCAATAGTTAAGAAAATATAAAGGCTGCTTTGTATCTTACGGATATCTTACAGAAAAGTGGAGTTTTTCGAGTTGTATATTTTGACTTCCACTCTTTAAACTTGGCGCATTGCGCGCGCATATGCACGTATAGATATTTATTTGTATGATTAGAAAATATTTAACCCGAATCCTTTTAATTACAAACTATAGTTTATGTTACTACTGTAAATAACATAAAAAAAAAAAAAAAAAAAAAAAAAAAAAGAAGAAGTAGATTTGACTATAAAACGAGTAGTTATGATTTCAAAGACTGATTTAATATGACAATTTTTCCTTTTTATATAGTGACATAGTTTTAGAATATTTCCTTTGCAGTGTATTAAATTTCTGAAAAATAATTATTTTTAATAATAATTTTTTTTTTTTTTATGAATCAAAGGCATTTCTTTTGCACTGCCTGAAACGATTCCCCAGAAAAGAAAAAAAAAATGTTAAAATGAACTGATTACAAGAATAAAGACAAACAACGGCTTCAAATTTATAACACCCCTCTTTTATGTCACGGATTAAAAAGCAATTTTACCTAGACCACAACTTGTGCCTACTAACCTTAAAATTATTTAAAATTTACAAAACATGCTGTATTATCCTTACACATACCCTATGCATATATTTATTTTGTGCATTAGAAAATATTTAACCAGAACCCTTTAAATTACACATTTTAGTTGATTTTACTATTGCAAAAAGAATTTTTCAAAAAAGTGTGTTATTTCATTCCTCTATATCTTCTAAACTACTGATCATACAAACAAAATGTAATATGCATATTTGTAAGAAATTTCACGTAGATTAATTTTGTAGTTGACATTTTTTTTTAATGCTATAGTTTTCGAGAAACGTAATAAAAGCTGAAATGTGCCCCCTTGCCCCCCTCTCACCCCCCATGGTTGGGCACTTTTAGTATGTTGTTCGGGACACTTAACTTTATAACTGTGCTTAATTTCAAAGCTACACGATTTTTTTTTTTTATGTTTATCGGTTTTGGGTCTTCGTTATCTGGATTTTTAACTAAACCACCACTTGCGCCTACTAACCTTAAAATTATTTAAAATGTACAAAACATGCTGTATTATCCTTACATATTCCCTATCATATATTTGTTTTGTACATTAGGAAATATTTGACCAGAACCCATTTAATTACACACTTTAGTTGATTTCACTATTGCAAAAAAGAATTTTTCAAGAAAATGGGTTATTTCGTTCCCCTATATCTTCTGAACTATAGCTCATACAAACAAAATATAATATACATTGTTGTAGGAAATTTTACGTAGATTGATTTTGTAATTGACATTTTTTCTCTAAATGCGATAGTTTTTAAGATATTTAATAAAAACTGAAAAGTGCTCCCTTAAATGCCCCCCCCCCCCGCTCATGTATGTTGTTCAAGACCCTCTTGGCGATGATTAAGCAAAATTTCAAAACTATACGATTTTTTTTTTTTATGTTGATCGGTTTTGGGTCTTCGTTATCTGGATTTTTACTCAAACCGCCACTTGCGCCTACTAGCCTTAAAATTACTTAAAACTTACAAAACATGCTGTATTATCTTTGCATATTCCCTATGTATATATTTGTTTTGTACATCAGAAAATATTTGACAAGAACCCTTTTAATTGCACACTTTAATTGATTTTATTGTTGCAAAAAATAATTTTTCAAGAAAATGTGTTATTTGATCCCCCTATATCTTCTAAACTATAGATCATACAAACAAAATGTAAGGAACATTTTTGTAGGAAATTTTACGTTGATTAACTTTGTAATTGACATTTTTTCTCTAAATGCGACAGTTTTTAATATATTTACTAAAAACTGAAAAGTGCCCCCCTTAATTGCCCCCGCAAACCCACCACGGGTGGGGACTTTTAGTATGTTTTTAAGGATCCTCTTGGCTATGAGTGTGCAAAATTTCAAAACAACACGATTTTTTTTTATTGTTGATCGGTTTTGGGTCTTCGTTATTTGGATTTTTACTCAAACCGAAACTTGCGCCTAATAGCCTTAAAATTACTTAAAAGTTACAAAACATGCTGTATTATCCTTGCATATTCCCTATGTGTATATTTGTTTTGTACATCAGAAAATGTTTGACAAGAATTCTTTTAATTGCACACTTCAGTTGATTTTACTATTGAAAAAAAGAATTTTTCAAGAAAATGCGTTATTTCATTCCCCTATATCTTCTAAACTATAGATCATACAAACAAAATGTAAGATACATTTTTGTAGAAAAGTTTACGTAGATTAATTTTGTAATTGACATTTTTCTCTAAATATGATAGTTTTTAAGATATTTAATAAAAACTGAAAACTGCGCCCCCGCTCACCCACCATGAGCGGGGACTTTTACTATGTTGTTCAAGACCCTCTCGGCTATGAGTATGCAAAATTTCAAAACTACACGATTTTTGTTTTCTATTCGTCAAATTTTGGCCTTCGTTGCCTGGACTAGTTATTGCATTTTGTGGTGTCTATACAAAGTTTTGTAATTAATTATAAAATGCCAGTGAATTTTTTAATATCGATATATCGTTAAATCGCGATACGAAGCTTGTTATATATCACGATGTAAGATTTTTAACATCGCTGATTTCTAGTGTTCACTAAGGTTTTAACAACTGTCTCCAGTAAATATTCAAAATGAGGGTATTTATCGAGAGTTCACTGCAATGTTCATAGAAATTTTCAGTGTGCAGCTGTATTACAGAGAAGTGAATTTTTGAATATACCTTTTTGGTGAAAGATGATTTTGTGAAGGTGGCTTTGTCAAGGCCGTAGCTGATACCAGCCATTTTATTTCGTTACAGGCTTCTTTTCTTTCGAAAGTTAAATGCGCAAAAGTGTATCAAAGTGACATCGAAATATTTCTAGATTAACATTTGTATTATTGTTATAATTATCTGTTTGCTTTTAATTAAACATAAATAAAAGCTGAAAATTATTTTCGAATTTATTGTTATAATTTAATAAATTTCACCCAATGATTATCTGAAGAGTCAAATTTACCATGGTATATTTTAAACTGCATTTTAAATAAAGTTATCTGAACTAATT
Organism: Salticus scenicus; assembly: GCA_963930645.1. Classification (NCBI taxonomy): domain Eukaryota; kingdom Metazoa; phylum Arthropoda; class Arachnida; order Araneae; family Salticidae; genus Salticus; species Salticus scenicus. Next base: position 244,969,109 of record OZ005660.1, read on the forward strand.
CAGTTTATTTAAAATTTAAGTATGATACAAAGATTTAGTCTTAACAATAAATAAGGGAATGTCTCCTGTTGTGGGCAGAGTTCATAATTTTCGGTTATAACTTTTGATAGAATAGATATTATGCAAACATATGCATACCAATGGAAAACTACAACACTTAGCAAACGTTTGATGAAGTAACTGTATTGATTCTGTCAAACACAAAAACATTATTACTAATCTTGTAAAGTGATAATTTTTGGCCAAAAAAAAAAAAAAAAAATGTATCTAGTTATAAGCACTTTTCAAAAATTCCACACATGAAAAACAACCATAAATACAGAAAACGACAATATTTATTCATTTTATAAGGATTCAGTGGCGAAGTAATAACAGAAATTCTGTACTGATAAGTATAAAGGATTTAAGTCCATATTCTTGATTTTTCAGGAGACGAAAAATGAAGTTTAACTAGCTAAAAACAAATCAGAAGAATCGATTAGGAAAAAGGTATTTCGTTGATTTATACCCTTTATACCATTCAGTGGTTGTCAACCTTCATTTAATAACGGGAAAAATTGAATTAAATATTTTATACCATACATGAACGGTAAATTTCTGAATTGGTGATTTTTTTACCAATGGATTTTCTCAATCACTAAATGACACAGAATTAAATCCTTTATACCAATCGATAGAGAATTTTTTTCTGAATCTGACTATCTGAATCTGACTAAATCGACATTCTTGGACTTAAAACCCTTATACTTATCAGTACAGAATTGTCCTTTTTCCAATTTTATTCATCATCATCTTCACCCTCCAAATCAGAAGTGCAATGCTTGCAAGGAAAATAATTTGCATGTATATAAACACCATAAAACACAAAAACTCACAACGGTTGTTTCGGGTCGAAACAAAACCTTGATTTTTCTTCAGGCGAACAAAGTAAGCACATTGCTACCTTTTTAGAGGCACTCGGGCCTACTTAGTCCACCTTACAAAGGGCCGTGTTTTTCTTCAGCCCGAAAGGATTGTGTGCATTACCTTTTTGTCTGACTGACGAAAGGATCATGTTTTCTTTCCACATTAAACAATTGTTGCGAGCTCTTGCATTTTATGATGCGTATTTAAAATTTTGTATTGTCAGTAGCAAAATTATTGAAGCACACTTTTCAAATCACATCAACACTTTTCGAATATATATATATAGTTTAATCGCTAATTTTTATCTGCTTACTTTTATATGAACAGTATAAGACTAAGATCACGACTCGACAAACACTTACTTAAACTAGTATGCTGTGGCCACCACAAGACTTTCTTCTATATTTTCCTATACAAATTCACGCAGCAACAATATTAAAAAAAAAAAAAAAAAAAAAAAAAAAAACGATTTTTTTTTTTCAAAGTTTTTTTTTTTGTTAAAAGAAAAAATCGATAACTTTGTTTTAAATTGTCGCATATTTATAGTTTAACCATTCGTTTTAAAGATATTGACGAGACCTTTCGAAAGATACCCATCTTGAAAATTTACCCCCCCCCCCCCGGGGGGTACTTTCCCCTGGGGAGGGAAGCGATGACCGAGATTTTTTTCCTAATGACTACTACTATTATCAATAATTCATATTAATTTCACAATCACAGGTTAAGAATAACTCCCATTAAGTACATTTATACGAAATTTTGTCCTATACTGCCATGTTAAAAATTTAGAAAAAATACGATCACAGCACCACCTGTTGAGTGATTGATCCCCAAATCTAATCAGCCCCAGTTTATGTCAGGGGCCAACTAAATACCAAGTCTGGTTAAATTTCGTTAAAAAAAAAAAAAAAAAAAAAAAAATACGATTTTTTTTCTAAGTTATTTTTGTTAAAAGTAAAAAAAAACGATAACTTTGTTTTAAATTATCACAGATTTATAGTTCAACCATTCGTTTTAAAGGTATTGACGAGACCTTTCGAAAGATACCCATCTTGAAAATTTACTCCCCTCGAGGGGGGACTTCCCCCCCAGGGGGGTTCACGAGGCTCCTACGCATACAAAATTTTTTCCCCAGTTGACTACCTCTATTATAAATAATTCTTGTAAATTTCATAATGATTACTAAAAAATAATTCTCTTTATGCACATTTATACAAAATTTTGTCCTATATCACCACGTTAAAAATTTAGAAAAAGCGGGATGGCAACGCAACCTGTAAGACAATTTTTACCAAAAGTTGATAGGCACTAATTTATGTCAAGGTGCAACTGCATACTAATTTGTATGAAATTCTGTGCGGTAGTTCCTGAGATACAGTTGCCACAAAATTTTGTCACACACACACACACACAGACAGACTGACAGACAGACAGACAGACAGACAGACAGACATTTTCTAAAAAGGGTCAAATCGTGTTCTACAGCTCTCAAAACGTGTAAATCCATCAAAAACCCGAGGTCGAAAATTTTTACGAATCCAATACTTTCTCTATATTACATATAGAAGAAAGTAAAAAACAGTATTAGGTACCCATATTTTAATTTGGAATTATTGCTAGGGCTTCAATGATTTTGCTGCCAACTGTACTTAATAATCATTAAAATACAGTACCAAAAATCATTAAAATACAGAAAATGGTTAATTATACAGTATACTCTATATTATTTGTTTCAGTGTTTTATTTATTTTACCTTTTTTATTTTACCTTATTTATTTTACCTTTTTTATTTATTTTACAAATACCTGTAAAATATATTTTAAAATATGTTTGCTCTCGTATAATTTCAACCAAGATTCTTTAAATGTATCTGAAAGTAAACAAAAGTTTTTTAAGCATATTGGAGCGATTCATTTTCAAAGTAATTAAATTTACCATTATCATTTAATCAGAACAAAGATATTGCTGGAATTTTTTATTCAAATGATGAAAACATTCTTTTATCGTTATTAAAAAGAGTAAAATTGGCAATATCAGTAGATTTATTTATTTATTTTTTAAACAATTATTATAATAGCCTCTCGTGAAAAAGAAAAAAAAAGTTTATATATCAGTAACTCATACTATATTATTAAATTTTCCTTCTTATTAAGTTCAGAAATAAAGTATATATATTTATATATATATATATATATATATATATATAGAGAGAGAGAGAGAGAGAGAGAGAGAGATTAGTAAGGGTATATGACACTTTGGTAGGGAGGAAATTTCGGTCCCACTAATTTTTTTTGTTTTTTTTTTATCTTTTAAATATATGAGTGTTTTAGTATGATAGCATAATTTTTTGATTGATATTACATCATTTTCCAACTTTGGGGAAAATGTTGTAAGAATAAGACACACAGAATATATATATATTTTTTTTCTTTTATCGATTTTTGAATAATAGATTTTATCTGTTATCACCAAAGATCTAACCATTGTCCCCAAAATTTCCGTTTAAATAAAATACAAGGTTTTTAATATAAAACACTGTAATGAGGCTCTTAATTATCACTTTCAAGTTTAGAGTGTTCGAATACAAAATTTGTAGGAAATCGAAGCTTTATCCAAACACCTCCTAAATGTTAGAATTTAATAATAAATGAAGATACAAATAACCTAAATAATGATCTGGGAATTTAATTTGTAGAGATCTGCGAAACTTCAGTCATTTTCTTCTCTGTCAATCAGGATATATTTGTAAAATACAGAAAATAGTCATACATCACATAGAATTGGAAACGTATTTTTCTTCCATAAAAACCCTTACAATATTGTTTAAATAAATATCGCTGAAAAGCGATCCTTCCCTCCCCCCTTTTTTTTCTTTTTCAAATGCGCTGAAACAAAACAGTGAAATTCCTTTTTACTGTCTGTGGAAGAAAATGTGTGAAAAAAAATCCCAATGTGTTACTGAGATTTCAATGTGTGAATTATTTTTGGGCATAGGGACATATAGGACATATATATATTAAAAAAAGAAAAAGAAAAGAAATGAATGAAAAAATGAACTAAAGAGATAAAAAACTGTGCATCAACATTTCTAACCCTTGATACTTGCAATGCGCACATATGATTAAATAATGGACTACTTACATTTTTTTTTTTAAAATAAAATAATTATAATTGATAGAAAAATAATTTATGTACATATATACATGGATAACATAATTGAATATCACGGAAAATCAAACATGTATTTTATTAATATTTTAAATATAACATAGATTTTGAAATAAATTCCTTTTAGATTAATAATAAAAATATATTAAATGTATTATATATTTAAATATATTAAATTTTCATAAAAAAAATCAGAACAAAATACCTTCAATCTCAATGGCTAGGGAGCAATCGTAATGTCGACAGTTTTTACATTTACCTACTATAATATTTTCTAAGAGCATTTCAATTTTCCCGTATTAACAAATATGCTACCATACCTCGGAGAAAGGATAGATATTATCCGTATTCCGAGTACCACACTAGAAACTCATATATATATATAGCAAAAAATTAGCAAGATCAAAATGTCTCGGGACCAGAATAGCCAGGGATAAAAAAATTTTCGTTGCAAGAAAAGCAGGACCAAAATGACCTGCTTCGAGTAAGTTTATGTACATAAATTTCAAGTTATATTATAGGCAGACTCGGATAAAATTAAAAACCTTTCTGTAAATAAAAGATTTAATGCATATCGGATTAATAACTCTTTTTCAGTATTGTACTTATGAACGCATAATCATATTTTTTTTTACTGTTTTATAGTTGTTTTATGATTAAAAATATTTTTAAAATACACATTTTCTGCTTTTATACACATTTTCCTCACGATCCAACCGGAAAAATAATCATATGTGTATGGTTTACGCTTCTATACACCGCGGCCCGCCTGTGTAAAATACATTTCCAACGCGGCCCATCAAGAATTTCGGGTTGGACTGGTCGGATTTGTTTCTGAATTTTACAACTTATCTGCAATATTAAATGTTTTTATATGGTCCTATTTATTTATAAAATAATACTGAGTGCATGTAGTCTACTTTACAACTAGAAATAATCAAAATTACTTTCACAATGGTTACATAAGGATTTTGTAAAAAAATTTCCGCGGGATTCAATGATTTTACAAAGTAAAATATCCATCGTCCGAAATGTCTTTTCCCCTTTCAAAATCGAAACGAGAATTCCTAGTAAAAATGTTAAAAACAATAAGTCAAATTAAAGTTTAAGAATTTATTGAGTAACCTACTATAATGTGTAAATCCATACTTTTATTTTTCTTTCTGTACTCAACAATTAAAAATATAAGGACTTTTCATTTCATCATTATATATATATATATATATATATATATATATATAATAATAAAAATAATAGCTTTTTACCACAAATATTTGTAAACTGTCAAGATTTCTAAAATAAAATCCCCCCCCCCCCTCCACAAACACACACACACAAAAAAAAAAAGTTTAAAATTAATAATAAATTCAAATGCATTAATGCAATGCTACTGATATAAGAAAAGCATACACCATGCAGTGATACAACCAGTACCCAGTACTGATCACTTATATTTATTTAATCTGCGCATCAGGTAATCCTAACCCGCAGATATAAGATATTGCACCAAGGATTTCATTCCAAACGATTTGACGCCACCTGATGGTGCTGGTGAGTTTATGTTTTCTAAATACGCCACTCGAACGTGAAAAACCGAAGCATTTGCTGTTTCTTCTGGGTCTATGTTTCTTCATTCAATGCACCAAATATATCTTATTTTGAAATCCGATCGTGCGTCTAAAAATGGTTATATTTATTTTTTATTTATTTAAACAGATATATTTGTTTCAAAGTTATTCAGAATAACAAATAGATTGAATAAGTTCAATAATATAGTCAAAAATAATTAAGTATGAGAGAAATATTGAGAGTAGAATAGAAGTATACTTACTCCTATTTCTCCAATGGTTCTAAAATCTAATAAAATAAGTTTATTAAAAACATTGATCCCTTTGTTGTAAAGTCACCCCCCCCCCTCCAAAAAAAAAAAAAAAAAAAAAAAAAAAAAACGCCATTCCCCACCTAATTTCGCCGTAAATTATCGTAGAAACATGCGGCTGGTATCTATCGATCTGTAATAACTTCTAGTTTTTAATGGTGTAGTTAGATTTTGCTTAAGGGCTTATCTACATATTAAAACAGGCATAAACTTCATTTTTTCAACGACGCCCCATATTTTTGACCTCATATTCAGAGATCAAGGCAGTTCGGAAAACCGACCTATTTATGTACTTTAAATCAATTCTAAACAGAGTTCACGTGAAAATGTGTTAGGGGACCGTCTATACACAGGCCCTGACTAACGGCAGGGCATACGGGGCAAATTCCATGGGCCCCCTTCTGGAAGGGGCCCCCTACAGGCGTATGCAGAAATTCAGCAACCTAAAGAACTCTTACGCCACTGCAAGGGGGCCCTCAGAATAGGCTTGCCCCGGGGCTCCAGGTAGTCTTAGTCGGGCCCTGTCTATACATTTAGAAAGTATAAACAGGGCCCGATTAAGCTTTGAAGCTAGGGGAAGCTCAGTATCATTTCGGGGCCCTCTTTCATTTCAGAAAATCTTGTTTTCCTGTTACATATTGTAATATAAAAATGCTATAGACCAAAAGTTAGTGTGTGCTTATAGTTATTTATTTTTTCATTCATATATCTGGGTGATTTCTACACACAACATTAAAATCGTATAACTTATTAATTAAGAACATTCAGATTTTTTAGGTTAAATTTAAATAATAGATTTTTCCTGAAATAGTGAGTATTTTATCTTGCTTTAGGCGAATTTTCTCAGAAAAATTCAATCTCAGTATGAAAATATAAAACAGAAAATTCAAGACCCTGTTTTTAGTCATTTTGGGGCCCCCTCCTAAATTTTAGAGGGGAAGCTTGTGCTTTCCGAGCCTTTTGGGTAATCAGGCCCTGAGTATAAATCGTGATCTACGACCCAATATACATTATTTATTAAATTTCACACCTGAAAAAAGTTCAGAACTGTTAGTAAAAAAAAAAAAAAAAAACTATTCTAATTCGCCGAACTTTCTATGTTAATTTATGAATTAAAAGATTTTTATTGGTTTCTATTTATTAAACATTGAATAGTTAAATATCACTTCACACGAAGAAAATTAAATAGCTTGAATCATATGAACCCTACAATGTTGAATTACAAAAATCTAGATACCAAGCTAAAAGAATAATAGAAATAATTATGATAATATCAATAGCGGTGAAAAAAAGAAAATAAAAAGTGTTTAATATTTAAGAAAAACAATTATCTACTTCTTGTTGGGTATATTTTTATTGTATACAGTAAGCCCCGCATGAAAGTGTTACTATAAAGTTTTACATTTAATTCTAGGTGTACAAACCAACAATAGATAATATACAAAAATATAAATATCAAGATTTAAACTAAAATCTGAGAAAGAATATTTAACATTTTCGCGACTGCTGACGTAGTTTCACGTCATTTGGAAATCTGTAACTCCTCCAGTGGGCGTTTCTTTCACAATTCGTGTTTTACGATATTTCTTAAGTATATTCCTTATATTCATATTTATATAAACAAAGCAATATGAATACAAATACTTTCACTAGAAAGAGTATAATTATTATGTATATTCATATGAAAATAAATATGGATATAGAAAAAACGGTTTCCTATTGCCTAGAACGAATATTCCCCGTTCTGCAGCCGTCTACTGTACTTGAATTCTTTATTTTAAATGTGTAAAATCTATATCTTTAAAAGTAATAAGACATATTACATTGTTTTAAATTGTTTTCCCATAATAAATGGGAATTTTACGCCGTGATTAGAATAATCGAAATTAAAAAATATTGCGCTTTGTTTCAATAATATATTTAATGAAAAAAAAAAAAAAAAAAAAAAAAAACTTCCACTGTTAAATTTTGTATTAAAAAACATTAAATAAGAATTTAATATTTGTTAAGTCATGCGATAAAATTTAAATAACACAAAGCTTGGAAACGTACAGTAAGCAAATGCGAAAATGTCAAACCAAAATTAAAACAGAAAATTCTTCTGAAAAAATCTTATAAAAATTATTAAATGTTAATTATAATAAAAAAAAAAAAAAAAAAAAAAAAAAAAATGCGTATTATTCTTTCAAACGATAATCCTCGCCTTACCGCGTTTCCTAAATTATGATATTTAACTTGAGGTGCACAAACCTTACAATATTCAAGTAAAAATAAGAGGGAAAACTGAGTTAAAATAGAATTTTAGCAGTGAGAAACTGGGAAAACATTTAAGAAGAAAGACTTGACATTTCAGGATCGGGTATATTCATAGCTGCCAATATTTTAATTTATTCCGGAGTACTTTTAGACCCCGCTTTTCTTCCGCACCACTTTCTTTATAGAAAAAGTTATCTAGTTAGATTTTCCGTTTAATCGAGAAAAATCTTCCGAATACACTTCGCTTTCCTCTTGTTTGAGTTTGTACATGTTTATTCAAAGTTTCCCTTATGGAAAACTTTCAAGAACATATTTAATGATATACATACGGTTTTTCTTCTGTGTGAAAGCATAGATGTGTATTTAGATGCCTCAATTTAGAAAAACGTAATAGCTTTTCACTTGTGTGAATGCGTACATGCATGTCTAAAACTACTTTATCCAAAACACTTAGAACGGATTTCACACAGGTATGGTTTTTCGCCTATGTGAATTCATAAATGTTTATTCAGAGTCTTCCTGCCCTAAAGAAAACTTTTTACGAAATATTTCACATTTTTTTTTCTTTGTATGAATGCGTAAATGTGTATTCGAATTGCGCTTAAAAGAAAACCTTCTAGTACAAATTTCAAATATATGGCTTTTCATCTCTATGGATGCGTGATTGTCAATTTAACTTCTCTATTCGGGAAAATCTTTTAGAACATATTACCTAGATATAGTTTTTCGCCTGCGTGAGTCCATGGATGCACATATAATGCAGCTTTCTCGTGGAATTCTTTCGAACATATTTCACATATATAAGGGTTTTCTTTTGTGTCAATGTGTAGATGTCCCTTTCTAGAATAACCTCTGGAACAGATTCTAGTTTGATTTATTTTTTTTGAATGAATGCGTAAATATGCATTCACAGCGCGCCTTACTAAAAATTTTTAGAACACATTTCACAAACATATGGCTGTCCTTCTGGAGTGAATGCGTAAATATTTATTAAGAGCAATCTTGTCAAAGAACTCTTTAGAACGAATTTCCCACACATATAGCATTTCGCTTGTAAGTGTGCGTGAATGTGCATTTAGAATACTTTTTTGAGATTATTCTTTAAAACAAATTTGGCACACATATGGCTTTTATCCCATGTGAATGCGTAAATGTGAAATTAGATTACTTTTGTTAGAGAATCCTTTAGAACATATTTCGCACACATAATATGGCTTTTTTTCCGTGTGAATGAGTAAATGTGAAATTAGATTACTTTTGTCAGAGAATCCTTTAGAACATATTTCACACACATATGGCTTTTCTTTTGTGTGAATACGTAAATGGATATTTAGATTACCTTTCCGAGTGAATCCTTTAGAACATGTTTCACACACATATGGCATTTCACCTGTATGAGAGAGTGAATGATCGTTTAGACTATCTTTACGAGAGAATCCTTTAGAACATACTTCACAGACATATGGCTTTTCTTCGGTGTGAATGCGTAAATGTTTATTCAGATGACCTTTTTGAGAGAATCGTTTAAAGCATATTTCACATGCGTATGATTTTTCCCTTTTGTGAATGCGTAAATGTGTATTTAGATTAACTTTCTGGGAGAAGTCTTTAGAACATATTTCACACACATATGGCTTTTTTCCCGTGTGAATGCGCAAATGCTTATTGAGGGAACTCTTCTCAGAGAATTTTTTAGAACATATTTCACACATATATGGCTTTTCACCCGTGTGAATGCGTGAATGTGTAATCAGATTATTTTTCTTAGAGAATAGTTTAGAACATATTTCACATGCGTATGATTTTTCCCTTGTGTGAATGCGTATATGTATATTTAGATGACCTTTCTGGGAGAAGTCTTTATAACATATTTGACACACATATGGCATTTTGTCTTGTATGAGTGCGTCTATGTGTACTTAGATTACTTTTCTGAGAGAATTTCTTAGAACATATTTCATATTCTTATGGCTTTTCTACTTCGTGAATACGTAAATGTCTATAACCTTTCTGAGAGTATTGTTTACAACATATTTCACACATACATAGCTTTTTTCCGTGTGAACACATAAACGTGTATTTAAATTACTCTTATTAGAAAATTTTTTAGAACATATTTCACAAATACACGCCTTCAACGGTGTGAATGCGTAAATGTGTATTTAGATAATCTTTCCGAGAGACAGCTTTAGAACATTCTTCACACGCACATGGCGTTTTTTCGGTGTGAATGCGTAAATGTTTGTTTAAATTACTTTTGTTAGAGAATCCTTTAGAACATATTTTACATATATATGGCTTTTCGCCTTTGCATGTGCATGAATGCTTATTTTTTGCACTCTAGTCTTCTATATAGATATCTCTTTCTAGAAAAACATTTAGAACATATTTCACACACATACATGTTTCGTCCTATGTTAGAGAATGCATGTATACTATGATGTACTAATTTTGAGGATAATTATGAATATAATTCGGTTGTCATGTGTATGACTGTCTATATGCATATCCATATTAACAAAAAATTTTGTGTTAGGCCTTATTAGAGAGGGTTGGCAAAAATTTCTATATATTGTATGAATACAATGAGGGAAAACAACTTTCGTTGCTAATTAATTTTTATCTTTTAACAGAAACATGTTCACGTAATAACGGAAATTTCTCGTGAAATTAACTTGCACCTTGCACAAAATTGAAATTATATCTGTCTTTCTTCATATACCTGAAACTGGAGAGTTTTCCTGTGTAGAAGATTTTCTTTAAAATTCACATTACTTTATTGATTTTTTAATATTTCGCTTTAACTAACAGTAGTTAAAAGCACATTTTAATAAAAATATTAATAAGGCTATAAATGGATAAAGTTAAAGTTATGACCATGATCACAGGATATTTCTACCAAGACACATACTGTGCAACCGCGAAAAGAAGGCAAACGACCTTGGAATAGTTCATTTTGAAGAAGGGGCGGCCGAATGAAATGCAAATGATGCTTGGCGGCAGTTCTTTTCGTCAAACAATTGTTTGACTTATCAGCTTCTTTGGCACCAATACGAACAGTCAGTCATTTGTTGCTAATTCAATAGAAAATTGCTAAATTTTTGTCAATTTAAATATTGTTTTAATTATTTCTTATAATTTTTTTTATCAGATATGCAGAAAATCGATAAAACAAAATAGCTTTAAACATTGCTTATAATTTGTGTTCACATGTATGTTTATTTCTATCAAATATAACACCCGCTAGACTATTTTTTTCAGCTTTTGGATCATTTTGAGGGATACAATTGTTCCTTAAGCCACCTATCGATCCTGACCGGTCGAAAATATGGATGGAATATTTGTTCCCTTTATCCTAAAAACCCTAAAAAAAAGTGAAAAGAGACATTAAGAGATCCTTCATCATCATCACGGGAGCTTTGGGAGTGCCTGCAGTGATCGAAACCACTGCTTAAGATTATCATTAATTAATGATCTAAACAACAAAAGCTAACATACAAATAAATAATTAGAAAGCGTTTTAAGATTAAGCAATATAACCATTTTAATATCGCATATTACAGTCGGGGAACAGTGCTGCCAGATGGAAACTGAAAAATTTCCCTCATTTCGCTTAAAAATTTCCCTTTTAAGCATGAAATTTCCCTCAATTGCGCAACATGCAAGGCTTATTTAAAGCAATGTTGCCAGACTTGGGGATTTCTGCCCATTTTGGGGAGTTTTGAATCTTCAGGGGAAATATTTGGGGACAGAGATTTAGTGGGGAACAGTTTGGGGAAAAGAAAAATTTTGGGGAAATACACGGGGATTTTCATTAAAATTAGTAAAAGATGACATTTTCCTAAAATTCAATAAAAACAAAAAATGGGGCAATTCTGGATGCTATTTGTATTTCAGACACAGAAAAACAACCTTTTCATCTTTTTGATTATAAAATTTCTTCTTTTTTTTTTTCCTCCACTTGTAATCTCTGATTCCAGGAATTATTTGGTTTATATGTGTTGTAGCAAGTATAGTGAATTCTAAATACTTATTGATTACTGCTTTGCTTGAATAATCAAACTTATAGTTAGCTGGACTAGCATAAATTTGGATGCTTTGTCTTAGCTAGCATGAATTGAACTTGCAGGGATGGGATGGAATATTCAGTTTGATGAAAGCTTTCTAAGCTCCCTGGGTCTGAGTATACCTTGTTTTTCATGCATTAAAAAAAAAAAAAAAAACTGTTTTTATATACTTATGGGTTAAGTACAAATGATTACATATGAGGAAATTCAGAAAGTTAGACAAATCGACAAAAGTTACACAAATTTAAAATTTTCCAAAAACTAGCGTGTTGAAATTTATTTTTGAAAATGGGGATTTTTTTCTGTAAAGAGCTTCATTTGGGGAAAAATGTGAGCTTAAATTTATTAAATATTTTTTAACTTTTTCGAAAAAATTTACAATTTTAGAAGAAATTGAGTTGGGGATTTTTTTGGAAAAACCTTTTGTTTTGGGGAAATTTGAGAACTGTTTGGGGAGATTCACTCTGGACCATCTGGCAACACTGCTTTAACGCCATTATTCCTAAAACAATTTGAACTGAATGTGGGGATGATATTGATATTTGTGTAAAGGTTAACGCAAATTGGCCCACACGTTCTAGAGGTCCCTTAATTGAATGCTGCTTTATTTTTTTTTTTTATTTTTTTTTAATAGTTAACTTTAATTGTTTAACCGTAAAGACTTCAAAACGATTACTGAAGTTTACTATTAAAAAATGTGGTATTCAATTAAGTCATGGTTAAAGCTGCCTGTTAGACCTAGGCCTGGGTAGAATGCCCTGCATAGGTATCTTTCTGAGAAACCCTAGTCAATATTCGCACGTGTTTCTAAGAAAATGTGGGAATGCCCAGAATGAGTAGGACGAATAAATCTAAATTAAATCCATAAGTTTCTTCAGAGCATTTTACATTTATTACAAAAGATGAAAAGCAGAAAACTGTATTGATAAAAAAAAAAGGGTCAAAAGGTGAAAAAATACTGCTTTAAAGTTCTCAGCATATACAGAAATTGGTTCGGATAGTTTAAATTCGAGAAAAAAAAAAAAACTAAGAAATAATGCATTAAAACTGGCAAAGTAAAATTTCCCTTTTTGAGACGGAATTTCCCTTTTTCACAAAATACCTTAAATCACATCAAAATTTCCCACTTTGAGGGAAATCTCCTTAATCTGGCAGTACTGTCGGGGAATACAATTCCTTTTTTTTTTTTAAACAGTGATAGAGTTGAGTTGTAGCTTGTCATTTACACGAGTTGATTTGTAACTTACCATAACACTTCCTCCATAAGCCACAACTTACTTAACACAATTTTAATTTTGATTTCCAACTAGACTACTAAATGAAAATAGTCCTAAAAGAGTACACAGTTCCTTAAACCTAACACTAGGCAATGGTTTTGTCATTAAGTCTGCTAACTGCAATTTTCCGAGAACATGTTTAATATGCAGTTCGCCGTCAATGAACTTTTCTCGCATAAAATGATAACGGACATCAATATGTTTGGAGCGTTTATGGTATTCAGGGTTTTTGGAAAGTTTTACAGCGCTTGCATTATCTACCAGAAGAGAGGGTGTTTTAACATATGTTAAATCACTGAACAGGTTTTTAAGTGAATAAAACCTTCCAGTTTCTGGTCTTTCATAAAATTCACAAAACACTGATTCCAACAACGAGGTGCTTGTTTGAGTCCATATAAACTTTTATGTAACCTACAGACTCTCCCACTATTATCACCAAAGCCTTCTGGTTGTGTCATGAAGACTTCCTCCTTAAGTGTTCCATATAAAAATGAAGTCTTTACATCAAATTTTTGCAAGTGTGATTTTTTTTTTCAGTTACTGCAAGAACAGATCTCACAGTATCATATCTTGCAACAGGACTAAACGTTTCATCATAATCAACAAAACCTGCTTTTTGAGCACACCCCTTGGCTACAAGACGAGCTTTGTATCGCTCCACGGTACCATCAGAATTAAATTTCTTTCTCAACACCCATCGGCAATTGATGACTTTGGAACCTTTAGGCCTTTCAACTAATTCCCAAGTTTCACTTTTATGCAAGGCATCTATTTCTTATCTCATAGCTTTAAGCCACAAATCACTTTCATTCTAGGAAAGAGCTTCAGAGTATGTCGAGGGATTTTCACTATTTTCGGAATCTTCCACTGCAGCTATGTTTGCGATAAGATTCTCTCCAGATCTCATCCATGCAGGCCCCAGAATCACAGATCCAATTATCTGGCTGAGTACTTTTTGTACTGGCAGCAAATGAACCTTTATTATTCTTTGAAAATGAGAATTTATCATTAGACCTTTTCTTTGGACAATCTTTAAAGATATGCGCACTCGATCCACGTTTAAAACAATTCTTTTGTTTAAAATTACTCAATTTGGCATTATTTCTTGGCGTACTTTCATGAAGTTTTTCGCCATTTTTCATAGCTTTTTGCTTAACAGAAACACGAGCTGCAAATGCACCACAATCCACAGGAGCAGTAGCTTTAATGCGCTGTTCAATTGTACATAACTTTTCAACAAGATTTTTAGTAGTTCGTTTATCAGAATCTAAAGACTCCCATACATTGTTAAATTCTTGGAATTATGGACCCACAGTAAGTAGTATTTTACCATGTAGTAATTCTTGTGGAATAGAAGCTGAACCTATACGGTTTAATTCATTATTCATATCCGTATAAATTCTTTCAACTTTAGCAGCATGTGTAGCAACATTATCACTGGGATCTTCACAGACTTGAAAAAATTGAGTCATCAATATATTTAGTCTCTGAATACTGCTTTATTCAAAAACACAAATTAATTTGACCCAAATGTCCTTTGCATTCGAGTATGTCATCACTAAATGAGCAACAGAAGCGCTCAACGTACTTGCTAAAAGGGCGGCTGCCTTGGCATTATCACGGCGCCATTCAGATACCTTCTTCGCCAACTCATTCGTATCGACTTCGGCATTTTCAGCGACCGGACAAATTTTAGTTCAATCAATTATAGATGTCAAATCATATTGTTCAAAGTGCATTTTCATTTGCCACTTCCACTTACTCCAATTTTCAGAGCCTTCTAGCTTATCGATTTGTACCTTCATTTCAGCCATATCGTAATGTTTCGCTGTTAGAACTAACAAATTTTGTAGTTCACTTAGCTTTTCAAAAATTTTCACATATTTAATTTACGCAGATTTAAAGCATCCTGGGCCCATAACCTATTAAGGTTATCATTAATTAATGATCTAAACAACAAAAAGCTAACATACAAATAAATAAATAGAAAGCGTTTTATGAGTAAGCAATGTAACCATTTTAATATCGCATATTACAGTCGGGGAATACAATTCCTTTTTTTTTTTTTTTTAAACAGTGATAGAGTTGAGTTGTAGCTTGTCATTTACACGAGTTGATTTGTAACTTACCATAACAACCTCCACCTAAAGATATAGAAAGCATGAGTAGATGTATGATTAAGGAACTCGGTTTTCTTGACCAAGGCTCAACTGTAGGACTTAACACAATTACCCACCAGACGGCGCTGAGTACGTAGGTCATTTCGCGGCTTATTTACATGGTTTTACTAGATACAAACGGTAGGAGTTTGTGTATTTATTTTTTTTCTTTTCTATAGATTGTGAAATTATCGAATGTACGTAATATTAGGATTTTGCGTAACGTTATTTTAAATAGTAACTCAAGCTGTAGCAAGAACTTGATTTCCGGAAAACTTACAAGGTCAAGGCTCTACCAATTGAGCTATCCAGGCTGACAACCCGGTCAGCATTACTCACTCAGATAACCTTTAGGCAGAACCTTTATGCAAATATTTTCAAAAAGGAAAAAATATTAAGAGAGACAGGAAAGGGGGTGGGGGTGGGGGAAAGACACCAAAATATAAAAATATGAGTTAGAAGTGTTGGAAATTGTTATTATTAGTTTTTAATGCCTGATAAATGGATTGCCGATATTTTCGAAAGTGTAGAATTATTACGAGGGGTGGGAAGGGGAAGGCATTGGGGCAAAAATAAAGAAATTCAGTTAGAACTTAAGAAATCAGTATTATTACCTTTAACAGCCACAGAAAACAATTGCGGATATTTTTGAATGTGTAAAATAATTAGGAGTCGCGGAAAGGCTGGGCGAAGGAATACGCTGCCGCAGGCAGTAGGGACACGAACCAGTTATTCCAGAGATGAGAGGGTTTTTTTTTTGTATTTTATATTTATGTTTTTTTCCTTACAATAATATAGTGATTCCCTAAGAATGTCGAACATAAACGTACTCAAGCAGCACACAATAGCCTGCACTGACGAACACAGTAGGGAACTGGTAGAACATTTTTCTTAAACAGAAATTATTTTTTTCTCCTTTTTTCACCTGAAAATATTAGTACAATTTTGAGAATTCATTAATTACAGTAACTCATTTAAAAACAGTGATGCGCTAGCAGGCGAAGCTCACTATTATTTTATAAAAAGAGTACTTACATAATCAATTGCTTAGATTACTCTTAAACAGTATAAAAATTATTTTGTAACGTATGTTTTCATAAATTTTCCCTTTTAGTATTTTTAATTAATTATTTATAATTTTTAATTCACTAGAAGATTAATAGACTAAAAATTCATAAAACACACACATTATTTCTTTTATAAAATACTTAATAAATTTATTTAATGAGCATTAACTAGTATTATAAAAAAAAAAAAAAAAAAAAAAAAAAAAAAAACCTTTGCCTTTTTTTTTTTTTTTTTAACACTACCCAGGTAGCGCAAAAATATCGGCCAATATAAAAATTTGATATTGGCCAACGTAAAATGAACCACCCTA
The DNA here is from genome assembly GCA_963930645.1 of Salticus scenicus. Taxonomy (NCBI): domain Eukaryota; kingdom Metazoa; phylum Arthropoda; class Arachnida; order Araneae; family Salticidae; genus Salticus; species Salticus scenicus. Next base: position 244,986,199 of record OZ005660.1, read on the forward strand.
AAAGATATCCAGGAATATTATTTTTTGACATTTATTAATGTTGGCCAATATTTACAGACATCTGTAAATATTATATTTTGGCATTATTAAATATCATTTTCAGATATTCCCTGATATTATTTGTTATTCCTGAATAATATTTTTAAATATTTAGCAATATCTATTTTATAGATTTTTGGATATTGTTTCAAGATATTTCTCAATATCTTTTTCTAATATTTCTGAATAACATTTTTAAATATTTGGCTATATTAATTTTTGAGATTTTCAAATATTGCTTCTTGATATTTGGAAATATTTTTTTCTAATATTTCTGAATAATATTTTTAGATATTCAGCTATATCTATTTTTGAGGTCTTTGAATATTACTTCATGATATTCTAAAATATTTTTTTCAAATATTTCTGAATAACATTTTTTGATACTTTTCAATATCAATTTCTTAGATTCTTGAATATTGTTTCCCAGTATTGATATATATTTTTTGGTGATAAACAGTCGGCAGCAAAAGTATCTGAGCACTAGCAATAATCCCTGTGCAAAACAAGTACACTTCATACTGCATTGTTAAATAAACCAATGTCGAGTTATGTTCTTAGTCAGTCAAAGAACATGGTCCGACAAGGATTTACTTAACAATACAGTATTAAGTGTACTTTTTCGATATCGGAATTATTGGCTAATGCTTGGATACTTTTGCTGCCGACTGTATATCACCAAAAAAAGTACATTAATATTGGGAAATCTGAATATATATTCAGAGAAATGATTTTTTCCCTAACATTTCAGAACATCAGAATTAATGGCTGTATGTCAGTCAGTTTCAACCATTCTTCCACATATTATTCAAATGGAACTTTTGTTGCTTAGTTTGATGAAGATTTCTCATTCAAAAATGAAGCTTTTCGTATTCTGTTTAATATTCAATAATTATTGAATTGAGTAATATTCTATAACTGACAAATATTACTCTTTGAACATAATCAATGAGCATTATTTTTAATCAATTGATTTTTTTTTTTTTTTTTTTTTTTTTTTAGCTCATTAAGCTAAAAAAAAAAAAGCTCAAAGAATAACTTTCAAAAAACTTCATTTTTCAAAGACAGATCGTTATAAAACTAAGCAACAAAAATCCCATAGGATAACATAGGAAGGAAGAAACAGAGAATTTGATGTGCAACCTTAACGGCCCTCTTCACTTACCCTCGTCGGAAGCCCGAGGCAATGTTATTCTATGGGACATTTTCTGTACTTATAACTAATTAACTAATATATATTTTTAAATTCTGTTTTTACATTCAGAAAATTCCCAACTGTTAAATTGACACTCCTTTTTTAAAAACGAATTTTTTTTTCTTTTTTAATATTTTATTTTGAAATTGCAAAATGAAAAATTTCACATTTTAAAAATTCATATTTTACAGCTTCGAAATAAAATAGTAAAAATGAAAAAAATATGTTTTTAAAAAAGGAGCGTTAATTTAACAGTTCGGAATTTCCTGAATGTGAAAACAGAATTTTAAAATATGTATTAGCTAATTAGTTATAAATAAAGAAATTCTCCCATTGAATAATATTAGCTTCCGCTTATATGGCGACGGTGAGTGAAGTGGCCCTTTAATGAGCCACTTTTTGCTTCTAGAATATACATTAGCATTGTAATCGTGAAAAAAACTGAAGTTAGATTTTGCTGTATCAATATCTTTTGATGTCTTCTTCATTCCTCATTATTTGTTATTTATACACAATAGCAGAGTGATTCTGAATAAAACAAAATTTTATGAACTATGCATTAAAATGTTTTGAAGCAATTTCATAGATAACATACATTTTTATTTAGAAATTTTATTCATCAACCTTGAAAATTCATTTCTAGTAGATTGGAATGAAAGGCTGATTTTTTATACGAATTATGTGAAAAATACCAGAGCCGGTAATAGAACCTAGCCTTCTGCTTAAATAAATTAATGTATATCACCAAAAAAGCAGAAGGCCTGGGTTCAGTTTCCGGCTCTGGTATTTTTCACTCAGATAGTATAAATAAGCCTTCCACTCCAATCTATCAGAAATGAATTTTCAAAGTTGATGTATGAAATATCTAAATTAAAATTCTGTGGCCAATTGGAGTTGTGCCATGATCAATTTGTCACTTGAAATAGCTGCGTGTTTGCAGACTCGGTGACCTTGCCAACATTCGATTAAAGGGTCTGGTATTTTTTCCACAGGTTTTCCCCCTTCCACTCCAATCTATCAGAAATACACATATATACTGTATGTATGTTCAGTCTATTTTGAATGCAAGCTATAAATTAAAATGTATAGAAGTAAATGAAAATTAAGAATTAAAGAAAATCCGTTAAATGAAAAAGTTTAGTTATCCATTTGAATCAAAATAAAAAAAATTTAAATCTTTTGATTAAGTTATAATTTTTTTAAATTAAATAATTTATGCTTTCAATATTCTATTTACCTGTTCTTTAAAACAAAAAACTAGATTTAAATCAAGGCCTGAAATTTCAACTCAGATCACACTCGCAAAAAAAAAAAATAAATAAATAAATAAATAAATAAATAATAATAATAATAATAATAATAATTGCCATAAAATAGATTTTTTTTTTTTTAAGTATTTTGGATTTTTAAAAATGTATTTTGGGTTTTCCCCACTAATTATTTGAAATGCTTTTAAAAATATTTAATCTCAATTTAAAATCTATGGTTAAAACAAAGCAGGGCATCAGCAAATTTTAAGGAAGCCAGGCAACACTTGGGTACAAATGAGATTGGTTATGCCTGAATAAGCAGAAATGGATAACACAAACATTCAAAATATGCACACAAATAGATAACTTTACATTTTCTTTAAAATTAAAAAGTACTGAAAGTTAAAATTAAAATTTATACAAAATACACAAACAAAAGTTTGAAAGTACGAATGCATGCATTTATTTCAAAATATGAACAAAACAGAAAAATATTACAAATACAATATAAACAATAAAAATACAAAACTTTTTTTTTTTTAATTTTAGAAAAAATTCCCTTTTTATTTACATAGAGTTTTGTATGAACACGTACAAATGATATAAAAGTAAATGTATTATAGGCTGTCTTTAACCACACTTTGAGGAAGGCTCAACATCATCTTTGCTAGAGCTACTAGAGCACCACTAGAGCTACATTTTCGGGAATTAGGCGATACTTGATTGGTTCATTTGATTTTCATTGATTTGAGTGTACTTTACATTGCACTAGAGCTACATTATCGGGAATTAGGTGATATTTGATTTATTCATTTAATTTGAGTGTATTTTACATTGGACTAGAGCTACATTGCGGGGAATTAGGCGATATTTGATTGGTTCATTTGTTTTGAGTGTATTTTACATTGCACTAGAGCTACGTTATGGGGAATTAGGCGATATTTGATTGGTTCATTTTTTTTTTGAGTTTTTTTACATTGCACTAGGGCTACATTATAATTAGGAGATATTTAATAGGATGATTTGATTTTCATTGACTTGAGTGCATTTTACATTGTATTAGAGCTACATTATCGGGAATTACGCGATATTTGATTGGTTTATTTTTTTTAGTTTTTTTTACAATGCACTAGGGCTAAATTATAATTAGGAGGTATTTAATAGGATTATTTGATTTTCATTGACTTGAGTGTATTTTACATTGTATTAGAGCCACATTATCGGGAATTACGCGATATTTGATTAATTAATTTGATTTTCATTGATTTGAGTGTATTTTACATTGCACATGAGCTACATTATCGTGAATTAGGCGATATTTGATTGGTTCATTTTTTTGAGATTTTTTTTCATTGCACTAGGGCTACATTATAATTAGGAGATGTTTAATAGGTTCATTTGATTTTCATTGATTTGAGTTTATTTTACATCGCACTAGAGCTACATTTGGGAGAATTACGAGGTATTTGATTGGTTTATTTTTATTTTCATTGACTTGAGTGCATTTTACATTGCACTAGAGCTACATTATGGGGAATTAGGCGATATTTGATTTGTTCATTTGTTTTGAGTGTATTTTACATTGCACTAGAGCTACGTTATGGGGGAATTAGGCGATATTTGATTGGTTTATTTGATTTTTATTGATTTGAGTGTATTTTACATTGCACTAGAGCTACATTATCGGAAATTAGGCGATAATTAATTGTTTCATTTGTTCTGAGTTTATGAGTGTATTTTACATTGCATTAGAGCTACATTATCGGGAATTAGGCGATATTTTATAGGTTCATTTGTTTTGAGTGTATGACTTTATTTTACATTGCACTAGAGCTGCTTTATGGGGATTTAGGCGATATGTGATTGGTTCATTTGATTTTCATTGATTTGAGTGTATTTTGCATTGCAATAGATTTACATTATGGGGAATTAGACGATATTTGGTTCATTTGTTTTGAGTGTACTTTACATTGCACTAGAGCTACATTATGAGAAATTAGGCGATATTTGATTGTTTCATTTGATTTTTATTGATTTTAATGTATTTTACATTGCACTAGAGCTACATTATAAGAAATTGGGCGGTATTTGACTGTTTCATTTGATTTTTATTGATTTTAATGTATTTTACATTGCACTAGATCTACATTATCGGGAATTAGGCGATATTTGATTGGTTCATTTGTTTTGAGTGTATTTTACAGTGCACTAGAGCTAGAATTAAGGAATATTTGATTAATTCATTTGATTTTTATTGGTTTGAGTGTATTTTACATTGCACTAGAGCTACATTATCGGGAATTAGGCGATACTTGATTGGTTCATTTGATTTTCATTGATGTGAGTGTATTTTACATTGCACTAGAGCTAAATTATAGGAAATTAGGAGATATTTTATTGGTTCATTTGTTTTGAGTGTATGACTGTATTTTACATTGCACTAGAGCTACATTATGAGAAATTAGGCGATATTTGATTGTTTTATTTGATTTTCATTGATTTGAGTGTATTTTACATTGCACTAGATCTACATTATCGGGAATTAGGTGATATTTGATTGGTTCATTTTTTTTGAGTGTATTTTACAGTGCACTAGAGCTACATTTTTTGGAATTAGGGAATATTTGATTAATTCATTTGATTTTTATTGATTTGAGTGTATTTTACAGTGCACTAGAGCTACATTATCGGGAATTACGCGATACTTGGTTGGTTCATTTGATTTTCATTGATTTGAGTGCATTTTACATCGCACTAGAGCTACATTATGGGGAATTAGGTGATATTTGATTTCTTCATATATTTTGAGTGTATTTTACATTGCACTAGAGCTACATTATCGGGAATTACGCGATATTTGATCGGTTCATTTGATTTTCATTTATTTTCATTGATGTGAGTGTATTTTACATTGCACTAGAGCTACATTATAGGAAATTAGGCGATAATTAATTTGTTCATTTGTTCTGAGTGTATGAGTGTATTTTACATTGCACTAGAGCTACATTATCGGGAATTAGGCGATATTTGATTTGTTCATTTAATTTGAGTGTATTTTACATTGGACTAGAGCTACATTGCGGGGAATTAGCCGATATTTGATTGGTTCATTTGTTTTGAGTGTAATTTTCATTGCACTAGTGCTACATTATCGGGAATTAGGTGATATTTGATTGATTCATTTTTTGTAGTTTTTTTTTACATTGCACTAGGGCGACATTGTAATTAGGAGATATTTTATAGGATCATTTGATTTTCATTGACATGAGTGTATTTTACATTGTATTAGAGCTACATTATCGGGAATTACGCGATAGTTGATTGGTTCATTTTATTTTCTTTGATTTGAGTGTATTTTACAATGCACTAGAGCTACATTATGGGGAATTAGGCGATATTTGATTGTGTCATTTGATTTTTTTTTTTATTTGAGTGTATTTTACATTGCACTAGAGTTTCATTATAGGGAATTAGGCGATATTTGATTAATTCATTTGTTTTGAATTTTTTTTACATTGCACTTGGGCTACATTTTAATTAGGAGATATTTAATAGGTTCATTTGCTTTTCATTGATTTGAGTGAATTTTACATTGTATTAGAGCTACATTATCAAGAATTAGGCGATATTTGATTGGTTCATTTGATTTTCATTGATTTGACTATTTTACAATTCGCTAGAGCTCGGGAATTGATTCATTTGTTTTGAGTGTATTTTACATTGCCCTAGAGCTACATTATTGGGGAATTAAGCGATAATTAATTAGTTAATTTGTTTTGAGTGTATTTTACATCGCCCAAGAGCTGCATTATGGGGAATTATGCGATATTTGATTTTCATTGATTTGAGTGTATTTTACATTGCACTAGAGCAACATTATGAGAAAATAGGCGATATTTGACTGTTTCATTTGATTTTCATTGATTTGAGTGTATTTTACATTGCACTAGATCTACATTATCGGGTATTAGGCGATATTTGATTTGTTCATTTATTTTGAGTGAATTTTACATTGGACTAGGGCTACATTACGGGGAATTAGGCAATATTTGATTGGTTCATTTGTTTTGAGTGTATTTTACATTGCACCAGAGCAACATTATGAGAAAATAGGCGATATTTGACTGTTTCATTTGATTTTCATTGATTTGAGTGTATTTTACATTGCATTAGAGCTACATTATGGGAATTAGGCGATATTTGATTTGTTGATTTATTTTGAGTGTATTTTACATTGGACTAGAACTTCATTGCGGGGAATTAGGCGATATTTGATTGGTTCATTTGTTTTGAGTGTATTTTACATTGCACATGAGCTACATTATCGGGAATTAGGCGATATTTGATTGGTTCATTTTTTTGAGTTTTTTTTACATTGTTCTAGGGCTACATCATAATTAGGAGATATTTAATAGGATCATTTGATTTTCATTGACTTGAGTGTATTTTACATTGCATTAGAGCTACATTATAGGGAATTAGGCGATATTTGCTGAATTCATTTGATTCTCATTGATTTGAGTGTATTTTACATAGCACTAGAGCTACTTTATGGGGATTTAGGCGATATTTGATTGGTTCATTTGATTTTCATTGATTTGAGTGTATTTTGCATTACAATAGAGCTACATTATCGGGAATTACGCGATAGTTATTGGTTCATTTGATTTTCATTGATTTGATTGTATTTTACAATGTACTAGAGCTACATTATGGGGAATTAGGCGATATTTGATTGTGTCATTTGATTTTCATTGATTAGATTCTTTTTTATATAGCACTAGAGCTACATTATGGAAACAACTTTCAAGAACAAATCGCCAGTTTTCTTGGAAGAATGACAGGAAATTGTTTACATTAGGTTTAATTCTCTGTAAAAATTTTAACTGCTGAATCTAACAGAAAAGCTGTGAAAAATTGTCAATTTTAATGTTTTCAAAGCCAAATATGAATAAAAACTTAGCTATATTACTGGTTACCTAGGTTCAGTTATGCTAAGTAACTTAAAAGTAAAACCTATCTCCCCTTCGAATTTTCCGATGAAATTCAGCGCTATCTATTGAGAAAAGGTAACTTTTCAAATTTCGAAATACGCCCATAAGTGAGCTGATCAAATGTCCCCGTTTTGGGGGACAGCCTTTATTTTGAAGGCATTGTTCCAAGTTTTAAAAAATTGTAGAAAGTAAATTATGAATAAGTAATATTTTATTTTTCGTCTTTATTTGTTAGGAATGAAAAATGCAACCGAAGCAGGATAATTATAGCAATTTTTGTTAGGAAAGCACTCATATCTGGCCAGCCTATCTCAAGATGATATGAGTGAGATTCTTGTCAAACTGTAGCTACTCTCTTAGGAATTGGCAAGGGTCTGGGATTCACCCCTAGGTGTGGTGCGGGAACTTGATTGAGTGGGTGAGTGGGATTTACTTTGTGCTAACCTTTGGACAATTAAGTTAAGGTGACCAAATGTCTCTATTTTTCTGGGGACAGTTTTTATTCGGAAGGCATTTTTGTAAATTTTGAAAAATTACAGAAAGTAAATTATTTATTATTGATATTTTATTTTTAGTTCTTTATTAAGAATGAAAGAATACATCCGTAGTATATAATTGTAGTAATTTTTAATGTTTACTCTTATAAAAGTATTCTGATCATTATAATTTATATGCGGTATGAAGACGTGCTGTTACAATTTTGATCATCTGCCTAGAAGATAGGTCTCACGCTTCGATAACTCCCAGGGCTATTAATTTCAGAACATGCAGGAAATCGGAATCAACGGCGGATGTTGTATGTACAGTGCGCGAAAAAAGTATAAGGACAACATTTAATTGCATGAAAATAGGCTTTATTTCCATTTCACCTAAATGAAATTTTTATATTTCTTACTTCTGCTTCATAATTTTGTGATAACACTTATACCACATAAAAAACATAATTTAGCTTCAAAATATTGATTTTACAAAATTTAACATTAAAGGAAATACGGAAAAAAATTATAAGGACATGTTCTAAAATACTTAAAAAATGTTTCAATAATCAAGAAAACTACCTTTTTTTTCTATCACTTGAATAAGCCGAGAGGTCATGGATCCTGAAAGATCTTTTAAAATGTCCACAGATATTTTTTCCCAAGCGTCTTTGATAGCGATGACAAGATCTTGTGTACATTGATACTGTGTGCCGTTTTTATAAACTTCTTGGGCTAGAAGTCCCCATAAGTTTTCGATTGGATTAAGATCGGGACTTCTCGCCGGCCAATCAAGTAAATTTACAGAATTAGCTTCAAACCAGAGTTTTGCGCTCTTAGAAACGTGTATCGAAGCATTATCCTGCTGAAAAATATAGTCCCCTGAAGTAATTAGTGGCGCTTCAGGTAACAAACTTTCTCCTAACATATCAACATACCTGTCCGAATTCATTTTACGGTTGATGAATACAATTGGAGTGGTTCCATTTGCCGCAAAAGCGCCCCATACCATAACCGAGCCACCACCATATTGACGCCTGGAAAACACTTCCTTGGTCTTTCGCAGATCATACCAAAAATAATGAAAACCATCAGGTCCATGAAGATTGAACTTTTTTTCGTCCGAAAAACTTACATCAGCCCACTTTTGACCAAGAGAAATATATTTTTTGGCAAAGTCAACTCTTCTTTTCTTATGATGATTTGTAAGAGGGCGGCGTGACACTAATTTCCCATAAGAAACTTGAGGATGTTTACTCAAAACATTTTGAACAGTCCTTGTTGAGCATGGTAAACTCAAATTTTGTCTAACTTCATTTGCGGTTTCTTTTTTCTCGCAAGCTCTCCTTAAAATCAATCTTTTTTGTCGACGAGTGAGAATTTCTGGTCTTCCAGTTCGTTTTTTCATACCATACATCCCAGGATTTCTTAGAAAATTATAAACCACCGTTTTAGATCTCTTTATTCTTTTTGAAATTTCCCATCCACTTAATCCACATTCTCGAATAGCAACAATTTTTCCTTTTATCAGTGTGAGAAAGTTGAATTCCTTTGGGCATCGTTAAAAATTTCACACTGAAAGTCGCCGAGTGGGAAATTCTTTTCGCAAATGAATCATTTAACTCGGAATTGTCATTTTATGCTTTCAAATATGCAACTTTTTAAATAATTAATGGAGAAAAAGCAATGTCCTTATACTTTTTTCCGTTTTCATTTAGGTTTAAAAATCAAAATTTAAATTTTAGCAGATTTAAAATTGAAAATTTTAATTACTTTACGCATGAAATATTTTAGTTTTACTTCTTTTTTTTTCTGCAAAAATTTGCATACGATTCTGTAAACAAAGCTTCTAGATTTGGCGATTTTTCGCGTGTCCTTATAATTTTTTCGCGCACTGTATCAACATCCATTAATGCACACACTGTCTTCGAACGGCTCGAGTATCGAATCCGCCCCTTGGTTTTTGGTGTTCAATTATGAGTGTGTTTCATTTAAAAATAGTTCTAGACTACGGGCAATTGATGACGGTCTATAAATTATTTCTCGGGGTGCTCTGTAGACACGTCATCACAATTTTTATCTACTGCGGAGGGCAGGCGCCCGCTGCTTATGTAACCCTCAGAGGTATTAATTTTGGAGCATGAAGGACATTATGGTTAAGACCGATTTCACGTGCACCTTATACCATTTAAATACACATAGATTTCCCATCAATTCGAGCATTGAATCCACAGTCTTCCAATTATAAACTTAGCGGTCTACCAACCAGAAAAATGTCGCGTTCATGCTTCTATGTTATATTAAATATTTTTATTAACATTATGCATCCTCTGCAGGGAGGAGACCACGAGAGCTTCTCAGCTCAAAGCTGGTTCATGGGAAGGTGCCGGGTTTGATTACAGATCACGTTCATTGGCGTAGCCATTCGGAGTTTTCCGTAGTTTTCTCCGAAACTCGCGTAAATACGGGCTAGGAACATTTAGAAAGACCCAGGCATTCCACCTATAGACCTAGAACCCAAGAATAGTCAATCGGCCTTAAAAATACAACCAACCAACCCCTGCATGGTGAGTTACAATTGTGTTGGCATTTTACCGGACAACCTTTAGTGAGGAGTCGCTGACCGTCACGATCTGCCTATATTGTAACACTACAGTGAAGTGAAATCCCCTCAACTCCACAATTTATTTTGTGTAAATTTTCAAAATTACAAGGGCTGCGGTAACCTGGTTAATATAGTTTTGCCCTCGCCAGTGGAAAGTTGTGGGTTTGATACTCGAAACCACCGAATCTATCATGTAAATTATCCCTTTGGCGGGAACTTGCTTTCATCATACTTATCGGGAACATCGGTCTCACAGACCGCTTTTTAAAAAAAGGTACTGAAGGTATTTGACGAAACTTTGTGGCGATAACTTATGAATTCTTGAAGCCATAAATTTATTTTCTCAATCATGCTGTATTATAGGGGTGACACGATTGGTTGAATGGATTTACTGTCGCATTAGTACTGCGCAATGGGTAAAAATCATAGCTACTGATAAAATATACCTTTCAAAAGGCAGATAACTCTTCAAGGAAACTCCATTCAATAACTCGCTTGTGAATGTGGCTCTGGATGACTTCCTACAGATAACTCTTTAAGGAAACTCCATTCAATAACTCGCTTGTGATTGTGGCTCTGGAAGACTTCCTACAGATAACTCTTCTTTGCTTTCAATGACTTACTACTTAAATATATCTGACGACTGGGAAAAATACTTTGAATAAATCGTCGCAACAAAACTTTACATAAATACTTTCCAATCCAACTCGAACACAAAAATCGCCGAAAACCTTAATTCAGTTAGAAACTCTCAACTTCCCTAAAACTCGTAACTCCATCCGCAACTTTCTTCATAACGCTCTAATTCTATCAAATACCAACAAAACCAATCGAACTTAAACTTTTAGATAGAATTCTCAATTACTGACATTTCTGCGTTATTACTTTGTTGGCGCTCAAAACTTGAGATTCCTAATATTTTAATAACATTTTACAGGTTTCTTTTCAACAGTAACCGCCTTATTCACCATTAATTTCAAATGCCGGTTCAACGCAAAAACTTCAAAAACGTCTAAAAGCCGTATGTAGCTCTCCGAGACAATTTGCCACTTTCTTCTGCCATCTAGCGTCAAAGATTTCAGAGAATCTTTGATTGGCTATTTTTGCCTAAAAATTTTGAAAATAACAATACCACCAGTTGGCAGAAGCAAAGTGGAAAATTTTCTTAGAGAGCTGCCCTCTGCTTTTACACGATTTTGAAGTTTTTGCGTTGAAATTAATGGTGAATAAGGCCATAAGGGGCTCCCCCCCCTGCTATCCTAATAAAGGAAGCTATCCTTAGGGAGAAGCTGACAAGGGAAAAGCTACCCTTGGGGGTAGCTTCCCTTGTTTGAGCGGGTTTTACGTTGCACTAGTGCCACGCTGTGAACAATTGGCAACGGTTCGGGACTCATCCCTAAGGGTTGTTCTGAGACATGCCATCCTGTACAGGTTAAGTACATTGTACGTCACACTAGTGCTTCAGTTAGACTGCCTTGGCGTCTTAAACATTTATTGCCAAACGTGCAGGTGTTCGCTTCTTATACTGACCAAACGTCCCCATTTTCTGGGGGCAAATGGGAACGCCCTTTTGTTTTTTGAAAGCATTTTTCTAAGTTTTAAAAATTTGTATAAACTAAATTATTAATCAATTACATTTTATTTTTAGTCCTTTTTTATTAGGAATGAAAAAATACATCCATAATTTGATAATTGTAGCAATTTTTAATGCTTCTCTATTATAAAGGTACTTTGATCTGGTCAGCCTATATTAGTTTAAAATTGTGTTGTCTGTATTTAAAAACAATGCACAAGACCACGCCTTTTAACGATTTTTTGGGGGAAGGACCTGCACTGTTATTAGCTATATGCTTTATCTGTTGACAGAACTTCTTTTCGGTAAACAAACGTTACAGTCCAAAAGAATTCCTATCGAAGTTGAGTGTTTTTTACGTTGCACTAGTGCTACACTTGGGGGCAATTAGCGACGGTCTTACACTCATCCCCTAAGAATTGTACGGAAATAAATTCCGGATCGGTTTGTTTCTCTCTTCGAAAAACAGATGAACAGTCTCATTATTTGTGCTGCGCAGATATAGTGCAACGTAAAACCTACTCAACTCAATCCAAACTACAGTCGGTAACAAAAGTGTCCGAACACTAGAAAAAATTTGTATGTAAAAAAAATACACTTCTTACGGTTTTGTAAAATAAATACTTATCGAATCGTGTTCTTACATTGACTAAGCACAGGATTCGACAAGGATTTATTTAATAAAACCGTATGAAGTGTTTTTTTTTTTTTTTTTTTACATAGGAATTTTTGCTAGTGTTCGGACACTTTTGTTACCGACATTACAGTAGGCTGACCAGATCAAAGTACCTTTATAATAGAGAAGCATTAAAAATTGCTACAATTATCAAATTATGGATGTATTTTTTCATTCCTAATAAATAAGGACTAAAAATAAAGTTTTATTGATTAATAATATAGTTTCTACAATTTTTTGAAACTTAGACAAATGCCTTAAAAAAGAAAGGTGTCCCCATTTGTCCCCAGAAAATGGGGACGTTTGGTCAGTATACTGTACAGTTTCTGAGTTGGCTGGTTGAGTGGGTTTTACGCCTGATATGAGCTGTGCAATGAACTGTTATCGACGGTCTAGAACAAGCCCTCAGATTTGTTTCGGAATCATGCCATCATAGATTTGATCCTCCGCGGAGTGGATGACTATCCCGATCCGTTAACACTCATAGTTATTAATTACGAAAACATGGATGAACTGTTTTGGCTATAAAATAAGACAATTTTTTTCATAGTGAGTTGAATCCCTTCCGTTGAGGATCAAAATTGTGATGGCATGTGTCCGGACCACCTCTAGGGGTGTGTCCCAGACCGTCGCCAATTGCCCATCTGCGCAGCACTAGTGCGACGTAAAACCCAACCATCGATCCACCATCCATCCATAGTGACTTGAACCAACACCTCCTGTAATAATGCCTCCGAGCTGAGCTCTACGTCATGAAAGTTCGGCCGATTTTATCCAATCAGCACTTCCTATGATACATGTTGGATCGTGGGGATTGGATGTATTCGGCCGATCTTCCGTGACGTAGAGATCAGCTCGGAGGCATTATTACAGGTGGTGTTGCTTGAACCCAAGTCAGAGAGAAATGTTATCTATTTTGTAACTGAATGCCTTTATAAACTAAAATTTAAGTTATTTTGCATTAGATTTGTGAACGTAAAACGCACTCACACCCGTTACAATATCAGCCAAATTACAGAGAAAAAAGTACTTCTATAAATTTTAAACGTGTGTATTTTTCAGTGAACCAGATGGCTCTTTTGTCGAGTAACTTTATATGATGAATACTGATATATATATATATATATATATATATATTAAGATTTAGAGGTTTTAACATTGTTATAAATCGGCACTGGTAGAAATGACATTCGTCCTCTAAGTTAAACTGACCAGATCAGAGTACCTATATAACAAAGAAGCGTTAAAATATCTGCAATAAGGAAAGGGCACGTGACGTCACTCACAGTCAAGTTATGGGTAAAGTGGCATAACATTGGCATTTCCACCAATCCAGGTTGATCTTTTGCCACTCGAGAGTGGCAAAGATTGATTGACGGAGCGTTTGTTTGTAAACATGCCATTTCCTTATTATCCAATTACGGATATATTTTTTCATTCTTAATAAATAAGAGCTAAAATTAAAATGTTATTGATTTATGATTTACATTATGCAATATTTTAAAACTTAGAAAAATGCCTTCAAAATAAAGGCTGTTTCCCAGAAAATGGGGACATTTGGTCAGCTTACTCCACAGATTATTATACAGATAGGACCACAGACTAAGGAAACACTTAGACCCGGCCAGGCGGTTCTAAAAGTGAAGTCTCAACTGTAACCGAGCCGCCATATTGGTACAAGCAAAACCACAGACCACTGAGCTGAAATGTCTCTGGACCATTCCTCGCGGTGCGTCCCAGACCATCGTCAATTACCCATAACGCAGTACTAGTGCGACATTAAACCCAACCTACCTACCTGCCTAAATTTAAAAAAATCGTAGAAAGTAAATTATTAATCAACAATAATTTATTTTTAGTCCTTATTTATTAAGAATGAAAAAATGAATCCGTAATTGGATAATTGTAGCATTTTTTTACTCTTCTCTATTATGATCTGGTCAGGCTAAACTAGACCCGGCAAGACGGTTCTAAAAGGGAAGTCTCAACTGTAACTGAGCAGCCATATTAGTACAAGCACCTCAGTTACTTCACTTTTTCCCCATCCCAGATAGTCGTTTGCCAGGACTAGGTAATTCCTTAGTCTGTGGATAGGACACCCCGTATACTCTATGATAATCAAAATTCGACTACAGTGTCTCTGTTGGCAACGGCTGTAACTTAATTTAGTTCTCCAGCTTACACAATCGCTCGTCTTATTTTTATTATCTCTATGTTTTCGTTTGGCAACTTTGTTATTGTTAAAAGTTGATTGTCAAAAGAAATTTATTTTAAGAAGCAAGTACTAAATATTAAGCAAATAAATATAAACCAATTTTTTTTTCTTTTTAAAGCATTTTGTATTATTTAAACCAACCAATATTAAATATTTAACAATTTTATACTGCTGCATCAGAATTATAATTTGTTACATTATTCTTTACTTGAATATGAATGTGTTTCACAAAGTATTTTTTTTTAAACAATATAAAAACTACTTGTACTTCTTAGAAGAATAGCTGTGAATGTTTTGAGTATAATCTTTTGAATTCAAAAATAATAGAAAGTGATAAAAACGAAAACTTCATACACTAACCTGCTACAAACATCTCGCAAAATAGAAAGACAATTTTCGATCAAAGATGCTATTCCTGTAGACCTAACACATGTAGTTCACCTCTGTTTACACTAATGGTGCTAATAATTTTCCGGTTCGCCTTTTAGCTTCACTGTCCTATCTGTAATCTGTGGCTTACTCTAAATAGATATCTTTTAATGGTTTTCAGGAAAATTATGCCCCAATTTAAGTCTTCAACGGAGATGATGTAGCCGTATATCCAAAGTAGAGCAGTGTTCAACGGATAATTCAGGATCAGGCACAACCATAGATTTACATTGAAGCTTTTGTGCAAAGTGTTAAAGTGTTGAATGACGACGGACCGACTAGACGGAAATTTGAGTATGAAATTTAAATATTAATACAACAAGGCATCTGTTGTTCCTGTTCTTCAAAGGTACGTACATTTTATCTTCTTATAAAATGGTTTCTCTTGGGGATATTCCCAGAATTGGCACTGCACTGAAGACAGAGAATTTTTGTAAAATTAAAATTCTGCATCGGTTTTTATTCGATGATATCGGCGATCGCAGGAACAGATGCAGAATAAAAAAAATTACGGGTTTTACGTTTGCCATTGGCGACGGCAATTACCTTGAAAAGCAAAAGGTAATTAATAACAATTTCTCATTGAATGAGCTTATCGTTATTTGTAATATATTAAATGTCCCTTTTGATGGGAGTAAAAACGAATTGAGAGATCGATTATTGTTAAGTTTGTGTGACACGGAGTTGTTAAAACAAGAAAATTCCGAAAATAATTCAGATGAAGAGGATTCTCAGAATGAGTCGAGCAGTGAAAACGAAAGTAGTGATAATGACGTAGAAAAAGCTGACTCTTCTGTGCAATGCCATATGAGTTATGATAGTAATTATGAAAATAATGATAAAATTAAAAGAAGTATAAATTGTAATAATGGATCACTTGGTGCAATTTCTTTCAATGACTTTGAAAATAACATTACAAAATTTAGCGGCGAACCGCATGAAAATATAATTGAGTGGTTTACTGAATTCGAAGAAATAGCTAAAATGTTTAATCTAAGTGAATTACAAAAAATAATTTTCTGTAAAAGATCGTTGAGCGGAAATGCTCTGTTATTTGTAAAATCCGAAAAAGGACTATTAACATACAAAAAATTAAAAAGTGCACTCATTAATGAGTTCAGGTTTGAAATTAACTCTGCCTCATTACATGAAATGTTGTGTAAAATGAAAATGAAGCCAAATGAAACAGTTATAGAGTATTTCTTTAAAATGCGTGAATTGGCAAAAAACGGGCACATTGAAGATGCCGCGTTAATGCATTACGTGATCCAAGGGATAAATGATAAAAATGAAAATAAAATTATTCTATATGGTGCTAAAAACTTGCATGATTTCAAAGAAAAAATTAAGTTATATGAAATTTTCAAAAAAGATAATGAGAAAAATAAATTCAGATTTAATAAAGTAGATAATGTAAAACCGAAACACGTAGCTTATAATGTACATGAAAAATTTAGTCCTAAAAATGAAGTAAATAATAAATTGTGTTATAACTGTCCGGAGAAAAATCATGTGTCTAGAGATTGCCCTCATAAGGCCAAGGGCCTGAAATGTTTTTCCTGCAAGCAGTACAGGCATAAAAGTTCGGAGTGCCCAGGTTTGAAACCAGAAGTTGAAACATTATGTATCGGAGTAAATCGTAATTTGAATGAAGATATTTTGATTAATAATGCAAATTTCAGTGGTATAATCGATACGGGAAGTGAAGCAACATTGTTGCGAAAGAGTGCTTTTGAAAAAATGAATGTAAATAAATTGAATTTAATGAATACTATTTTGAAGGGGATCGGAAAGAGTTGGATAAAACCATTAGGTTCATTTAGTACTGTTTTAAAAATTGACGAATTTCAAAGTAAAACTGATATCTGTGTTGTACATGATAATATGATACCGTATGATATAATTATTGGCATGAACGTGTTAATGCTGGGTGAAACAACGATTAATGAGAAAGGCATTTTTATAAGAAATAAGTGTAATTCTCTAGAGGTAAACTTAGTAACAGTACTCCCTGCAAATACATATCAAAACGAAATTAAATCGAATGTTGTCATTGATGCCCCCATTAACTTTGAGAACAAAAATTTTGAAATTTCCCCAGAAATAAATGAAACTTTGAATAATGCTAAAAAATGTGAAAATATAACCCCTCACCCTGTTATGCTGTCAAAAAAATTATTAGAATCTCCCGTAAAAGCCGTAAGTGAAAATGACGATGAAGACGAAAATGACGAAAGTGATGACGATAAGATGCTTTTGAAGGATGATAATAGTGTTGACGATGACAGTGAGGAAGAAGAGGAGCCTCGACGAAAGAAACAAAGCCAGACCAGTGTTTTCCAGACAGATGATGATAGTGATGAAGAGAAGGAGCCGTGCCGAAAGGGACGAAGTCAGACGAATGTTTCCCGAATGAAGTCGCCAAATCCAGAAAACACTTATTTGAAGAAAGACGAGAAACAAGCCTTACTTAGAAAAATGTCACAGTTAGCCGAAGAGTTGAAAGAGTTAAAAGGAAAAGTTGACGAAAATTCCAAACTCCTTAAAAGGAAGAAATCCAGAAAAAAGCCATCGACGATAGATTCCACTGAGTGTAAAAGACTAAATATCCCAAAAGAAAAGACTGCCAGCGTAAATTTAAGAAAGTTGTTCATTCCATCACTTCCACTGAAAACCACGATTGGTGAAATAGCCATATCATTTCCTAAAGCTGTGCAAATAAAATTAGAAGTTTTCCCTGCATATAAGACTGCTATCACAGACTTTTCGACTGAACTTGATGCTATAGTAGCATTAAAACTGAAAATGATCGACTAGAGGGTCTCAAGTTCGAGTCCCAAAAGAACTCCGAGTCCCACAATAAAGATTTGAGTACACACATCAATAAACAATTTTCTAGAGGTAAAAAGAAAAATAAAACAAAATGCAAGTTGAGTGTACGGTCACCAGAGACTATTGCCATAAGCGACCAAGTTGCCGTAAAGCCAAAATTGACTTTTTCTTATGACTTTAAGACAGTAAAAAATAAAAATGAAAATATTGGTGATGCAAATAGAAATGGATGCCATGAAGGCTCCTATTGCACGTCTACCCACACTGAATTCCTCAAATGGCGAATAACTTAGAAAAAAAAATTGTGTCAAATTTGTAAATAAGTTGTAAAAATTATGTTATTATTTTGTGTTGCTTTTGTGTTTTTTTTTTTTTTTTGTATTTTTCAGTGTGATCGCCTGGAGGTCCAGCCGATGAAGGATGGCCGAGTGAAATATAGGCACCTTCCTTTTCCCTAACATTCCATTCTGAAACCAGAACTGCAGCCGCAAGCGTGGAATGACGTAGCCGTGATGTCAGGAGGACGTCACCTCTGACGTGTGCGCACATCCCCGCGACGGAACACCTTTCAGAGAGAG
This sequence comes from Salticus scenicus, assembly GCA_963930645.1. Lineage (NCBI taxonomy): Eukaryota > Metazoa > Arthropoda > Arachnida > Araneae > Salticidae > Salticus > Salticus scenicus. The sequence continues at coordinate 245,005,061 of OZ005660.1, forward strand.
CTCAGTTGACGATCGGATCTGGAAGAGTTTGGACGAAGCATACAGAGTTGACGGCTGTATCGCCTTAATGACTTTCGTTTTGTGTTTGACGTAGTTGATAAAATACTATGCGTGCTACAAATTATGTTTACGTGAAATATAATCAATTTGATGACTTATTGATTGCTGAACTTACTTCGATAATTAATTCTAAATGCTTATTAGCATCTATGTAAATATGTAAATATTTTAATTCTTTATTAAAAGTTAAGTAAATAATAGAATTAGTATTCTTAAAGTAATTAAACGCCTACGAGCCACCTGATACTATATATATATATACAGGGTGTTTCAGTGAACCATTTCAGAACTTCAAAGAGGGGTAGGGTACATCCTGACAACTCGAAATCATATAGCAATGTGGGGTCGGAAATGCTTTCCTGAAGCGTTGTTGTACAGTCGGTAACAAAAGTGTCCAAACAGTAGCAAAAATTCCTATGTAAAAAAAGTACACTTCATACGGTTTTGTTAAATAAATCCTTGTCGAATCCTTTTCTTAGTCAGTGTAAGAACAAGATTCGATAAGGATTTATTGAACAAAACCGTATGAAGTGTACTTTTTCTACATAGCAATTTTCGCTAGTGTTCGGACACTTCTGTTACCGACTGTACAACACCGCTTCAGGAAAGCATTTCCGACCCCACATTGCTATATGATTTCGAGTTGTCAGGATGTACCCTACCCCTCTTAGAAGTTCTGAAACGGTTCACTGAAACACCCTGTATATATATATAGAGGAAAAGAAGAAGAAAAGAGAGAAAGAAAAATGAGTATCTGGAGTTTTTTCATTCATCTTTAGTACATAAATTATTCATAAATTTTATTTGCTAAATTATCTGTGTGTATTCCAGTGTATATTCACTCGGGGAAAGACATCCAAAAGAGAGTAAAATGGCCGTCTTTCCCCGAGAAAAAAAGGCATCACTTTTTTGTCCCCGCTGATCAATCTGTGTCTTATTACTATATCTATGGGTACAACCTCGCTTTCATTTCAGTTGCAGATTAATTGAAAGAATGTATATTAAACTGTTACTCGAAATACTAACCATGTCTCCGATTTCCCATTCTGTTGCTCTATTGAGACGTTAAACACACGCAACCTAATAATTGCGTTCAATATTGCATTTATACTTATGTTTGTGCATCGGAATACACGTAAAAATCGAAAGACACATCAGTTTTTTTTTCTGGATTCGAGGCTAAGACCGGCATACTATTGTAACAATCGCAGCTATCGTGGATCACAAGTCGGATCGTACTCTCGGCTGCAAAAGTAACCGAGTACTAGCAATAATCCCTGTCTAAAAAAAGTACACTTAATACTGCTTTGTTAATCCTTGTCGAAACATGTTCTTAGACTGACTAAGAACATGATTCGACAAGGAATTATTTAACAAAGCAGTATTAAGTGTACTTTTTTTAGACAGTGATTATTGCTAGTACTCGGTTACTTTTGCAGCCGAGAGTACGATCCGACTTGTGATCCACGATAGCTGCGATTGTTACAATAGTATGCCTCTCTTAATCATGAATTATCTTCCACCTCAGCTGATCTCTTATCATCGAATATTGATAGAAGTAGAATACGGATTCCTTATATCGGCTATGGAGAAAAATTCCGCAAACACCACTGAGGTTTTTGGATGAATGGGTGCACTCTTTTGGCATTAATCGCTTTCTTGGCAACTACACTGTTAAAAATTTGCAATTTTGTTTACAGTAATTCTCTGTAATTCGAGAAAAATGTTGTAAATTACGGAAAAATTACGTTGATAAAACGTATTTTTCTGTAACTTTCACAGAATTCTGTAATTTTTACAGAGAATTACTGGCAACAAAATTGCAAATTTTTAACAGTGTAGTTTCATGGGACACAGCACAGAACTCCGTGACAGAGAGAGGTAGAGGAAACCTACCTTGGTGGATGTGGAATGTCAGTTTGGCGAATGAGTTGGTTGATTGGTGGGGTGTTATGCTCAGGAACAAATAGATTACTAGACCAGAGTCTAGACCAGAGACTAGACCTAATATATAGACAATGTCTTTTATTCCCATTTTTTGTGAATTTCTCCGAAAAATACGAAATTTTCACCACAGCAAACAAGCATAAACAAGGAAATGGCGCAGTTTTCCCTATAGTGGCCACGTGGGAAGGATTCCATGAAAAAAAGATTAAGTCCACTCTTTCGTTGATATTCTTAAGGAAATTATTTGCTATTTTCAAAGTTATATCAAGCTTAATTATTTAATCTCTTTATTTTAAAGGCATTTTCTTAAGTTTTCAAAAAATTGTAGAAAGTAAATTATTGATCATTCATATTTTATTTTTAGTCCATATTAATTAAGAAAAAAATACATCAGTTCTTCGTCAATTGTAGCAATTTTTTAAAGCTTCTGTGTTATAAAGATACTCTGATCTGTCATAAATAATATTACCTCAATTTTGATTGTAAATTATTGTTTTTTATATTTACAAATTTCACGGTTTAATAGATTTTACTTTATTTGAAATTGTGTCTGATTTTCTTTTATCTTACTGTTATAGAACATTACTAATAAGATTATGTTAGATATTTCAAGTTTGTAAGGAATGGGAATGTTTACAAACAAACGCTCCGTCAATCAATATTTGCCCCTCTCGAGAGAAACAAAAGGTCAATCTATGTCGGTGGAAATACCAATGCTTTGCCATTTTACCCATACCTTGACTGCAAGTGGCGTCCCATGTCCTTACTTTATTTGTAACGTCATTTTAGACACTTATACAAATTATCGCTGCCACGTAATTTTCCTCCTACGAAGCCATTTAAGTTATGAAAAGATTAAAAATATTAAAAATATTTTGGAATAGTGAGCACGTAATTGTTTTTTAAAAATACATTTATAATAAAATGTTTGATTTTTTTATCGTTTAAATGACGTCCATTAAAGTTACTTTTTAACATTGCTCTAGAGACAGTTAGAGTATTCTCACTTGCCATATTTTTTCGGTTTTCTAGCAACGAAATTTTTATCTCACCAAACTGTAAAATTCTGCATCCAATTTTAAATATTCTATTTTAATACTTTTCAAAAAAAAAAAAAAAAAAAAAAAAAAAAAAAAACACCTGCTAAAAAAAGCGTGAGCATGCAAAATTGAACATTTTGTAATGCATAACATAGAGTGGGTCCAGCTTGTGGATCACTTCGACCGATCCAACTGAGCCCTGAGACATTTGATCCACGACCGGTCGAAAGCAGAGGCTGAACAACTCCGATCCCTTTATTGGATCAAAATCAGTGCTGCCATCTGTAGGCTTAGTTTGAAATTAGCTATAAAATATTGCAAAATTAAATTAATTAAAGAAAAATTTAATTCATTAATTAAAAGTATAATTTAACTATGAATAATAATAAAAAAAAGATAGATACATAACTTTTTTTTCTTTTTAATTCTGCATTGCTGGGTACATATGAACTGAAATACAATAATATTAATTATATAATTCTTTTTTTGAAAATAATTTAAATAAAAAAAATAACAACAATAAAAATTTAATTTTAGAAACTTTTCCAGCAAAAAACTTTTTAATTACTTCCTTAATTATGCATTATTCTATTTTAACGATATATTTTAAACAATTTTAAGAATTATTTGTGGATTTATTATCAAGCTAATTTTTGTTAAATATTTTTAAGTTGGAATGCTGACAAAACATAAAAACACAGCACTTTACACGTTAAAATTCAAGTCAAGAGACTTAGTTTAAAAGTTTACATTATACAAGTTAAAAGGAAGAACATCACGACGTTTCGTCCAAGTATAGTTACTTGTGGACATCCTCAGGTCTAGTTCGCTTCTAGAGAAGCGAACTAGACCTGAGGATGTCCACAAGTAACTATACTTGGACGAAACGTCGTGATGTTCTTCCTTTTAACTTGTATAATGTAAACTTTTAAACTAAGTCTCTTGACTTGAATTTTAACGTGTAAAGTGCTGTGTTTTTATGTTTTATCAATTTGATCTATACACGTGTTGAAAACAATTACTCATCCAATATGGAATGCTGACATTTAAAGCAAAAATTTAGCATTCAAATATTTGATGTAAATAAGAAGTAGGTTGAAGTTTTATTATGATCTTAGGCAGTGGCGGTTCGTCATTGAGGGCACCTGGGGCCTGGCCCCACTTGAATTTTTCTCTCTATTAAAAATCAAGTAATATATATTTCTTTCTTTTTATTTTTTTAATTCTAACGCTTGTAAAAATGTATCTATCAAGTTAAAAACGCGCATCCAATTTCCTTTTATTCTTCTCGGACATAAAGTGTGCTTGTCTTTTACCTAATTACTGCTAGCTCCTACTCGAAGTTCAGAGGTTTGGGCACTTTGATTTGTGCCCGATCTCGCGCATTAATTAGTATAGTATTTATTGCTTTGCGCATGGAACAGCGGGTTAACACGTTTGGCGAAGTAGCGCTTTATCAATGTTAATATCCCCATACTTTTAAAGTGTTAGGGGCACTTGGCGAATTGGCCCATGTAACGCAGTTTAATGAAAAATAACTGCCTCCTTTAAAATGCATTAACCATAGGGATCGTGGAAAAAATTTGGCGAATTTCACACTACTTTTTATTTATTTATTTTTCTACTGATAGTGAAAAAGAGGATTGCGGTGTTTTTTTCTTTCCAATCTATGATTGTTTAAAAATTAACCGTGATAGAAAGGAATTCTGATGAAAATTTATTGACAAAAGGATTAAAACATTTTTGAGAAATTCTATGGGACAGGAAAGTTTAAATGCACTTGCGGTTCTCGCAATCCACAAAGACTTTATTTTCACAATTCCAGAATTTAATGAGAAAGTAATTGGAAGGTTTGCTCAACAAAAAACTCGGTGAGCAGAATATTTATTTTTGTATAAATAATAATCCTATTTAAATACTTGAACGGTTTCGGCTGCCTAAATTTGTAAACCTTTTTATTAAACACATAAAAAAAAAAAAAAAATAATAATAATAATAATGCGATTTAGTGTAATATTTTTTATAATTATTGTTTTTCAGTCAAATACTAATAATAATCGCATTTACATAAATTAATATTGATTATTTAAAAAATATATTTATAAATAATAATTATTATTCAGGTAGAAATCGATCCTTTTTAAATATATATACATACACACTTTTTTTTTTTTTTTTTTTTAAGTATAGCGATGGATTTTTAAAGTATCTTTATTTGCGTATTTTTAACTCGACATTATGCAAAAAACTGCAAAGAAATAAAATGTCATACATTAATTACTTTCTCTTACCCATAAGGTTGAGAAAGTATTGTTTTAGGGTCAAATTTTCGAATGTGAGTTTTTGTTATATTTACATGTTCTGGGGTCCTCTAAACACGAAAATCATGTTTTTAGCGAATGGTCTGTGTGTCTGTCTGTGTGGATGGATGTCTGTGTGTCTATTATCAGCATATCTCAAGAACAAATAGTAGCAGAAATTCCAAACTCGGTATGCTAAATGACTATCATATAGGGATGCTACAGTAAGCTTTTCGTTGAGATGAAGCAAATGGTTCGTGTACAGGGACACTCAAAAATATTCAAATACATTACGTCTATGGGGGAAATTGCAGGTAAGTAGAGTTTAACATCTATAGACAGCACTAAACCAAATGAAACGAATATATATTTTTTTGTAATAAAGATAGTCAACTGGGGAAAAAAATTGTGTATGCAGGAGCCCTGCCCTGGTGGGGGGGAAGTCCCCCCTCGAGGGGAGTAAATTTTTATGATGGGTATTTTTCAAAAGAGCTCGCCAATACCTTTAAAACGAATGGTTGAACCATCGATCTGCGATAATTTAAAATTAAGTTATCGAAATTTTTCATTTTTACCAAAAAAAAAAAAAAAAATGTAATATTGAGAAAAAATTAAACTTTTCTTTATATACATATTTAGTGTTATACTACTTCAACCTCTCTAATATGGAAATCGTCTGCATTATCATAAAAGATAATTTTTTTAAAATAATAAATTTAATAAATTATTTTTTTAAAGCAGAATTATTTTTTAATAACCGAATTAAATTCTATATAACTGCAGGTGCATTAATGAAACGGGGGGTTGAGGGGGCCGGTAGCCCCCCCTCACACATAACTAATTATCATATAAAACTCTTCCGAAGCCTAATTTGAATTGTTTAACACAGTTTTACATAACAGTACTCGTTATCTTACCTCTTAATCTGTAACCTGTATTTATAGTATTAAATTTCAGGGTAAAAGAAAGTCCTGTGAGTGACACACCAAATTATTTTTTATTGCGACAGTTATAAAATTTTGTATTGTTGAAGGAATATAAAATTTTAAACTAAATTTTCTGTACAGGCTTAGTTTTTAATTTTGATATACATTACAAAATCACCTAAAGATCTTAAATTTTATATACAAAAAAGTAAAATCACAAACGCTTTATTTTAAAAATTCGAAATTTTAAAAATGTGTATACGTTTTAAAAATACTGTTTATGAAATTTCTAATTTTAATTTAATTTCTTATATTTTGGCTGTGCTTTCAAAAACAAACGTACAAGAAACCTATATATTAAATATATAATGTTTTCGTTTATACTTAAAATATTTAGAGTTGTTATGCACAAAAGTAAAAAAAAAAAAAAAAAAAAAATGCATACAGAAGAATTTCAGTTTAAAAATTTTGGCATTGTAACATTGTAAATTTTTATAATATTCACAATGAATTATAATAATAATATACATAGAACACCCCGAATATTAAAAAAAAAAAAAGATAATTTCCCCCATTTAATAACTTATTCTTTTTGCGTTTGAATTATGAATATATTTCACATGTCGTGCAGTGGACCGGGCCCCACCTGGGAAACTTGGCACGAGCCGCCACTGATCTTAGGTAAGAAATATAAAACTATTACACATTGCTAAAAAATTATGAAATTTTAATTTAAATTTAAATCAATAATTACAAAAAATAAAAAAATAATAATAATAATAAAAAGATTTTTATAACAGGTTTTAAAATTATTACTTTATTAAAATGGTTTGTTAAATTCAATTAATTAGGGTTTAAATCAATAATAATTTGAATGTTTCATATATTTATGACTTTTTTAATTACTATTATTTAAATACAAATTAAATATTGATTTTTAAATATTGTTAATAATTTTTATGTTTCAATGCTGAAATTTAATGCAAATAATTAGTATTCAAACATAAAAATGTTTCATAAAAATTAACTGATCGATAAATTCCCAAAGTGGTTCACAAATATATTTAAAATATTTTGTTAAATTAAAAATTAAAAAAATTGTTAGCAGTGAGCATTTTAAAATTATATTTTATTACATTTAAATAATTTTCGATGAATTTTAATTTGCATTATTGTATTATATTTCAATCCATTGCATGCATATAGTTATAATTCTAAAACAATTATACAGTAATTTAGCAAAAAAAAAAAAAATGCTTGTATGCCTATTCGCGTTTTTAAAGACCGATAGATGGCGTAACCAGACCAATAACCAATGGCCAATCATAGCAATGGATCAGTAGATGGATCAAATGACTCAGAAAAATTTCTTGGACGATTTGATCCTCGACTGGTTCACGGAACGGAACACATTCCACTGGACGACTTTGATCCAGACCGGTCCATGAGACTGGACGCATTGTTCCATGACCAATTGGATCGATCCTGGATCGGTCGAGAGCCTGAACCCGCCCAAATATTTGAACAACATGCCGTGCATCCTTTCTGTCATACTATCCCAAGTTTTATCTAAATTTTGATAAAAAATAATTTCATATTAGTATAGAGAATGCTCAAAATTTTGTAAATATTTATTCTGTTGTTTTTCATACTTACGCCAGCTGAAGATCGTCGTGTGCATAATTAGTGTGCAAGACGCACGTAAAATTCGTTCTGGACGCAATGATCTCCATGACATGGTTAGTTGGTTAGTAGGTTGGTTGGTTTTAACGTCGCACTAGTACTGCGCAATGGGTAATAAGATGACGATCTGAGACGCACCCTAAGGATGGTCACCTCCATGTTGTGTAAAATATAAAACCTCTGAGTATTACCAAAGCAGGTTACAATTCTCTTCTTTGGGGATGCAAAGAGTTATGGCATGTCACCGGACTACCTTTAGGAATCCGTCCTAGTTCGTCGTCAGTCGTAAGTGTAGGTTTGCGTAAAATCCACTCAACCCCCTTGTAAGAAGGGCACAAGAGCATGCTGACCAGATGTCCTCATTTTCTGAGGTCAGTCCGTTCTTGTAAGCCGTTTTTCTAAGCCTTAAAAATTTTTACAGGAAAATTATTCATCATAATTATTAGCATTTTTGATTCAATAATAATATAAATTTATATTCTTAATTAGAGAATTATGAAATTTACTAACACTTTTAATTTATAAAGGTACTCTAATCTGGTCACCATACTCAAGAGGATTTCCTCTTTTTGTTAGAAAACTGTTAAGTGTAAAAATAAATTTTTATTTATTATTTTTAACACTTTCGTATAATATAAATGATTTTAAGGACATTATATAAAGTATTACTTATAAAGTAAACTTTAGTTATTGTATAAATTAAACTTTATATAAAGTATTGAAAGAGAGTAGTTTTAAACATTCAGTTAAATTTTCGGTTATGAAGAAACGTCATATTGTTGAATAGTGTTTAATAATTTATTTAAAAAAAAGTGTTTTTTCTTTCTATTTAGTCTCTTTGTAGGTTCAAAATTGTGATGGCATGTCTCTGGACCACCTATAGCAGGAAGTCGCACACCATCGCCAATTAACCATTGCGTAGAAGAAGTGCGACGTAAAACCCACCCAACCAACTAACCAACCGCATAAATATTTCTTTTAGATATTGTGTAAATTATAAAAAAAATATGCAATTAAATGATTTCTAAGTTTAAAATTAGAGAGCCTTTTTGACATTGATACTGACATTTATTTTATAAAAGGTTCAGTTTAAGATGACATGTGACATGTAATTTATTATCGTGTACGTAGAGAAATCTAAAAACATTTTAATGAAAAGGATACAAACGTAATTGTATGATTTTGTTAAAATGTTTAAAGTAGAGTCTTTATCAGGCGAATTCGACATGTGCCGGATGCAAAAATTGGGAAGTAGAGAACCTTTATAAATTTGTGCGTGATACAAACTTTTTTTAATTTAAAAATGTGTAGCTTACCTATACACATTACCATTAGCGTAGTACTAGAACGATATTAAACCTAACCAACCAACTTATGCATGCCCGAATTTGCTGCGAACGAATCGACAGTCATGGAGTTTAGGTGTTTTCCAGGAAAGATCTGTGGCGTGGTTGTAGTGACCACATCAGAGTACCTTTATAGCAGAGAAGAGTTTAAAAAGGTACAGTTATCCAATTAACGAATGATTTATTTCATTCTTTACAGAGAAGGACTAATAATAGAATATCAACGATGAACTAATACCTTCTACACATTTTCAAAACTTAGGAAATTGCTTTCAAAATTAAGGCTGACCTCAGAAAAGGGGACATTTAGTCACCTTAATGCAGCACCTAAATAATACAGTATGCAGCCCTTACGATCGAATGCTTAGCATGCTGCTACAAAATTAAGCTTTCCAGATGGCGCTGCGGTCGGTTTTTTTGGCTCAAATCGACGAGCTGATTTCCCTATTTCATCCGATGAATCACGTGATCTAATCACATAACCAATAAGTATACTGACCAAACGTCCCCATTTTCTGGGGACAAATGGGGACGCCCTTTTTTTTTTTTTTTTTTTTTTTTTTTTTTTGAAGGCATTTTTCTAAGTTTTGAAAAATTGTAGAAACTAAATTATTAATCAGTAAACCTTTATTTTTAGTCCTTATTTATTAGGAATGAAAATATACATGCATAATTTGATAATTGTAACAATTTTTAATGCTTCTCTATTATAAAGCTACATTGATCTGGTCAGCCTACCAATAAGGAATTTTTCATGTGATAAACTCGATCGACCTGACTTCTGTCGAGAGGCTTAATTTTTTAGGCACTGATTTGCTGATTGCTTTTCACGCTATCTATTTTAGAGCTGTATTCTTAAACATAATGCAATATGTTATGGCGGGAAGACATGCGCGAAAATTCAACCTATTGTCGTAGTGCAAGTGATTGTTGATGAAATTACAACGCAACCGGATCATTTCTTTAATTTTTCTCCATGGAGAATCAAAATTATGGTTGGTTGGTTGGATTTAACGTCACACTACGCAATGAGTAATTGGCGAGTGTCTAAGATGCACCTCTTAGGATAGTCTAGAGACATGCCATCACAATTTTGATCCTCTGCGAAATGAATAATCAAAATTATGATGGCATGTCTCGAAATCACAAACAGGGTTGTGTCCATAAGCATTGGCGGGGCTGCGGAAACCTAGTCAGTAGATCGCTGAGCTCGGAATTAGAAGATTGCGGGTTCGATACACGAGTCTTTCAAAGATCTTTGTGTACACTAATGGTGGCTGTTGCACTTAAAATCCGTCGTGGCTACAGTCCTGCATTTTCTCCTCCAAATAATACCTCAGGGGTCACCGACGCGGGGGAACTATCCCCTCTTTGGCGGAGCAAAATTGTGAGTGTCTATCTTCAGTTCATTCTTAGAGGTCCATCGCATACCGTCGACAATTACTCATTCCGGAGAACTTTTGTAACTTTAAACCCATCCATCCCAAACTATCGCCAACTGCCCGTAGCGTAGCACTAGGTCGACATAAAACCCACTCAGTTCAAAGTCTTTACCTTCATAATTAATTACAGTGACCAGATCAGAGTACCTTTATAACAGAGAAGCGTTGAAATTTGCTGCAATTATACAAGTACGGATTTTTTTTTTTCATTCTTAATAAACAAGGACCCAAAATAAAAATAAAAGATAAATATTTTACTTTCTAATATTTTTCAAAATTTAGAAAAACTTCTTTAAAATAATGGCTGTCCTCAGAAATTAGGGACATTTGTCACCTTATATTTAATTTATATCTAACGAAGATAAATTGCGAAGAATGTCTCCGGGGTGTACCCCTAAGCAGGAATTCCACACTTTCCCATATTGCTCATTGTGTAACTAGAGCACAGTTTAGAAAAAAAAAACTACTAAAATAATATTTAATTTACGTTTATGTCAAATTACTCAGACAGAGTACTTATAAAAACTTAATTTTATTTTCTGCCCGGAGGAACAATCAGAGATCGTTATAATATTTATTCTATAAAAAAGATCCTATTACTTAGTATTACACTCCTTCTCATAATTATAAGGACACCCGTTTTTCTATATTAACTAAACACTGAACACTATTATTTAAACAAATATATTTTTTATTAATTTAAATTTCATTAATAGACAATATTTAAAAAGGTTTATCGTTTTTCTATCTTAAAAAACTTTAAATACGGTCAAAAAAAGGATTTTTCAGGTGTTAACAATTATAAGGAGAACTCGAATCTTAGCACTTTTTTTTAAATTATTCTTTAAATTAATATTTTTTGTTGCCTCTTTTTAAGGTGAAACAGTCAGACATTCTCTCTGGTATATATATATATATATATATATATATATATATATATATATATATTCTTTAATATTCAGTTTCAATACCATTTCATACAGCATAAATGATATTCTGAATACATTTAAACTATTTAAAATTACTTTCCACTTGCATGCACTTTTCTAATATAAGTTAAGGTTTTTTCAACTTTTAGGCCACGGGAAAGGCAACAATAAAGAAGGAAGTTTTTTTCTTTAAACTATTTCCTATTGCTTTAGAAGTAGAGCAAAAATATAAGTCTGGTTGAAAAAAATATTATTACACCCCCCCCCCCACCCCATATCTAACAAAAATCTGAGAATTCCATGTTTAAAATTTGCGGATATTCTCTTGATGTTCATAATGATAGAAAAAATTACTAAATTCACTCTGCCTTCAGTAGAAACAGCTCCCCAGGGCACCACAGATCCACCTTTAAAATGCCCGATTCATATCTGCCTTTAAAAAAATCTGCTCTGTCTTTCACTATCTTCAGATCGTGCCAGTAACTGTTAAAACCATTTGATTAATCAAGAATAAAATATTTTTCATCCGAAAATGCAACATTTTACTATTTAATATTGTCTTTATTCAATTTTAACACAGACGTTCTTTCCCCCATTAAATGCTTATTGATTATTACAGGTTTTTTAATATTTTAACATATTATTAATTATTTTAATCATGCATAAATGTGGACCCCAACCTTTCGTTCAAAATTACGAGCAAATTCATCAGCAGTCATTATGAGTAGAACAGTAAGAGGAATTATGAGTCTTCGATCTCTGTAAAACAACTATGATTTTGCATCAGATCTCTCTCCTATCAAACCAGCAGTTCAGCGTTTCATCACATTTCCTTAGATCTTCGACCTTCCTTAGACCTTCACAATTTTAGATCTTCGAATTTCACTAGAAATTCGGCGGATTGAAATTATTCTTCCACTTAAAAAACACATTTATCATACTTCATTACATGAACTTTCTTTTTTCAAGGAATTATCAGTAATGTCCGTCCAAGAAAAATTGAAGGCTTATATATGCATTAATCTAGCCCAGTAGTTAACGAATTCGCATGCCAACAGTAATTTATCCGCTTGCAAGTTAAATAAAACGAAAAAATCTTGATTGTCCCTATAATTATGAACAGCTAAAAACGTAGAGAAAAAAAGATTTTGCATTATTTTTTATTAATTTTGTTTCATATTAAAAAAATTATAGCTGTTTTGGTTTTCAGAATACTAGATATATTAAGTGAACTTAGTATAATCTTGTTCACAATTATTTTTACATTAGTTATTTCAAAATATAAAGTGTCCTTATAAATATGAGAAGGAGTGTATACATATTACTTAAGCTGACCAAATGCACACATTTTCTGGGGGAAAGCCTTTATTTTGAAGGCATTTTTCTAAGATTTCAAAAAATTTTAGAAAGTAAATTATTGATTATTTACAGTTTATTTGTAGTCCTTATTTATTAAGAATAAAAAATACATCAATTCTTCGTTAATTGTCGCATTATTTTTAAACTTCTGTGTTATAAAGTTACTCTAATCTGTCATTGCCCATTACCATATAACCTCAATTTTAATCATAACTTATTATTTTTTATATTTACAAATTTCACGTTTTAATAGATTTTACTTTATTTGAAATTGTGTCTGATTTTCTTTTATCTTACTGTTATAGAGTACTACTAAAAAAATTATGTTAGATATTTCAAGTTTATAAGGAATGGGAATGTTTACAAACAAACGCTCCGTCAATCAATCTTTGCCACTCGAGAGCGGCAAAATATCAATCTATATCAGTGGAAATACCAATGTTATGCATTTTATCCGTAACTAGACTGCAAGTGGCGTCCCGTGTCCTTACTTTATTTGTAGCGTCATTTTGGACACTTATACAAGGTCTGTTCAGAAAGTAATGCGCCCATTTTTATTTTAAGAATTTTATTGTACCGATTCGTACAATTACTCAATATTCTTCGAAATACATCCCTCCTGCTTCAACACACTTATTCCAACGCGATTTCCATGTTATATATGCGTCTTGGAAGTCCGTCACTAGGATATCCTTTGTAACCTCGTCGTAGCCACGTTGATGTTCTCCAGAGCCCCCAAATGTTGTCAACATTGTCCAAAAGAGTCGGATCGTGCTCACAACACTGTAACAATTTTTGACACACTTCCGCCTGCTTGTTCTTTTGGTCATCGGTGAGCACCCTTGGAACAAGCTTGGCGCACAACTTCCGCATTTGTAAGTTTTCCGTCATAATCTCGTGCACAATGGTCTTCAGAATGCCAAGCATTTCTGATATTAGGCGAACATTCTTTCTTCGATCAGAATTACAATTCGCGCACATTTTTAACCGAACTTTCATCTCGCGACGTTCTGGGGCCGATCGTTGTTCGTCGGTGACCTCCTCACGACCCTCCTTGAACATTTTATGCAACATTTTGCACTGTGAATATGATATGCACTCCGCACTAAAAGCCTTCTGTGGCAACTCAAAAGTCTCCTCAAGTTTGAAACAAAACTTTATCACGTAACTCTACTCGAGAGTTTTTTCAAACTTGATTTCAAACGAACACTCATTCAAGGGTTCACTGAAACAGGTACTGTAACTCTGCAGGAGCTCGGAGCCGACAGGGGCTGGTGGTGATGTGTTCCCCAGACTCCACCCGCCCTTTTGTGCAAGCGTCAGCCCTGTGCTAAAGACAGTCGCGACAGAAGAAAATGGGGAGCATTCCTTTCGGGACAGACCTTGTATAAATTATCGCTGTCATGTCATTTTCCTCTTACAAAATCATTTAAATTATGAAAAGGAGTCATCAACAAAGTTTAAAAATATTTTGGAATAGTGAGCACGTAATTGTTTTTAAAAAATGCATTTATACGATTTTTTTTTTAATCGTTTAAATGACATCCATTAAAGTCACTTTTTAACGTTACTGTAGAGAAAGAGAGTTTTCTCACTTTGCAATATTTGTTTGGGTTTCTAGCAACGAAATTTTTAACTCACTAATTTCTAAAATTGCGCATCCTATTTTAACCATTCAATTTTAATACACCTGGAAAAAAAATTAACACCTGCTAAAATAGCTTGAGTATGTGAAATTGAACATTTTGTAGTGCATAACATACTTTTGAGCAACATGCCATGCATCCTTTCTGTCATACGAACTCAAGTTTTATCTCAATTTTCATAAACAATAATTTTATATTAGTAGACAATCCTCAAAATTTTTTCAACTTTTATTCTGTTGTTTTTCATATTTACGCAAGCTGAAGATCGTCGTGTACATTATTAGTGTACACGACGCACGTAAAATTCATACTGGCTGCAATAATCTCCATGCCGTGGTTAGTTATTTAGTTGGTTGGTTTTAACGTTGCGCTAGCACTGCTCTATGGGTAATAAAGTGACGGTCTGAGACGCGCCCCCATGGTTCCCTCCATAGTGTATAAAATATAAAACCTCTGAATATTATCAAAGCAAGTTGCAATCCTTTTCTTTCGGGATGTAAATAGTTATAGCATGTTAATAAAAAAGCGCCACAAAACTGGCGTTGTAAAAAGTATTACTTACAAACTTTGAATAAACATCATAAAATGCAATAAACTCGCAACAATTGTTTCGGGTCGAAAAAGCACACGACCCTTCATCAGGCGAATAAAGTAAGCACGAGTGCTGCAGTCAAAGCGGCAACGCACCAACGTGCCGCTTTGACTGCAGCACTCGTGCGTACTTTATTCGCCTGATGAAGGGTCGTATGCTTTTTCGACCCGAAACAATTGTTGCGAGTTTATTGCATTTTATGGTGTTTATTCAAAGTGTGTAAATAATAGTTATAGCATGTCACCAGACTAGTCATAGTTCGCTTTAAATTATAGCTGTAGGTTTGCATAAAATCTACTCAACCCTCTTATAAGTTTGGGAAAAGAGGGTTTCCTCTTTTTTTAGAGCACTGTATAAGATAAAATTTTTATTTAATGTTTATTTTTTTCGCGTAAATGATTTTTGAGAATTTATTTAAACGATTGAAAGAGAGTAGTTTTAAACATTCATTTAATGTTCCATAAAGAATAAACATCATGTTGTGGTCTGATGTTTATTAATTTATAAAAAACAGGAGCGTTTATTATTACTATTTCCCAGGTAGCACAGCGGTATTGCTCAATATTGGCTCAATGTTGCCCAACCACGGCAAGCATTGGCGTCAGTCGGTTGTTTCTTTTCAATATTGGCCAACATTTGCCAATGTTGGAATGACAGTATTGAAATTCGGAACTATTGATATTTAGCTTTTTTTAACCAAAACTTTTGTTATTTTTCGATACATAGTGGACAGAAATATATTTAACAGTATTTTCAGTTCTATAAAATTATTAATAGAAGCATTTTCCCCAGTAGCACAGATTCACCGGGCAACATCGGAAATTGAGAATTTGCAATACTGGGCAATATCGCCTGCCGATTACCGGCCTATATTATTTGGTAGCCTTTTTTTCCAATATTCCGATATTGGATTATCTATATTGACCAATATCGGTCGATATCGCTTGGACCGACTCAAATTGGCGAACATCGGAAGGCCAATATCGGCAAGCGTTTTTCTCCGATATTAAGAGGAACTGGCACATTTGACTAGCACCACTGAAGTAGGCTTCATTTAAAGGTTAATATTTTCATTTATAATTATAAATTGAGCTGTATTAGGTTTGTTTAATAAAATATATAACTAGGTAACAATTATTATGGTTTTTGATATATTTTATACAGATCTGAAATCTTTAAATTGCATTTTCTCAGTTTGAATTTTTTTCTAAATTCATGATATTCAAAATACTAAAACTTCCATAGATATTTAAGAAAGACTCAATGTTTTATTTTTTCCTGCTGTTTAATAAAACCTAACAAAATTAATGATGGATACAATATACTTAAAGGGAAAAAAATACTAAAAATAAAAGTTTTTTTTTTTTTTTTTTTTTTTTTTTTTTTCAAATACTAATTAATGTATTTCAAAATCCATCTCTATTCCTTTTAAATAAGCTCTATTAAAAAAAAAAAAAAAAAAAAAAAACTGTCTCTTAAATATTAGTAGAAATTTTAGCATTTTGAATAGCATAAATTCATGAAAAAATGAAAACTGAGAAAATACAATTTAAAGATTGCAAATCTGTAATAAAATGTATCAAAAACCATAAGAATTGTTTCCTGATTACATATTTTATAGAACATACCCCTTACAGTTCAATTTGAAAATATTAAATGGAAATATTAACATTTAAATGAAACCTACTTCAGTGGTGCCAAGTCAAAGGTGCCAGATCCCCTCAAGATGATAGTGAACGACATAAATCGTTTCCTTTTAAATACTGTTTTAGATTATAGAAATCTGCATACATATGCAATTGAATACAATATTATTAGCTATATTAAAGCTTTCAAAAACTATTTAAATTGAAAAAAAAAAAAAAAAAATATTTTGATGTTTATAGACATGTTTCCTTTTAACTAACTTTTTATTTTTTTTCTCTTGGTTTTAAATTATTAGCTGAACAACATATTCTAAACATATTTCAGAATTTCTTTGTGGATTCATTAATACATAAATTTTCTAAAAAATATTTTTTTTGTTTGAATGCTACAAGTTTGAAGTAAATTTCAGAATTCAAGCATGAAATTATAATTAAAAACAAATTCAATACACAAAGTAATAATCAACTATGCTTAGAATATACTGTTAAGCTGTACAAATTCGATAAAAAAAAAAAAAAAAAAAAAAAAAAAAGTAATAAGAATTTAAAAATATTTCAAAAAGTTAAAAAATTTTAATCTCATAAAAAAATTAAATGTTTTGGAGAAATGTTTACTACACTTAATAAAATTTCTAAACATATGTAAGCAAACTTTTATAATTAATTTAACACAGCAACTTAAAAAAAATATATTTATTGCTTCCCCCCCCCCCCCATTTAAATAGAGTTGAGCTTAATGAGATTACAATATTAAACAAACTACCTGCAATGAATAACTGGATAATTTTAAATTATGTTTTTCAAAGGTAATTAAATATGCATTAATATGTATAATTTTAAATATTCTTGTATAAGAACATTAAAAGTCAATATCTGTAACTTCATCATATAATCTCATTATGCTCCACACTTAATAAGTAATATGTGCATTGTTCAACCTAGCTAGTCATACTATTGCATGTTTCAAAAGCCAGTATTTGTTTATTTTAGTTTTAAAAAATATTCAATTCATATAAAGTGAAAGACGTTAAATTGTGGAAGTTTCATTCAGTACTCTCACTTATTTAAAAGTATATTTTTTGCTTGATTTTCAATGATGCAATACCAAAGTGTTTCTAAATATATAAAAAGAGAGATTTAAAAAAAAAAAAAAAAAAAAAAAAAAAAAAAAAACATATTTTTGTCCCTTGTGACATACATTTGTTAGCTAATTGGTAAAAAGTAACTTTTTCTTTTGTTTCAATTTCATATGTCGTTATAAAATGTATGACAATGTCAGCATTTGAATTTATCCTTTTCATTGATTTTTTTTTAAATATTTTTTTTGCACTTTTAGAGCAAAATTTCGTATGATAAACAATATTCTATGACACAACATCTCTTAAGAAAAATCATGGTCCCCTTCCCCTTTATCTATGCTTCCCAATGTTAAAGGTTGTATTCTCATCTACATATTTTCTATTCTTTTGTTTTGTTTCTCTCTCTCTGTCTCTCACTCCTCCCCCTTTTTTTAACTGTTCGATGACTATGATATCGTTTACTTCTACAAATGTTACTGATACTGATGTATACCAGATTTTTTTTTGGTATGACAGTTGAATCAGAGCCTGATTGAGGTCACAACAAGCTACTTTTTTCAATATTCTCACTAATTTAAGGCAGAAATGCGATGCTTTTATTGCGAAATGATTATTATTCGAAAATAGTGGTGATCATTATTCGAAGCTAAATTACGCCGAGTAAACAACTTCACATTATTGAAAATATATATTTTTATCTTCTTATTTCTGAAATAACTTTATATTAATTATATGGGAAAATGTAAAGAAAATAAATATTGATAAGTATGTAAAGAATTCATTCATATATTATAACTGTTTTCAATGCAACTTGTACTTAAGCTGCCGTAACAAAAATGAAATAAATTATTCAAGGTATTTTAATACTACTATTTGCACATCAGGATTCATAGCAGTCACTATTTTAAATTCCACTATTACTGAAAATTAATTTTTGCTATATTCAATCGAAGAAATATATTGAAAAATGGTTAATAGAAGATTACCATTGAAGAAAAAGTGATAATCAAATTAGTGTTGTTACCCTGACATCTTTTCGAATTTCTATGGTCCTGGTGAATCCAGATTGGCTTAGATTTAATTGTATACGGACATACTGAAAATAAGAACTTGGTATACAAACACCATAAAATATACAAAATATCAATCGTTTCAAATGAAAATACAGTCGGCTGCAAAATTATTCGAGCACTAGCAATAATCCCTGTCTAAAAAACCTGCACTTAATACTGCTTCGTTAAATAAATCCTTATCGAGTCATGTTCTTAGTCAGTCTAGGAACATGATTCGACAAGGATTTATTGAACAAAACAGTCTTAAATGTACTTTTTAAATATAGGAATTATTGGCTAGTGCTCGAATAATTTTGCAGCCGACTGTAATTAACTTTTAAGACAACAACAGAGGAGCCAAACGCTTGAAAAATTGTGGTGTTTATATACAAAATCCTGATTTATGATTAGCATCAGACATTTTGTGGCGAATAGAATCATGGAAAATTGATTTTGTGAACCAATCAGCATGCAGTACTTAGTGCTTCAGGTATTTTAGAGATAAGTATTAGAAAGAATATAAAAATAGAGGAAAATCTAATTTTCTTAAAAACATAAAATTTAAATTAAAGCAGTAATTTTTTTAGGCCTGAAAATTAATATTAAAAACTGAAAACAGGTAAATAAAAGGAAAAGATTGAAATATTAATGTGAAAAATTTAATGTGTTAGTTTCTATAAAGCGCCTTCATTTTTAAAGACTTGGTAAAATTACAGAGCAGACATTTTAATGAAGTCTTCTTTAACATTTTAAATAGACTGAAATTAATTCCAAGGTTTTAAATAACTAACAAGTGAGGTTTTAAAAGATTAATAAGTGTAAATCTAATTTGATAAAAACACCAACTTTGAAGTTAATTCAGTATTAATACAGTCGAACCTCGTTAACTTTAATCTCAATGGGTTTAAAAAAATATAATCATGTCTTCAATAGTTCATGCTATCAGTAACTAATCTTCATATAACTAAACTTATCCTCTTTTTGATGGAGATTCAGGGAACCGTTCATGTTAAACATAATTCACGTTAACGAGGTGCGACAGTATGTATAATAAATATTATTTTGATTGGAAAATTTGCAGCTCGCAAATTGTGAATTATTAACATATTTTTGTTTTTTTAATTTAATCAAGTATTATTATTTTTTTATATAAAACCTGAAAATTTCAACCAAATTTAAAGATTTTTGTACTGTGTACTCATAATCACTACTATAAACAATTTTTGTTTTTAATAACGGGAAACTTGGCGTTGGAATATTAAAACCCGAATAAACTACTACGTCAGAAACGCCAAAAGAAAAATATTTGCGGTGCATACAGCTGTTTCGGTAGCCTTAAGCGTACCGTCTTCAGTGCAAAAAGAAGCACTGAAGACGGTACGATCTTTTTGCACTGAGTACGGTACGCTTAAGGCTACCGAAACAGCTGTATGCATCGCAAATATTTTTCTTTTGGCGTTTTTGACGTAGTAGTTTATTTCGGGGTTTAAAAATTTTGTTTTTCATCAAAATCGGTTGAAATTTCACCGTTTTCTTTCCTTTTTTACCAAGTTCAATGAAACCATGATATTTATCATCTAACATGAATTAGAAGTTGAAAGATTGGCAGATCACAAATTTCAAAATACCAATACAAAACTGACTTTGAGAAAAATTACATTTTAAATTAATTTTAAAAATATATAGAAAAAAGAATTTCCTCAAAGAGAGTTAAGAGCCAACCAGATTAAATTAATGTTCTAAATAAAAAATAAATATGTAAATAAAAACGAAGGCTGCACACTTAGAACGCATTTTTTTTTAGGTAAGGGATAATGAAAATGAAAACAGCTACATTTTATCAAAAATTATAAAAGTTGAAATTTACAATAATTCAATTTGAGAACAATTATGGAAGAACAATATAATCTACTTCACCAATGTGTTAAGGCAGGGCCTGACTACAGCAAGTATATATGGCGCAGTTGCCCTAGGAAAGTTTCATTAAGTTGGCCATTGTGTTAAGGAAAACAATTAGCAATGTTTCAGATTTAGAAAAGAATAAGTAATTTTCTAATATATAGTATTTCTAAAAACATCACAAACATGAGCATTGTTTTAAATAATTAACATAGAAATAAAGACTTCAAAATGTAAAAAATGACATTCATATCTCAACAAATAAAATTTATTGAAACTCACGCATTTTTACAGTATTTAATGCAATTTTTCAGAAGTTAAAATATTCTCTATGAGAAAAAAAAAAAAAAAAAAACATTGTTTGCAACCTCCCCTTCCCCCCCCCCCCGCCTTTTTTAAAAATAACAAAATCATTTACAGCTGTTTAAATTTGCTTCTTCTTCATAGTTTTTTCGATTAACATATGTCCTGGTAGCACTCCTTCGATAAGTTGCAATGGATAGAGATCGACTTCTCGTATTTCATTTCAAAACACTTGCTAGAAAGGATAATGAAGCAAAATTACAAATATTAAACACAATAATAAAAGCTGTAGATTAAATTAATTTTTAACTTGAAAATGTTTTACATATTACACTGTTCTACATGAAAATAGGCCCCAACATCATTTTTGCAAATTCTTATGTAAAATGACCTCCAGAAATTCGAATATGACGCCCATTTTGCCCTATCACCCACCGTTTTTTAAGAACACTCCCATACTTTTATCATTTTTCCGTAATTTTATACTTATAAATTTGATTTGAAGGAAAGGAAAGGATTATTTTAGTTGTTCAATATATTCTGAGGGGCTGCAGAGCTGGTAAATTCTAAAACTTGAACATTTGCATCAAAGATAAAATTTAGGGACGGAGGGGATGCCACTGAAATTATATATTGAATTTATTATATTTTATTAATCAATTATTATTATTATTTATTTTTTATTATACATTATATTTTTTAATTTTAAATGTTAAAGTAATTCTTTTCCATTCTCCAAATCAAATTCATGGCCATAAAGTGACCGAACTTTGATAAAAATTGGGGAAGGTGGGGGCGTCGGGCGTCCTGAGAAAACGGTGGGTGATTGGGTCATATTCGGATTCAGGAGGTCATTTTACATAAGAATCAGCAAAAATAATATCAGGGCTTAATATATATATATATATATATATATTGCAGCGCAGTGATACTGTTCTGTAACTCATATGGACAAATAAACAGTAATATTTTATAATTAATTAAAGCAAATTTTATTGTCACGTTAAATGTTTTATATTAAAAACTGTAATATTGATTTTATTTTATTAAGCACGACCAGGCTTCGCCAGCTTTGCTTGTAGGTGTATTTAAGTACATTTTAAAAACCTTAAATCACTTATTGCCTTATAAAAAATGTTATTGTCTTTATCTGATGCAGATTGAGTTATTTTTGCTACAAAATTGATAAAATTTTAATTTTAAATTTCAAAACTCTAGAAATGAAACCGCAGACTTCCATTTTTGAATGTAAACATAAATATTTCGTTTCAAAGGGTGTTATTTGCAGAAGAAATATCGGAATAACATACTAATTAAAAGGAAAATGATAAATATTTTATCTCTTCGGATCTTCGGATAGTGTGGGTTGGAGGTACCTGTGACTGAGTCACGCATCTTTCGGTACCTAAGGATGGAAACTAACGGAGTGGAAGTCCCGAATTCAATTTCACGGCAATGGAAGGAGGGGAGGGGAACATAAAAAGGAACAAAAAACATTAAAAAAGGAATTTTAGAGCTTATGGAAAAACGAAACACAATATGTAAAAATGAGTAGAAAGATTAAGGACAACATTACAAATCTAGAAGGAAGTTTGGGGATTGTAAGAATATTTTTGATTTTTAAGAGAGCAATTTTTGAAATTTTTTTGGTATTTTGAAAGCAAAATTTTTTTTAATTTTTTTTTTTTTTTTTTTTTTTTTTTTAACACAAGAACAATAACACAGATTAACACGAAACAATACAGAGACAAGAACAGGGTATAATCTCCGAAATATTCTATCATAATTTGAAGTCAAATTTGTTTTCAAATGTCTAAAAAAAGTATCTGATATCAGGTTGCAGCGGAATGCATTTGATATCTCTCGTCCTTGACGGGGAAAAAAATATATCGCCAAATTCACTGTCGAACATATTTAATTCCTTTCAGAAATTATGCTTCTTTTACCAACGTATATTAAGAGAGCAATCAATAATATAAAACAATATTTCGTACAATACATATTACGAAAATATACATCTGGCATGTATATTTTCGTATTACATTTTTCATCGCCACAAAACACGCCAAGGACGAGAGAATTTTGAAATTTAAAATTAAAATTTTGTCACTTTGACAACAAAATAACTTAATCTAGTACATGTGCACGATAACTAATTTATAATTATATACCCAAATATGGGAATTAAAATCGGGAAAGTATTATTATTATTATTTAAATCAATTATCATTTAAACGAAATAATTCATTGTTAATTAAGGGAGGGAAGAATGGAAATTTCGTAGCAAATATAATCAAGCTGCATATAAAATATAGCTAATATTTTACTTTATAATATATATATATATATATATATATATATATGTGTATATATAATGAATTTCAATATACATAATGAAGTAAATACGTAATTTTTAACAATCAACAAAATAACTTTTAGTGTAAATATATATATGTACACTATTAACTAGAACAACACTATAACATTTACGAAATCATATTAATGCTAAATTCAATATATTATAAGAATATTATAAACTACGCATTGGCACATCTAAATGAATATCACTATAAAATAAGCTTAAATCTAATTAAAAATAATAATGATAACTGATAATTAAGAGTTAATAATCAATATTTAGTAATACTTACCACTTACATAGAATTTCATCCATTCCAGTAACTTTATTTCTTTCGAAAACAAAAACATTTTATTCTTGATGCCATTTCTCAGATAAAACATCTAAAATTATTCAGTAGTGCAGACGATTATTTAATTTCATTTGAAAAATATTTTCGTTTAAATAGTGTACATTATATTTATTGTAGAAAAACAAACGGTATTTAATATTTATAAACAGGTTCAATTATTATTATTATTTTACTTTTATTTTTTCATCTGTACTCTGATGATAAAATAAAAAAGAGAAAGAAAATCCATGCTGTTCGGATGGATTACAAGCACTTTCAGACTGTACTTATCGGATACATCAGTTGACCCAACTTTCATATATTATTTTGTTTGTTTGTTTGATTGTTTTCAAGTATTAACAGAATAACACAATTGAACTTGCACTTCCATAATTTTCTCTTATATACTAAAATGTATTTGAATATTTTTGTGTGGCTCTGTAAACCACTCACTAATGTTAACCTTACAATATTTCATAGAAAGCCTTTTTTTCCCCCATTTAAATACTGCATACTGCATGCTAAATTCTTTATATTTTATATTGTATAAATATATTAAAAAAGCTTTTAAAAAAATACCGCTTGCAGACAGCAGTATATCCAAATTATTTTGTGAGTTTATGTACTTAGATAATTTACATCCATTATCCCGTTTACCGTATGTAATGGAAGTATTGTATTCGGTCAGAAAATTCGATGTCGAGTTTTCACGTGATTTACATGTTTTAAGGTCCCCTGAGTAAAAAAAAAAATGGTTTTTGGCAATTGGTCAGAGTGTATGTGTATGTGTGCGTGTATATTTGTGTGTGGGGAATCTTTTCTGACTATTATATCTCCGAATCTAATAAAGATGGAACCACGAAACTTCAGAAGGTCTAGTGTACAGATAAAGTCTTTAAAGTTTGGTGAAAATTGAAAAATTGGAAGTGGGATATCCGAAACCGGAAGTGGGTCCGTAAGTACGTATCTCAAAAACGGCTCTGACGATTTTCTTCAAATTTACTGCATAAGCAGTCTATTCGATGTCCTTTCGAATGATATAGTTGGTTAGTTCAGAAAAATTGGTAGGCATCCTGTATAAATAGCTCAATTTCAGGTACTGCAGGTGAGTTCTTTTTAGAACGGCTGAACGATTTTTTTCAAACTTGCCATATTAACTCCCTTTTAAGTATCCTTTTGTATGTAATTATTGTTTTCCGATCAACAATTGAATATGCCAAATTTGGTAAAAGTCGGTAATTGAAAACGGCTCTAACGAATTTCTTGAAAATTGTTACATAAACCCACTTTAGATATCCTTTCTCATACTTTATGTGATTATTACAAGAAAATTAATAGTCATCCTGATCAGATAGATCAGTTTTAGATCTTGGAAATTAGTGCCTCAAAAAAAAAAAAAAAAAGAAAAAAAAAAATCCCTCTACCTTATTTATTTTTTTTTTTAAACTCGCTATATAAACTTTGTTTTGCGTGTCTTTACCCGTGTATTAACTTTCTCTCACTGAGAAAGTTTTAGTTGCCTATTTCATTAGGTCAATTATATCACATCATATTCAAATATCTGATCACATTGTATTCAAAAAGTGCATATAAAATGTGTTATAGAGAGTAATGGAAATCGTATGGTTGTTTCACACCAGATTTTTTTTTCTTCTTTTGCCTATGTAAGAAGTATTGGATTCGGGAAAAACTTTCGAACTCAGGTTTTCGAAATTTTTACACGTTTTGAGATCACTTGAATACGATTTGACTATGTTAAGAAAACGTCTGTCTGTATATTGTCAAAAGTTTGTAGCCACTATTTTTCATGAAAGAGAACACGGAATTCAACATAACTCTACTTTTGGTTGTATATTGACTTAAAGTGTTCCTGAATACAGTTTTTTATATGTCGTACAGCAAATGGCGCTGCTATGTTGCATTTTCCCGTGTTTAAGGAAGGACTGTATCTTAGTTTTAAATGCCTAAATTCATAAAACGTGATGTGAATGTGAGATAAACGTGGTGTATAAAACATGATGAAAAACAAAATTGAGTTAATTGTGTTGCATATGAGCGAACAGATGGCGCTACTATGCTGCAATTTAACTCCGTCTACAGGAATATAATAGCTCAGTTTCTATGATATATATCTATGATAAAAAAGCACAAATCTTGGTTTATACACACACATATATATATATATATATATATATATATACATGAGTGTATATCGGCCGACAGGTGGCGCTGATTTTCCAAGAATGTCAAGATGGCTATATCTCAGGACTTGTTAGCGAAAACGGCACCAAAGTGGATATGTAAAATGTAAGCAATGAAAAGTTATGGCAATAAATATTTTTGTGCCTTATAACCAGTATAGGTACCGCTATTATTCATGATATAGAGGAAAGATTTACGATGGCCACAGCATACAAGTTTATTTTGAATCTTGAAAAGAAATAAAGAATAAAAATACCTCACAATTCTTTATTTATAGTTTTACTTTTAAAGAGGAACGATAAAGTAAATTGCTTTATTGTAACCCTGTATATTGTCTGAAAATAGAATATGCTTTCATATATCGTATTAAAAAATTAGAAGAAAAAAAAAGGGGGGGGGGGGGAGGGGAGAATTTTTCAACATAACACAGCTGAAGACGCCCTACGAGCAATTTCTACTTATTTTATTTTGTATGGCTCCATAAACTAATCATTAATTCTAATCATACCTTATTCCATAGAAAACATGTTTATGTATATCTGGATTGCGTTACTTTCGTTATGTTTTGAGAGCCCCTATATACAAATCAGTACTGTTTTTATAACACTTGTTCCAATTATGGATGAAGAAATCTCTTAAAAAATATATTTAAAGCATTACAATATATAATTAAAATATTGTGCAGCCCTGTATACTGTCTAAAAATAAAATAAATCGTAATGTATTAATAATTCTCAAAGCTCAACTGAAAACACCCTTCGAGCTATTTCCACATACATTTTAATTATATGCCTGCAGAATTTTGTGTGGTACCCTGTAAGTTAATGAATAAACTATTTATATTTTAGAAGAAACATATGCATGGATAATATAAATTAATTTTATTATGTGTTGTGCAGGATAGAGATAGTACAATTTGCTTTCCAGAGACACTCTCATAGACCGTGATTTGTATGAATTCTTTTGACTGTTCTTACACACAAGCCAGTGTTCTTATTCCTACCATTTTAATAGACAGTGCTCTATAGTGTACCGGAATAAAATACATCAATTTCAATCATTCCTAACATATTTACTGAAATTAGAGTGCGGGATTGGGAGCGGCCACAAACAGACAGACACATAGAAGAATGGAAGTCCTAAATAAACGTTGTTGGAAAAGGTTAAAAACGCATAAGCCTATTTGATTATTCGTTTCTAGTCTTTTTCAATTACATATTTAATCTATCTGAATAATTTTGTGTGGCACTGTAAACTAGTCATTAATGTTGTTCATATGATATACGACATAGAACGTGTTTTTGTACGTATGTGTAATATATGTTAAATTTGTTGTGTTTTATGCTGTATAAAAATATAAAAATATGCCTTATAAAAATGCAACGACATGAAACGTGCTTTTGTACATATGTGTAATATATGTTACATTTGTTGTGTTGTGCTGTAGAAAAATATTAAAATATCCCTTATAAAAATGCCCCACGTAGAGCTCAATAAATTGAAGCTCTCTTTGGGTGTCCCTGTATACAAGCTGGTAGTGCTTTTCATACTATTTTAAATGTAAACCCTACAGCACATCTTCTCCTAAGGACGTCCTGAGGATACCCTGCGGATGAAAAGACATCCAGGAGATATTCATACGATGTACTTGGGATAAGTGTGCTGTTAGGAAAAGCTGCTTTAGTCTAATTAAATAACTTTTATAAGCTTGAAGGTGCGACATTGAAAAAAATGGGAAAAAATTTGTGGATTTTCCCCGATGCAGATCGACGCTGTGCGGCATTGGAAAAAATGCTCAAAAAATTGCCGATTTTCTCCGACGTAGATCGATATTGGGCGTCATTGGGAAAAATAGGTAAAAAATTGCCGATTTTCTCCAATGTAGATCGATATCGGGCGACATTGGGGAAAATCGGAAAAAAGGTGGCGATTTTCACCGATGGAAACCAATGTCGGGCAGCATTGGTACAATACTGCCCCATATCGCTGTGCTACTGGGGTTATAATGTTGTAAAAACGGGAATATTGGTCAATATCGTCCAATCTCGGCAAAGAACGGTAAGAAAGATAAGGTCTGTTCACAGAATTTCTTGCTCAATTTTACGATCAGCTCGTCATTGAAAATATTTAGCACTGTTAAGAAAAATTCTTGAAGGAAAAAAAAAAAAAAAAAAAAAAAAAAAAAAAAAATCTGCTGGTTGATAGATCTCGATCGATATTGATGGATATCTACCACGGAGTAATATTAATAGGAGTTGAAGGTCCAATGGGAGAAAGCTACGAAACTGTGATCTAAATTTTTGGTAAATATTGAGGGCGCCACTTGTCATTCCTCCCTACCTCGGCGCGGATATACTGCTGTTTTCAATAGAATATTGCTGGAGTACATTTAAAATTTTTTATTTTAAGCAATTTAATTTCTTTGTAAGTTCTTAAAACTGCATAATTCAGATGTTTCAAATAAATGTTTCGTTCCTAGTTGTAAAACAGGCTATGATAGTGATAAGAAAAACAAAAAAAAAAGCCCTAGGAGAAAAATAACGTCAGAGTTCGTGTTTTTTGCACCTAAAGTAAGTTTATTTTTTTTCTTTACAAAATTTCATCCATTCTCCTTCCTCCCAATTGTCTGTTTTAGCTAGCTTCGGTTCATAAGAATCGTCATTTTTTAAAAGCTTTCTTTCAAAGTAAAATTAGTATAAAATGGCTCTTAAAAAAAAACATGTTGGTTAGAATACTCTATTTAATGAAATTTGCTTTCAATCGAAATTTTTTCAGCTTGATATTATTTAAAAAAAAATAATTAAAACGAGACATTTCCCCATTGAATAACATTGCGGAAGCTGGAGAGAAGGAAGGATTGCACGCTGGCGCCATCTGTAAACATTAGAAAACAACATCACAAAATTTCAGCGTTACCTTCTTCTCTTGTCTTTTTACTCCGTGATATCTACCAATGTTGTTGATCATTGATACTACAACTTTCTGCAAACTCTAATAGCCAATCAGAGAGAAGCAAAACAATTACCAGCATAAGAAGCGAGAGCGAGATTGAGATGGCGGTGTATTTGTTCTTCTATGTTTGTGAAAAGTAAGTAATTTTAAATATTGTTTTCGATATAGAATATAAGATAACTAAAATTTACACTATTTAAAATTATAGATGTATATTGATTAAAAGTCGTAGATAATATATGTGATTAAAAATAAATCTATCTTAGCGTACTCTGTGTAAAAATATTAGTCTTAGTATTGTAAAATTTGATTAGCATTTTAGTTAAGAATTAAAATCTGTAAAATTTAAACAAACATTATTTCATATTATAATGCAGAATAATAATTACGACCGAATCGGAGATGATATTTCATAGATTCATTATTTATGTGTTGTTTTTATTGCTTTCACGATATTTCTGCATATTTCAGTTAGTGACAAATAATTTTATGTACTGGAAAATCTTCACTAAAAGTAGTGTTCTTTTTAACCTACTTTTTATTTATTTATTTTTTTCAGGTAGGATAATCAAGTAATTTGTTTGATTATTCAAATTTTATTTTTTCTTAGTTTAGCAATTAAAGCATATTTACAATTTCTCTCAATCAAAATATCCTCTTTAATTATATTTCATATATATTTTTGTAATGGTTAGAAGCTTTATTTTCTCATTTTGCTGTTTGATGCTTAGTTTATTTTTTAGTTTTTTATTCATTACTTAAAATTTAAAGTTTTTTCTTAGGAGGAAAAAAGAATGTTTTAATGTGTATGCATTTACTTGAAAGTAAAAAAAAGTTAATAATATTAATATTTGTCATAACTTTATTGTTGTACTAAAAGTCTCATTATCACGTCGACATGTAAAACAATAAGCGCCCCCAAAATTCAAATACTTTATTCGTGTCATTCACTAAAATAAAAACAAAAGCTTGCTGAATAAATTATATTACATTTGATTACAGTTAGGTTTTTAGCATGTGGCATTTTTTTTTACAGTTTACATAGTCATCAAAAACCACATTTATATTCATAATTGATAAGTATTTGCTTGAATTTAATGAAAGATATTGTTTTTAAACATATTGTTTTTAAACATATTATTTAAAACAAAAAAAAAAAAAAAAAAAAAACTTTTTATAAACATTGTCATTATATTTTGAGGTTGATTCCTAGATTAGAGGGGCACTTTCTGCTTGGCGAACTTTCGTAGCGATAAACTGCACTTCCTTGTACACATAACTTAAGAATTCTATTATGACGCAGTATGGAGAGATTTGATTGGTTCATTTGTTTTTTATTGATTTGAGTATATTTTACATTGCAGTAGAGCTACATTACGGGAAATTAGGCGATATTTGATTGGTTCACTTGTTTTGAGCGTATTTTACGTTGCACTAGAGCTACATTACGGGAAATTAGGCGATATTTGATTGGATCACTTGTTTTGAACCACATCTTGTTTTAAAAATTCATATCTGACTTTATATAAAGTATAATTGTTATACGTATTTAATTATGCATTGATAGAAAATTATTTCTAAGAAATTTATTGTACTATAAGTTTGTTATATTACATAATTTACTTTAATCAAGTTTAATATAGTATATGTTTGTTATTTATTACTAAGAAATTTATTTATAACCAAGCTAGTACATATGAGGTGTTGCAAATACGAAGGGCAAACTCAACAAAAGTAGATTTTGAGAAAAACACATTTGAAAATAATTTTTCTGCATCATATGCTGGAAATATGCATGGTGCATGCATATTTTGGACGGAAACAAGGGTATACCAGTAGATTCTCTGAAGGATCTAGAACTGGATGGAGAAAAAAAGAAAATTGACCTGATGTCGAGTTCGCCTTTCGTATCCACGATGCCTCATATACAGTACATATTTGTTGAGATTTTTTTTTTAAATAGGCCACACACATGCTTTTTTTTTTATTCAGTTTAACATAACAGCAAAAATTTAAATGCTTTCTGGACATGCACCAATTATTTCATATTTATTCCTAGTATTCAGTCTACTTTGCTTTTGAGCTTAATATTTAGTTTAATTGCACGCAATATGCAAATATGTTAAATATGTAACTATCCTAAAATGATGAATTACTATTTTTATTTTCTTTATTTAATGACTTTTTTTCTTCCTAAATTTATTAATTGATGTAAAATATGAATATTTATAATTTTATTAATGGCAAAAAATTACAGATAAAATGATATAATATTTAAAATTATTTTTGAATTCAGTTCAAATTAACATTACTTAATAACTTAATGCGTATATAATAATGCATTACCTAGCCTTATAAGTTTCTTATGCATATACCCAAATAAAATGTTAAACATTGGAAATTAGCTTTAATTTTTTTTATAAATTTAAAATAGACAAATAAAATGAAAGCCTGAAAAGTATGTTCATGCAGGCAATCAGTTATGAGAACTTTCTACTTATTGGCGCCGGAAGCCAAAGCCAATGTTATTATTCCATGTGGGGAATTTTGCTCCATCAAAAATCATCAACTAATGCATATTTTTTATTTGCATTTTCACATTCAGAAACTTCACAATTGTTAATAAGGTTATCTCTTTCTAAAAATTATTATATATATATATATATATTTTTTTTTTTTTAAGTTATAAAATGTGACTTTTCACAATGTATAATTTTGCATTTTTTTTTTTAACTTAAAAATAA
The DNA here is from genome assembly GCA_963930645.1 of Salticus scenicus. Lineage (NCBI taxonomy): Eukaryota > Metazoa > Arthropoda > Arachnida > Araneae > Salticidae > Salticus > Salticus scenicus. The sequence continues at coordinate 245,036,898 of OZ005660.1, forward strand.
AATATTAAAAATAAAAATTAAGGAAATCAATTTCTAAAAATTTATTTATTTTTCTATTAAGCATTTTATTTTAAAATATTGAAATGCGAATTTTCACAATGTGAAATTTTATGTTTTGTCATTTAAAAATAAAATATTAAAAATTAAGTAATCAATTTTTAGAAAGCGATAACCAATTTAACAGTTCTGAGATTTCTTATATTTTGCTTTAATGTTTATCTTTTTTATAAAGTTTTATTTATTTATTTTTTACACTTTTGTCGATCTCATCCTTGAATTAAAGAACTGTTATATGAAAGTGCATTAAATTTTATTGTAGCTAAAATCTTTTACATTCAGAACTTCTAAAAATATTCCATAATTGTAGTATTGAGTTTTCATTAAAATTATGTAAATGGTAATAACAGGATTACTGCGAGTTGACAAAAATTTGTTTTTTTTATAGTGAATGTTAAACCTAACATAACATGTCTTTCCTACACTTCAATGATAAGAAATTAACTTAACAATAAAATTCTTAATTTAATGAATTAAGGAAAAATAAAAATAAAAAATCTATACAATAAAAAAGAGTTATAGGAGAAGATTTAAGAAAAAATTTAAACGTTTGGATTATGTACTGGAATATTGCAATCCATTTGAAAGTTACATATTGAATTATAATTTACATTTAAAATTTTAAATAAAATTAGAAGTTTTATAGCTTTTATTAAAACTAAATTTTCTTTTTTAAGAAAACATTCTTCATTGGATGTAGAATCTTTTGTGATTAGAATTACTTCAACATTTTTTAATACTTGGATATTAAAATTTTTAATGTCATTTTCTTAATTCTAGTGCTGTTACATTTTAATAAAATAATTTCAAAATGTCATTGAATGGAGAAATATTTTCATGAAATTTTAAAATGGAAAGTTTTTTTTTTTTTTTTTTTTTTTTTTTTTTTTTTTTAAACTGCTTGAACAAATTCTAATGCAGTTCCTTTTTTATTTCATAATTCAAAATCAGTACATCTTGATTTTGCATTTAGTATAAAGATAAGAAAATAAGCTGCTATTAATTACCATATTATAACAAATATCATATTCATCAATTTTTTTAAGACCACTTTGTTCAGTTTTGAATAAAACAAAGATGAGAGCAATTTTTCTAATTACACAATTTTCACATTACTATATCTTGTACAAAATAAATGTGCTTTCCATTATTATTTATTTTATTTTACTTTACTGCATTTAGCCTTAGACCCTTTTATTTATAATTTTTTAAGATAATTAATATAGAGATTTTTCTTCTATAATTTCTAGATACCCCCCCCCCCTTCCATTATACAATAACTTATAAAGCCAGCCAATGCCAATCACACATAAAGCACATAATTAAAAGTAAAAGACATTTACATTAAAAAAAATTATAAATTTTAATTAAAAAAGGGACAATATAGAATAAAATTTTGAATTTTTTGGAAAGGAAAAAAATCAATTGATTTTTATGGGGGGGGGGGTGGAGTTGTTTTGAACCGTGTGACTGATTATAGAAACACACAATTATTTTGCCGCTAATTTAGAAAGATACATTAATCCGAATTATTTTCCTTTATATGCCCCATTTCTATGTTAATCGATAAAATTTGTTCTTTTTTCAAAGATAATTCTGATATGTATGCAGTAATTTTGTGACCAATTATCAAAATGGGGAATCATCTTACCACTAATTGTTGAAATTTATGTAATGGCAATTAATTGCTAATATAGGCTATTATTTTACTACTAATTGTTAAAATTTGTATGTTTTTCAAAGATGAATACAGAAAAATACTTTTCTATTACAAGTAATTAATAGTAATGCTGCACCGAGTAGCACTTTGGCTGAATACCGAGTAGTTGTAAGTAGTGTTCATGTTATGCATTTTTCAAAGGGTGCCACGCCCTGCCCTATTTTGTTTCAGCGCTGATGCATCCCACCCCCCCCCCCCCCTTTTTTTTTTTTTTAATAACTGTATATTTCGGTATTCATTTTTGAAAGAAAAAAATTACAAAATTTAAGTTAGTTGCCATTACATAAGTTTTGAGAATTAGCTGTAGGTAATTCCATAGGGAATTATCTTTGAAAAAAAAGAGGATGAATTTTACCAATTAACAGAGAAATGATGCCTATTTCAGTAAATAATTGCAATTAAAGTAACTTTATTAATTAGCGGTGAAATGGTTGCGCGTGTTACAATCAGGGTTCGCGGCGATCAAATGTCCTACAAAAGCTTCTGATTCCTAATCTTTTTCCATCCACAACATAAATGTCAATATCCATTTCAAACTTGCTTTATGAGATTCTAGAACCTGTAAAGAAATACAATTGTTAAATATTTATTGCTTATGTAATTTTTTGCCCACCTCCCCCTTTATTTATCTCCATCTAGCGATCAGCAATCAAATGTTTTGTAGAAGTTTTGTTTCCCAATATTTACCCATCTGAAACATAAATTATATTTATAATATTCATTTTAAACTTGCTTTATTAGATTCTAGAAGTAGAATTGAAAGAGTTTAATATTTCTTACTCTGTAATTATATTTTTAATCCCCCCCCCCCTCTTTCTCATCTCCGGAATACGGATTGTGGTCAATGATCAATTTTAAAAACAATAAAGCAATGGAAGTGCTCAATATTTCTGGCATATGTAATTATTTTTAGTGCTGAACCTAATGAATCTATTTATTTTTTCTCAATTAAATTAAATCTTTATGGGGTGTCATACCTATACCCAATTTGTAAACATGGGGGAAATGAAGAATAGATTTTTCAGGTAAGAAAATTTTTTCCAAATCAATTTAAGAAAATTAATACTCAGTTGGTTTTATGCACATTTGAAACTAATAATTAGTTACTGCTACTTTTATATGAATGATTAATGTACATACATAAAAATCATATTCTATATTTGCTTGAAAAATTTGTTTTACTCTTGGTGTGAAATTTTAATGAGATTTTAAGTGGATATAAAAGTTATTGCCGGTATATTGAAACATTTTTTTACGCTAATGAAAAAATCCTGAAAATGCTTAATATAGATTAAAAAAAAACTATATATATATAAATGTTTATGTCATCATTTTATTGAAAGTGGCGTTATCAATATTCAACTAATCATCCAATCAATCACATTAGCAAAAAAATTTCAGCTAATTTCTAATTTCAGCAACCACATGTCTGTAATTTGCATATTTCTTGAAAATACTTTTTTTCTGTAAAATGTAATTACTGGCTTAAATTTCAAAAATCTCACTTAAATTTTCAAAATCCCACTTAATTTTTTTGTTAGAGTGGGAGAATCCCACGCATTTTTTTTTTCCTTAGTGCGAACCCTGACAATAATCAACTACAAAACATTATGAATTTTGGAAATTACCTTTAAAAAAAGTGCAAATTTTATTGATTAATGCTGAAATAATATCGGATTTCAGCAACTAGTTGTGTTTAAGCAAAATTTTTTGATAATTGGCAGTGAGATGGTCCCTTATTTCTGAATTAGGTCGCAAAATTGTGTATTTTGGGATTTAGCTTTGAAAAAAAAATTCATCGATTATTAGTAGCAAAATAAATGAGTATTTAGAGATTCAACTTTGTAAAAAATGCAAATTTATCGATTAAGGCAAAATAATAGCAGATTTCAGTAATCGGCTACAAAAATATTGTGAATTTCTGGGACATTCGCCTTTGTATAAACATTTATTTGCATTATGTTAATTATATGAAAATGAAAGAAAACCATGAGCTTCCTAAAATAGCAGCAAATATTTTAAAACAATTTCTTGGAAAAGAGAAAAAAGTGTTGTCTGAATTTTTTCAGGTTTGTTGAATACTGGTTAACCAAGAGTTTGCTGAATTTAATTATCATTAGAACTTATATATATATATATATATATATTATCTGCTTTGTTTTTAAATCATTTTTATGCTATGCCACTTAATTTTAGTAGGAAAATACGTGCCATTTTTTGTATTTTTCTTGTAAAACTGTTGTAGGTTCTGAAGTGGATAGTAGGTGCCACCGAGCAGTGGTTTAATATGGTCTGTCTTTTAAAGAAACTCAAACCAGCTGGTCACCGAAGGCCCAGTAGCAGAAAATTTTCTGTCAATCTGTGACAACTATTTAAGTATTAGAAAATAATCTGCAACACTCTAAATAACAGAAAAAAAGCTTGCGGGATTCAGTAAGTATTTTTGTCAGAAGTTCGTATTTATGTAATACTAGTAAACTTTGCTTGTCACTATAATTAAATAAATCTTCAAAAAATTTAAATCACTATTTTATTTTATTTAATCATTTTATTAAAAAATCCTTTAAAATCATTCTTTACCTCAGTTCAGGTAGCATCTTCAATGAGCATTTTAAATCAGGGTTGGCGAACTGGGCCCAGCCCAGAAAAACCCGCTGGGTAGTCTGGGTACTTGGTTTCTTAAAAATTATTTATAATTTACAAATCCCATCTATAAAGTATAGAAAACACCTTACCTTTTTAAAAATAAACTCTTATTTTTAGTATTAAACATAAAAAGTAACTACAGTTATAAATATAATAAAAGCAAGTTTACTGTCTATAATCGGTTCAATTTTCCTTTTCCTGTAAAACCAAACAATATTTTTGTTTAACAGCGGACATAAATGTTGTCCAGAATCAATATTTAACTAATTAAATTGTTTAGTTTTAAAACTTTATAATAATTTTATTTTTAGTAGCAACATTATTATAAATCTAATAAAATTTTCTTCTATAACTGTTTCAACTATTAAAAAAACTTAAAAAAGGAAAAGAAGGAAAAAAATAAAAAGTGCAACTTATTTTTAAAATTAAAACTAGTTGGCAATGGTGGACTCTGCTCAGATCCCCATCATATATATGTTTTCATAAACTTCTAGTACAGGACATTCTCTTAACATGATTATCATGTTAAGAGAAATGAATTTGACAAAACGCTTGACACAGTGACAGATTGAAATTCCCGCCTAATAGGCTATCCACCGTTCACTTCAACATATTTATCTTAGTCTAATCTATTACTTAATTTTATTAGGGTCAATTTCGTAGTTTCATTTTCATACTACTATTTCCAATGCAGCAATCCTCAAAATACATATTTATATGGGATATCGCTCCATTTTGCTATGTTGATAAAATCTTAAATTACGAATAACTTACGAAATTTTCCTATTAGAATATTTGTAGTCAATCATGTTCAAACAAGTATCATAAATGGTATTTTGAAGTTGTCTGATATATTTATGATCCTCAAAATGGACGTTATGCTCAATTTTGTTCTATTCTGCCATTTTAAGTAAATCGTAAATTCCAAATAATTTATGAATTTTTTAAATTGGAAAATTCATACTCTAATATTCATGCCAGTATCCTAAATAATATTTCAAAACTGGTCTGGCATCTTTATGCTGAAAATATCCCTGAAAATTGACGCTTATGTGAAATTTTGTCCTACTCTGCCATGTTAAGAAATTCACAAATTTCCAATAACTTGCGAAATTTTCAAAGTCGTATGTTTCTAGTTACTGATGTTCATTCCGACAACAAAACTCATATTTTAAAATTAGTCTCACATTTTTTTCATTAAAAATTTTCTATTTAATGCACGTTTAAGTGAAATTTTGCCCTATTCTCCCATGTTAAGAAAAGCGTAAATTTTTAATAACTTCCGAAGTTTTTTAATCCGAGGTCGAAAATTTTCACGATTACCAAGTTCCCCATACCTATAGCATGATGGGGAGCTAAAAAATTTAAATGATATGTTTTGTACTTAAGAATTTAAATTATTTTATTTTATCAGTTATTGTCATTAAGAATATTTAAATAAGCATACATTAACATAAAATATAACTTAATCTTACTAATTAACACTATTTTAAATTAATATTAGAATCAAACCAATTTTTATTTCTGAGATAAATACTAGATTAATTATTAACTTGTAGTTTAATATAATTAGGTGTATTACAACTAATATGCTAAATAACATATATCTAACATTACAATGCAAATGTATTCAAGCAAAAGCCCAGAAAACCCCGCAAAAACCCAAGTGGGTTGGGTATTTATCGGACAACAAAAGCTGCTATTATTCAAGAACTAAGATTTGGCTGTATCTCAGCACTTATTGGCACCATGTATTTTATATCTCTCGCTCGTTCTGGTATATTATCTTTTGATTATTTGATTTGGACTTACAATAAAAAAAAAAAAAGAGAGAGAGAGAAGCTATTCCTTTCAAATGAATTATAGAAGCAAAAAATTAAAAATAAAATGAATTTTAATTAAACTTAAATTGTAATCAGTTTAGTCATTTCTACTATACTAGCAAAGCCCCGGTTTGGGAACGAACCAAATTCCGATAGCTGGAAAAATTTCAAAATCAAACTCAAAATGTACAAAACTCAGCCTGATGCTGCCTGCATGCAAAAAAATCACAAAAAATTATTATGAGTGAGATATTGAACCTACTTCAATATAGGTTCTAGAATCTAATATAGTAAATTGAAAAAAAATTGTAAATCAGAATACTTTTACATAGCAATTGTTTGCTGTTCATTAGCGGGAGAGGGGGGAAAGTAGCAATAAGTTCTGGAATCTAATTAAATAAGATTTAAAAGAATATTGATATTTATGTTGCGGGTGAATAAAGATTGGAAATCACAATGCTTCTGGAAGATTTCTAATTGCCAATCGTTACAGAAGAGGTGGGGATAAATACGTAAGTGAAAAATATTGACTAATTCTAACGCTTTGTAGATTCTAGAATCTAATAAAATGCGTTTAAAAATGAATATTGGCATTTATGTTGTGGATGGAAAAGGATTGGAAATTGCAATATTTCCGACCAAAATCAGGAAACATGAAATTTCTACACAATACTTTTTTGAAAATAATCTGCAGACTAAAGAAAAATCTGCGACGTATGTCGCGCGTCTCACATTTTCTGCTATGGTGACCAAAGGTAGCTTGTTACTAATAAATACTATTTTAATAACACTATTTTCACACTTTATTTATTTTTTTTTTTAACAAATTGTATAGTTTAATGTTTGTACTGTTATACAGCATTAATAATAATTCTTTGCAAGTTTCTTATGAGGTATTGTCTAGTCATATTTTAATAGATACTAGTGAGCTTCGCCCGCTAGCGGGTCACTATTTTTAAATGAATTACTATAATGAATGAATCCTCAAATTCGAAATTCTCGGTCATTAAAAAAAAAAAAAAATTATCGAGTAAAAACTTGCACCGGGTCCCCACTGCCGTCAGCAGCATAGACCTGTGCGCACTGCGCTCGCACAGATTAAGGTATACCAGGGGTGAAACTACCTAGCATGCAAAAACCCTGAAAACTGATATTTGCATGCAGATAGGGAAGATTAAATAATGAAATATCATATAGCTACCTGTATTAATTGATATTTGGAGAGTTCTTAATGCATTATAAGGCAAATTAAACATTCAAAATAAGAAATTTCTGTAAAAACAAAATAATTTACATGAAAATCAGAAACAGCAAAAATTTCAAAACCCCCTCCCCTTAAGTCCTTCTCTAATTCCTGATAAACCAAGACGTAAGGCAGTTGCGACTTTCCGCCTGTCTACAGGACATGACTGCCTTGCCGCTCATTTGAAGCGCATAGGTATCTTAAACGACCCTACTTGCCCACTTTGTAATTCTGGAGAAGTAATGGACCAGGACCATCTGTCCCGTTGTAGGGCTCTTCGATGTTCTACAGAAGAGTCGAGATATTGGGAGGCAAGATCGCTCCTTAGGCAATGACTTTGGTCTTTTGTTCTATGTTATATTGTCTATAATTTGTTTCGTATCTTTATAGTCCTCTGTAACTTTTGCCTAGCCATTGGGGAAAAAAATAAAAAATAATAATAATGTAGCACTTTCGAAAATATCCTCATTCAATTGTAGGCCCCATAACCTATATATACCAGTTTTGAATGGTCTAACTCAATTTCTATGTCCCCCCTTCCTACTCCCTAATAATTACACTTTCTAAAATATCTTCATTCGACTCCTAGGCCCCCCCAAAACTATACATACCAATTTTGAACGGTCTAACTCAATTTCTAATTTTTTGCTCTTCCTGCCCCCCCTAATAATTTTACACTTTCCAAAATATCCTTATTCGACTCAGCCACCAAAACCTATAAATACCAATTTAGAATGTTTTAGCTCAATTTCTAATTTTTGCCCCCCCCCTTTAATAATTTTACACTTTCGAAAATATCCTCATTTTACTTTTAGACTCCCAAAACCTATGTATACCAATTTTGAACGGTCTAACTCAATTTCTAATTTTTCATTCCCCGCCCCCAATAATGAAAAATACCACTGGAAGGATTTTTTTTATTATTATTAAATAACGATGGATAAATATTAAATTATTTCATTATGCTTTGAAAAAAAAATCAGAATTTGCTTGTATGGTTCAGTTGGGACAATTTTGAATAGATTAATTTTAAATTTAACCGATTATGTTACAGATACATGTTTTGCACTTATTGACGTAGCATAAAAGTTTTTACATGATCCTTACATTAGAATGGTATGATAAAATTTCATTCACGGTATGAAAGTTTTTTTTTTTTTTTTTTTTGAGGGGGGGGGGGGGGATAATAAAATTTTCACAAAACATGACAAATATAAATTCTAAAATTAAAAAAATTTATTGTGTAATATAATGTTTATATTGAGTAACTATAAACATTTCTTACAGAATTATTCAGGTCTGGGCCGAATAATGGACTTGATATTCGGCCGAAGCCGAACATTCGGATTCGGCTGAATAATCGTTGCATCTCTAAAAGAAACATCTTTATTTTATTGCTGTCCAAAGTAATCCCATAATGGCCAATGTTCTTGGCCAATGGTACTTGAAACCCTGTGTCCTATCTAGAAAAAGAAAATTGATATGATTTTATGTTCATGTATATTTTATTTATAATTATTTTTCTTTCTTTCTTTTTAGGAAGTGTGAGAAGAAATTGTAAAAAAGTTCAAACTGTTGTCTTTAACAGAGTTTCCCCCAGACAGTTTTGGGAGGGTGCTGCCTCCTGCCTGCCCTTTGATTGGAAAAATTCTTCCCCCCTTACTCTTCATACAAAAAAAATTCACCTTTCTTGCCCGTTATATAAAAAAATTGCACTTTTACTGCTTTTTGTAGAAAATAGATTTTAAATCAAACATAAATGCTAGAAATATAAATAAAACAGGGATGCCGCTTTTCCACACTACTGAGCGGCGGATTTCTGCTTTTTATAAATTTATTCTGTCTGCTTCTTCTCAAACTAATAATCGCTGATCCATCATACAATTTCCAATCTTTCTCCATCAATAACATAAATATCAATGTGCACATTAAACTTAATTTACTGGATTCTAGAACCCTTAAAAAGGTAGGATTGCTCGATATTTCTCATATACATAGTTATATTGTCCTCCTTCGCCCAGTAGCAGAATTTTTTTTGTCAATCTGCGACAACTATTTAGGCATTAGAAAATAATCTGCAGCACTATAAGTAACACGAAAAAGGCCTGCGAGAAACAGTAAGTGTATTTCTGTCATAAGTTTGCATTTATTTAATACTAGCAGGTTATGCCTGCTTCGCTGGTCGCAGGAATTAAATGAATCTTCAAAAAATTTAATCACTATTTTTATTGTATTAAAAAAAATCCTTTTAAATCATTCTTAACCTCACTTCACATACTCGTGGCTTACCTAGCATCTTTCCTTGGCACTTCAATTTGAGTATCTATTAGACAACAAAAGCTGTTTTTATTTAAAAAATGCAACTATAAAGATTGCTCTACCTCAGCATTTATTAAACATTTCAGTTTTGGCACCGTGTATTTTATAGCTCTCGCTCTTTCTATTATATTACCATTTGATTCCGACTAATGCAATAAATAAAAAAAAAAAAGAGAAAATATTCCTTTCAAATGAATTAATTATATAAATAAAATAATAATAATAAAATTTAATTAAACACATTTTAATCGATTTAACCCTTTCTACTATATTAGCAGTTTTTTTAATAAATACATTTAAAAAAAAAAAAAAAAAAAAAAAAAAAAAAAAAGATGGTTTCCTTTTCAAATTAATTAATTAATTAAATGAAAAATAATCTGGTGTACCACTCACATGATCTGGTGTACCAATCTTACCCTGCATTTTAATACTAAAAAGATATATTGCAGATTAAGGTGTAAGCTTGTAAGATCAATAAAGTAATAAGATCAATCTATTTTAAAAATAATGTAAAATAGGTTTAGGAACAGTTTTATTTCACAAAAAATTCTGAATCCCTCATTCACCCCCCCCCCTCCCCCGTTCAACTATAATGCCTACATTGAAAAAAAAAAAGAAAAAGAAAAACACCTTAAGGCCGTAATTAATTTGCATTAAAACTTGCCAATCTTAATCAAACTTTTCAAGTAGCAACTTAATATGAATCTCCAAATACCAAATTTGAATATCCTGTAATCATTTGTTTTTAAGTTATGCTGATAACAGATATAGAGATCAACTGCTAAAAATTAGACTTTCACATTCGAGACGCCTCAAAATGGATACTTTTCAAAAAACCAGAATTTAAAACAAAACTAAAAAAAATACTTTGTTTATAGTTGGTATAAAAAATTAATTACCCTTGTTAATGTGGGGAAGGGGGGAGGGGGATCACAAAAAATGTATGAGTGGGAGATATTGAGCAATTCTACTTCATTACATGTTTTAGAATCTAATATAATAAATGGAAAGAGTTATGGATGGAAAAAAATTGGAAATCGCAATACTTCTGCAGAGCAATTGTTTGCTGTTCATTAGCAGGAAAGGGGGGAAAATGTTGGGAGGGGGGGGGGGGGGGGAGCAGCAAAAAAAAAAAAAAAACATAAGTGAGAGATATTGGACAATTTTACTTCTTTATAAGTTCTGGAATCTAATTAAATAAGATTTTAAGAAAATATTGACATTTATGTTGTGGATGAAAGCAGACGGGAAATCACAATGATTTCATGAAATGTCTATCGCTGATTGTTAGCGGAGAGGAAGGGCAGTGTTAAATAATTACGTAAGTGAAAAATATTGAATAATTCTACCTCTTTGAATTCTACCTATCATTCTTTTATATTGCTTAAAATATAAACTTTTGACTGCAAAGTAACTATTTTTAAATTATTATATTCAAATTATATTTTATGTATTATTTTGTTATATATTAATTTACAGAATTCGCATATAAAATTACACAATAATTATCACAAATTTTACTTCAGGCGTGATTTCCTCTTTCTTCGAATTTCTAGAGTGGCATACATGAGTAAATTTTTTCTCGTATCAAGTGTGTTCTTAAGGATCCAAAACTGACTTCAAAAATCTAAAATGTAATTTTTTTTACTAGCCACATCCTTTCGTTTTTAAACCTGGGAGAAACTCTGCATTAACAACTGTGCTACAAGTCTTTGCAAGAGCTCCAGATTGTGATAACAAGTAGGTTAAAATAAAACAGAAATCAGATGTAAAAATATCTGAAAATACAGAATTTTTGTAATTTTCAAAAACATATGTAAAATCATGCAAATAAATTTAATAAATTGTTTTATGGAAAAAAAAGTTTTATTTTAATTTTTAATGAATTTTTTTCTATACTCAGTAAAGATATTTAAAAATAAACCTACTTGAAGTTTAAGTTAAACTTCAAATAGGTTTATCTTAATTTTTATTTATTTTTCAGTTTTGAATAATAAAAATTTTTATATTAATTTATGTAATAATGCTATTAAATTTCAGACATTTTAATAATATATACTTAAAGAATTTAATCATATATATTAGTGTTAATTAAAAATAAGCAAACAAATGAACACAAAATAGAGGAAATTAGTTGAAAGCATGTGAAGTAAAAAGTTTAAATTATTTTCCTATCAGTAAGCATTTTTATGTTTAAAAAAAAAAGATGCTTTCTGAATAAAATTTTTTGTTAAAGATATTTTGTATTAAAATAACCTACATTAGTAGCTGAAAGTGATTGTGAAATTTCCTTCTTCATTATTTATATTTATAAAATTCAAACTTTTTTAGGTATAAAATAAAATGTAAAAAGATAAAATAATCAGATATTAATTTATAAACAGAAGTTTTAATTTGTGAATTTCTTAGTATGGATCATTATTATTATTTTTAAATATGCATTTTTCATGTTTTTGCCAAAAATAATGTGCATTCAAAGTAAAAATATTTAGTTTGAATGGAAAATCTGAAAATAAAATCTGATGTAATTTAAAGAATTGATTTTAATAACTACGGTTAATTGAAACCTAAAAAAGCGTTCTTGGTTTTCGCTTGGCATGGGACAAACTTTTTCTTCAGCTAGGCTAAGATTTTTTAGTCATGCCAGTGTAGGTTCTTATTTCATAAAATTCTATATGTAGATTACAGCTTTTTCTAAGGGGTTAATTGGGTCTTTATCATTTCGGATTGTTCTGGAAGATTTTTTGGTTAGTCTTTATCAGGGTAGTACTAATACCAATATCAAAGGCCATAGCCAGAAAATTTGCAGTGTACAAGTATTAGTGCATAATATTGTGTTAAAAATGATGTATTACTCTAAAAATTTCCGCAAATTTGCAATATTTTTAGGGGGAGTTAAAATTTTCTTCTCCCCCCCGCCAATGGCTATAGCCTTGCTACATCAAAATTATACTACCAACCACATAACTGTCGAAATCTTAACAGGTACATGCATGTAGAGATGTGATCCTGATGTGAAATCTGGACGCAAGGTGATGTTTTGAAATTACAACAGAAGAGAAGAAACAGTCAGTTCATTTGTGCATTTAATGAAAGCTGTGTGTAAACGATGTGGTAAACCATGTAGTTGAGTGTAAACTGTAAATCAGTGGCGGATGTAAGGAAGGGGGCTGAACCCCCCCCCCCCCAAAAAAAAAAAAAAAAAAAAAAAAAAACACTGACATTCACAATTGAATATTGCAATTGTAAATTTTTTATTGGTCTAGAATAACACTTTGAAAAATCCTAGCCCCCCCCCCCCTAAAGTTCTGGATCCGCCACTGCTGTAAATCATATAATAAATAGAACTAATGCGAAATGTGGACTAAGGTGACATTCTGCAATTACAACAGCAAAGAAGAAACAATCAGATTTTCAGAAAAATTGATGAAAGCTGGGTACTCAGCAAAACAGTTTCTGAAAAGAACTCAATGTATTTGGATTTGTTGTTAAGAAAATTTTATATTGCAAAGAAAAACCCCTGACAGTTCATTAACTTCTTCCGGGATGATTTATTTATAGTAAGAAAAAAATATAACCTTTTGTTTTACTACGATTCATTCATTTTATATTGATACAACTTAAAAAAAAATAAATTACTCAAAAATCCATAACATCTAAATTTGTGACTGATGAAAATTATTTCATACATTCTGGGTATATCAATTTTTCACATATCTTTAAAATGTAATGAGTTTGTCTTACACAATTTCAGTTGTGACATCCTTGAAAGATTATTATTTTATTTGTTAAGATAATGACGCCTATACCACCAAGTTCTGATTTCAAGATCAACCTAAGTTCAGCTTTTGGATTTTTTTTTTTTTTTTTTTAATTAGTTGCAGTTAAACAATAACATGTGAATAATATTTTTATCTTTTTTTTTTTTTTTTTTTTAATCTATATGTAAATAAATACAATTCTTATGTAAAAGAAAAATGAATGTGTGAAATTTTTTGGAATCAGCCTAATATATGTTTAAAGATAATATAAAGGTGTCTGTTTTCGCATAAAAACTAAAAAAAAAAAAAAAAAAAATCGCATAAAACAAAAAAAAATTTGAAAAATCTAATACAAATATCAAAAGTTTTAAAGGATGTAAAATTTCATGCATTCTTTTATCTGCAAAAAAAAAAGTACATGGCATACAGTTGGTAGCAAAATTATTTGAGCGCTAGCAATAATTCCTATATTAAAAAAAAAAAGTACATTTAATACTATTTTGTTAAGTGTACTTTTTCTTATGTAGGAATTATTGCTCGCACTCAAATAATTTGGCTGCCATCTGTATTTTTTTTTTTTTTTTTTTTTTTTTTTTGCAAATAGACAAGATTTGTAGTTAATATTGACCTGTATTGTATTGCAACACTAGCCAATGTCGAATATCAATATTGCCCATTACTGTTGTGATTTGCAATTTTATATTGGCCAGTGTTGTACACAATATTGGCCAGTATGTGATACCAACATTGGCCTATATTGGCAAAATTTAGTGTTTTATATTGGCCAGTCCAACTTTAACCGATATTGGCCAGTATTACATGCAATATTGACCAATACAGATTACCGATATTGGCCAGTATTGTAAAAAACCTTGACATTTTTGCACTGGCCAGTCCAGCAGAGTCCGATGTTGGCCAATATTGAAATAGTCTTATTTCCGACTTTGGCCATTATTGTTGTGCTACTTGGGTTAGTCTCCGCGTCGGATCAAAACTGTGATGGCATGTCTCCGAACCACATCTAGGATTGATTTAAAGGCCTTCGCCAGTAGCCCCTGCGTAGCACTAGTGTGACGTAAAATCCCGCCAACCAACCAAAGTAAACTGTCGTTTCTATTTAGGTTGTGCAGCACTTGTGCGACGTAAAACCCAAAAAACCAATCAGCCAACCAACCAACCTCTCTATTTAGAATTATTATTTTTTTATGAAGTATATATAATGTAAAAGTAATTTCATTTCCTAGTATGTTTTGAAGTGTTTTGCATATAAGTTGTCCGTAATGTAGCAATGGTTTGACGAAAAAACACCTCAACCTTATTTTTTTTTGCATGCGAAAGTGGTGAATATGTCGCGCTCTTCGACTACTTTTAAGGGGGTGTCTCAGACCGTCGCCATCTTTTTGTAGTGTAGTACTAGTGAGACGTAAAACAAAGTGAACATTAACTTTACGATTTTGTCTAAATTTAATAAAAATGTTCGTTTATGTACTTTAAACGAACTACACAGTTAGACGCGTTGTAGCTGTTTCGTCCTGCTATCCGCAACCATAGGACTATTATGTTGGAAGTGACAACATCCTATTGAATAAGGTCTCCTCCTTCGAGGATCATAATTGTGATGTTGACTCCGGATTCTCTTAAGGATGTGTTCAAGACCGTCATCGATTTTTCATTCTGCAGTACTAGGGTCACGTTAAACACAACGAACCAAAATCAACCTATTGAATAATTTATTGAACTATACTGAATAAGAAGTTAACTCCTTATTATCTAACTCGTTTTCTCTGGACAGCGGAACGGAACGGCTAGCTTAAAATAGACTGACCAGATCAGAGTACATTTATGATAGAGAAGAGTTAAAATTGCAATAGTTATCCAATTACGGAAGTATTTTTTCATTCTCCATAAACATGAACTAAAAATAAAATAGTATGGATTAATAATTTACTTTCTAAAATTTTTTAAAATTTAGAAAAATGCTTTCAAAATAAAGGCTCTCCCAGAAAATGGGGACATTTGGTCAGCCTAGATTAAATTACTATACAACTAAATTAAGACTGTTTATATGCAATTAGAGTACCTTTATAATATTAAGTCTAATGTTTCTTAATTTTCCAAAGACGTATTTTAAGATAATATGGATCGAAGCACGTGTATTTAGTCATTTTTATAAAAACGATACAAAAGAAATATAATTTTTAAAATAGAGTGGTTGGTTGGGTTTGTTTCGTTTTTTTACGTCGCACTAGTGCTGCGTACATGGGCAATTGGTGACGGTCTGGGACGCACCCCTAGAGGTGGTCCGGAGACATGTTACCACAATTTTGATCCTCCATGAAAGAGATGGCTCTCCCGCTTCGGTATAATTTTTGAAGGGAACATAGAGTGTCTTAATAAAGTTTAAGCGGACTTTACATATGTAGATGCAGTAAACGCAGATCGTGACTTAGAAAACATTTATAAATCTTGTGTCCCCTCCGTGAAGGATCAAAATGGTTATGGCATGTCTCTGGACCATCCTTAAGGTTGCGTCTTAGGCCCTCGCTAATTACCCATTGTGCAGTACTAGTGCGACGTTAAACCTAACCTATCAACGAACTATAAATTTTCTGTATTTTATATATATATACATATGTACAAATGTATAGCTTATGTTTGCATATGTTTGCAGGGCGAAATTCACTCTGAATTTATATAATGGGCTCTTGAAAACATTCAAGGGTGTTCAGTTTTTTCAATGGAACAGCTGACGCAGAAATAGAACAGTTGAAACAACTGACGCAGCTCTAGTCATTGTTGGTGAATTTTTAACGGAACGGCTTCATTTATTTCGTTTTCTCATCTGCGGAGAATAAAAATTATGAATACACGTCTCCAAAACGTTCATAGGTGTGTGTTCTTCACAAACAGTAATTTTTCATAGCTTAGGACTAATGCGATCTGAAACCCGTAAAATTCAAACTTTTAATTACCTCATATTAATTCATCTCTGCAGAGAATCAATATCAAAATGGAATGCATTCGCAACACAGTTAGGCATGTGTCCCTGACCTTAAACTATTGCTCAATGCGTTGATATCGTGCGGCGTTAAAGAAACCGCGCTAAAATCACATTTAATTCATGTTTTTATCTAAATTATGGAAGGCCGCGGAACCCCAGTCGGTAGAGCGCCGGGCGCGTAATTAGAAGGTTGCGGGTTCGGTACTCGAGTCGACCAAAGACCGTCGTGTACACTAATGGTGACTGGTACAGATAAAATCTGTCGTGGCCGCAATGTCCACCATGTTCTCATAAAAATTATACCTATGGTGGTCAACGAAGTGGAAGAGCCATGTCTTCCGTGGAGGATCAAAACTGCGGTGGCATGTCTCCGGACCACCTACAGAATTAAGTCCCAGACCGTCACCAATTGCCCACTGGGCACCACTACCGCGACGTAAAAAATCCAAGCAAATAAATAAACAAACAACAAAATTATGGAAGTAGAGTACCTTTAAAAATTTAACTGAATTTTCTGCATGATGAAATAATCGGACATTGTTTTGATGCCTATTAATTTATATATATACTAGCAGGCTACGCCTGCTTCGCTTGTCACTATTTTTAAACGAATCGCTACAGTTAATGAATTCTCTAAATTGCATTAATTTTTATCATGCGGGAAAAAAAAAAAAAAAAAAAAGAGAGAGAGAAAAATTCTGATTGGAAAAAATTTCGCATTGTGCGCTGCTCGCGCGCATTTATGTTCGACACTCTTAATGAATCACTATATTATCGCCTTTAGGTGTGAATCCCAGACCATCGCCAAATGTTAAGGGAGACTACATGAACTTGAAATTACAGGACAGCCTCTAATTTGAAACGATTTCTCTAATTTTTCAAAATTTTGTTGTAAAGAAAATCACTTATAAATATTACCAATTTGCTCCTCATTTATTTGAAATACATTATACCTCCTTAAATGGGAAGAAGATCGTCGTGTACACTAATGTTATCGGCTGCACGCAAAATACGTGGTTATCACACTGTCGTCTTTGTTATTTACAAATAAAACTTCTAGGGATTACTGAAGGTGAGGAGCTATCACTTTCACCGTGGATCATGATTTTGATTGTATGTACCCGGACAAACTGTAGGAATGATTCCCAGACGGTCGTCAATGGATTGTTGTATAGTACTGTTCTCTTGCATGCTCTAGAATCTTTTGCATATGAACGTGAAAATAGTAATTTCGCGCTGATATACAACTTTAATTCCAAAATATTGTCCGAACTTCACGCGAAATACGATCTTTATATTTAAATGATAAGAATCGCATTAATATTATTTTCTCCGTGTCGGCTCAAAAATGTGATTGCATGTCTCCGGACCACCTCTAGTGGGGAGTTCCAAACCATCGCCATTTGCCCATAGTGTGACGTAAAACCCAACCAACCAACCGCATTAATATTTCTTTTCTATTTTGTAAAAAGTATAAATAACAATATAAGGTAAAAGCACCAGTAATGGACCCTGTACCAGTAGTGAACACTTTTAAATTTAAACACAGAAAGCAAGCTTTCTAATCTATCTGAAGGTTCGAGCAATGTTCATAGGCTGGAAGTTATAGTCCTCTACTACTAATGTCTGTAAGTAATTCTTGCCATTGGTTTTAGAACAGCATTAATTTAAATACAAAAATATGCAATTTTTGTGATATTGCCGTTTCTCCTTTCTCTTTTAACAAGAAAATAAAATTTTCTTTGCTTTGCCTCTGCTTATTTTTAACTAATTTCTTCTGCCTTTTGCATTCATATGACTAAAATAAGTTTGCAGAATTCATTTATTGTTGTGTTTTTTAAGTCTCATATTAACGTATAGTATTTTTATCTGTGTCCACTACTGGCACCAAAATATGTCATAATGACTCGTAGTGGAAACCCCTGTCAACTATTGACTGATTTGACTTTTAATGTCAGATCCAGTAGTGGACATAGTTCTAGAATCTACCAAATCTAGAGTTGAGTGAAGTGTTTTTGGAGTCGCACTAAAGCTAGGCTTTGAGCAATTGGCGACGATCTGGGATTCACTCCTAGGAGTAGTAAGGAGGCGTACTATCACAATTTTAATTTTCTGTTGATAGGATGGCTCCCAATCTTTCTTAAATTTAGAAGGTGGAACAAAATGAGAATTCATTTGAATTGTCAGATAATCTGGAGATATTTCAAGTTCTTTTTACTCGCGAAATTTTTCCAGGTTCCATATTGTACTAGTTGTTAAAGTTCAGTTCCCATTGAAACAAAGACATGGAAATATCATAAACTGCAGTCAATATTTGGAGGGTTGATGATGGTTGGATTTTATGTTGCCATAATGTTATACTATGGGCAGTTGGCGACGGTCTGGAACGCATCTCTAAGAAAGTCCAAAGACATTTTGTGACCCCCAGATGTTTAATTTGGATGATTATATGGAGTACTTTGGTATTTAGAGAGTTATATTTCTCATGATTGTTTTGCGTAGGGTCCGAGAGGTTGGCGATATCGTGTACTCGTTAATTAGTTATGCTCCTATAAGTTACCAATTTCGTGTGAAAGACATTGTGGAGCAAGAAGAGGAGCCGATCCTTCCGTATAAAATCAAAATTTAATGGTTTGTCTGCGGAGAATACTAAGGGATGATTCCAAAATCATTGCCTTCCCCTCCGTGGAGGATCAAAATTATGGTGACATGTCTCCGGAACATGTCGTCTTGGATGTGTCCCAGACCGTTGCCCATTGCATTTTGCGCAGCACCACTATGATGTAAAACCCACCCAAGCTTCAACCCTAAAAGTCGTCCACAATGGGGATTTATGTATTTCAAAATAAACTGCTAAAAGTGGAAATTGTCCCCAACAAATGGGGACGTTTGATCAACTTAATTTAAGAAAAAATTCAAAGATATCCAATATCCTCAAAAAGTCGGATCAAAATTGTGATAGCAGGTTTTAAACCACCCTTACTTGTGAATCCCAAGCCGTCGCCAATTGGCCCTAACCTAGTTTGACGTAAAATCTACTCAACCGATTTTAATGAAAGGTGTCCACTACTTGAACAAAAAACGGTCCAATATTTGGTTTTAGTGTGTCCACTATTGGCGTATTTTAAGTTGTCCGAATTTTTTATTTTTACATAAAAAGTTTTACAATTACCATTTTTCTTAATACTGTCATGTAAATAAAGAGCTAATAAAGGTAAGAAACATTAATTATTTTTTGAGTCTCTAAAATTAAGAGCATTACAAAAAAAATAGACGGAAAATGTCCTTAAAATGTCGACTGTGCCTTATATTTTAAATTAACTACACAGACAAATGATTCCCAAGTTTATAATTAGAGTGCCTTAATAATATAGATACTGATATTTATTTTGTAAAAGGTTCAAATTCAGATACCATGTGACATATTATTTATTATATTGAAAATTGAGAAATTGAAAAGTATTTTAATGAAAAGTATATAAACGTACTTTTATGATTTTGTTAAAATGTTCAAAAAAAACAGTCTTCTTGAAACGAACTCAACATGTGCTGGATGGAAAAAATTGGGAAGTAGAGAACCTTTATAAATTTCCGTCACATACAAACATTTTTTTATTTAAAAATTTATAGCTTACGTATATACATTAGCGTAGTACTAGAGCAATATTAAATCTAACCAACCAAACTTATGTATGCCAAAATTTGATAGAAACGAATCACTGTATAGATTCGTAAAGGGCTATTAGCGACAGTCTAGGAGTTTATGAGTTTTCCATGGAGAGATCTGTGGTGTCATGGTTGTAGTGACCATATCAGAGTACCTTGAAAACACAGAAGAGTTTAAAAAAAAGGTACAGTTATCCAATTAACGAATGATTTATTTCATTCTTTATAAAGGAGAACTAAAAAAAAAATATCAACGATAAACTGCTACTTTCAACAATTTTTCAAAACTTAGAAAATTGCTTTCAAAATTAAGGTGCCCTCCGTGGCCGAGTGGTTATGTAACATCACTGCTAATCGCCTTCGAACGTAGGAGAGCGGGTTCGATTCCCGTGCTGGCCGGAGGTGTTTTTTCCAATTCTTCGTACTGTAATTCTGTCATGTGCTATCTTTCTTTATCTGACGAAGAATTACAAGCGGGCTTCGAGAGTCAAGCGTACAAATCTGATGAATACGTTATCAATAAATGTCGAAGTTAAGGCTGCTTTCTGAAATAAGGACATTTGGTCCCCTTAGTACAGCACCTAGAATATATAGTGCGGAACCCTTACGAGCGAATGCTCAGCATACTGCTAAAAATTATGCTTTCCAGATGGCGCTGCTATCGAGATTTTTTTTCTCGCTCAAATCGAAGAGCTGATTGGCTTTTCCCAGTTTCATCTGATGAATCACGAGATCTAATCACAGAAATAACCAATAGGGAGTTTATCAAGTGATAAACTAGATTGCCCTGACCTCTGGTGAGAGGCTTAATTTTTAAAGCACTGATTTGGTGGTCGCTTTCCGTGCTATCTATTTTGGAGCTGTAACCTTAAAGATGGTGCAATAATTTATGACGTAGTGCAAGTGATTGTTGATGAATTTTTAACGCAATCGTGTCATTTCATTCGCGTTTCTTTTCCATGGAGATTCATAATTATTGTCAGTTGGTTTGATATAACGTCACACTACGCATTGGCTAATTGGCGAAGGTCTGGGATGCACCTCTTAGGACAGTCTGAAGATATGCAAACACAATTTTAATCCTCTGCAAAAGGGATAGTGAAAATTAAGAAGGCATGTCTCAGAACCACAAACAGGTTGTGTCCCAAACCATTTCATCCTGCTAGTAGTGCGCCGAGCTCGTAATTAGAAGATTACGGATTCAATACTCGAGTCGGTCACAGATCTTTTTATACACTAATGGTGGTTGGTGCACGTAAAATCCGTCGTGTCTACATTGTCCTCTATGTTCCCATCCAAATTATACCTCTGGGGGTCACCGACGCGGAGAGCGATCCCCTCTTTGGCGGATCAAAATTTAAAGTGCATGTCTCCAGTTCATCCTTAGGTTTTACATATCTAGGCTGATCAGATCAAAGTACCTTTATAATAGAGAAGCGTTAAAAATTTCTACAATTATTTATTTATGGATGTATTTTTTCATTCCCAATAAATAAGGACTAACAATAAAGTATTACTGATTAATAATTTATTTTCTACAATTTTTTAAAACTTAGAAAAATGCCTTCAATGAAAAAGGAAGTCTCCATTTAACCCCAGAAAGTGGGGTCGTTTGGTCAGTATATGCATACCAGAGTGTCGACAATTACTCATTACGCAGTACTTTTGTGACTTTAATCCCATCCATCCCAAATATCGCGAATTGCCCGTTGCATTAGGTCGACGTGAAACCCATTCAGTTCAAAGTCTTTACCTTCGTATTTAATTACAATGACCAGATCAAAATACTTTCATGACAGAGAAACTTTAATATTTGCTGCAATCATAGAAATACGGATGGAGTTTTTTCATTCTTAATAAACAAGGACCTAAAATAAAACATTAATGATAAATAATTTGCTTTGTAATACTTTTTCAAATTTTAGAAAAATGTCTTTAAAATAATGGTTGTCCCAAAAAAATAGGGACATTTGTCACCTTATATTTAATTCACCTCTACAGAATACTTAAATTGTGAAGCATGTCTCCGGAGTATCCTTAGGCAGGAATTCCACACTCTCCACTATTGCTCATTGCATAACTATATTACGATTAAAAAAACTACTAAAATAATATTTAATTTACGTTTATGTCCAAATTACTGAGACAGAGTACTTATAAAAACTGAATTTCATTTTCTGTCCGGAGAAGCAATCAGAGATTGTTATATCTTAATATATATAAATCTCGTGTCACAATGTTTGTCCTCAATGGACTCCTAAACCACTTAACCGATTATAATAAAATTCGCACACCATGTGCAGTTCGATCCAACTTGAGAGATAGGATAGTTTAAATCTCAAATTATAGTCGCAATTTTAATTTATTTTAATTATTTGTTATAATTTCAATATTTCATTATTTCAATTTCTAATTATGATTAAATTATTTTGAATACATCATTCGAAAGATATTTTAAAGTTCTTTTAAATTATCGAAAGTTTTCACCAGATTTACACGTTTTGAGGTGTCCTGAATCAGTTTTCTTTTATATCTCAGAAATTAATTTAAAAAAATTTCATAAGTAATACATCATTTGAAAGCTTTGTTGACTTGATACACATTTTAAAGTACTTTTACATTATCGAAAATGGAATTCGAGATTTCACCCGATTTACACGTTTTGAGGTGTCCTGATTAGGTTTTTTTTTTTTTTATCTCAGCTACTAATTAAAATAATTTTATAAGTAATAGATCATTAGAAAGCTTTTTTTGATTTGGAATCGAACAGTGGATTACAGAAATTTCTACCGCCAGATGGCGCTGTAATACATTCAAATTTCAATATTTCAATTTCTAATTATGATTAAATTATTTTTAATGCATCATTCGAAAGATATTTTAAAGTTCTTTTATATTATCGACAGTTTTCACCAGATTTACACGTTTTGAGGTCTCCTGAATTAGTTTTCTTTTGTATCTCAGCTACTAATTAAAATAATTTCGTAAGTAATACATCATTAGAAAGCTTTTCGAACAGTGGAATACAGAAATTTGTACCGCCAGATGGCGCTGTAATATTTTAAAATTTCAATATTTCAATTTCTAATTATGATTAAATTATTTTTAATACAGCATTCGAAAGATATTTTAAAGTTCTTTTAAATTATTGAAAGTTTCACCAGATTTACACGTTTTGAGGTGCCCTGAATCAGTTTTTTTTTTGTATCTCAATTATTAATTAAAAAAATTCATAAGTAATACATCATTTGAAAGCTTATTTTAGTTGATACACATTTTAAAGTACTTTTGCATTATCGAAAATGGACTTCGAGATTTCACCCGATTTACACGTTTTGAGGTGTCCTGATTAGGTTTTCTTTTGTATCTCATCTACTAATTAAAATAATTTCATGAGTAATACATCATTTGAAAGCTTTGTTGATCTGGAATGGAACAATAGATTACAGAAATTTCTACCGCCAGATGGCGCTGTAATATTTTTAATTTCAATATTTCATATTCTAATTATGATTAAATTATTTTTAATACATTGTTCGAAAGATATTTTAAAGTTCTTTTACATTATCGAAAGTGGAATTCGAGATTTCACCTGATTTACAATTTAAAGTGTCCTGATCAGGTTTTCTTTTGCATCTCAGCTAATTGAGTAAGACCGTTCAAAATTGGTATATGCAAGTTAATTAGGAGGGGCTGGAACGGTGGGGAAGGAATAGGCGCGCAGCGCGCATGGGTTTGGGACCCGGTGCGAGTTTTTACCCGATGATAAAAGATTTTTTTAAAATTTAATTTTCTTAATAAAAGTTTGAGTTGAGAAGGAATATGCGTGTACAGCGCACGTATATCCTCAAACGTGCGCGCGCAGCGCGCATGGGTCTGCGCTGCCAAAGGCAGTGGCGTCCCGGTGTGAGTTTTTACCCGATGCTAAATGATATATTTTTTAATTCCTTTTCTTGAGAATGAAAGTTTATGAGTAATAACATGGAATTTTGAGAAGTCATAAGGATGGTGAAGGAATACTTGCGCGCAGTGCACGGGTCTACGCTGCCGAAGGCAGTGGGGACCCGGTGCGACATTTTTCCTGATCAGATTTTTTTTTTCTTTTTTTATCACATGATAAAAATTAATGCAATTTTGAGAATTCATTAATTATTGTGATTCATTTAAAAATAGTGACCAGCGAAGCGGGCGTAGCCTGCTAGTTTATTCATAAAAAATGATCCTATAGTTTATTATTACACACATTACCCAAGCTGATGTAATGCAAACTTTTTCTGGTGGAAAGTGTTTAGTTTGAAGGCATTTTTCCAAGTTTTCAAAAAATTCTAGAAAGTAAATAATTGATCATTCATATGTTATTTTTTTTTTCTTATTTGTTAAGAATGAAAGATACATCAGTTCTTCATTAATTGTAGCAATTTTTTAAAGCTTCTTTGTTATAAAGATATATTCTGATCAGTCATCATAATATTACATCATTTTTTATCGTAAATTATTGTTCTTTATATTTACAAATTTCACATTTTAATAGATTTTTGTTTATTTTAAACTGTGTTAAACTGAATTGTGTGAAATTTCTTTATTTGAAATTCATTTATAAAACTCCTAAAAAAAAATTACCACCCGCTAAAAAAAGCTTGAGCATGCAAAATTGAACCTTTTGTAGTGCATAACGTAATTTTGAGCATCATACCATCATCCTTTGTGTCATACCAACTAAAGTTTAATCTAAATTTTGATAAACAATAAATTTATATTAGTAGAGAATAATCAAAATTTTGTCAACTTTTATTATGTTGTTTTGATATTTAAGCCAGCTGAAGATCGTCGTGTGCATAATTAGTGTACACTAGAGCCCCTAAATAAAATAATAGGCCGGCGCGTCACCGCCATTTTTTTGCCTCCGAAGAGGACAGCATTCCCGCTTGGCGTCCTTATCGCTTCCCTAATGATTTCAAGAAATATTGATCTGAAGCTAATCCGGTCAAGTTAACAGCAATAATATTCCTAAAAACACATTTTTTTCACAGTACATTCTCAGGATGTCATTTTATTCTGAGGATATCCTATGGATGTACTGGGGTAAGATTTGTTGTTAGGGCGGTTTCTGTTTCTTTTACAAAATGTCGCCAAAACTCAAATACACAGTAATAGAAGGTCTGTGAACACTTCATATTCCCTTCTTGAATGATTATAGCAGTTTATCGATAATCAAACTTCCATATAATAGTTTACTTAGCTAAAATTATGAAATATAATAAAAGAAGTTACTCTAAAGTAATGTAAGACGATAAAAAAATGTTTGTGGTTTGTTTATCAGAGAAATGCGCTGGGTACATGTGGCTACACTAAGGCAAGAAAATGCCTGATGCGCCAGCTCGTATATATAGGAACCTTAGTGTACACAACGCACGTAAAACCCATGGTGGCCGCACTGACCTAGATGTTGTGGTTGGTTATATACTAGGTTTGTTGATTTTAACGTCACAGTAATACTGCTCTATGGGTAATAAAGTGACTGTCTGGGACGAACCCCTAAGGATGCCCCCCCCCCCCTCCTTGAATGATCTGTAAAATATAAAACTTCTGAGTGTTACCAAATCAGGTTTTAATCCTCTTCTTTGGGAATACAAAAAGTTATGACATGTCACCGGATGACCCTTGGGAATCAGCCCTACTTCGTCGTAAATTGTAGCAGTAGGATTGCATAAAATCCACTCAACCCTCTTATAAATTTGGCACAAGAGGGTTTCCTCAGCTTGTTAGAGCATCATTAAGTATAAGACAGTATTTTTATTTAATATTTTATATTTCTTTCGTGTAAATGATTGTTAAAACTTTATATAAAGCGTTACAACACAGTAGCTTTAAGCATTCAATTTTTCGTAAAGAAGAAATGTCGTGTTGATGTCTGCTGTTTAATAATTTATAAAAAAGAGCGATTTATCTTTCTGTTTAGTTTCCGAGTAGGATCAAAATTGTGATGGCATGTAGCCGTGCCATTTCTAGGATTGACCAAGACCGTCGCCAGTTGCTCACTGCGCAGCACTAGTGGAACGTTAAACCCCACTAACCAACCAAACAAATCATACTTTCTACTTAGGTTGTGCAGCACTAACGTGACGTAAAACTCAATCAAACAATAAGTCAACCAACCAACCTACCTCTTTATTTAGAATTATTATTATTCTTTTTCTTTTGTATCAAGTGCATATAATGTAAAAGTAATTTCGGCTTATCCGGAGATTGAAAGTTCACTTTCTGCTTGGCGAACTTTCGTAGCGAAAACTGCATATCCTTGTAAGCATAACTTAACAATTCTATTATGACGCAGTATGGAGACATTTGATTGGTTAATTTGTTTTTCATTGATTCGACTGTATTTTACATCGCACAAAAGCTACATTATGGGGGAACTAGGCGATATTTTATTGGTTCATTTCTTTTTCATTGCTTTCAACGTATTTTACATGACACTAGATCTACATTATCGGAATTAGGCGATATTTGATTGGTTCATTTGATTTTCATTGATTTGAGTGTATGTTACATTGCACTAGAGCTACATTATGGGGAATTAGGCGATATTTGACTGGTGCATTTGTTTTGAGTGTATTTTACATTGCACTAGAGCTACATTATGCGGAATTAAACGATATTTATTATTTCATTTTATTTGATTTGAGTGTATTTTACATTGACTAGAGCTACACTCTGGGTAATTAGGCGATATTTCATTTCTTCATTTGCCATGAGTGTATATTACATTGCACGAGACCTACATTATAGTGAATTAGGCGATATTTGATTGGTTCATTTGATTTTCATTGATTTGAGTGTATTTTACAATAAACTAGACTTACATTATGGGGAATTAAGCGATATTTAATTGGTTCATTTGGTTTGAGTGTATTTTACATTTCACTAGAGCTACATTATGGGGGATTAGGCGATATTTGATGCACTGTAAAACAATAACTATTACCAGCTGCAATCTGTGATTTATTTTATCCAATCACAGACAATTTCTTGCAGGAAATTCTCTGTGATTGGATAAAATAAATCACAGATTGCAGCTGGTAATAGTTATTTTTTTGCAGTGTTAAATCATTTGATTTTATTGGGTTGAGTGTATTTTACATTGCACTAGAGCTACATTATAGGGAATTAGGCGATACTTTATTGTTCATTTGTTTCGAGAGTATTTTACATTTCACTAGAGCTATATCATGGGGATTTAGGCGACATTTGATTTTCATTGATTTCAGTTTATTTTACATTCCACTAGAGCTACTTTATGGCGAATTAGGCGATTTTGATTGTTTCATTTGATTTTCATTCATTTGAGTGTATTTTACACTGCACTAGAGATACATTATGTGGAATTAAGCGATATTTGATTGGTTCATTTGATTTTCATTGGTTTGAGTGCATTTTACATTGCACTAGACCTACATTATAGTGAATTAGGCAATATTTGATTGGTTCATTTGTTTGAGTGTATTTTACATTGCATTAGAGCTACATTATAGGGAATTATGCGATACTTTACTGTTAATTTGTTTCGAGAGTATTTTACATTGCACTACAGCTAAATTATCGATAATTAGGCGATATTTGATTGGTTCATTGGTTTGAGTGCATTTTACATTGCACCAGAGCTACATTATGGGGAATCAGGCGATATTTGATTAATTCATTTGATTTTCATGTATTTGAGTGTATTTTACATTGCACTAGAGCTAAATTATCGAGAATTAGGCGATATTTTATTGGTTAATTTCATTTTCATTGATTTGAGTGTATTTTACAATGCACTACAGCTACATTATGAGGAATTAGGCGATATTTGTTTGTTTCATTTGATTTTCATTGATTTGTGTGTGTTTTTCATTGCACTAGAGCTACAATATGGGGAATTAGGCGATATTTGATTGGTTCATTTGTTTTGAGTGTACTTTACATTGCACTAGAGCTACATTATGGGGAATTAGGCGATATTTGATAGGTTCATTTGATTTTCATTGATTTGAGTGTATTTTATGTTGAAATAGAGTTACATTACCGGGATTTAGGCAATATTTCATTTGTTTTGAGTGTATTTTACATGGCACTAGAGCTACATTATCGGGAATTAGACGATATTGTAATGGTACATTTGCTATGAGTGTATTTTATATTGCACTAGAGCTGCATTATTGGGAATTAGTCGATATTTGATTGATTCATTTTCATTGATTTGAGTGTATTTTACATTGCATTAGACCTATATTATAGGGGAATTAGGCGATATTTGTTTGTTTCATATTATTTTCATTGTTCTGAGTGTACTTTACATTACACTGGAGCTACATTATAGTGAATTAGGCGATATTTGTTTCAATTTTTTTTATTGATTTGAGTGTATTTTACATTGTACTAGAGCTTCATTATAAGGGGAACTCGGTGATATTTGATTTGTTCATTTGATTTTACTGTATTTTATGTTGAAATAGAGTTACATTACCGGGATTTAGGCGATATTTGATTGGTTCATTTGATTTTCATTGATTTGAGTGTATTTTACATTGCTCTAGAGCTACATTATGAGGAATTAGGAGATATTTGATTGTTTGAATTTTTTTATTCATTTGAGTGTATTTTACATTGCACTAGAGCTACATTTTGGGGAATTAGACGATATTTGATTGGTACATTTGCTATGAGTATATTTTATATTGCACTAGAGCTAAATTATGGGGAATTGGGCGATATTTGATTGGTTCATTTCATTTTCATTGATTTGAGAGAATTTTACAATAACCTAGAGCTACATTATCGAGAATTATCCGATATTTGATTGGTTCATTTGATTTTCATTCATTTGAGTGTATTTTACAATGCACTAGACCTACATTATAGTGAATTAGGCAATATTTGATTGGTTCATTTGTTTGAGTGTATTTTACATTGCATTAGAGCTACATTATAGGGAAGTATGCGATACTTTATCGGTTATTTGTTTCGAGAGTATTTTACATTTCATCAGAGCTAAATTTTGGGGAATTAGGCGATATGTGATTCGTTCATTTGTATTGAGTGTATGACTGTACTTTACATTGGACTAGAGCTATATTATCGAGAATTAGGCGACATTTGATTGGTTTATTTGATTTTCATTTATTTGAGTGTGTTTTACATTGCACTAGAGCTACATTAACTAATACATTTTCCTTAAGGACAGGAACGTTCGCCGGATATAAAAATCAGCCGCTTAATAAAATCACTTTGGCTCAGAACGAATGTGATTTTAATAAGCGGCGGGAATTGTATTTGAAAAACTTTTGTTTTGAAACATCTGATCATCATCATTTTAGATTTATTTGAAACATCTTTTCAGATCAAAATAAGAGTATAGCACTTCAATTCAACACACTAAACCATTTGAGCTTGGCCGAGAACAGGCAGGTAGGGGCTGTCCAAAGGTTTTTGAGTGTATAGCACTTCATGAAGTAGTCTAATAATAATAATAAAAATATACACAAGTGCATCATCAAAGTAAAAATGTGCACTTGCACCTACTAATACATTTAAATTGATTTTTCCATGTGGATTAGAGTAGTACTGTTATATAAGTGCCAGAAAAGAAGCAAAAGTTTAAAAAATAATTAAAACAAAGAAAAAGTATTGGCAAATTGTTGCATACATATGTATATAATGTGATAGCATATGGATTTAATATTATGAATGTTTACTGACCCTAAATAATTTAAATTAATTTTCTCTTAATATCACATTGAATACCAGTGACAGAGCAGTTTTGCACTCAAAGCTGGTAAACAGGAATTTCTAGGTTTAAGCTCGGGTAAGCTTTTCATCGTAGCTATTCAGAGTTTTTCATGGTTTTCTCCTAAACTTTCGTAAATACAGGCTAGAACCCATTGGAAAGATGAAACTTCTGTGTCTAGTCATTTTATATTATTTTAACTTTCTTCTATATACATAAGAAAAAATATTGGATCTATGCAATTATCCAACCTGTAGTTTTTTTTTTTTTCTTTTCTTTAATGGAGTTATTTGTTTAGATACCTTGAACTTGATTTGATCAGTTTTAGAAATTGTCTATTTGTGTGTGCTACTAAAAATGTTGTCAGAGCTATATCTCACAAAATAATGCGTAGAATTTTATAAAACTTTATATTTAGTTTGATTTTGGTATAGATTTGCGTTGATTAGGTTTTGGCATGTATCAGCCAAACTAGTTGCTGTACTACAGTTTCTCCCATTTACAGAAGAGGAATTTTCTTTGATGGTCTATTAGTGCGGCCAAATTTTTTCGAACAAGACGGCATTATTAATTATACATATAATTATAAATACGCTAATATTTCAAAATGAAACTTTGATTCGTTAGAAAAACACTAATAAAATAGATCATAAATTGCACTATCCAACACGTTTATCGTAAATGTTTTGAGTGCACCAATATGGCTGACCCGGTTACAGTTGGAGCTTCACTTAAACGAGCTCTCGCCCTCTCCATATCTATCCTTCCTCCGAGGGACACGCGGAGGACTTACGCTTGAGCTCCGCAATTAGGTTCTGACAACCACGTGACTTTCTTCTTAGAAACCGTACTTTGCTGAAGGACAGCGCTACTTTTTCCATGCCTTTGGAAGCTTAGTAGTCGATTTTTTTATGCTTTTACAAATACATTTACAACACCAGGGTCCGAAATTTCAACTTAGATTACACTCGCTGAAAAAAAAAGTTACTCGCCACAAAATATGATTAACTTACTCTGTTTTTTTTTTACGTATAAAGTGACCGGATTTTTTTTTTTTTTTTTTTTTTGAAAAAGAGGAGAAATTACACAATGTCTTTAATTGTATAACAAAACAGAAGGCATTCAATTTTGAAAAAGAGGTCATTTTAGAAGACACAAAATTGAATGAAAATGATTATAAAAATTCAAAAGCTAATTTATACGAGTTTGTTGATAACATATACATCAGATTTGTACACATCATAACATATACATGAGACATCGTAGTCCACTTGTAAGTCTTCGTCAGATAATTACAGATACTGCGTGGCAGAATTACAATACGGAGAAATAAAAAAAAAAAAAAAAAAAAAATGAAAAAACCCAGGGCCAGCGCGGTAATCGAACCCGCTCTCTTACGTTCGAAGGCGCTTAGCAGTGTGGTGACAGACATAACCACTCGGCCACGGAGGGCTCACTTTGTACAAGTGGTGGAAATATTTTTTATCTCAAATGATGAATTTGGATCAGTACACCTTAATTTAAATTAATAATATACGGATACGAGAGGAAAAATCCCTAATTTTTATAGGTGTCACTGGATAATATAGATTTTATTATTATTATTATTATTATTATTAATTTTTGTTATAGACAAACTTATTTTTGTGGTACTTTCATGCAGTTACATAAAAAAAGTTGGTAGACATTTTTTTTTTTTTTTTTTAATTAAAATCATAATCATAAAAGAAAAAATAAAATTAATATTCGGCAGATGAAACAATTTATTTTAACGAACAGTCATTCTTTATCAACATTTTATAAAAGTTATCACACTTATAACTTAAATTAGTCTTAGTAGATAATAAGCTCTTAAAGTAGGTATATAAAGGGGATTTTTTTTCACAGGTCTACATTTTGCTCATTGAAGAAAACAGTCACTTTGTGGGAGCGTTTTTGCCAGGAGGACATAAAATCAATTCAACTAACTTTTGCATATTTTTGTGAGGTGGTAGTAGTGTTATCATTAATGTCAATTGTCTACACTGGCGCTCTAAGCTTGAGTGGGAGAGTCCTCCGCAGGGTCTTTCTAAGCATATATTTACGCTAGTTTTGGATAAAACCACGAAAAACTCCTAACGACTAATCCAACGAGCGCGACCCGGTATCGAAGCCAGCGCCTCACGTATACCAGTTTCAAGGACAGAACCTCTCGGTCACAGGTGGTCGTATTTTTATGAGGAATATTTTTCATGCAAAAGTGAGAACACACGTCAACCCACCGCGTATATACCGGAGCACCACCTTCTTAATGATTTCATGACAATTTCAATAGTGATTCCGTATTCTGGATCAAAGAACCGAACAAACATAGAATACTTTTATTTTTTTGTGATTCGAAGAATATGAATAGACATTAACCATAATATGCTTTGGCAAGTTTATTAGAATTTTTTTTTTTTTTTTTCTTTTTTTGCGAACCTAACGGAGAAAAAAGTTAATGTTAATCGCTCAATACAGCCAACAGCCGATTGAGCTTCCCCCTTTTGCGAATTTTTTTAAATTAAGGATTAACTCCTTTTTATTTGAAAGAGAGGACCAAGGACTTAAAACGTTAAAAAAAAAAAAAAAAAAAAAAAAAGGACTTTTAGTTCCGTAATTTCTTTTCGTTTAAGAGGGCAGAGCGTTGAAAAAGAAGACTGTCCTCTTAAAAAGAGGATGCCTGGTCACCTTAAACCTACAATTAGCATGATTTTACGTTTTTAAATCGATCTTTTTATATTTTTATTTTTTTTGTAGCACACTATACTGTAAAAATTCTACCTACATTTAGACCGAAATTTCACTCGCCACAGTGAAATTTCCACTCGCCAATGGCGAGCTGGCGAGCGGAAATTTCGCGCCCTGTAACAACACTGTGTTACAATAAATGTTTAACACTATTCCGCAATGGTAAAATGGGTCAGTAAGGTCAACTGTCCCTCAGCATGACGTCATTTGTTAGAACTCTATACCAAGTTAAGATCGTTCTTAACCACACCCATCTACGAAAGTTCGTAACATTTAAGATAAGACTTAAGAACGAGGCACCGCAATCCCAGCCTAAATACGCCACTCGAACGGGAAAACCCGAAAATTTAGCTGTTTCTTCTGGGTCTAGGTTTCTTCATTCAATGCACCAAAAATACCTTGTATTAAAATCCGATCATGCGTCTAAAAATGGATTTTTTTTTTTTTTTATTTAAACACCAAATTAAATTTCGCAACATGTAATTGCTATTATATTACGGTCCATCGGGTAGATCAAATAATAAAAAAAAAAAAAAATACATGATTGTCAATATTGTCTATAGTATGTTAGTGTTGTTTAATGTTATCGAATCGATATTTAAACATGAAAAAAATATTTGCCAACCTTAGTGGGGGGAAAAAAAAGAGTAAAACAGATTTTTCATAATTTTAATGGAGGAAAAGAGAAATTTCGTTTCGTTGAGGAAAAAAAAAAAAAAAAATCCTACTTTATTATTCAATTTATGATTTTTTTTTTTTTTTTCCAAATAAAAAAGCCTAACATAATTGAAGTATATTTGTTTTAAACTTATTCAGGAGAAATAAATAGATTCAAAAATTTCAATTATATAGTGTAAAACTAATTAAGTTTGAGAGAAATATTAAGAGTAGAATAAAAGTACACTTCTATTGCTCCAATGGTTCTAAAATCTTATAAAATAAGTTTATTAAGAACATTGATCCCTCTGTTGTACATTGAGAAAGCTTGATTGAGTGTTGAACATTTCATCATTTATGAGAGATAGGGAAAAAGAAGTCAAACAATAATTATATGAGTGTGAAGTATTAAGGAATTAAATTTCTACTTCTTTATAGACTCTAGAATCTAATAAAGTAAATTAAAAAAGAATATTGACAATAGTGTTTTGATTTGTAGATGGAGAAAGATTGGAAAAGAAAAAAGTCCAGCAGAGAATTTGATCGCCGCCCGCTGGCTGAAGTTAAAAGGACGCTCGGGGGGTGGGGGAGAGAATAATTGCATGAATAGGAAATATTGAAAGGCTTTATTTCTTTTTATGTTCTGGAATCTCATAAAGCAAGTTATAAAAGAATACTGACATTTATATTATGGATGGATAAAGGTTATAAATAGAAACCTGTCATCTTAAAAATCGGAAAACTTCAGTCAAAATTAAAAAAAACAGACACCTCGCCCCATCTTTTTACGAAATGCCAAACAAACACTCTAAAATTTACGTTTTTAAATCTGATTTTTTGAAATTATTAGAAAAACGGGAAAAATACACATTTAAACATAAAAACGGGAGATACGGCTTGAAAATCTTCCGTGAAAAATGGCAGTTGGTAAGTCTGCAACGACTTCTAGAAAATATTTAAAATCTTACCAACATCTACCGTTACAGATCATGAGTGGACGACATTGGGGAAAATGTTTACAAATTTACCGACTTCCACCGATGCAAATCAATATTGTGCGACATTGGGGGAAATCGGTAAAAAATTGGTGGCTTATGCTGACAGAAACTAATATTGGCTGGGATATTTCACGCACAGACACAATGCGCTGATGTAACATAAAGCATTTTTCCGAGATAATTCTTTCAAGTACATTGTTTTTTTCTGTGCGTAAGTACGTAAATGCTTTTGAGGTATCTCTTTTGAGAAAACGAACAGAGCAAATTTCACACCTATATAGCTTTTTTCTTGAACGAATACGTAGATATCTATTTTGATTTTCCGTTTGATCGAGATAAATCTTCCGAATACACTTCGCTTTCCTCTTGTTTTAGTTCGTACATGTTCATTCAAAGTTTCCCTTAAGGAAAACGTTCAAGAACATATGGAAATTTTTCTAGAACATTTTTAATGATATACATACGGTTTTTCTTCTGTGCGAAAGCATAGATGTGTATTTAGATGCCTCAATTTAGAAAAACTTGATAGTTTTTCACTTGTGTGAATGCGTACATTCATATCCAAAACTATTTTATCCGAAGCACTTAGAACGGATTTCACACATGTATAGTTTTTCGCCTATGTGAATTCCTAAATGTTTATTCAGAGTCTTCGTGCCTTACAGAACACTTTTTACGACATCTTTCACATTCATGTTATTATTATTTATGTATGAAAGCGTAAATGTGTATTCAAATTGCCCTTGAAAGAGAAATTTCTAGTACAAATTTCACATATATGGCTTTAAATCTTCATGGATGAGTGAATTACACAGATAGAGCTTTTCGCCTGCGTGAGTCCGTGAATGCACACATAATGCAGTTTTCTCGTGGAATCCTTTCGAACATATTTCACACACAGAAGGTTTTTTTTGTGTGAATGTGTAGATGTCCTTTTCTAGAAAAACCTCTGGAACAAACTTCAGACTGATTTATTCTTTTGAGTGAATGCGTATTTCAGAACACATTTCACAAATATATGGCTTTTTTTTCTGGTGTGATTGCTTAAATGTTTTGAGACCAATCTTGTCAGAGAACTCTACAGAACAAATTTCACACACATTTCGACTATAAGAGTGCGTGAATGTGCATTTAGATTACTTTTCTGAGAGAATTCTTTAAAAAAATTTCACACACTTTTGGCTTTTATCCCGTGTAATTAGATTACTTTTGTTAGATTCCTTTAGAAAATATTTGACACATATATGGCTTTTCTTTTGTGTGAATACGTAAATGGCTATTTAGATACACCTTTCGGAGAGAATTCTTTAGAACATATTTAACACACATATGACATTTCGCCTGTATGAGAGAGTAAATGTCTATTTAGACTACTTTTATGGGAGAATTTTTTAATACATATTTCACACTCATACGGCTTTTCTAGCGTGTGAATGCGTAAATGCGAAAATAGATAATCTTTCCGAGAGAATTCTTTGGAACATACTTTACACACATGTGGCTTTTCTTCGGTGTGAATGCGTAAATGTTTATTTAGATCATCTTTATCAGAGAATCTTTTAGAACATAGTTCACACACGTATGGCTTTTCTCCTGTGTGAATGCGCAAATGCCTATTTAGATGACTTTTCCGAGAAAATTTTTTAGAACATATTTCACACATATATGGCTTTTCACCCGTGTGAATGCGTGAATGCCTATTTAGATGACTTTTGTCAGAGAATCCTTTAGAACATATTTCACACACATATGGCTTTTCTGCTGTATGAATGCGTAAATGTGTATTGAGATAATCTTTCCGAGAGAAATCTTTAGAACATACTTCACACACATATGGCTTTTCTTCGCTGTGAATGCGTACATGTGTATCTAGAGCACTTTTATGAGAGAATTCCTTAGAACATATTTCACAGGCAAATGGCTTTTCTTTTGTGTGAATACGTAAATGGCTTTTTAGATTTCTTTTCTGAGAGAATTTTTGAGAACATATTTCGCACACATATGGCTTTTCTTCGCTGTGAATGCGTACATGTGTATCTAGAGCACTTTTATGAGAGAATTCCTTAGAACATATTTCACAGGCAAATGGCTTTTCTTTTGTGTGAATACGTAAATGGCTTTTTAGATTTCTTTTCTGAGAGAATTTTTGAGAACATATTTCGCACACATATGGCTTTTCTTTTGTGTGAATACGTAAATGGCTATTTAGATAACGTTTCCGAGATAATTCTTTAGAACAAATTTCACACACATACGGCATTTCGCCTGTATGAGTACGTGAATGTCTATTCAGACTTCTTTTATGGGAGAATACTTTAGAAAATGTTTTACCCACATGACTTTTCTTTTGTGTGAATGTGTATTAAGAGCATACATGTCAAAGAATTCTTTTGAACATATTTGACACATGGCATTTCGCCTGTATCAGTGCGTCGTGTATTAAATTACT
Source organism: Salticus scenicus (assembly GCA_963930645.1). NCBI lineage: Eukaryota > Metazoa > Arthropoda > Arachnida > Araneae > Salticidae > Salticus > Salticus scenicus. Next base: position 245,073,773 of record OZ005660.1, read on the forward strand.
TTTATGAGAGAATTTTTTAGAACATATTTTTTTCTCGTATGGCCTTTCTCCTGTGTGAATGCGTAAATGTCTATAACCTTTCTGAGAGAATTCTTTACAACATATTTCACACATATATGGCTTTTCTTTCGTGTGAAAACATAAACGTGTATTTGAAGCACTATTATCAAAAAAATTTTTAGAACATATTTCACACACACACATTCCTTTTCTTTGGTGTGAATGCGTAAATGTTTATTTTAATTACTTTTGTTAGAGATTCCTTTAGAATATATTTTACATACATATGGCTTTTCGTCTTTGCATGTGCATGAATGCATATTTTTTGCACTCTTGTCTTCTATATAGATATCTCTTTCTAAAAAAACATTTAGAACACATTTCACACACATACATGTTTTGTCCTACGTAAGAGAATGCATGTATACTATGATGTATGTACTATGATGAATATAATTGGGTTTTCATATGTATGAGTGCTTATATGCATATCCATATTAACAAAAAATTTTGTGTATTAGGCCTCATTACAGAGGGTTGGCAAAAATTTCCATATATTGCATGGATGCAATGAGGGAAATCAACTTTCTTTGCTAACTAATTTTTATCTTTTAACAGAAACATGCTCACGTAATAACGGAAATTATTTCGAGAAATTTAAATTGCACCTTTCACAAAATTGAAGCGCTGATTGGTGTATTTTCAAGATAATGTCGCCCTCTATCTGTCAGATGAAAATTACTACCTTTCCATCCTACTCTTTTAATATCCGTGCACAGAATATTTCTTCTACCAAGACAAGACACATAGGTTGGTTGGTTGGGTTTTTTTACGTCGCACTAGTGTTGCTTGGACCAAGACACATAGGAACCTTATCAAATCGTTTTTTGCAACAATAATGAAAAATGTAAGCAGAATTAAAGCAGAAAAACCACAGTGTAGTTACATGTAACGTATTAATATTAAATACAAGTTAAAAAAATATATTAAATCAAATATAACACCTGTTAGACATTTTCAGCCTTTGGATCACTTTGACGGATACAATTGATTCTTGAGATCACCCCTCGAGCTATTGACCGGTTGAAAATATGCCTGGAAAATTTGTTACCTTTATCATAAATCGTAAAGAACCTTAAAAAAAAACGGGAGCTTTGGGAGTGCCTGCAGCACGGAAGAAGATTCTGCTCTTTTTTCTTTTAATCCGTGGCCTGCAGTGATCGAAACCACCGCTTACCTCCACCTGAAGTTGTAGAAAGCATAGATGTTGTACCCATAGATATAGTAATAAGACATAGATTGATCAGCGGGGACAAAAAGTGATGCCTTTTTTTCTCGGGGAAAGACGGCCATTTTACTGTCTTTTGGATGTCTTTCCCCGAGTGAATATACACTGGATTACACACAGATAATTTAGCAAATTAAATTTATGAATAATTTATGTACTAAAGATGAATCAAAAAACTCCAGATACTCAATTTTCTTTCTCTCTTTTCTTCTTCTTTTCCTCTTTTTTTTTTTTTTTTTTTTGTATGGAATAACGACATATAAAGAAATTTATCGTTTCCGTTTTACTATATCTGTCTGGTTAATAGTTTTTTTTTTTGGTCGAAAAAGCTATTAGACTTATCTTTTGAGATATTCGAGTTAACCCTTTAACTGCCAATCGCAATACAGTCGATAACAAAAGTGTCCGATCATTAGCAAAAATTCCTATGTAAAAAAAGTCCACTTCATACGGTTTTCGTTAATAAATCCTTATCGAATCGTGTTCTTAGACTGACTCATCTTCAGGAAAATTTGGGTTAACCTTTTAACGGCCAGTCACAACATATAGCAGAAATTGGGTTAGCTCGGAAATGGAGTGCGGACAGGTGGGCAAGCAGACAGGCAGAAAACTAATTAATGTCATAATATTTTCTTAAACCTCGTTCGAAAATTTAAGAAACGCTTAACACAACTAAAAATGCAATTCTAGCAATTTCGAATTATAGCCCCTAATATGAATGAGATTCGACTACACTTGTATTCAGTTGGACCTTGACCAAAATTGGTGCTGATTAGATTTGGGAACCAATCGCTCAAGAGGTGGCGCTGCCCATCCTATTTTTTTTCTAAGAACTTAACATGACAGTATAGGACAAAATTTCATATAAATGTACATAATGTGAGTTATTTTTAACGCATGAATGTAAAATTTATATAAATTATTGATAATAGCAGTAATAAACTTGAAAAAAAAAAATGTGTGCATGTAGGAGCATTGCTTTCCTCCTGTGAGGGAAGTGCCCTTCCCTTGGGACCTGCGTAAATTTTTAATGTGGATATTTTAGAAAGAACTCGTCAATATTTCTAAAACGAATGGTTGAACCATAGATCAGTATTAATTTAAAACAAGGCCACCGATTTCTTTTATTTTTAATGTTAAATACATATATATATATATATATATATATATATATATATATATATATATATATATATATAGACATTTATATATACAGTCGAACCTCGTTAACGTGAATTACTTTTAGCATGAACTGTTACCACAATCCCCGTCAAAATGAAGATACTTTAGTTATATGACGATCAGTTACTGATAGCACGAACTACATTAACAGATTTTTGATCCTCCTTGAAATTCACGTTAACGAGGTTCGACTGTATATCTTTTCATGTCTGCACAAAAATGATTTTTTTCAGCATTTATTATTATACTACTTTAAGAAAAAAATCGTCTGCATTCATCATGGAAAATATCTTTAATAAATTATAACTTAATAATTTGTATTGCATAAATTTGTATAGGATTATATATAGAAGAAAGTCTTGTGGTAATACTAGTTATAATATATTAAAACAAGCGGACGTTACCTCTGCCGCTGCTAGCTTCATTTAACAGAATTTTGAAAATTCGATATCACTTACTAAAAAAAAAACTTAAAAATATTAAAATAAAAAAAAGTATTCCATTAAAAACCAAAACAGTACTCAAAGCAAAATAATAACAAAGCAACTGATTATAAAAAATCATATTTTCCAAAAATTAGTTAAATTTAACTTATTTATGAAAACTTATTCCACTTCCTTTCATAAATGTATATGTACAATTGAAAGCCGCGCAATATTTCTGCATTTACAATATATATCAACTTTTTATTCCATTATTGTTTCCGAGTTTTATACTCTCTCATTGCTGATGCAAAAAAACTTTTTCGGCTAGAACACCTACATAGACAGGCTGACGCATCCGCCATTTTCTAACCCACAAGACCGGCTGACTATTTATTATTCGTGGTTTTTCTGCAATAAATTGCACGAATAACTCCAGAGGAGGGCATCGCCTGTTTACATTTTCTTCTAATCCAGAAAGAAGGAAAAAGTGGATTATAAATTGCAGATACAACTCGTGAATACCCGGAGCAAGAGCACAACCTTGTAGTGTAAGATTTCTCTTATTTTCAAATTATTTCATTTTATTTTCAAAGTTGTTTGACAAATTTAATATGAATGTACTGTTTTTTTAAGTTATTGTTTTAAATTCTTTTAAAAATAACTTTAATATTACATTTCTTTTAATGTGAAGGGTTGCAGTTTTGAGAATGTTGGCGATGTTCTTAAAATTGCCAACTTGTTTGTTTCGTTACAAGAAGTTCTAGCTCTCTTGATCTGTATAGAAGTTTAAAAGCGATAACAACGCTAATCAGGTAACCTAGCTTTTTCTACCGCCAACACTTTCCCAGACGGGATAGAAAATGGCGGACATTGCGCCAGCTCTTATCATATAGGAGTCTTATTTTCGGCATCAAAAATCTTTGCACGTTAACATAGGGATGATAGATCTATATATATTACTATATCTATGGTTGCATAATGTTTTCTTAACTGAAGTGAACTCAAGGAGAGCTCAACGTGAAAAAGATCTGTTCATCATCATCATCCTGTTTTATACTGACCAAATGTCCCCATTTTCTGGGGACAAATGAGGACGCCCTTTTTTTTAGAGCATTTTTCTAAGTTTTAAAAAAAATGTAGAAACTAAATTATTAATCAATAATACTTTATTTTTAGTCCTTATTTATTAGGAATGAAAAAATACATCCATAATTTGATAATTGTAGCAATTTTTAATGCTTCTCTATTATAAAGGTACATTGCCTCAGCCTATTTTATAGGAGCTCTACTTTATCGGATGTAAGACTAATATATAACACAGACTTGATCGTTCGCCGTCACTTGTACGTCAAGTCGGTCTTTGCTAAACCATAACTGCGAACCGGCTTTTGTGCAGAGTTACCCATTTGGCGCAGTTATCGCTTCTGCGACGTTTTTACCAAATATACTGCGACGTTTATAAAATAAGCTCAGCCTATTTTATAGGAGCTCTACTTTATCGGATGTAAGACAACTATATAACACAGGCTTGATCGTTCGCCGTCATTTGTACGTCAAGTCGGTCTTTGCTAAACCATAACTGCAATACGGCTTTTGTGCAGAGTTACCCATTTGGCGCAGTTATCGCTTCTGCGACGTTTTTACCAAAGTGTAAATAAAAGAAATTCGGTATCAGCGGCAAGGCACGTAGAAGCTTTGACCTGCGGTTGGAGATGCAAAAAACCCGGGAATTTAAAACCAAGGGGAAGAACCCGGGATGGATGGTTGGATGGTTGGGTTTTACGTCGCACTAGTGCTGCGCAGATGGGCAATTGGCGACGGTCTGAGACACATCCCTAGAGGTGGTCCGAAGACATGCCATCACAATTTTGATCCTCCACGGAAGGGATGGCTCTCCCGCTTCGGTGACCCCAGAGGTATAATTTTTGATGGGAACATGGAGGACATTGCGGCCACGGCAGATTTGACGTGCACCAGCCAACATTAGTGTACAAGACGGTCTTCCGCCGGCTCGAGTACCGAACCCGCAATCTTCCAATTACGAGGCCGGCGCTCGACCGACTGGGCTACCGCGGCCCCGGAAAAACCTGGGAGTTTTGTGAAACAAACTGGGAACTTTGGGAATTTTGCGGTAAAAAAACAAATTAGAAATCTCTAAAGCAAATAATAAGTTGTTTACTTAATACAGTACGACGCAAAAGCTCAGACAATGACGTTATTCATCTTTAAAATTTAGAATGATGACGTCAGAATTACAAAAATCTGTATATATATTTAAAATATGTTTTAAAATGCTATAATCAAAAAACAGTCGTTTGATTTGCTATAATTTTAATTTTTTTGATAAAAATAAAAATTTGCTTGTTGCAAAAGTTTACACACGATTATGAATTTCTGTGAATATTTGCTGGCATATGCAAATTCAAAATCGATGATGTCACAGATTTTGAGAACTTAAGTTCTGCAAACGATAACGCTTCGTAATCGACATGCCGCGAGTTAAAAAAATTCAAGGGAATGAGGTTTCAATGATTTGGCAGTTGAAAGCTGAAGGGAAGCGCGTTTCAGAAATTTTGGCTATTATTAATAGATCTAAGAAATCTATTCATCGAGTGATATCGCGTGGTTGTGAATATAAATCAAAATGTAGGTCAGGGAGGCCACGTGTAAGAAATATACAAGAGGATCGCCTGATACAAAGACTAGCGAGTACCCAACAAATGAGTGTACGTGGAGTTCAAAGGTCATCGAGGCTCTCTGTATCAAAGGTTGCGATTCGTAGATGAATTGTAGAAAAAGGAACAACAGTTTATAGCGAAATGTAAAAGAAAGCAGCTCTGAAGCCACATCATAAGTTACAAAGAATGTTGTGGGCTCGAAAGCACATGCCATTATGAACAGAAATGGCAATCAGTCATATTTAGCGATGAAAAAAAGTAGAATCTAGATGGTCCAGATGTCTGGTCATCGTATTGGCATGATTGAGGAAGGAACCTCTAGGTTTTCTCAGTCGCAGATAAGGAGGGAGCTCGGTGATGATTTAGACAGCCATTTGTTATAAAGGACAAGTATCTCTGACCTTTACCAGTGGTCGTCAAATATCACAGCATTATCCAAAGACATTAGGAAAGAATTTAATGCCATGCTTCTAGGTGGCCCTCAGTGGCAATTTCAACAAGACAATGTTTCGATTCCCACTGCAAACAATACAAAATCATGGTTTAATTCTCATAATATAACAGTTCTCGACTGGCCAGCATGTAACACAGATCTTAACCCTACAGATAATCTGTGGGGCATCATGTCTCGCAAAGTTCATAGAAATGGTAGACAATACTTTTCTGTACAGGAACTCAAGACATCTATTGAGGATGCATAGTACGACATCAGTCCACAAACTATGCAAAATTTAGTTTCTTCTATGGAATCTCGTATGTATGAAGTAATACAGAAGCACGGATGCACAATTAGGTTTTAAAAATTGTTTATTTAGATTTTATTTAATTTTTGTCTAAACTTTAGAGACAGTATTACAAATTTGTTACCATTTAATTAGTTGCAATATGTACAGTACTACTTTTCATTGTAATAAATATTGTTTATATGCACAGAACATTACATTTAAGCTATGTTAAGAAAATTTATTAAATATTTTTCGAAATCCTCATGAATTTCTTCATTGTCTCAACTTTTGCTTCGTACAGTATAAACGGCAATTTTAAGGACTTTGATAAGCTTATAACATTATTTTAATTTATCATTTTATTTTCAATTTATCAGAACTGCAGCCAAATCATAATTTGAAAAGAAACTTAAGCTTTCTTTATTAAATTAGCACTTAAGATAAATGTATTGGTACAATGTTAGATACAATTTTCATATTACACAAGCTGAAGAATTAAGGAAACCAATGTGCATAATCCTGTAGTAGTTTGAGAAGAGAAATAATTAAGGTTTGAAAACTTCTTTAAAAATTTCTATTTTTAAAGAATTATTTAAAATAATGAAGTGGTATTTAAAAAGAAGGGATGACATTTTGTGCAATTACTACAGTGGTATAGTTTCTTTTACAAGTTATTTTCATAAATATTTCTAATTAGAGTTTGTAAAAAATTTATGTTAAATTTCATACAATGAAAATTTTTTTATGAAAATTTATACACATATTGTTTTCCTGATTTTTCTGCATTAAAAAAAAAAAAAAGTTTCTGCATTGAAGTGGGGAAAATTTTCGAATTACTTATATATTTCCTTAAAACAGATTAAATTTAAGAATTCTTCTTTTTCTTCTTATTATTATTTGCAATTGGAAAAAAAAAAAAAAAAAAGAAGAAGAAGAAGAAGAGAAACAATTTAAACATTACCAGGTAACAAACTAATTTCTTAAATACTTCATTTGAGTTTAATGAAATATAAATTTAGTTGGGTTTATTTCCTAAAATCTTACGTCCAATTTTCTAATTGTTTCATAGTACATTCATAAACGAATTATGAATAAAAAAATTAAATGTTATTGATTCTCATTAAGAATGGAAAGGATATCTCAAGAGCATAACAAAATAGCATTAATGAATAATGACAGGAACATACAGTTAGTGTTAGCTTCGCATTAAGCCGCTGTGATTGCCAGAGAGTTAATTATAATTAATTATTTTCTTCGATTAAAAATAAACATCGAAGATGCTCGAATTAGCGGGAAAGGGAAACGAAATGGAAATCTATGCAGGAATTAAAGTTGAAATTAATTTAAAGATTGGAGGCTAAATAATTAACAAAAGTTATAAAAATATTCATAATTTCAAAATTCCCAGTTTTGGGGAATTTGAATATTCCCAATTTTGTTTTAAGTTTCCAAGAAAGAAAAACGGGTGTTTTGAAAGCCTTGCATCTCTACCTGCGGTTAATTAGATTTGTTTAATAATACATTATTTTACTATAATGATTTTTTTTTCTTTATTTTTCCTTATTCATTTATTATACATGTAAGTTTATTAGACCCACATAAGGAAAAATAAACGGAAGTCAATTTCATTTTAACATTTATCAAAAGCTTTTAGTTTTATTAAAAATCTTGGGAGCAAATAGCATTGAATTTTAGATTTACTTTCTCTTTACTTCAATTTTTCTTACAAACAGATACACATTCAAACGTCAGAAGATACCATGAAACAGTTTGAACATTTTGCTATGATTTCGCAAAAAGTAAGGGTTAGTATTATGAACTTTCAATTAGCTCTTTAGTCCATGTAGCAGCTCGTGTTCGCAAAGATTTTATATGTAACTTTTTCTTTGTGCTGATGGCAAGCTTGCGTTCATGTTCAGTTTATTTATGTTTTAGTATTCGTATGACGTTTGGTTAATATCCTATGTAACTACTACAAAAATTTTCGTTTTCTGTAACTACGTTAATTAAAACTCAAGATCTAATCTCTGCTACTTAATTTTGTTAAACTGTGAACAGGTTATGGGGCCCAGATTGGTGTCCTACTGCGCCAGAATTAATTGAAAAGTATCGAAGTAAGCCTATTCAATGTGATCGAGATTCACGATGTAAAACTGAACTTGGTGATGTAATTAATAGCTAATTCTGGAAATATTTACGACAGATAAACTTCTTGGCTCAGAAAATTGGGTAAGGTGGAAATATATGGTAGAAGGTCTGCTTATGGTAGAAGGTCTAAAATGCAATACGCATACGAGGTGTGTATTGGCGAAATCATAAAGCCAGAACCGGTTCCCGTAGATTCTACAGAAGACTTTTATAATGCATACAACAGTGTGTTAACCAAGTTCGATAAAGGTAATAGAGCTGCTCGAGGAAAGTTTTTCCCGGACACTTGATTTTAGAATATGTGATCTTGTAGCGGTGTGTAAAACCGTCAGGGAAAAATTGCTTGAATTATTCGAACAGAAAAACACACAAGCACAATATGCATGTCAGTTGCAATTTTCATCATTTGCACGAGATCCTACAAGTACAATGCCTATGCATATAGCGCAATTTAAGCGCCTAGTTTAACGTATGTCTGATTTAGGTATTAAACCCAATGACTTTGTAAGAATGAGTAAACTCTTGGAAACTTTATCTAGTGACTTTTAACCTTTGTAAATGTCTTCGTGTACAAGGCCTGAAAAGCAACAAACACAAACAGAATTGAAAAAACTATAAGTTGCAGAAGAGCAGAGAAGACTGACAGAATATTCTCGAGAAACTGAACTTACTGCTTTACATGCCACATCCAATTTGGGGAAATTTCGAGGTAGTACATCCAAATTTGAAAGGGCCTGCAAATAAACAGGAAAAGCAATATAAATGCTTGAAAGTAAGACTCCTATATGATAAGAGCTGGCGCAGTGACCGCCATTTTCTAGCCCGTCTGGGAAAGTCTTGGCGGTAATAAAAGCTAGGGTTACCGGATTAGCGTTTTTATCGCCTTTAAACTTCTATACAGATCAAGTGAGCTAGAACTTCTTATTACAAAACAAACAAGTTGGCAATTTTAAGAATATCGCCAACATTCTCAAAACTGCAACCTTTCACGTTAAAAGAAATGTAATTTTAAAGTTAATTTTAAAAGAATTTAAAAACAACAACATAAAAAAACAGTACATTCATATTAAATTTGTCAAACAACTTTGAAAATAAAATAAAATAATGTTAAAATAAGAGAAATCTTACTCTAAAATGTTGTGCTCCTGATCCGGGTATCCGTTACATCTGCAATTTATAATCCACTTTTTCCTTTTTTCTTGATTAGAAGAAAACATAAACAGGCGGTGCCCTTTTGTGGAGTTATTCGTGCAATTTATTGCCGAAAAACCACCAATAATAAATCATCAGCCTGTCTTGTGCGCTAGAAAATGGCGGATGCGTCAGCCTATCAATGTAGGAGTTCTACTTCAAATGTGGAAAACGAGGCCACATAAAAAAGGATTGTAACTACAAGAAAAATACTGTGAATGATAAAAGTTCTAAAGAAGAAGAGGTTTTTATGAGTGAATATCTTGCAGCTGGTAGTGATGACACATGGGTAATTGACAGGGGGCCACATAACATATCACAAACAGAAATGATTGCTTTCAAAGTTTTACAAAATATAAATGCCCAATAGAAGTGAGAGTTGGAAATATTTCAACAATGAGAGCATATGGTCATGGCAAGATATCTGTGAAAATGCTTGTACATGGTAGCTGGAAAGACATTAGAATGGAAAATGTACTATATGCTCGAGATTCTTCAAGAAATTTATTTTCTGTAAGTCAAGCATTAGATCATGGGTCAAAGTTCAACATGTGAAATGACAAATGTGAATTTGTAAAGCCGAATGGTGTCGTTGCTGTTGGAATACGCAATGGAAATTTATTCAGACTTTTATGTAAAATGATTGTACCTCAAGTAAGTGTGCTCAGCACTATTGCAACGTCCTCTTCGGAAGTTCAGTTGAATGAAGTGAACTTTCTTCAAAACTGGCATGAGAGACCAGGACATTTGAATAAGCAACATGTAAAAAATGTCTTCAATCTCAAGGAATTGACGTGCAAAATGACAATGAATTCTGTTAAGTATGCGTATTAGGTAAGCAACATAGATTGCCATTTCAAAATCGACAGCAACGTGCAAAGGATATTGGGAGATTATACATACTGACATCTGTGGACCTCTGGAAGAAAAATCAGTAGGTGGTTCTAATTATTTGTTTGTTTTACTGATGATTATTCTAAGTACAGAAAAGTGTATTTTCTTAAACATAAATCAGAAGTTGTGTGTCAATTTGAAGAATTTTGTGTTTTCTTTAAAAATCAAACGCAGAAACCTATCAAGGCAATACTTAGTCATGGTGGATTAGAATATAATAACAAAGATTTCATAGGTTTGCTGCAGGAAATGGGAACTCAGTTTCGCTATTCTACACCCTATACACCTAAAGAAAATGGATCGGCTGAGCGGAATAACAGAGCTGTTGTTGAACTAGCTTGATCAATCATGATTGCTAAGGATTTACCAAAATCATTGTGGGCTAAAATAATTAGTGCTGTAGTACACATATTGAATCGTGCTGGAACATCAGCATTTGAAGGAAAATCTCCTTATGAAGTTTTTTGGGGTAATATACCAAGACTAGAGCACTTTAGAATTATTGGCACCTTGTGTATTGTCCATACTTCTAAGGAGAAACATAAGAAATGGGATCCAAGAGGTCAAAAAATAATCTTAGTTGGCTATTTAGATGAAGTTGATGGTTATCGTGTATGGTTCAAAGATACAAGAAAGATAGAACGAACAAGAGATGTAGTATTTTCTCCTGAATCAGCATCAGCGTACGCCATTGTCAGAGTTGAACCAGAATCTAATGTTGAACACCCAGATATTACACCCACTACTGAGACTGAGTTTGATTCAGATGACACTCCTGAGGATGTAAACTGTGTTCGAGAACTAAGGGATAGAAAAGCACTGAAAGCGCGTGTATGCCCTATTGAATGTTGTATTTCAGAACAGCTTGAGCCAGAACATTACTATCAAGCAATAAAATCTGAAATCCAATGAATGGCAGATTGCAATGGATGAAGAAATTAAATCGTTATCTGAGAATAAAACATGGTATTTAACAGACCTACCTGAAGGAAGACGATTCGCTGTAAATAAATGGGTGTATAAAGTGAAGTATCATGCCAATGGTGAAATCGATAGATTCAAAGCTAGGTTGGTGGTAAAAGGTTTTTAACAAAGGAAAGGAGTAGGTTATTTTGAAACAATTAGTCCGGTGGCCCGTTTTGAAAGCATCCGCGCTTTGATCAGTGTTGCTGCAAATGAGGGCTTGCAGCTGACACAGTTTGATGAGAAAACTGTCTTTTTGTATGAGACAGAAGAAGAAGAAATGTACATGAAAAAACCAGAAGGTTATGATGACAACTCAGGTCGAGTATGTCAATTAGTAAAAGGTCTCTATGGACTAAAACAATCACCGAGATGTTGAAATAAATAATTCAAAGAATTTCTAGTAAAGTATGGTTTAAAGGCAAGTAATGCTGATCCATGTCCGTTTTCCAACAATGACAAACAACAGAAGTTTTTATTAGCATTATATGTTGATGATGGACTTGGTGCCACGACTCCACAAATAAAGAATAATTTCCTTCGGAAATTGCAGCATTAGTATAAAGTGACACCTAAAGGTGCTAATACTACCTTGGCTGAAAAATGGTGATATTGCAATCAGTCAGAAAAATTATGCTTACAAGGTTTTGGAAAAGTTCAACATGAAAGGTGCCACCAACCCTCATTCTACACCCAGAGAAAGAGGCAATCTTTCAGGGGAAGATTCTCTAAAAGTTGATTTGGAGAAAATCCCTTACAGCCCAGGTAACACAAAAATATCGGCCAATATAAAAATTTGATATTGGCCAACGTAAAATGAACCCCCCCTAAAAGATATCCAGGAATATTATTTTTTGACATTTATTAATGTTGGCCAATATTTACAGACATCTGTAAATATTATATTTTGACATTATTAAATAACATTTTCAGATATTGCCTCATATTATATTTTGTTATTCCTGAATATTTTTTTTTAAATATTTAGCAATATCTATTTTATAGATTTTTGAATATTGTTTCAAGATATTTCTCAATACCCTTTTCTAATATTTCTGAATAACATTTTTAAATATTTGGCTATATTAATTTTTGAGATTTTCAAATATTGCTTCTGGATATTTAGAAATGTTTTTTTAAATATTTCTGAATAATAATTTTTAGATATTCAGCTATATCTATTTTTGAGGTCTTTGAATATTACTTTATGATATTCTAAAATGTTTTTTTCATATATTTCTGAATAACATTTTTTGATACTTTTCAATATCAATTTCTTAGATTCGTGAATATTGTTTCCCAGTATTAATATATATATTTTGGTGATAAACAGTTGGCAGCTAAAGTATCCGAGCACTAGCAATAATCCCTGTGCAAAAAATGTACACTTCATACTGCCTTGTTAAATAAACCCATGACGAGTTTTCATAGTCAGTCTAAGAACATGACCCGACATGGATTTATTTAACAAAACAGTATTAAGTGTACTTTTTCGATATCGGAGTTATTGGCTAATGCTTGGATACTTTTGCTGCCGACTGTATAACACCAAAAAAAAGTATATCAGTATTGGGAAATCTGAATTTTATCTGAATATATGTTCAGAGAAATGATTTTTTCTTTTTTTTTTCTAACATTATGGAACATCAGAATTAATGGCTGTATGTCAGTCAGTTTCAACCAATCTTCCACATATTCTGTACTGATAAGTATAAAGGATTTAAGTCCAAAAATGTTGACTTTGAGTGAAGTACATAGTCAGACTCAGAAAAAAATTCTCAATCGATTGGTATGAAGGATTTAAGTCTATGTCATTTAGTCTTTGAGAAAATCGATTGGTAAAAAAAGGTTCAAGTCAGAAATTTCCCATTCGTGTATGGTATAAAATATTTAATTCAGTTTTTTCCTCTTTTTAAATGAAAGTTAATAATCACTGAATGGTATAAAGTGCATAAATCAACATAATCCCTTTTCCCTAATCGATTCTTCTGATTTGTTTTTAGTTAAACTTTATTTTTCGTCTCCTCACAATCAAGAATATGGACTTAAATCCTTTATACTTATCAGTACAGTATTATTCAATCGATCTTTTGCTGCGTAGTTTGAAGAGGATCTCTCATTCAAAAATAAAGCTTTTCATATTCTGTTTAATATTCAATAGTTATTGAATTGAGTAATATTCTATAACTAACAAATATTACTCTTTGAGCATAATCAATGAGCATTTTTTTTAGCTCATTAAGCTAAAAAAAAAAGTTCAAAGAACTGAAAGTTCAAAAAACTTCATTTTTCAATGACAGATCGTTATAAAACTAAGCAACAAAAATCCCATACGATAACATAGGAAGGAAGAAACAGGGAATTTGATGTGCAACCTTAATGGCCCTCGTTGGAAGCCCGAGGCAATGTTATTCTATGGGAAATTTTCTTTACTTATAACTAATTAACTGATATATATTTTTAAATTCTGTTTTTACATTCAGAAAATTCCCAACTGTTAAATTGACACTCATTTTTAAAAAACGAATTTTTTTCAGTTTTAATATTTTATTTTGAAATTGCAAAATGAAAAATTTCACATAGTAAAAATTTGTATTTTACAGCTTCGAAATAAAATAGTAAAAATGAAAAAAAATACTTTTTTAAAAAAGGAGCACCAATTTAACAGTTCGGAATTTTCTGAATGTGAAAACAGAATTTAAAAATATGCATCAGCTAATTAGTTATAAATAAAGAAAATTTCCCATAGAATGATATTAGCTTTGGCTTTTATGGCGACGGTGAGTGAAGTGGTCCTTTAATGAGCCACTTTTTGCTTCTAGAATATACATTAGTATTATAATCATGAAAAAAAAAAAAAAAAAACTGAAGTTAGATTTTGCTGTATCAATACTTTTTGATATCTTCTTAATTCCTCATTATTTGCTATTTATACACCATACCATAAGAGCGATTCTGAATAAAACAAAATTTTATGAACTATGCATACATTTTTTTTTTTAAGTATTTCATAGATACATACATTTTTATTTAGAAATTTTATACATCAACCTTGAAAATTCATTTCTAGTAGATTGGAGTGAAAGGCAAATTTTTTATATGAATTATGTGAAAAAATACCAGAGCCGGTAATCAAACCTAGCCTTCTGCTTAAATAAACTAATGTATATCACCAGAAAAGCGGAAGGCCTGGGTTCAGTTTCCGGCTCTGGTATTTTTCACTCAGATAGTATAAATAATCAGCCTTTCACTCCAGTCTATCAGAAATGAATTTTCAAGGTCGATATATAAAATATCTAAATAAAAATTTCGTGGCCTATTGGAGTTGTGCCATGATCAATTTGTTACTTGAAATAGCTACGTGTTTGCAGACTTGGTGACCTTGCCAATGTATATTATGTGAGAAATGCCGACCTGGTTATCAGCCAGGGTAGCTCAATGATTAGAGCATTCCCACGTTAAGCAGAAGGCCCAGGTTTGATTAACGGGTCTGGTATTTTTCCCGCAGGTTTTCCCCTTCCACTCCAATCTCTCAGAAATACACATATATACTGTATGTATGTTTAATCAATTTTGAATACAAGCTATAAAGTAAAATGTATAAAAGTAAATGAAAATTAAGAATTAAATAAAGAAAACCTATTAAATGAAAAAGGTTAGTTATTCATTTGAATCAAAATAAAAATTTCTAAAATATTTTGATTAAATTATATATATATTTTTTTAATTAAATAATTTATGCTTTCAATATTCTATTTACCTGTTCTTTAAAACAAAAAACTGGATTTGAATCAGGGCCTGAAATTTCAACTCAGATTACACTCACAAAAATAAAAAAAATTACTTGTCATAAAATAGATTTTTTTTTTTTAAGTATTTTGGATTTTTAAAAATGTATTTTGGGTTTTTTTCCCCTAATTATTTGAAATGCTTTTAAAAATATTTAATCTCAATTTAAAATCTATGGTTAAAGCAAAGCAGGCCATCATCAAATTTTAAGGAAGCCAGGCAACACTTGGGTACACATGGTTGTGCCTGAATAAGCAGAAATGGACACAAACATTCAAAATATGCACACAAATATATAACTTTAAAATAAAAAAGTACTGAAAGTTGAAATTAAAATTAATTAATATACAAAATAAACAAACAAAAGTTTGGAAAGTACTAATGCATGCATTTATTTCAAAATATGAACAAAACAGAAAAATATTACAAATACAATATAAACAATAAAAATACAAAACTTTTTTTTTTAATTTTAGAAAAAATTTCCTTTTTATTTACATAGAGTTTTGTATGAACACGTACAAATGATATAAAAGTAAATATATTATAGGCTGTCTTTAACCACACTTTGAGGAAGGCTCAACATCATCTTTGCTACCATCAGTGCTCGAATTCGATACTTCATCATCAGTCATGTCTCATGTGTAAAACAAGTCTACTGGAAACATTCACTTGACGTTGTCGAGATCTTTGTCCAATCTTTACCCACTAACAACTCCTTAAAAAAAAAAAAAAAAAACTTTTTTAGAAAAAACTTTTTTTTTTTTTTTTTGCCTTTTTTATTTTTATTAACAGGTCAGCATATGTAAAGAATTGTTCAGTCAATTTCTTTGTTACTATGTTTAAATGTTTGATTTTTCTCTCTCTTACGGTACACTTATATACAGGGTCAGACAAGCAAATTTTTGTGCCCAGGATACTTTAAACTTTTCATACCCCCTTTGATGATCCAACCTCCCCCCCCCTTACCCTAGAAAATAAAGTTTGTTATTACTATAAAATGATCTATAGCAGGCGATAAAACAGACTGACTGGAAAAAGTATTTGGTCAAAAATATATATATATATACGTTTCTGGCTTCAATAAAATTACTCCGCTCAGTCAAACGATATTTTATTCTAAAATTTTATTCATAGGTATGAATAAAACAGCTGAGATAGAAAACATGGGAAAAAAGAAAACTGGGGGATTTAGATAAGATATTTTTAACTATAAGTAAAGTTTTGTGACCATTTCGTAAAATTCCGTGCCCAGGTACAGCTTATACATGCTGAAAAAATTATATATATAGTTTTTAAATGCTTTTTTGACTAAAAAGGTAGACAATTTTACATATATCTCAACTTATACATTTTACTACAAAATAATAATAATAATAATAAAATAATAATAATATAAATAATACAATCCAAACTATTACTTTTTTTTGCGTGTGCGTGTGTGTGTGTGTGTGTGTGTGTGTGTGTTGTTGTTCAGTTAAGCTAAACAGACTTTCATGAAATTAGACTTAACTTTTTTTACTTTAAACATTTATAGAAGTAAAATTTAGAAATATTTATTTGTAAATTTTATATAATATGTATAGCAATAACTGGAAATTGGTCATAAATTTTCGTAAACATGCATTGAAAACTATATATTTAAAAGATAATTGCAAAAATATTTAGGGTAGATAAAATTTGGACATTAGATTTTTTCAATCTTTTTCGATGAATACATGTTAAAATGGTATTTTTATTATTATTATTATTATATATAAAGAAAGGCATCACTTTGTAAATAATATATGCAATATGCAAGATTGCATAAAAAATATTTATGTAAAAAATGTAAATAGACTGACAGTATTAAACATACATATTAAAAAAAATATATTTTGTTTAATAATATGTGCAAAAGAAGAAAAGAAAGAGAAAAAAAAAAAAAGAAAGAAAAAAAAACAGTGATTATGTAAAAACTATAATTACACTGACAATATTTACATATTTCAAAAACACAAATTCATTTTCCCTTGAGAAGCTACATCATTCACAATAATTTAATACCATCTTCTAGACAGAAATCTTCGAGTTAGGAATCGGCTCAGTTTGATTTGATCATCAACAAATTGTTAACTGATATGATTTCTTACATCAGCTTTTATTAGGTTTAACTGAGTAAACCCACTTTTACCTTCGGAAATATTCAACTGTAGAATTAACAAAAACTGTAGAACTTTTCATATATTCACATATTGTTCGGAGACAAAAGATTCAGTTTCATTTAGAAATCTCAGCCAAGCTACTTGTCAAGAGAGCATAGCTTTGAAAAGTCTTTGTGAACTTTATTTTAACAGCCAATCATCTATGACTCCAGTAACAGGATTGAGGAATACGATGGAATAGACCTGTTTACATGGAACTGTTTGATGGGATTGGGAAAGTTATTATATAGGATAAGGGGAAAAAAAGAACAGGCGACAAATATCTAAGATTAGAATTCTAGGCATCGAAATGAAAAATCTGGTCGCAAAATACACCAAATGACTGCTTATTTCTAAACTTGCTTCCATAGGTAAGCAATACTTGAAAAGCAAGTGTGTGACTGATTTTTTCTCGAGGAAAAGTAACGAGACTAATTTTTACATGATCATGGGTGAAAGTAAAAAATTTTCGCTGGACTGAAGTATATATATATTTTTTTGTAATATTGGGTAAAATATAATAAACTCATACATAATGTATGTAGATATTCAAAACATACATTTCCAAGGGTTACATTAATAAGCATAAGTTTGAAAACTTAGGAAAATTATTTATTAATATAAATGAATTAACATTAATAGGGGTTGATTCAGAAAAAAATTGGGACCTTTATTTGCCCCAAACAAATATTAATTCAATAAAATTGGCCTATCTCTATTATAACACATAAAAAAAAGACTGAAAACTTTCACCCATGTACATGATTGCATTTAGCGCACCTTTTGAAATATGTTAAATTGCTAGCTTTTGTCAATGTAGCAGGTGTTGTATTGGGTTGCGTTCCTTGAAGCCTCATTCTGGAATAGTCGACTTTGTGAAATCTGCAACTTTTCGGACCAAGTCTTTTGCAGATTACAGAATTTTGCAGATTAAAGATCACTACTTTTTAGTTTACATACCGGGTGATTGTAATTCAACTTGGCCCAATTACAATACTCTGTAGCAAATGTCAAAAAAAAAAAAAAAAAAAAAAAAAAAAAAAAACTAAAACTAAAACTGCTGCATAAAAATTCTTAAATTATGGCAAACGTTTGATTTCGCTGCGGAAGCAATGAACGTTAAACAGTTAACATAGTATATGTTAAATTTAGTTATGTGGTACTTTTTAGTTTTTTGTAATAAGATATTATTTTTAAGTATGTTTTAAAAAAAAGTAAACACACTAAAAGTTTTTGAGAAAGACTAATATCGTTTTGATTAATATAAAACAAAACTTTAAGCTTTTAAAAATTCAGTGTTAAGTATTAATTTTCATGTGTATTTAAAAAAATAATAATAATAATAATATTTTTATAATATTCAGCAATTAATTTATAATTAATATGTAACTAAGCTTCTTAAATTCTCAGAATTAACATGAGGCAAGAGAAATATAAATTCCTTCTGGAAATGTATAAAGTATTTAATATTTACTAGTACAGATTTTTTTTTTTTTTTTAGTTCAAGCTGTAAACAGGCATACATATTTATACAATTAATAATAATAAATAGCTACAAAATTATAGATAAATGGCAAGTGTAATAAATATAGATTAATATAATTATTTTCAAACTCGTTAATTTACTGTGTATGTTATGTTTTGCTTTATTCCTGTGTTTTTAACACTTAGCTTATAAAGTTTATAAATGATGTCAAAATTCATAATTAACACTTTGAAATTTTAGAATTTCATAAATAATAATTATAAACATACAAAATATGTCTATGCAAGCTATTCTTACATAATGAAGAATTTTGCAAATTTATAACTTAATAATAAAACGATTTTATTCATACGGTATACATGTTGATTTATAAATATAAAGCAAGTTATAATTACAAATTAAAATGTAAAGAATTTTTTGTTCTGTTTTCGTTAGCTGAAATTTTTTCGATAGTACTTGGGTGGCGACCTAGTGATATTAGTTGAGCATACTAATATCTACCGACTATTTCAAAGTGTTGCATTAAAGAAAGTTAATTTGGAAAATTCCTTCACTATTTTAGAATTTCAATAACTAAACCTTTTGGTGCCTATGCTTTTATAAATTAAAACAATTATAAAAACATTTAACTTTATACATTCTGCAACAAACAACGTGACAAGTTTGTTGCTTTGATTAATAAACATACAAATTTTACCACAGGAAACAACTGACTGACTATTAAATACACTCATTTTGACTTCTCTATACTAAGAAATAGGTTTAAACCAAACAAACAAATTAAGCACTTAAGATTTAGGAGATTGATTTCTATGATTAAAACTAACATCTTCACTATATTTAGAAGTATTAGCATCGGTTTTATTAGGCCTATATATAGGACTAATGAAACCGATTGATTATCAAAAATAAACGAATATTATTAGAAAATACAACACAAAGTACAAAATATAGATAAACGTTATTAAATACAAACCTTTTAACAAGATATATTAATTATTAGCTCAGCGCCACAGGCCGTCCACCTCTTGTTTTTATTAAAAACTTTTATTATTATAGATAACCAGCAATCGAGAGCTAAGATGCGTTCGCGTTGCCGTTGCCAATTGCCAAATGAGAAGCACGGGAAAAGATCTCCGTCATAGTCATATTTTTGAGTGTCTGCATTTCGTCATACGATCTTTTGACGGATATTGTCAAAATTAAAGAAACAGAGCTCGAGGATTGCTGAATCGTCAAAAATAACAGTTTTATTTCTGAGAGTGTTACATAAAAATGTTGGTCAATATCCTATGAACATCGGCCAATATTTTGAATGGCGCTGAATGTCAAACTTCGAATTTACAATATCTACTGATATTCACAGATGTAATTCGTAATTACTATTGAAACATAAAACATTTAACAAAGTTGTTTTCATTACATATAACATTTTATTTAGAAGTAAGAAGAGATATATCTCTTTATAAAACGATATAAAGTGAATGACGTACATATGACATATAATACTGACATGACTAATAATAAACTATACTAATAACATATAATTTTTTTATATCTTGAGAATTCTCAAGATATAAAAATATATTATTTTACGAATATCAAGAAATATTTCTGAATATCTGAAAATGATATTTTCGAGAATATCAAGAGATATCTCTAGATGTCAGCAAAGAGATATTGTATCAACGAATGTCAACAAATATTGCTGAATATCGTACAAATGATATCATTACTACATTGGCCAATGTAAATCAGACATTTAAAAAGAAGATGTGAAATATTATATTTCTTAAAAAGGGACAAACTTCTAAAACTAAATACTTTAATATACTTATTTCTACATGAAAAAGATATAAGTAATATAAAAAACTTTGTTAAATGCTTTTTTAAATAATAATTTTTAATTATATCTGTGAATATCAGCAGATATCATAATTTCGATGTTTGACATTCAGAGGTATTCAAAATATTGGCCAATATTAGCAGGATATTGGCCAATATTTTTGTGCTACCTGGGAGACAGACTGTTGGAAATTTGATGTACATGGCAGTTGCTACTCGCCCTAATATTGCCTTTGCTGTATCATATTGTTCCCAATTTTTAGATAAAGCTGAACAGAGACATTGGTAAAAGGTTAAAAGAATTCTGAAGTACATAAAAGGAACATATAATGTAGGAAATTGTATTTATCAGTTGTTAGCTTCCCTTCTGTTGTGTGACGTCACTGCTACGTAGTTATGACGAGATTACTTAGTCACTGTATGCGCGCGCACCTTATGCGCACTATGTTTTTGTCAGCTAGACGTATAGTCATTCTGGGAAAAAGACGTTCCCGCTTACGTAAACTAATGTTTCGTTTTAATGTTTAATAATCATGTATTGTCCCTTTTGTTTTGTTTATAAATGTTTAATGTCCTAGTAGCCTATGGTCTTTACCCTATTATAATATAGAATTAATATTCATATCAGGTTTCCAGCCTGGAACATTGGAGGCATATAGTGATGCAGATTACGCTAGTGAGATAACAACGAGAAAAAGTGTCTTTGGTATTGTATTTAAATATACTGGAGCAGCCTGTGGCTGGGCTAGTCGTCGACAGCAATGTGTCATTAAGTACCACACAAAAGCAGAATATGTAGCTGCATGTGAAGCAAATAAAGAAATAATTTGGTTGACACGTCTCTTTGATGACATTGCCCCCACTAGCCACTATACCTACCCTGAAAGTGGATAATGAAAGTGCAGTTCGTTTGGTGAAAAATCCAGAATTTCACCAACGAACCAAACATATTGACATCAAGTTTCATTTTGTACGTGAAAAATATTTATCTGGGTAAACTCACAATTCAACATATTGATGGTGAACATCAACCTGCAAATATTTTTACAAAAGCGCTACCAAAAGCATGCTTTGAACAAAAAAGAAATGTTCTGGGTATGGTAAAAATAACAGAATTCTGAGTTCAAGGGGAAGTGTTAATATTATGAACTTTCAATTAACTCTTTACTCCATACACCTGCACGTGTTCGCAAGGCTTCTACATGTAAATTTTTCTTTGTGCTGATGGCAAGCTCTCGTTCCTGTTCAGTTTATTGATGTTGTAGCATTCGTATGACGTTTGGTTAATATCCTATGTAACTACTAAAAAAATTGTCGTTTTCTGTACCTACGTTAATTAAAACTCAATATCTAATCTCTGCTACTTAATTTTGTTAAAGTGTTAACAGTAAGCTTCATAAATGACAGATAATTCTGGCTCTTTTAAACTAATAGTACACAGAAAGTGCCGGGTTTGATTCCATATCTTTCTCATCAGTCATTCCGAATTTTCCCTGTTTTTCTCTGAAAGTTACATGAATACTAGCTAGGATTTCTTAGAAAGATGTTTTTAAGCTGTTCCATGTAAAACAGAACTTGAATATAAGAAAGAACTTGTGTACTATAGAAAAGCGATATTTTAGAAGGATGATCTTTGAATAGAGGTCGTTTAGAAAGTCATAATAAAGGCAAATGATTCTATAAATTGTATAATTTTAACTATTCTTATATACATTTCTCGCCTCTATAGTTTTTTTTTTTTTTTTCATAAATATTATCAGTTTACTTGAATTTTAAAAGCGTTTTAGTAATTAGTTCGGCTGATGGTAAGCTTGCATTGCATATTATTAATTGTATGTTCTACAGTGTCAAAAGCTCTTGCGATAACCGTGACAATATTACGGTTCTTGCTATTTTGCTTTATTCTATATGTGTTAGAAGAAAGTATTGGATTCGTGAAAATTTTTGAATTCTAGTTTTCGATGGATTTACATGTTTTTAAATGTCCTGAACACAATTCGACTATTTTTTAAAAATGTCTGTCCGTGTGTGTATATCACAAATTTTGAGGGTGCTAGTATCTCATGAGTCAACGAAGGAAATTTAACTAATTAGTTGGACCCCGATCTAAACTGGTACTGATTAGATTTGGGGATCAATAACTCAACAGGTGGTGCTGTAATCTCGTTTTTTTTTTTTTTTTTTTTTTTCTCTCTTTCTAAATTTTTAACATCGCAGTATACGGCAATATTTTGTATAAATGTACATGATTTATTTTCAATGTCTAATTGAAAAATTGATATGAATTATCTATTTTATTAGCACTAGACTGGGAAAATGTGCATGTAAGAGCATGGCTTCCTCTTTTAGGGGGGTGAAAGTTTTCAATACGAGTATTCTTGAAAAGAAATCATGAATTCCTTTAAAACGAATGGTTAAACCATAGATCTATGGTAACTTAAAAAACTTTTTTTTTCCATCTTAACAATATATATATATCTTCTCATGTTAGCACAAAATGGACTTATTTTCGGCATTTAGACTTATACATCTGTCAGATAAAAATACTCTCCACTCAAAATAATTTTAATATACAGTTTTGACAACAATTTTAAGATTAAATTAACGGACACTGGTTGAGAGACTCTGCTTTTGAAGCTAATAGACCAGATGTGTTAGCTTAAGTACCAGGTCGTATTGATTAACCTATTCAGACATTTCTTTCAATTATGACAGTAATTGTTTTGAAATTTTATTTATTATGGTTGTATACTTTGTCAAAGATTTTAAATTAGCAATATTTTGCTTAAGTCAAATATAAATATTAATAAATTTGACCAAACAGAATCTAGTTTAGCAATAAAATCCTATTTTTAACCCACACTGTAAAGAAAGTTGTAATTTTTCCTGCACTTTTTGTTCTATATTTTCAAGCATTAATGCTGATTAATAAATTATGCACTAAATGCTGTTAAAATCGACTTCCAGTGGACTTTAGACGAGAACATCTGCGCGGAAACATAACATCCGTGTCTCTGAACTGAGATGCAGATCCCAAACAACACAAATTCGTCTAGATTAAGTCAAAATACGTAATCTGGATGTATAGCCATGTCCATATTACAGCCAGATTTAGTCTATATTTCATCAGATTTTGTAGATCATATGTAGAAATATCCTCACCTGTTACGTCTTATATACGTCTTTTAGCTGTAAACAATAACGTAAAATAGATGTATAGTGAACATAATATAGACATGTCTGTATTACAGCCAGATTCAATCTATATTTCATCAGATTTTGTAGATATTATGTTGAAATGTCCCCAGCTTTTACGTAATAAGTACGTCTTTTAGCTGAACAAAATAACGTAAAATGGACATACGTGAACATAATATAGACATGTCCACTTTCGTTCATATTAAGTTTAAAAATTACCCATGTTAGTTCATTTCAGCGGTAGGCCCGGGTTCGATTCCCGGCTCTGGTGTTTTTCACATAGTTAGTATTAAAAAAAAAAAAAAAAAATCAGCCTTCTACTCCAAAATTTTCTGAAATGAACTTTCATGGTTCATGAATAAATTTCTAAATTAAATTACCCATTTTATTTTTAGATTTATTTAAACATAGATGCTGGCAGAATGAAATCCTTAGTGAGTGTAGTTTTATTCTTTTCTTTTCTTTTTTTTTTATAACCAAATACTTATGTCACTGTCATTCTAAGCAAAATCGTTATAATGAGCTTTCTGTGAAATATACACAGAAAGTCCAAACAATTATTTTAAAGCTTTAAACTTATATATATATATATATATATATATATATATATATATATAATTTAATAATTAAAAAGCTTTAAAATATTATTTTTAAAGTTATCTTGATTAAGGCAAAAGGAGAGAGAGGGAAAAGAAATTATCGCACTTATTATCTTTTTTTTATAAACCTAATATTAGTGTCCGATGTTAGTTTAAGCAAAATCTACATAATGGGCTTTCTGTGAAATCCGTAGATAAAGTTAAAAAATTATTTTAAAGCTGTAAACTATTATATATATATATATATATATATATAATTTAATAATTAAAAAGCTTTAAAATATTATATTTTTAAGTTATCTTGAGTATGGCATAAGGAGAGGAAAAAAAAAAAAAAACTTCCTATGTGATTTATTTTTTCGCACAAAATATTTTATATTTTTTACTTTCATTCATTGCCAGCACCCATGTATGTAAGTCAGTTTTTTATGAAATCTAGCTAGGATTCAAACTTAGTTCCTTTGGCCCAATGAACTATTATTCCACTAAGAGTGATGTCCTCATTCAATATTTCACTTGCCTAAGTTTCATTTTTTGTTTATGTAAATAGATGCAGAATTACAAGTGATCTTTTTAAAAAAATATAATCACATTGTGAGGGAAAGGAAAAGTTTAAGGTTGCTCACTCCTTTTGCGACTTCCCATCTCTAATCACCAAATCCCATGTAAGTCTATGGTGAAATTTGTTTATAGAATTACTTTTTACCTATTTGAAATTTTTAAATTTTGTTTTCACATTCAGAAAACTTACAACTGTTATATTTGTACTCGTTCTCAAAAATTGATTTTTTAAAACTTTAAAAGTTTTATTTTATGGCTAAAAAATGAGAAAAATTTATTTAGTGAAACGCATCATTGAACTCAAAATTCAAAAAAAAAAAAAAAAAAAAAAAAAAAATTGGGGAAGGGAGTACTAATTTATTGATTGTGTATTTTTAGAATGTGAAAATG
This sequence comes from Salticus scenicus, assembly GCA_963930645.1. Lineage (NCBI taxonomy): Eukaryota > Metazoa > Arthropoda > Arachnida > Araneae > Salticidae > Salticus > Salticus scenicus. The sequence goes on from OZ005660.1 coordinate 245,099,318, forward strand.
GAATTTAGAAGTAATATTTAGGTAATGTACAATTCTATAAACAATTTTGCCCATAGAATAACAGGAGCTTTGGGTGACCTTGACGATTTGTGATGTATCCCCACGAGTCATAACTTTGATTATGTACTTTAAACATGTTTAAATAAAGGCCAAACAAATTTTTACAAGAATGAAAAATAAACAGATGAAGTTGCGCTGACTTCTGTGCCCCAGGCTTTAATACTTGCCTGCTCACATTTTAACCTTGTTCAGCAAAAATCGACATAACAGTTATACATGAAATTATTCATTACTTAATTTTTAATAATGAAGTTAAACATTTCCTCCAAAAAACCTCATTTTTTAGATGTATTTACAGAACATCTGCTAAGGCATGTTTTTTTTTTTTTTTTTTTTTTTTTTTTTTTTTAAGAACTCTGGTATGAACAATGGCCAGGCGATTTTTGTAAAAATTAATGTTTCTTTTCATTCAAAAATGTTATTAATAAATTTACACTTTTTTATATTCTAACAAAGTGCATGAAGCACTTAAATAAATATTTTTTAATTTTCTATATTTTACATGTTCCACAGTTTTTTCATGGAAAAATGCGAAATGCTTGCTAATTTATATGTATTAACCCTTTTGCTCTCGAAGACTTTTTCGCTTCGGCGAACTAGCAGCACAAAGCGATTTTTCTCTTGTATGCTGAATTACTTATCATCAACATAAATGATTTCGCACACAATTTAATTCTTAAAACTTTTTACCTCTCGAACGCAAAGGGTTAATTCATATTCTATTTAAGAGTTTTCTGCATACACAGGGTGTCCCAAAAAGATTGAAACGCGGTTTAATTCTTTACCAGTTAGAGATGAGAGGGTAAAGTATATTGCAAAAGTTTATAAAATAAGATAAGAAATAAAACTACGTTAATAAAAATATCTTCCTGTTAATTTTCAAAAAATTACATTTTTTAAAATTTTATACGCCCCCTCCAGACAAATTTTGTCAATTAGAAATTTTTTATTTTCAGTGCAATAACATCACTACAAAAAACTGCATTCTTGTATCTTTAAAACTGTATGAATTGTACTTAATTGAAAACTGAGGAATCATATATCAAAATATAAATGTAAATTTGTGACATATTATAAAAGATAAAATGTATCATAGCATTTGCATAAAAACGATTCTTGAGTATGCTGGGCTGATTCACGATCAAGTCACGTAATACATTGTATTTATCTTTTTATAATATGTCACAAATTTATTTTTCTATTTTGAAATATGGTCCCACAGTTTCCAATTAAGTATAATTCATTCAGTTTTAAAGATACAAGAATGCGGTTTTTTGCAGTGATGTTGTTGCATTGAAAGTAAAAACTTTCTAATTGACAAAATTTATCTAGAGGGACCGTATAAAAATTAAAAAAGTAATTTTTTGAAAATTAACAGGAAGACATTTTTACTAGCATAGTTTTATTTCCTATCTTATTTTGTACACTTCTGCAATTTACATTTCCCTCTGATCTCTAACAGATAAAGAATTAAACCACGTTTCAATCTTTTTGGGACACCCTATATATTTAATCTGTGTGAATAAATAATCAACTATATTTCACTGGGGGGGGGGGGGGTCATCATTTAACCTTCTACTTTCATCCCACAATGTACCTGAAAAAAATTTTGAGTCCCTATATTAATCTTTCATTTTCCACGTACAAATATTTAAAATAAAATATTTTTATTTATTATTTATTTATTATTTATTTATTATTATTATTCATTTTTTTTTGTTTTGTTTTATTTAATTTTTTATTTTTTTTTTTTTCTTTTGAAACATTAATTCTCCCTTGATACATGAAAAAATTAAACTTAAAGCAGTAAAATATTTTCTTGAATTTCATAAGTAAATCCAAATAAAATATTTTAATTAAATTTGTTTGAATTAACCTGGCAGGAAAAATCTTCATTTTTTTTATAAAGTAACTTGAAATTAAATGGAACTATACTTTTTTGTATATAAGTATTTTGTATAGTTTATAGTACCTTTTGTATAGTGTGTATAATTACTCGAACACTCTATTACATTTTTCTGTTTCATTATTTAACGACATTTCTTATTTTATCTAAACAACCGTTAATTACATGTTTTAAAAGTACAGCGGAGTCACTCCAGATTTTTACTTTTTTAATAAGCATGTACTTATTCAAATTCAAAGCGTGAATAATAGTGCATCACCGCATGAATAAGTTTTGTATAAAGTCTTTAGTATGCAATGTTGCCTTTATCTTACTTTTTATTTTATACGAAAAGTTTTAACACTGTTTATTGCATACCTCAATTCTTATAGAATGAAGATAAATGCATGAATTTAAGCTCATTCTTGCATTCATCCTTATATAGCATATCAATTTATTTTATTCTAGTAAAAGCCAAGCAAATGATTTTACTTTTTATTACCAACCAAAATTTTAATTATCATTTCATTACCAGTTATTGCATTTTCAAGTATAAAAGACTGCCATTTAACAGCCACAATAATTTCTTGAAAGTGTTTTGTAAAGAAATCAACAGTTAAATGAATAAACTCTTTTTCAGTATATCGAAGAGAGAGAGTTACGGTTTCACAGAAATTATCCACCGATATATATATATATATATATATATGTGTTTGTTTATTTATTTATAAATTCCAATCCATACAGTCGGCAGCAAAATTATTGAAGCACTAGCAATAACTTCTATTTAAATGATGAGCAGTAAATACTGCTTTGTTAAGTAAATATTTGTCGAGTCATGATCTTAGTCTTATGCTGCTTATAAATTAAAATATGATTCTATATATCCATTTTAGTGAAAACAATCAGGTTTTTTTTTTTTTTAATAGGTGGACAATAAAGCATTTATTTCTTTCTGTTATATAAAAATTTTGCCATATGAAATCTTTTATTTTGTGCTTAATGTTTATTTTTTGCATAACACCCCCCCCCCCTTTTTTTTGGTCAATCTTAACCTTAAATAAAAAACTGTTTTGCAATATGTATAATTATAAAAATTTTAAGTATTCTTTATATCATCAATAATGGAAAGAAAACAAAAGAAAGAGATAGCTAGATACAATTGGAGGGTAAATTGAGATACCATTAAAAAAAAAAAAAAAAAAAAAAAAAAAAAAAAATCTGAGAATTATTGCAGGATTGTTTCAGCAATGTTAAAATAATTCTTAAAAAAAAAAAAATAAATAAATAAAAGAGGTTTAAACTTAAAATTTTTATAATTATACATATTGCAAGTTCTGTAATAAGTTAAAATATAAAGGAATTCATATTTAAACATGGCACAGTCAATTTGATAAAATTTATCAATGCATTAGGCTAAAATTTACGATATGGGAATGTAAATAGGATTTTTCAGTTAACTGTTATATAATATAAGAATATAATTTTCTCAACTGACAACTTTTTAAAAAGTTAAATTACTTACAAAATGTTTGATGCATTTTTACATTTCCTACACTCATTACAAGTATACACAGCGGGGTAAAAAAAAAAAACAGGCATTTGTCAATCACATATATGTGTAAATACAGTTTATAACTTATTAATAAAGGAAAAGCAAAAACATTAGAATAATAACTTAATAACGATAAAATCAGAACTAAATATATTTTTATTATTCAATGCATTTTAAAATAATCTCCTTTTTATTTTAATCTAAGAATAAAGGCTTAACAAGAATATTATGGTGTTTATTTAAAGTTTTGTACTTATTATTTAAAGGAGTAACATTTTTACAAATATAGAAAAAAGATATTAATACAAGAAAAGTAAGTTGTTATTTTGTCACAAAGTATATATATGCTTTCAATTAGTTTTTCATAGACTCCAATGAAATTTTAAAAAAAATCAGAAGATTAATAAGAATTACAAAAACAACAACGCAACACATATACAGACGTAAAAGCGATACAAACGTAAATATAGGCGCAGAAGCAGCTAGTGAAAGTTGAGAGAGCAGCAGTCTGAACAATAAATGAGATAAAAAAGAAATACAGGTTTCATTTCAATAGCAAAATTTTGTGGAACATAAAACTTTCTTATATTTGATTACAACATCCGCATTAATAAAATGGCGGAATACAGGTGCAGTTTTAGCTCAAGTATTTACGTAAACTGGATTAGTTCAATTTTCATTCAATTTATGTGCTTAATCTGACGTCCATATTTTGTACGTTTTTCGTAGATACGTCTATGTCCGAAATTTCACATATTGTGAACATACTGGAGCTGGAGATCTACGTTCAGATCTCGTCTATAGACGTAACTCGAACGCTATAGATGAAATATGAACATAATATGAACGTATGTGTTATGTGGGAAGTAATTAGTTGGCTTGTCGAAAGCTAGCTGCCTCAGTGTTTGTACACTGAGGCAAGGTTGCACACCTGTTTATACCTCAAAAATTACATCTATGAAAGTTTCACTTTAAAATTTCCTTTAATATAAAGCTTTCAATTTAAGTCAATAGATTTTTTTTCTCCTTCAGAACGTTTAACAGTTAGGCTTAAAGGTCATAGTGAATACAATAAATCTCATCCTGGTAGTAAAATTCAGGTTTATTTGTATTATTATTTTTTTTCTTCTTTACTTGAAAGAAGCTAAATAAATTTTGAAAACAAATGGCTTTATATGAGATGTAACTATGTTCATCGTTTACTCCTGACTACATGGTTTTTAATTTAGTCATCCATTTTTTATAGTTTCTATAAAAATATACATTGTTTGTATGTGATAGTTGTAGAATTTTGAAATTTATCTTAAATAAATAAAATAAATTAGTTTATTATGGTTTTATTGCACTACCAAGATTTTTCACTTTCTATCAAAAGTATATTGAATGTGCCAGTAATGCTTTTTTTTCCCAAGATATTTTCTTAAAAATGCATGAGATTTTTTTTAGACATGTACTGCATGTCTGCATGTAAAAAAAAAAAAAAAAAAAAAAAAAAAAAAAAAAACACAACACAACACAGGGTTTACTGAATTAGTTACTTTCAAAATTCACATAATCTATTAACGCAGATTTATTTTGCTTTCTACTTGTTGTATTCCATGTATATTATATTTCATCTTTCTATTAAAAAAAAAAAAAAAAAAAAGTTGTAATATCTATTCTTTTAATATATATATATATATATATTTTTTTTTTTTTCACTTTAGGCGATTGTACACTTGCCCGCACGAAACTGAAAGATGATGCTGTGCCATCATTGAATTTGCCGCTGAGTTCCTGTGACAACAAAGAAAGATTAACAAAAAGAAATCTATAATTTTTGGCAAAATAATAATAATAATAATAATAATAATAAAAATTACCCAGTTGTGGGCACGCTTGAAAAATTCGCTAAAAATAAGAAGATGATATGATAAAACTACCATAAATACAGAAAATCACAAAATTTATTCCCTTTATAAGGATTCAGTGGCAAAGTAATAACAGGAATTGGCATTTTTCTAATTTTATTCGTCATCTTCTTCATCCTCCAAATCAGAAGTGCAATGCTTGCAAGTAAAATAATTTGCATGTATATAAACACCATAAAACTCAAAAACTCACAATGATTGTTTCGGGTTGAAACAAAACCTTGATTTTTCTTCAGGCGAACAAAGTAAGCACATTGCTACTTTTTTTGAGGCACTCGGGTCTACATAGTCCACTTTTCAAAGGGCCGTGTTTTCCTTCAGCCCGAAAGGATTGTGTGCATTGCCTCTTTGTTTGACTGACGAAAGGATCATGTTTTCTTTCAACATCAAACAATTGTTGCGAGCTCTTGCATTTTATGACGTGTATTTAAAATTTTGTATAGTCAGTAGGAAAGTTATTGAAGCACACATCAACACTTTTCAAATATATATATGTATATATATATGTATATATATATATATATATATATTTAGTTTAATCGCAAATTTTTATCTGCTTAATTTTTCATAAACAGTATAAGACTAAGATCACGACTCGACAAATACTTACTTAACAAAACAGTATTAGGTACCCATTTTTTAAGTTGGAATTACTGTTAGGGCTTCAATGATTTTGCTGCCAACTGCACTTAATAATCATTAAAATGCTGAACCGAAAAATCATTAAAATACAGAAAACGGTTAATTATAAAGTAGACTCTATATTAATTGCTTAAAGTTTCTTTTTTTTTTTTTTAATTTTTTTAATTTAATAGTTACAAATTCCTGTAAAATATATTTTAAAATATATTTGCTCTCATATAAGTTCAATGAAGATTTTTTTTTTATGTATCTGTATGTAAAGAGAAATTTCTTAAGCAAATTGGAACGATTCATTTTCAAAGTAATTGAATTTACCATTATCATTTCATCAGAACAAAGATATTGCTGAGATTTTTTTATTAAAAAATTGAAAATATTCTTTTACCGTTCTTAAAAAGAGTAAAATTGGTATTATCAGTAGATTTTTATTCATTTATTTTATTTTTATTTTTATTAATTAATTTATTTATTAATTGAAACAATTATTATAATATCCTCCCGTGAAAAAGAAAAAAAAAAGTTTATATTTCATTAACTCATACTATATTATGAAATTTTGCTTCTTAATATGTTAAAAAATAATATATAGGGGAGACCCGTCTACCTAGGGCCATCATGTACCTAGGACCACCTTACTTTATTTGAATAATATTTCATTTTAAGTTTTAATACTCAATTGGTTAAGTAACAACACCAATTGCTGCTTTTACAACTACTTTGGAATTTTTGAGGGGAAAATTTTGACAAGTTACATGTAGAAAACGAATTTACATGGTTTGAAGTAAAATTTTGCAGCTCATATCTTTTGCTATTTTACAAAAGCAAGTCAAATATTTTTCTTTCAATTCTAGTGTATAATTTTGCTTTTTATATTGAGCAATAAATGAGATATTTAATTAGTCCTCTCTGACAGTGGATTTTTTAGTGGAGAGCATTTTCAATGAAGTTACCAAAACTTGTACTTAGGGCCACACAGCTGCCTTGTACCTAGAGCCAGTGTGTTTGGACCTTTTAACACTTTCGCAACCGCATGTGCTTGTCTTTTTGACAGTAAGGTCCGCCTGTGGGAGTTTTTCTCATCAGTTACAAATTTTCAAAACAAAATTTTCCTTATTCACATTTATATTACAAATGGATATGCATTATAATCATGCTCTCTCTAATCAAAGTACTTGCATCTATAGTATACTGATTGTACAAATATGAATATTGTGTATATTTTTTAGAAACAAATAACATACAAATTGCAAAAGAAGCGCTCACTGGTGGAGTTTTATATTTTCAAATGACGTGAATCTACGTCAGTGGTCGCGAATGTGTTAAGAAACACAGTACAGTCTATAGTAATTGGATGCTGGCAAACCCTAGTAAAGCAATCACTATATATGACGTTGCTGAAAATGTTGGCAAGCCCTATCCGTCGGCCTTTACTCCTGTAAACATTCTATCAGGCTTTCTTGTATCCGGCATATGGCCAATGAATCAAAACACATTCACTGAGGATGAATATTTAAGTTCAAATGTGACTGAAAGACAAAATTCCTAGATTTAAAAAAAAAAAAAAAAAAAAAAAAAAAAAAAAATCCAGGAAGAAAGTGAACCAACAATGATAGAACTCGATGTCTCTGTTTCGTGCCCTGTTGAAAATTTGAAACCTTCAACATCTGACATATTTTCGTGTGTCATGCTTTAACAGGTACGAACCTAAGCAATACCTTTTCCTAAAGCAAAACCTGCCACATCAAAGAAAAGATGTGACCGAAAACCAGAGAGATCTAGAAATCCAAGAGACACTCCAGATTAAAAAAAAAAAAAAAAAAAAGAACTTGAAGAAAAAGAAAACATTCTGTTAGAATACCCCAAAGAATAATAAAAAAAAAAGTGAAAATTTTCGTGTTTCAAATTAAGGCAACGACATGATAATTATTATATGATAAATAAATATATTACTTGATATTGTTTCTTTTATAAAATACATGTTTATATGTTTATTTTCTATTCATTACAAAGTGAAGTATAAATTTGAGAGAGTGGCCCTAGGTACAATGAGGTCTGGCCCCAGGTACAATGAGGATGTTGTACCTAGGGCTACGAGTGAAGTTTTTTTAAAAACCTTCTATTTGTCGGAATTTATTATTTTAGGTATTTATAGTAATCCCAATTGGAAGTAATTAGTCCTAAAGATATGTACATATCAGTTTGATAATTTTAAACAGATCAACGGCTGTGTTTTGGGGCATTGAAAAAAAGCGGCTCTAGGTACACGGGTCTCCCCTATATATGTAGATAGATAGATAGATAGACAGATAGATAGATAGAGAGGGAGAGAGAGAGAGAGAGAGAGAGAGAGAGAGAGAGAGAGAGAGAGAGAGAGAGAGAGAGAGATTAGTAAGGGTACATGACACTTTGGTCAGGAGGTAATTTTGGTCCCACCAATTTTTTGCTATCTTTTAAATATATGAGTGTTTTAGTATGATAGCATATATTTTTGATTGATATTGCATCATTTTTCACCTTTGTTGAAAATGATGTAAGAATAAGACACACAGAACAGATTTTTTTTTTTTTTTTTTTTTTATATTTCGTATCGAATTTTTAATAATAATATTTATCTGTTATCGCCTAAGATCTAACCGTTGTTAACTCATATGAGATCCCAAAATTTCAGTTTAAATAAAATACAAGGTTTTTAATATAAAACACTGTAATGCGGCTCTTAAGTATCACATTCAAATTTAGAGTGTTCGAATACAAATTGTAGGAAATCGAAGCTTTATCCAAACAGCTCCTAAATGTCAGACTTTAATAATAAAAGAAGTTACGAAGAATCTAAACAATGACCTCGGAATTTAATTTGTACAGATCTGCGAAACTTGAGTCATTTTCTTTCCATTCAATCAGCATATATTTGTCAAATACAGAAAATAGTCATGTATCACACAGAATTCGAAACGCATTTTTCTTACATTATAATCTCTTACAATAGTGTTTAAATAAATTTCGCTCAAAAGCTTCCCCCTCCCCCCCCCTTGGTATAAAGAAAGAAAAAAAAGAAAAGAAAGAAAAAATGAACTAAAAAGATAAAAACTGTGCATCAACTTTTCTAAACCTTGATACTTGCAATGCGCACATTTGATTAAATAATGAACTACTTATTTTTTTTTTTAAGTTTAAAATAAAATAATTATAATTGTAAGAAAAATACTTTATGTACATATATACATGGACAACATAATTAAATATCACGGACAAACAAACATGCATTTTATTAATATTTTAAATATAACATAGATCCTCTTAGATTAATAATAAAAATATATTACATATTTAAATATATTAAATTTTCATTAAAAAAATCAGAACAAAATAACTTCAATCTCAATGGCTAGGGAGCAATCGTAATGTCGAAAGTTTTTATATTTACCAACTATAATATATTCTAAGAGCACTTCAATTTTCCCGTATTAACAAATATACTAAAAACTCATATATATTTAAAATATAGCAAAAAATTAGCGGGATCAAAATGTCTCAGGACCAGAATGGCCAGGGACCAAAATTTCCTTAGGGCAAGAAAAGCAGAACCAAAATGGCCTGCTTCGGGTAAATTTATGTACATAAATTTCAAGTTATCTTATAGGCAGACTCAGATAAAATAAAAAACTTTCTGCAAATACAAGATTAAAAGGTTTAATGCATATCAGATTAATAACTTATTTTTAGTATTGTACTTATGAACGCATAATATTTTTTTTTACTGTTTTATAGTTGTTTTATGATTAAAAATATTTTTAAAATACACATTTTCTGCTTTTATACAAATTTTCCTCACGGTCCCACCGGAAAAAATAATTATATGTATATGGCTTATGCTTTTATACACTGCGGCCCGCCTGTGTAAAATAGATTTCCAACTCGGCCCATCAAGAATTTTGGGTCGTACTGGCATGATTTATTTCTGAATTTTACAACTTATCTGCAATATTAAATGTTTTTATATGGTCCTATTTATTTACAAAAAAATACTGAGTGCATGCACTCTACTTTACAACTAGAAATAATCTAAATTATTTTCACAATGGTTATATAAGAATTTTGTAAACATTTTTCTCGGGTTTTAAGGATTTTTACAAAAAAAAAAAAAAAAAAAAAAAAACTGTCCATCGCCCAATTTTTTTTTTTTTTTTCACTTTCAAAATCGAAATGAGAATTCCAACTAAAAATGTTTAAAGCAATAAGTCAAAATAACGTTTTAAAATTTATGGAGCAATCTACTGTACCTAATGTATAAATCCATACTTTTATTTTTCTTTCTATACTGAAGAATTAAAAATATTCAGTACTTTCATTTTTGTCAAAAAAAAAGAAAATAAATAAATAATAATAATAATAATAAGATAATAATAATAGCTTTTTAACACAAATATTTGTAAACTGTCAATTTTTCTAAAATAATATCCCCCCCCCCCTCCCAAATAATAATAATAAAAAAAAAAAGTTTAAAAGTAATAATAATTTAAAGGCATTACTGCAATGCAACTGATATAAGAAAAACATACACCATACTGCGATACAACCAATACCCAGTACTGATCAATTATATTTATTTAATCTACGCATCAGGTAACCCTAACCCTCAGAAATAAGATACTGCACCAAGGATTTCATGCGAAACGATTGTGCTGGTAGGTATTTGTTTTCTAAATACGACACTCGAACGGGAAAAACCGAAGACTTTGCTGTTTCATCTGGGTCTAGGTTTTTTAATTTATTGCACCAAAAATATCTTGTTTTAAAATCCGATAGAGCGTCTAAAAATGGACCTTTTTTATTTTTCATTTAAACACAAAATTAAATATCGTAACATGGAATTGCTATTATATTATGGTCGATCGGGTAGATCAAATAAAGTATATATATATATATAAAAAAAAAAAAAAAAAAACTTGATGGTGAATATTGTCTATGGTATGTTAGTGTTGTTTAATGTAATCTATATTTAAATATGAAAAACATATTTGCCAACCTCAGTGGAGAAAAAAACCCCAGATTTTACATAGTTTTAAGGGAGGAAAAGAGAGATTTAATTTCATTGAGAGAAAAAAAAATCTACTTTATTCAATACATGACATTTGTTTCTAAATAAAAAAGCCTAGCATAATTGAGATATATTTGTTTTAAACTTATTCAGGAAAAACAAATATATTCAACAAGTTCAATAATATAGTCTAAAAATAATTAAGTATGACAGAAATGTTGAGAGTAGAATAAAAGTATACTTCTAATGCTCGAATGGTTCTAAAATCTAATAAAATAAGTTTATTAAGAACATTGATCCCTATGTTATACATTGAGAAAGCTTGAGTGTTGAACGACATTTCATCATTTATGAGAGATAGGAAAAAAGGAGTCAAACAATAACTATATGAGTGTGAAGGATTAAGGAATTAGATTTCTACTTTTTTATAGACTCTAGAATCTAATAAAGTAAATTTAAAAAGAATATATACAATCGTGTTGCGATTTGTAGGTGGAGAAAAATTGGGAAACAAAAAAGTCCCACAGAGAATATGATCGCCGCTCGCAGGCTGAAGTTAACAAGGGACTTGGGGGTGAGGGAATAATTGCATGAATAAGAAATATTGAAAGGCTTTATTTCTTTACATGTTCTGGAATCTCATACAGCAAGTTATAAAAAAATACTGACATTTATTTATATTATGGATGGATAAAGGTTATAAATGGAAACCTGTCATACAACATTTGATCGACAATTGTTTATGTGTTTTATTTTTATTATAAAACGACGTTTTTTTTTTTTTTTTTTTTTTTTTTTTTTTTTTTTTTTTTTAAGCGAAAGAAAATAATAAAAAATTGGAAGCTGAAACATTAACTTAAAAATCGGAAAGCTTCCGTCAAAATTAAAAAAACTGACACCCGGCCCCATCTTTTTACGAAATGGAAAACAAATAGTCTAAAATCAACTTTTTTAAATCTGATTTTTCGAAATTATTAGAGAAAGGGGAGAAATATACATTTAAACGTAAAAACGGGAGATACGGCTTGAAAATCTTCCTTAAAAAATGGGAGTTGGTAAGTGTACAACGACTTCTAGAAAATATTCAAAATCTTACCAACATCCTCCATTACAGATCAAGACAGGACGACATTGGGCAAAATATGTTTACAAATTTTCTCCAGTAACACAGCGATATGGGCCAATATTGTACCAATATTGCCCGAAAATGGTTTCCATCGATGAAAATCGTCAATTTTTATTGATTTTTCCCAATTTTTCCTAATATCGATCTGCGTCGGAGAAAATCAGCAATTTTTTTAGATTTTTTTCCAATGTTGCACAGTGTCGATTTGCACCGGCAGAGGTCGGTAACATTTTCCCGAATGCCGCGCAGTATTGATTGGCATCGGGGAAAATCGACAATTTTTTACACAGTTTTTTCAATGTCACACAATAACAATCAATGTTGTTATTGCAATATTCGAATTTAAAACACTGAAAAGTTCAACAGTTTATTAACATTTCCTAGGAAAGTTGAAATGTATCTATGACATATCTGTCCGTTTGTCTGTCAGCAACATAAATTCCTAAATATTTTTAGAATGCCTCTCAGCTTATGCAAGTTATTTAATCATACTAAAGCAGCTTATCTAACAGCACACTTATTCCAAGTACATCGTATGTATGTCTCTTGGATGTCTTTTCATCCGCAGGGTATCCTGAGGAGAAGATGTGCTGTTAGGGTTTACATTTAAAATAGTATGAAAAGAACTACCAGCTTGTATACAGGGACACCCAGAGATAACTTCAATTTTTTTAGCTCTACGAGGAGCATTTTTATAAGGCATATTTTAATATATTTTTACAGCACAAAACACAACAAATTTAACATATATTACACATACGTACAAAAACACGTTTTATGTCGTATATGATATAAACAACATTAATGACTAGTTTACAGTGCCACACAAAATAATTCAATTATATTAAATATGTAACGGAAAAAGACTAGAAACGAATAATCAAATAGGCTTTCAAATAGGCTTATGCGTTTTTAACCTTTCCAACAACGTTTAAAAATTTTCAAGACTTTCATTCTTCCCCTAACAGCTTAACTTATCCACAGTACATCTTAAGGACGTTTCTGGGATGTCTTTTCATCCAGAAGGCATCTTGAAGATATCCTGGGGAGGCGATGTGCTGTCTGGGTCTATGGGTCTGTCTTCCCGCACTCTAATTCCCGTAAATATGTAAAGAATGCTTTGAAATTGATGTATTTTATTCTGGTACACTATAAAGTGCTGTCTATTAGAATTGTAAAAATAAGAACAATGGCTTGTGTGTAAGAACATTCAAAAGAATTCATACATGTTATGGCCTATGAGAGTATCTCTGTAAAGCAAATTGTAATATTTCTATCCTGCACAAAACATAACAAAATTAATGTTTATTTACCAGGTAAAAATTGCGTATGTTTCCCTTAGAATAGGGTATGAATAGTTTTATTCCTTGTTTTACAGGGTACCACACAAATTTCTTCAGTCACATAATTAAAATATACGGGAAAATAGCTCGAAGGTTATTTTCAGTTGTGCTATGAGAATTATTAATACATTACAATTTATTTTACTTTTAGACAGTATACAGGGCTGTACAAGATTTTAATTATTTATTGTAATGATTTAAATTTAATTTTTATGAGATTTCTTCATCCATAATTGAAACAAGTGTTATAAATAATAATATTATAGTTTAAAAAAATTAAAGAACACGCTTTTTTAGAAATGTGAACTAAAAAGCACAAAATATCTATCTTAGTATTAAAGTGCAGGGTAAGAGAAAATCGAGTGAGTGACACACCATAATATTTACATACACTTAAATCTTTGAATAAAATAATTTAGAATTAAACAAGAACCATTTTTAAAAAATCTCCCCTAACTGGGATCGAACGCCAGACCTTTAGGTTTGTAACGCGGAGCTATACTTCAACGCCACGGTGTTCACGTAGGGAAAGTCTTTTTTTTTTACAATATAGATTTTTTGTTTGCTCCCAGAGCGGTTACAAACATGCAAACATACATACATACATACATTCATACATACAGGTGAAGCTAATAAAAGCGTGTTAAAAACAGTACTGATTTGTATATAGGGGCTCATAAAAGAATTTTTGTACATCATGATCTCTAAGTGTAAGATGCATTTCTTTAGAGCTTATTAAATTTTTATATTGCACAAAACATCACGAATGTAAAATAATCCAGATATACGTAAGCATGTTCTTTGTGGAATAAGGTATGGTTAGAATTAAGGATTAGTTTATGAAGTCGCACAAAATAAAATAAAGAGAAATTGCTCGTAGAGCATCTTCAGCTGTGTTATGTGAGAAATTTCTCCTCCCCCCACCTTTTTTTGTTTTCTTTTCTAATTTTTTAATACGATATATCAAACCATATTCTATTTTTAGACAATATACAGGGTTACAAAAACGCAATTTACTTTATCCTTCCTCTTTAAAAGTAAAACTATAAAGTATTGTGAGGTATTTTTATTTTTTATTTCTTTTCATGATTCAAAATAAACTAGTATTTTGTGGCCCTCGTAAAACTTTCCTCTTTATCACGAATAATAGCGCCACCTACTGATTATAAGGCACAAAAATAATAGTCCCTGTAACTTTACACTGCTTAAATTTACATATGCAGTTTGGTACAATTTTCACCAACAGGACCAGATGTATAGCCATCTTGAAATTCTCGGAAGGTAAGCGCCACCTGTCATCCGATATACACTCAAATTCCATTAAGATAATTTTCCATTGTTTGTATATATATTTATATATATACCTAATTTCGGGCATTTATATCTTACTTATATATCTTAGAAACTGAGATATTGCCTTGCAGTAGACAGAGATAAACTGCAGCATAGCAGTGCCATCAGTTATCTCATATAAAACCAAATTCATTCAACTTAGTTTTTCATCATGTTTTATACATCACGTTTATCTCTCATTCATCTCTCATAATTTATGCATTTAAGCATATAGAAACTAAGATACAGTCTTTCCTTAAACATGGGAAACTGCAACACAGCAGCGCCACTTGTTGAGCGATGTATCAAAAATTGTAATCAGGAACATTTTAAGCCAATATATAACCAAACATAAAGTTTTGTTGAATTCTGTTTTTTCATTCGTGTAATATAGAGTCTACAAAATTTGGACAATGTACTGACAGACGTTTTCTTAAAATAGTCAAATCGTATTCAGGTGATCTCAGAACGTGCAAAAATTTCGAAAACCCGAGTTCGAAAGTTTTCCACGAATCCAATACTTCTTATGTAGGCACAAGATAATAAAAATAATCTAAGTACACAAACTTACAAAATAATTTGGATATACTGTTCTCTGCAAGCGGTATTTTTTTAAAGCTTATTTAATATCTTTATACAATATAAAAAATAAAGAATTTAGTAAGCAGTACTTAAATGCAGAAAAAACGACTTCCTATGAAATATTGTATGATTAACATTAGTGGGTGGTTTACAGGGCCATACAAAAATATTCAAATACATTTTAGTGTATAAGAGAAAATTATTGGAAGTGCATGTTCAATTGAGTTATTTTTTTAATACTTGCAACAAATATATATATATATATATATTTGAAAGTTGAGTCAAATGATGTATCGGATAAGTACAGTTTGAAAGTGCTTGTAATCCATGCGAACAGCATGAATTTTCTTTCTCTTTTTTATTCTATCAGCATAGTATAGATGGAAAAAAAAGGGAAAAAAAAAGTAATAATTGAGCTTGTTTATAAATAGTAAATACAGTTTGCTTTTCTACAATAAATATAATGTATACTATTTAAATAAAAATATTTTTCAAATGAAATTATATAATCGTCTGCACTACAGAATAATTTTAGATGCTATATGGGAGAAATGGCATCAAGAATA
Source organism: Salticus scenicus (assembly GCA_963930645.1). Lineage (NCBI taxonomy): Eukaryota > Metazoa > Arthropoda > Arachnida > Araneae > Salticidae > Salticus > Salticus scenicus. The sequence goes on from OZ005660.1 coordinate 245,115,357, forward strand.
AAATGTTTATGTTTTCGAAAGAAAAAAAATTACTCGAATTTATGAAATTCTATGCAATTGGTAACTATTACTAATTATTGATTATTATTATTATTATTATTAGATTTAAGTTTATTTTATAGTGATATTCATTCAGATGTGCCAATGCATATTTTGTAATATTTTTATAATTCACTGAATTTAGCATTATTATGATTTCGTAAATGTTATAGCGTTGTTCTAGTTCATAGTGTACACATATATATTTACACTAAAAGTTATTTTGTCGATTGTTAAAAAATACGTATTTACTTCATTATGTATACCGAAATGCCTTTTATTTTTTAAAAGCAATACAAACATTTGTCTGTATATATATATATATATATATATTTAAGATCCGAAGAGATAAAATATTTATAATTTTCCTTTTAATTAGTATGTTATTCGGATATTTATTCTGTAAATAACACCCTTTGAAACGAAATAGTTATGTTTACATTCGAAAATTGAAGTCTGCGGTTTTGTTTCTAGAGTTTTGAAATTTAAAATTAAAATTTTATCAATTTTGTAGCAAAAATAACTCAATCTAACACACGCAGATAAAGACAATAACATTTTTTATAAAGAGAATAAGTGATTCAAGATTTTTAAAATGTACTTAAATACAACTACAAGCAAAGATGGCGAAGCCTGGTCGTGTTTAATTAAATAAAATCAATATCACAGTTTTTAATAGAAAACATTTAACTTTATAATAAAATTTGCTTTAATTAATTATAAAATATTACTGTTTATTTGTCCATATCAGTTACAGAATAGTGACACTGCGCTGCAATTTTTTTTTTTTTTTTTAAACCCCTGATATTATTTTTGCTGATTCTTATGTAAAATGACCTCCTGAATCCGAATATGACCCAATCACCCACCGTTTTCTCGGCACGCCCCCACCTCCCCCAATTTTCATCAAAGTTCGGTAATTTTATGGCCATGAATTTGATTTGGAGAATGGAAAATAATTATTTTAACATTAAAAAAAAAAAATGTATAATAAATAATAATAATAATAATAATAATAATTGATTAATAAAATATAATAAATTTAATATATTCAGTGAAACTTCAATAATTCGAACTTGTTTAATTCGAAATTCTGGATAATTCGAATTTTTTACTCAGTCCCTTGAATTTTATATTAAAATAATGTTAAAAAATCGAGCATAATTCGAGTTCTATTTTAGATAATTCGAATTTTTCATACGATTACCTTTAAAATATTACAGTAAAATTTGTTCCCGGGAATTTTTCTCAGTTAAAGTGCATTATATACCTTAACAGTCTTTCAAAAGAAGGATAAGGAAATACAAGAGAAGCCCCTAGCTAGTGCATCACAAGATGCGTTGAATATACATGAACTTCGAGGTTTTTTTTAATTGAAAGTCATGCCCAGAGCAGCCAACCTAATCCGGCAAATTGTTAGTACCGCCTTTTTTTCTACACCACATAATATTTAGAGTTTTTTTCTTCTTAATTCATCGTAGCTACATTTCAAGAGAATTACTCTAAAAATTAATTGGTGTAGAAAAAGAGGCGAACTAACAATTTCCCGGATTAGATTGGCAGCTCTGCATGCCTAACGTAGTAAGTAGATTCTATTTTTGTATCAAGTCATATGCTATGACACAAAGATTGTACTTAAAGAAGAAATAAAAAATATCTGACTATTTTTTTAAAAGTGTTGAATAATTAAGCTCGCAAAAAATATTGATTTAATGGGGGAAGGGGGAGGAATGTAGCAGTATTCTTAGGTATAAAGTTTATGTGTTAAATCTTTGATCGTAGAGTTTTAATTTTTTAATATATCTCTCTTTTTTTTTTTTTTTTTTTTTTTTTGACAAAATAGTATATGTAATTCGAATTTTTGGATATTTCGAATTTTTCTCTGGTCCCTTCAACTTCGAATTATCCAAGTTCTACTGTATTTTCAGTGTCAACCCCCCCTCCGCCCTAAATTATCTCTTTGCTGCAAATGTTCATGTTTTAGAATTTACCAACACTGTATACCCTCAGAATATATTTAACAACTAAAATAATCCTTTCATTTCCTACAAATCAAATTTATAGCCATTAAATTACAGAAAAATGATAAGAGTATGGGGTGTCCATAAAAAACGGTGGGCGATAGGGAAAATGGGCGTCATATGCGAATTCAGGAGGTCATTTTACTTAAGAATCAGCAAAAATGGTGTTGGGGCCGATTTTCATGTGGAGCAGTGTAATTTGTGAAACATTTTCAAGTTAAAAATTAATTTAATCTAGAGTTTTTACTTTCTCTTACCCATAGGGTCGAGAAAGTATTGTTTTAAGGTCAAATTTTCGAACGTTAGTTTTTGCTATATTTTCATGTTCTTAGGTCCCCTAAATACGAAAATCATGTTTTTAGCGAATGGTCTGTTTGTCTGTTATCAGCATACCTCAAGAACAAATAGTAGCAGAAATTCCAACCTCGGTATCCTAAATGTGTATCAAGTAGGGATGCCACAGTAAGCTTTTCGTTGAGATGAAGCAAATGCTTCGTGTACAGGGACATTCAAAAGTATTCAAATACATTACGTCTATGGGGGAAATTGCAGGTAAGTAGAGTTTAACATGTATACACTGCACTAAACCAACTGAAACTAATATATATTTTTTGTAAAAGAGATTGTCAAGTTAGAAAAAAATATTGTGTTTGTAGGAGCCCCTCCCCCCCATCTGGGGGGGGGGGGCAAGAAGTCCTCCCTCGAGGGGAGTACATTTTCATGATGGGTATCTTCCAAAAGAGCTCGCCAATACTTTTAAAACAAATGGTTGAAACATCGATCTGCGATAATTTAAAATAAAATTATCGATTTTTTTCATTTTTAACCAATTATTATTTTTTTTTTTACTGTAATATTGAGAACAAATTTATTTTGTATTTATTTTTTATTTTTTCTAATACTTAGTGTTATACTACATCTCTTCGTCTGTATTATCTTAAAAGATAATATTTTTAAATAATAATTTTAATAAATTAATTTTAAAAAACAGAATTATTTTTTAATAACCGAATTAAATTCTATAGAAATGTAAGTGTGTTAATGAAACGGGGGGTTGAAGGGGGGCGGTAGACCCTCTCACACAGAACTAATAATCATATAAAACTCTTCCGAAGCCTAATGTGAATTGTTTAACACAGGTTTACATTACAGTACTCGTTATCTTACCTCTTAATCTGCAACCTGTATTTTTAGTATTAAATTTCAGGGTAAGAGAAAGTCGTGTGAGTGACACACCAGATTATTTACATTCTCTTACCCTTACGGTAGAAAAAAGTATTGTTTTAGAGCCAAATTTTCGAAAGTGAGTTTTCGTTATATTTATATGTTCTGGGGTCCCCTGAATACGAAAATCCTGTTTTTAGCGAATGGTATGTGTGTGTGTGCCTGTCTGTGGGGCTGTCATCAGCATATCTCAGAAACAAATAGTAGCAGAAATTCCAAACTCGGTATTTTGAATGAGTATCATATAGGGATGCTACACTAAGTTTTCGTTGAGATGAAGCAAATGGTTCGAGTACAGGGACACTCAAAAGTATTCAAATACATTACGTCTATGGGGGAAATTGCAGGTAAGTAGAGTTTAACATCTATAGACTGCACTAAACCAAATGAAAGGAATATATATTTTTTGCAATACTGATAGTCAACTGGGAAAAGAACTTTGTGTATGTAGGAGCCTCGCCTTTCCCCCTTGGGGGTGAGTCCCCCCTCAAGGGAAGTAAATTTTCATGATGGGTATTTTTCAAAAGAGCTCGCCGATAACTTTAAAACGAATGGTGGAAACACAATTCTGCGACAATTTAAAATAAAGTTATCGATTTTTTTTTACGTTTTTTTAATGTAATATTGAGAATAAATTCAACTTTTTTTTTTGGATATTTAGTCTTATACTACTTCTCTAACATGGAAATCGTCTGCATTGTCATGCTACATAATTTTTTAAATAATAATTTTAATAAAATATTTTTACTGAGTGAATTTGTATAAGAAAATATAGAAGAAGTCATGTGGTGGGCGTAACACACTAGTTATTTGTTGTTAGTGGATATGCTTTACTAATAATATTTTACCATTTCCAGAAAAGCTGTTCGGTAATTGAAGTAAATTCCTCATAGAGATATGGTAAGTAATGTATGTTTTAAGCTAAATATTCGTCTCTCGTTTTTTGCATATTTACACGTTTTGCAGCTTCCTGATTACCGTAGTCAAGTTTTTTAGCGTTTGATCTTTGTCTGCGTTTCTTAGAGTAACTTAAAAACGAATAATTTTAGGCGATCCAAATTTTGTATTTTGAGGTTAATATAAGTTTGTTGCTGGAAAAGTTTGATCAAAATTGATAAGTTTCAATAAATGTTGCTCGTGAAAATTGTCTGTATAATTTTTAGTAAACTTTTAATTTTAATAAGAGAATTAAATTCTATATAAATGTAGGTGCATTAAGGGGGCGGTAGCCCACCTCACAAAAAACAAATTAACATATAAAACACTTCCGAATCCTAATTTGAATTGTTTAACTTTGGTTTACATGACAGTACTCGTTATCTTACCTCTTAAACTCCAACCTGTATTTATAGTATTAAATTTCAGAGTAAGAGAAAGTCGTGTGAGGGTCACACCAGATTATTATTATTGTGTTTAGTAATTGTAATTTTGATTCATTATCTTTTTTTGCAAGTGTTGAAATAAAATAAGGGGTAATTTTGATTCATTATCTTTTTTTGCAAGTGTTGAAATAAAATAAGAGAAGACCGTACGAGAAGTACTAGAAGTCTCTATTCTTTGCAATCTGTAGACCTATTGGAAGAGTGCTGCCAGTCTATACGTTAATCGGGAAAACGAGTAATGAGAAACTGATTGAAAGAGTTGTAAATGTGATTTTGTAAAAAAAAAAAAAAAAAAAAAAAAAAAAAAACAGGTTGTGCAAACAATGTTTTTTTTTTTTTTTTTTTTTTTTTTTAAATAGAGAATATTTGAAAATTGGCACTAAATACTGTAAAAACGCGTGAGTTTCAATAAATTTTATTTGTTGAGATATGAATGTCATTATTTACATTTTGAAGTCTTAATTTTTATGTTAATTACTGAAAAAATGCTCAGGTGTGTGATATCTTTATAAATACTATATATTAGGAAATTCCTAATTCTTTTCTAAATCTGAAATATTGCTGATTGTTTTCCTTAACACAAGGGACAACTTAATAAAATTAAGTCTTTTCCTAGATCAACTGCACTGTACACACTTGCTGTAGTCATGCCCTGCCTGGAGAAGTAAATTAAATTGTTCTTCCATAAGATTCTTTAACTGAATTATTGTAAATTTAGACTTTTATAATTTTTGATAAAATGTAGCTGTTTTCATTTTCATTATCACTAACCTGAAAAGAAAGGTGTTCTAAGTGTGCAGCCTTCGTTTTTATTTATATATTTATTTTTTATTACAACATTAATTTAATCTAGTTGTTTCTTAACTATGTTTGAGGAAATTATATTTGCTATATATTTTTAAAATTAATTAAAATGTAAATTTTTTTCAAAGATGATTTTGTATTGTTATTTTGAAATTTGTGATCTATCAATTTTTCAACTTCTAATTCATGTTAGATAATAAATATCATGGCTTCATTGAACTTAAAAAAGGAAAGAAAACCGCGAAATTTCAAACGATTTTGATGAAAAACAAAATTGTCTATAGTAGTGATTATGAGTACACATTCCAAAAATCTTTAAATTCGGTTGAAAATTTCAGGTTTTATATAAAAATATAATAATACTTGATTAATTCAAAGACCAAAAATATGCTAATAATTCACAATTTGCGAGCTATAACTTTTCCAATTAAAATAATAGATATTATAGATACAGTCGAACCTCGTTAACGTGAACACTCTTAAAGTGAATTACTTTTAACACGAACAGAATCTCCTTAAAAATGAAGATAAGTTTAGTTATATAAGATTAGTTATTGATAGCATGAACTATTGATAATATAAACAAAATTTTTAATTCCCCTTGAGATTCAAGTTACCAATTTTGACTGTACTAATACTGAATTAACTTCAAAGTTCGTCTTTTTATCAAATTAGATTTACATTTGTTAATTATTTAAAACCTCACTTATTAATTATTTAAAACCTCACTTATAATTATTTAAAACCTTGGAATTAATTTCAATCTGTTAAATGTGTTGAAGAAGACTTCATTAAAATGTCTTCTCTGTAATTTTACCAAGTCTTTAAAATTTAAGGCGCGCGATAGAAAATAACACATTAAATTTCTCACTTTAATAGTTCAACCTTTCCTTTTTTTTTTAACAGTTTTCAGTTTTTAGCATTAATTTTCAGGCCTAAAAAAATTACTGCTTTAATTTAAAGTTGATGTTTTTAGGAAAAGTTAGATTTTCCTCTAATTTTATATTAATATACTTATCTCTAAAACGCCTGAAGCATTAAGTACGGCATGCTGATTGATTCACAAAATCAATTTTCCATGATTCTATTTGCCACAAAATGTCTGATGATAATCATAAATGAGAATTTTGTATAGAAATACCACAAATTTTCAAGCGTTTGACTCCTTTTTTGTTGTCATAAAAGTTAATTATTTTTATTTGCAACGATTGATATTTTGGATATTTTATGGTGTTTGTATACCAAGTTCTTGTTTTCAGTATGTCCGTATACAATTAAATCTAAAATAATCTGGATTCTCCAGGACCATAGAAATTCACATAACAACACCATTTTCATTATCACCTTTTTTTTAATGGTAATCTGTTAACCATTTTCCAATATATTTCTTCGATTAAATATTGCAAAAATTGCTTTTCAGTAATAGTGGAATTTAAAATAGTGACTGCTATGAATCATGATATTCTAATAGTAGTATAAAAATACCTTGAATAATTTATTTTATTTTTGTTACAGCAGATTAAGTGCAAGTTACAGTGGATACAGTTATGAATGAATTCTTTACATACTTCTCAATATTTATTCTCTGTACATTTCCTCATGTAATAATCATTTCGTAATACAAGCATTTCTATCTTAAATTAGTGAGAATATTGAAACAGTAGCGTTCTGGCCTCAATGAGACTGTGATTCAACTGTCATACCGAAATAATTCTGGTGTACGTCAGTAATATTTTTAGAAGTAAACGATATCATAGTCATCAAACAGTTAAAAAAAAATCGTCGAGAGCCTGAGAGAGAGAAACAAAAGAAAATATGTAAATGAGAGTACAACCTTTAACATTGTTAAGCATACATAAAGGCGAGGGGGACAAATATTTTTCTTAAGAGATGCTGTGTTATAGAGTGTTCTTTATCATACGAAATTTTGCTTTGAGAGCGAGAAAAAATATTTCGAAAAAATCAATGAAAAGGAAAAATCCAAATCTTGTCATTGTCATACAATTTATAACGGTTGATTGGTTGGGTTTTATGTCGCACTAGTGCTGCGCAGATGGGCAATTGGCGACGGTCTGGAACTCACCCCTAGAGGTGGTCCGAAGACATGCCATCGCAATTTTGATCCTCCACGGAAGGGATGGCTCTCCCGCTTCGGTGAACCCCATAGGTATAATTTTTGATGGGAACATGGAGGACTTTGCAGCCACGACAGATTTTACGTGCACCAGCCACCATTGGTTTACACGACGGTTCTTGGCCGGCTCCAGTACCGAGCCCGCAGTCTTCCAATTACGAGGCCGGCGCTCTACCGACTGGGCTACCGCCGCCCCACTTTAGAACGACATATAGGCTGTTATTCACCAATAACTTCAACTCCCGGTTTAACACAAAAACTTGAAAAACGCATAAAGGCGGGGAACTAATTTTCAGCAAATTCTGACGGGTTATTTCTACCATCTAGCAGTATAGACAATTTCAGATATTTTACGTGAAATTAACCAATCAAAGATTATATGAAATCCTTGACGCTAGAGGGCAGAAACAGCGTACCAAATTTTGCTGGAAAGCTGTACCCTATCTTTAGACGCTTTTCAAGTTTTGCGTTGAACCGGTAGTCCTAGTTAATGGTGAATACGGCCATTAGAATTAAAACAAAAGAAAAAAGAAAAGTTACTTTTTTCCAATTAGCTAACAAAAGTATGCCACAAGGGACAAAATGAATTGTTATTTTTATTCCTCTTTTTATATATTTAGAAACATTCTGGTAATTACACCATTGAAAACCAAGTAATAAATACACTTTTAAATAAGTGGAAGTATTGAATGAAACTTGCCCAATTTATAAAGCATTCCACTTTATATAAATATGATATTTTTAAAAACTAAAACAAACCTTTGAAGCATGCAATAGTATGACTAGCTACGTTGCACGATACACACATTAATCATTAAGTGTGGAGCATAATGAGATTATATGATGAATTTACAGATATTTATTGAGTTTTAATGTTCTTATGCAAGAGTTTTTAAAATTATACATATTAATGCATATTTAATTACCTTTGAAAAACAGAATTAAAATTATCCAGCTATTCATAGCAGGTTGTTCGCAGAATATTGGAATTTAATTAAACTCAACCCTACTTAAAGGAGGGATGGGGGGGTATACAATAAATCTTTTTTTTTTTTTTTAATTGCTGTCTTAAATCAAAAATTTGCTTGTTAAGAAATTTTATTAAGTGTAGTAAATATTTCTCCAAAACATTTAATTATTTATGTGATGAAATTTGTTTAAATTTCTAAAATATTTTTAAATTCTTATTGCTATTTGTTTTTCCATCGAATTTATATAGCTTAACAATATATTCTAAGCATAGTTCATTATTACTTTGTGCATTGAACTGTAAATTTGCTTTTGATTTATAATTTTATGCTTGAATGCTGAAATTTACTTCAAAATTGTCGCATTCAAACAAAAAATTATTTTTTAGAAAATTTATGTGTTAATTAATGAATTTACCAAGAAATTCTGAAATATGTTTACAATATGTTGTTCAGCTAATAATTTAAAACCAAGAGAAAAAATAAAAAGTTTCTTAACAGGAAACATGTCTAAAAACTTAAAATTATTTAATTTTTTAAAATTTTATTTACTTTTTAATTTAAATAATTTTTGAAAGCTTTAATATAGCTAAAAATATTATATTTCAATGCATATGTATGCAGATTTCTATAATCTAAAACATTAATTAAAAGAAAACGATTTATGTCGTGTCGTCCACTCTCATTTTGAGGGAACCTGGCACATTTGGCTTGGCACCACTGAAGTAGGTTTCATTTAAAAGTTAATATTTCCATTTGCCTCAATTTAGGAAACCTTAACAAAGTTCATACACATGTGGCTTCTCGCCGGTGTGAGTACGTGAATGTCTGTTTAGATTATTTTTAAGAGAATGTTTTGAAACATGTCAGACACGTATTGCTTTTCACTTGTGTGAATGCGTACATGCATATCTACAACTACTTTATCAGCAACACTCAGAACGGATTTCACACAAGTATGGTTTTTCGCCTATGTGAATTAGGAAATGTTTATTCAGAGTCTGCCTGCCTTACAGAAAACTATTTACGACATATATCACATTCCCTTTTTTTTTATGAATGCGTAAATGTGTATTCGAATTACCCTTGAAATTGCCCTTCTAGTGCAAATTTCATCTATATGGCTTTTCATCTTTATAGATGCGTGAATGCCAGTTTAATTTCCACAATTAGGAGAACTTTTTAGAACATATTACATAGATAAAGCTTTTCGTTTGCGCGTAAAGCTTTCCGTGAATGCACATATAATGCAGCTTTCTGTTGGAATGCTTTCGAACATATTTCACACACATAAGGGTTTTCTTTTGTGGGAATGTGTAGATGTCCCTTTCTAGAAAAACATCTGGAACAGATTTTAGACAGATGTATTCTTTTGAGTGAATGCGTAAATATCCATTCATAACGCGGCTGACTAAAAACTTTTTAGAACACATTTCACAAACATATGGCTTTTCTTCTAGTGTGAAAGCGTATATTTTTAGCGTGAACGTACATTTAGATTACTTTTCTGAGAGAATTCTATAGAACATTTTTGACACACACATAACATTTATCCCTTGTGAATGCGTAAATAGATTACGTTTGTCGAGAATCCTGTAGAACATATTTCACACACTTATGGCTTTTCTTCTGTGTGAATGCGCAAATGTCTTTTTAGATTACCTTTATGAGAGAAAGCTTTAGAACATATTTCACACACGCATAGCTTTTCTTCTGTGTGAATGCGCAAATGACTATTTAGATTACCTTTCTGAGAGAATGCTTTTGAACATATTTCACACACGTATAGCTTTTCTTCTGTGTGAATGCGCAAATGCCTATTTAGATTACCTTTCTGAGAGAATCCTTTAGAACATATTTCACATACATATGGCATTTCGCCTGTATGAGTGAGTGCATGTTTATTTAGACTACTTATATGAGAAAATTTTTTAGAACATGTTCCACACACATATGGCTTTTCGCCTGTATGAGTGAGTGAATGTTTATTTAGACTACTTATATACGAGAATTTTTTAGAACATATTTCACACACATATGGCATTTCGCCTGTGTAAGAGAGTAAATGTTTATTTAGTGAATCTTTATGAGAGAATTCTTTAGAACAAATTTCACATACATATGGCATTTCTCCTGTATGAGTACGTGAATGTCTATTTAGATGACCTTTATCAGAGAATTTTTTAGAACATATTTCACACACATATGGCTTTTGTTTTGTGTGAATGCGCAAATGCCTATTTAGATTATCTTTCTGAGAGAATGCTTTAGAACATGTTTCACACACATATGGCTTTTCGCCTGTATGAGTGAGTGAATGTTTATTTAGACTACTTCTATGCGAGAAATTTTTAGAACATGTTTCACACACATATGGCTTTTCGCCTGTATGAGTGCGTAAATGTATATTTAGACTACTTTTCTCACAGAATTCTTTAGAACATATTTCACACACATATGGCATTTCACCTGTATGAGAGAGTAAATATTTATTTAGTGTATTTTTATGAGAGAATTCTTTAGAACAAATTTCACATACATGTGGTATTTCTCCTGTCTGAGTACGTGATTGTCTATTTTGATGACTTTTGTTAGGTAATTTTTTAGAACATATTTCACACACATATGGTTTTTGTTCTGTTTGAATGCGTAAATGTGTATTTAGATTACATTTCTGAGAGAATCCTTTAGAACATATTTCACACACATGTGGCTTTACTCTCGTGTGAATGCGTAAATGTGTAATTAGATTACCTTTGTCAGAGAATTCTTAGAACATATTTTATACTTGGATAGAGCAGTTCCTTGTTGGTAAACAAACATCTCAACTCTCAGGACTGGTTGGCAAAAGTTACATTACAACCATTGATTGACATTACAACCATTGATTATATATGGCTGTGTGTGCTCATAGCTGTTTTAAAACGCTCATATTTAGTTCTTTTTATGCAGATATTTCAGAATGTGTTTCAAATAAAAAATACATTTAAAATTAAGCTCGACGAAAAATATATAACGTCAAACAGATTCATACTTCTTACGAAAATGCGATCGGCCTTTGGGCCAATCAGTGTTCCATCAAAGGCAATTTGTTAGGGAAAAATTGGATGATTAATGTAATGAAATTTTCATAAGATTTATTCATGACGTGATTTATTTAATACTGTATCCATAATATTTTTGGATTCTATTACTTTATAACTAAAACATAAATATTTTTTGAATACAGTATTTGCTGTATAGCATTGCATTTTGCATCTGTCGTGTTACGAGGTTTTGTCATATTTATTAATACCTTCCTTTTGTCGAATTATTCTTTTATTAATAAGTTTTCCATTTTTATTATGTATTTAATTTTTGAGTTTTGCCAATTATCCGCGATTGTAATGAAATGCTCGCCCTCTGGTGGGCTAAGGTAAATATATCATACCACTGATAGCTTTCACGCTGAAACAACGATAGAACAACAAGAACGAACCAGAGCCTCCTTAAGTAGATGCCTTCCACGCGCGGCGAATCTCAATGTTAAATTAGGCAACATTTAAAAAACAAAACTAACGCTAGGTGACAGCACCTACGCAGAGCAACAATTTTCTTCTGTTTCATAGATAAGTTATATTTTTCATCTAAAAATCTAGCTATTAATTTCAATTTAAAGTCCAAAATTGTATATTTTTTTTCCTTTAATTTGAAAAAATAATGTGAAAGTGCTTTATCGTAAATATTTTCAACAAAATATTCAAATATTTATATTTAAAAAAGTATAGGGTTTAATTTTCTTCGAAAGTAGACAAGACCTATTTTAGCTTTTCAACTAATTGAATTACAACGTATCAAATAAATAACACATTTTTTTTTTTAATATTATTAATTAAAAAACGAAATTTAAAATTAAATAAGCAAAAACATGGCTTGTCTATCACGCTATTAAATTATTTTTTATATATTTATTCAATAAAAATTTCAAAATTTTTTTAAATTTAGATATCAGATGAAAGTTTCGTTTATATAAATTAAAATCTCTGAACTTTAAATGAGTTTCAGTTTAGAATGAATAATTTATAATGATAAATTATTAAAATCATGTCTGTTACATTTTTACCTTATTAAGTGTGAATTATTTTTCTTAAATTGAAAATTTTATATTATTTATAAGAAAAATAGACCAGACCAGCACATTAACGAGATAAGTTAACATTCGGTAATAAAAATTGGACAAGAAAACAATCTGTTATCTAGTCCGTCACCAAAAAATAATAATAATAATAATAATAATAATAATAAATAAATAACTATTAAGATTTAAATTTTTAAAATTAAGGATTTCTTGAGTATAAGTTTTCTCTCTCACCAAGTTTTTTTTTTTTTTTTTTTTTCAAGATTTTATTAGCTCTATCAGTTCCGAGAGGGTATGCTTTCGAAACTGATAGACATTTTCGAAATTAAGTTGTGTTATATTTACATGTTTTGAGGTCTCCTGAAACGAAAAATAATGTGTTTAGCGGTTGGTCTGTGCGCGTTGGTTTGTCTATCTCGGATATACTTGGAAAATGCTGAAAGTGTATTTCATTTTGTGTTAGGTGTTTTTCATATAAGACTAAAATTAAATGCACAATCTGATATGCACATAGTTTATTGAAAACATATAGGGCTATCCAAAATTAAGCTAAACGTTCTTTTCTGTAGAATGTAATTGACGGAAGTGCTTTGCTACACTTTTTTATGTCGACGAATACTGTTGAAGAAGGAAAATTAATTTTTCGAACCTATAATGTAAACAAAGTATTTTTTTGAAGTTCTATTTTCAACTCAGGTTTTTGAATAAAGTCACGTTTTTAGGTTGCCTGAATACAAAAAACATTTTTTTTTTTTTTTTTTTTTTAAGTTTTTAGCGATTGGTTCATATGCATATGCACAAATGCAGGAAATTCACAATTGTATTTTAAAACTCGTATTAAGTTTCAATTTGAAAAATTTTATAAAGATTGGCAAATTTAAGGACATGCTTAAACTTAGAAACTATAAGAACAGAAATTTACAAAAGTGTATGTCACGTAATCTTTCAAATTATGTCAAATTTAGAACAATTATTCATAAAATACAGAGATAAATTGAATAATTTTTACTAATGCATATAATATACATAGCTCGTTTACAGGAACACAAAAAAGAATTTCGTTATATTAAAGCCTGTAGACAAGTTTTTATTTAAATACATTTTAATGCATTTATGCTGCATTCAACATGGTGCAATTATCTCACATTATTAAGATGCTTAAAAACATGTTTTCACTATAAAAAGACATGTATAACTAAATAATTTATTTACAGGATCGCACAAAAGAATTCTGATGACATTTTGTAAAGGTTAAATATGATTCAGATGTTAATGAGTTACAAGAAATTTTTTAAAAAGTTTTTATTGGTGTATATGTTTCTAGGTCGTGTGCAGGACACACAAAAGCATTTCGTACCATTACGGTTTATAGACGGTATTTAGTATAGATACGTCTATTTTAATATGGTTACACTTCATTAAACACAGAGTACCAATGTTATTGGCATCTTTAAAAGCATAGGGTCTGTAGAAAATAGTAGGCGTAGAATTGGTACCGCAATTTTCGGTGTATAATCCGCAGATAAAATATATCATTCTGCGAAAAAAATTTTCATTAACGGAATATTTACACATTTTTCAAGAAACAGCTAAAACATACATAATGTTATTTCTAAATTAAAAATTCTGGTGCAAAACTGAGTCTGGCATGCAGATTATACGCCGGAAATTAGGTAACTAGATACAGGGCCACACAAAATAATTCCGATATGTTTTGTAATCAAGTAGCAATAAAATTTATATAAATATTTATGAATAACAAGGAAATATATATACAGATACATATAGAAAGATGGATACAACCGGGGGGGGGGGTTGAAGGGGAGTACCTGCCCTCAGAAATTATAAATTAAAAAAAATATAAATCATTCTTGTTCCTATATTGGAGTATTTTATAGTTTTATTCATAAATTACTAATGTAATTTATGAATAAAACTATAAAATACTCCAATAAAGAGTTACTTCAAAGTAACTAAGAACAAGTTATTTTTCTGTATTCCTACATTAATAAATAAAAATTTCATTTCATTTTGTAATAAGCATAACTATTTTATTTGTTACTAACAGAGTTGTCAACCCTTCGAATTTTTATATCATAATTTCTTTTAAATTTATCTTCGTCTTAATCACATAATTTACGATAATAAATAAAAAGACTGTTTTCGTGAAAAATATTATTGATATTCAAAAATCCGGAGGGTTGGTAATTTTGCACTAATTATCTATGCAGTTTACATACCTTGTCTTGGAATATTTGCAAGCCATTTTTTTCGCAGAATTGCATTGCTTAATATTTCGTGAAAACTTATATTTTCACAGCGACTGTACGATTTACAAAATGGAACGACGCAATGCACCATATTATAAAAAAAAAAAACTCTCACATTTGTTAAATTAATAAAACATAAACCATAAAGAACTCAATTGAAACTCAATTGAATGGCGCGAAATAAACAGAACTTTGTGTCCGGTATCAAGCGCCATCTACTGGCTATGTTCTTATTGTACTGTTGCCAAGTTTTCGAGCGACTCGCTAGGCATCTACTTAAGGAGGCTCTGAACGAACAATAAATAAATACACGTGGCTGTTATATTTACTAACAACTGCAGTTGAGAAAGCTCCATCTATCGATCATTACAAACGCGGATTTACCTCAAAATGTTGAAATTTAACGGGAAATTTTTATAATTCTATAATTAAAACTTTTTTTTTTTTAAGATTAGGACTTATTTAGTTAATCAATTGAATGTTTTGAAATTTATACCTTTTTAAATACGGTGACTGGTTGTATAATTAATGCAACGTTAATTTGTCATGTCGTGTTTGTGAAGTAGTTTAAGTGAGAACTACAAATCTATAGGACACCAATAGAACATATACTTGATGATTCATATAAGACCGGAGAATACATTTAGAACAAACTCAAAACTGAACATCGACTAGAGATGTGCCGTCATTCGCGTGAAATAATCGATAAACCCGATTATTTGGAATAATTCAATTAACTAAAAATCATTCGTTAATTTCATTCGATGATTTCACTCGTTAATTTTTTCATTCGATCATTTCACTAGTTTTGTTTTTTCATTCGATCATTTCATTCCTTAATTTCATACCGATTATTTTTTCTTTCGATTGCATCATATTCTTTATGCGCGTGCGCGAATGACCATCTCGATTATTTTATTTCGAGTGATTTTAACGGCAGAAGTTTACTTGGTCATTCTATATTCGGATTATTTGCAGGGATTTCCACTGAGCTGAAGAACAGCTCAGTGTTTATTTCTTGTTTATAACGAATGAATTGGTGGTTTGGCTGCAATTTATAGTGGCCATTCTTTGAATGCTTGCTTTTCACACGTTATGTGTAGTTTGTAAACCGTTGTTTTTCAAAATACGCGTTATTTAGATTTAGTAATGTTTCTATCTGTAAAGATACTTTAAAAAATAATAAAAATTTTGTTCTTTTAAAGGAAAAAAAAAGGAGTATTTATAATTTTTACATTATATTAAGTTTTTTTTTTTTTTTTTTTTTTTTTTATGAAATGCGTTTTTGGAAATACTCTCAAGAAGTCTCTTGGCGGTTTTCTATATCTTTGTGCTACTATTGGTAGAGTTTTACTCGAAAATCCGTATTTTGCTAAATTTGCGTCCGAAAATTCTTCTTACCCTCTCCCCCTTAAAAATCTAAAATTCCAACTTCGCAGAAAGTGATTTTTTTGTACTATAGTCTTCACATCAGCATTTTCTTCGTCGTGAAGCAATTTGGAGCCGAGTTATACTTATAAGGGGGATTTGCCTTCTGCCACCAGCGGAAAGGAAAGGGGGATATTTTGGATATTACGCAAAATCTCGTTTTATTGGGTGTCGGGGTCCTCATCAAAACTTGTGACTCTATCTCCGATAGAATCGCCACAGCTGTGTTGAGTCAATGAATCAATGAGTTTTCTCTTATATATATATATAGATAGATTAAACAACTTAAATGACACAATCTTTTCTTGAAATAAGGTGCTTATTTGGTGGATGGTTATAAAACAGTGCACTTAAACAATTGCGGAATGTACAAACAGGTTGACGTGTTTAACATTTTATTTATATATATTTCTTTCTTTATTTTTTATTCATCGTAATAGTTCTTGAACTATGAGCTAGTCTGGATAATTTTGATATGAGAGTTAATTATTATTATTATTTGTTTTTTTAATGTAAACTAACTTTTTTTTTTAACTTAAAAAAAAAAAAAAAAAAAAAAAAGTTTTAAGGATCAAATTTCGAAGTGATTCCTGAAAATTTATAAAATTTACGTGAAACCAAATATTTTACTACGGATTATAATTTCAACTTTTTTTTTTTTTTTTTTTTTTTTCCTTTATTGTCAAGTATTACCCAGGTCGACATGTAAAATTTTGATTATATTATTTTGGATGATCTTTATGTTTTTTGATGTTCTGAAACCGAAAATGAAGCCAGTTTTTCTCTATCACGTAAAATTTTTGTCAATACAGGGTGCTTGCCGATACAATTTCTTCCAATACTCTTCCACCAATATAATTATGTAGTAAGTTTTATAGTATGTCTCCATAATTAATTAATCATAGATGCTTTGTTGTAATTGTGAAGCACTAGTGCGATTCGAAACCATATCAACCGACTAACCAACTGATTGTTATGATAGTATACGTAAGAAATCGTGTCAATAAACACCCTGTATTGACAAAAATCTATACGTGATAGAGAAAAATGGGCTGCATTTTCGGTTTCTGCATACAAAAAACATAAAGACCAGCTGAAATCATCAAATCAAATTTTGTCAACTTCATTTTTGTAGGCCTGTGTTATTAGTCATTAATTTTCAAAGTTTGAAAAAAATATCAAATTTTATACCTACGCCAGTAGTCAAGAGGTTATCTCAAACCTGAACAGTAGACGCAGGTTGAGAATTTATCATTATGAATACAAACCAAAGTTGTACGGTAGATTTCTCTTATAAATGTCTTTGATTAGTTTACTGAGTAACTTGCTCCGCTATTTTCATCCATGTGGTGCCTACTTAATTTATCAGCCCAATAACTTTGGAAATTCGAACTAAATATGTAGAGTAAACGTATCTCATAAACGCATTTGATACATTTGTTTGTCAACTTGACCTGCCTCCACCATCTTGTTTCAATAAACCGGCCATTTGAAAGTTTTTAATTCACATAAGAAAGGTATTTACGAACCAATTTTCTTAAAACTCCATACATAGGGGAATGTCTCCAGTGGAGGGAACAGTTTTGATTTTGGCTTATAATTTTTGACAGATTTGATATTATGCAAACATATGAATACCAATGGAAAGCTAGTATCCTTAGCTGACGTTTGATGAAGTAACCGCATTTATTTCATCAACTAGAAAAAAAAAATATTACCAATTTTGTAAAGGGATCATTTTTTGAAAAAAAAAAAAAAAAAAAACTGTATACCCGGTTGTGGGCACACTTGAAAATAACGCAAAATGTTAGAAAATAACAAGAAAAACACCATAAATACAGAAAACAACAAAATTCATTCATTTTGTAAGGATTCAGTGGCCGAAATATTAACAGAAAATGGCATTTTTACAAATTTTTTTTTCTCATCTTCGTCCTTCCAATCAGAAGTGCAACACGTGAAAGAAAATAATTTGCATATATATTAGCACTCTTCAAATGCATCGGACGATCACACGCGTTGCATTTCATTAAGATGTCTTGTTAGGCGTAGTGGTAGGTGCTTCAAACAGAAGACACAAAAGTCGACATCGTCAAATTGTTGAGACCCCAATTTTTAGGACGCTTGCCCGGCACTTTGAAAGGTGGAGTTGCCTTACATTATCTAGGCTTCTCCTGGAGGACTCAGATGTTGCAAGGAACTCTATATTCTCGGGTAGTTCCTTTTATGGATTTCTTATCCACTAAGTAATCCTAAATGGCTTTAACCAGTGCAATTAAATCCATTTCTTTAAGATCGGTTCACTTTTTCGGGATTGACATTGTTAAAATATCCTAAACATACATGTAAACACAAATAAACTATGTTATTTTAATATAAACGACCACATTTCACTGTTTGTAAGTCAAACATACGTTTTAAACGAAAGAAGCAAGTGTGCCCACAACCGGTTACATGAAGGTGCCCACAACCAAGAATGGCAGCCTTTTCCATAATGGCAGAAAAAGCAAATTTCGGTTCACATTTTCGTTGAATTCGATATTACACCACAAAATATAAGGAATATACTGCATAAATATAACTTGCATTTACATTTTTGAATTAATTCACTTCGATTTATCGCATTTTGAAAATATTCACAAATGACTTTTATGTCGCTTTTTCTCAGATCTTTCATTTCGATTCTTGCACTTACTAAGAAAAAAAATCTATTCACTTCGGTGTTAGCACAAAAACTGCGTACTGTCAAAATATATGTTTGACAGTACTCAAATGCACAATATTTGCTTTTTGTTAAAAGATATGGTGGGGTGCTCATAACCGGAGAATGTCCATAACATGAGACATTCACCTACATAGCCCACATAAATAATTCAATTCAGTCCATTAATAATTTGTAGCGCCCATTTTGGAACAAAATAGGTGAAAAAGAGGAAGAAGAAGAAGAGAGAGAGAAATAAACCTAAACTTCCGAATGAACCAGAAGGACTTCTTTATTTTACTCTAGAAAAAAAAAAAAAGGAGTAATGCAAATTGGACACAAATTGACATGCATACAGATTTCGATGGGAAATACAAGTTTTTAAAATTTGGCGGCCGATGAATGAGCATGTGAAGCTGCAAAACTGACAGGAAATTAAAGAGTAGAAATTTTTATTCCTGATCATATATTCTTCGAGAATTTTATTCCGTCTACTCAGACAGTAATTATGCCTTGCATAGAGGTGCGCAAACAATATGTGCAGATAGCGTTTAAGTGAGGTGTATAATTGGGCTCAAAGAAGCCGGTTCATCTAATCTGCGAATTCTTTGACATTTGGATAAGAGTGATGCCGCTAGTATTGATGATGGCAGGAAAGGTTGAACCATGACCGAACATAGTGTTAAGGAAGCGGTCGACCTAGAGATGGGACATAATGTAAGAACTGATTCCAAATTCATAATTATTATCGATCCTACGTGCAACTAGTGCTTCAATGACTTCAAATACCATTAATAGGCGCCTTAGAAAATTGGGGTTGAGCTCACGGGGCTCTTTGTACCGTTTGCTATTAAACTTTTTACACTGACAAGCCCGTTTGCAGTGATATCGGGAACGTTCGATCTAGAATGTTACGGAATGAAGTAGAATTGTGTTCAGTGATGAGTCCCACTCCAATTTGAGCCCCGATGACCAATGAAGACGCCCCCCAAAAAGGGGGAAGAAAAGAGGAACACGACATCTACCAATTTTCATCTTATTCGGATAAAACCTTCCTTGTGTGATTTTTTTTTTCTTTTCTCTTAGGGTGTATTATCAGTGTATCCAGGTTTATTTAAAATGGTACCCCATTTCTGACTTTGTAAAATAGTTAAGTAAGTTAGTGATAAGTAAAAATGATTCTGTAAAATTAATATAAATACACTAAAGTAGTTTTATTTTTAAAAATGGAATAGTGGTAAAATAATTATTGAATATCAGTGGTGAGTAAATTCTAATATGTAAGGTAATTATGTCTGGGCGATGTAGCAATTCGTCAAGAAATATCAATTTAATACCTATATTATTAATCGATTTAAGCTTACACTGAATCTTGTCTATATCAATATTACATTTATATTGCTAAATTGATTTATGTTTAGACAGCTTTTAATTTATATGTATATCATTAGTTGTGAGCGTAACATTAGCGCCATGCACAATATTTAAAGCAACTGCGAGTTACACAAACATGGACATCGATTTATCTTGATTGCTGACGTTCTAATGAAGGATAGATATTCCTAACGTAACACTGTCCTTATGAAATTTTAAATTTAGTGTTGTTGCGTGTTTGCATGACAAAGATTTTGCCGTTTGGAAAGGGACAATCCCCGCACGGCCTTGTATTGAAAAATTATGGTCCAAACTTTACGAAATTTTAAATATGGGGTTGTTTGGGTGTTATTGTGTCTAACTACACAGTTAAAAGGGGGAGGAACCCCGCAGTGCTTTATCTTTCGAAGATGCGATTCTAACTTTACAAAATCTTAAATTTGGAGTTGGTTGGGTGTTAGTATGACGAAAATTGCACTGTTGGAAAGAAGGAGGGTCTGACCCTACCCTCACGGTGTTTTATTTGGAAAATTCAGCCCAAACTTCACGAAATTTGGATTTCATTGGGTGTTAGTAAGACAGAGACTGCGTCGTTGGAAAGAAGGCCGATCTGACTTTTCATGGTGCATTATTTCGAAAAATTATGGTCTGGAATTTACGAAATTTTAAATTTGGGGCTGGTCAGATGTTAGTGTGACAAACACTACACCGTTAAAATGGAGAGAGTTTTACCATCCATCGTGTCTCATCTCAGAATATCACCGTTCTAGCTTTTTGTAAATTTTAAACTCCTTATTGTTATTTATGCCAACGCATCTTGCTTTTCGTTTCAAACATAACAAGCATTTTTACAAATTGAAGTAAAACATTTTTGTAAAAGTATTTTTATAAAATATTTTTTATTTAAACATACTAATATAATATTATATGCAATAAAGTAAAAACATTCCTAAAATAGTAAGAAACCACCACCCAAGTGGCATTGGCGTTTCAAAGTATTAATTACAAAACTTTGGATAAACACCATAAAATGCAATAAACTCACAACAATTATTTTGGGTCGAAAGAACACACGACCCTTTGTCAGGAGAACAATGTAGGCACAAATGCTGCAATCAAAGTGGCAACGCACTTGACCCGAAACAATTATTGCGAGGTTATTGCATTTTGTGGTGTCGATTCAAAGTTTTGTAATTAATTACAAAATGCCAGTGAATTTTTTAATATCAATATATCGTTAAATCGCGATACGAAGCTTGTTATATATCACGATGTAAGATTTTTAACATCGATGATTGCTAGTGTTCACTAAAGTTTTAACAACTGTCTCCAGTAAATATTCAAGTTGAGGGTATTTATCGAGAGTTCACTTCAATGTTCATAGAAATTTTCAGTGTGCAGCTGTATTACAGAGAAGTGAATTTTTCAATATACTTTTTTGGTGAAGGATGATTTTTTGAAGGTGGCTTTTCTCAAGGCCGTACCTGATACAAGACATTTTATTTCGTTACAGGTTTCTTTTCTTTCTAAAGTTAATTGCGCAAAAGTGTATCAAAGTGATATCGAAATATTTCTAGATTAACCTTTGTATTATTGTTATAATTGTCTGTTCTTTTAATTAAACATAAATGAAAACTGAAAATTATTTTCGAATTTATTGTTATCATTTAATAAATTTAACCCAAAGATTATCTGAAGAGTCAAATTTACTATGGTATATTTTAAACTACATTTTCAATAAAGTTATCTGAACTAATTCAGTTTATTTAAAATTTAAGTATGATACAAAGATTCAGTCTTAACAATAAATAAGGGAATGTCTCCTGTTGTGGGCACAGTTCATAATTTTCGCGTATAACTTTTGATAGAGTAGATATTATGCAAACATATGCATATCAATGGAAAGCTACAACACTTAGCTAACGTTTGATGAAGTAACTGTATTGATTCTGTCAAATACAAAAAAATTATTACTAATTTTGTAAAGTGGTAATTTTTGGCAAAAAAAAAAAAAAAAAAAAAAAAAAAATATGTATCCAGTTATGGGCACACTTCAAAAATTCCACACATGAAAAACAACCATAAATACAGAAAACGACAAAATTTATTCATTTTATAAAGATTCAGTGGCGAAGTAATAACAGAAACTGTCATTTTTCCAATTTCATTCGTCATCATCTTCACCCTCCAAATGAGAAGTGCAATGCTTGCAAGTAAAATAATTTGCATGTATATAAACACCATAAAACGCAAAAACTCACAACGGTTTTTTCAGGTCGAAACAAAACCTTGATTTATTTTCAGGTGAACAAAGTAGGCACATTGCTACTTTTTAATAGGGAGGCACTCGGGACTACTTAGTTCACCTCACAAAGAGCCGTGTTTTCCTTCAGCCCGAAAGGATTGTGTGCATTACCTTTTTGTCTGACTGACGAAAGGATCATGTTTTCTTTCAACATTAAACAACTGTTGCGAGCTCTTGTATTTTATGATGTGTATTTAAAATTTTGTATAGTCAGTAGCAAAATTATTGAAGCACACTTTTCAAATCAAATCAACACAAATATATATATATATAGTTTAATCGCTAATTTTTATCTGCCTACTTTTATATAAACAGTATAAGACTAAGATCACGACTCGACAAATACTTACTTAACAAAACAGTATTAGGTACCCATATTTTAAGTTGGAATTATTGCTAGGGCTTCAATGATTTTGCTGCCAACTGTACTTAATAATCATTAAAATGCAGAACCGAAAAATCATTAAAATACAGAAAATTGTTAATTATGCAGTGGACTCTATATTAATTGTTTCAGTGTTTTATTAATTGATTTTAATAGTTACAAATTCCTGTAAAATATATTTGCTCTCATATAATTTCAACCAAGATTTTTTTAATGTATCTGAAAGTAAACAGAAGTTATTTAAGCATATTGGAGCCGCACATTTTCAAAGTAATTAAATTTACCATTATCATTTAATCAGAACAAAGATATTGTTGGAATTTTTTATTCAAATGTTGAAAACATTCTTTTATCGTTATTAAAAAGAGTAAAATTGGCAATATCAGTAGATTTATTTATTTATTTATTTTTTATTTATTTATTTATTTATTTATTTATTTTTTTTTATTTTTTTATTTTTTTTTGAAGCAATTATTATTTGAAGCAATTTCCTCTCGTGAAAAAAAAAAAGTTTATATATCATGAACTCATACTATATTATTAAATTTTGCTTCTTAATATGTTCAAATATAATGTATGCATATATATATATATATATATATATATAAAGAGAGAGAGAGAGATTAGTAAGGGTATATGATACTTTCGTAGTGAGGAAATTTCGGTCCCACTAATTTTTTGATATCTTTTAAATATATGAGTGTTTTAGTATGATAGCATAAATTTTTGATTGATATTACATCATTTTCCAACTTTGGTGAAAATGATGTAAGAATAAGACACACAGAATAGATTTTTTTTTTTTTTTTTTTTCGTATCGATTTTTGAATAATAAAGTTTATCTGTTATCACTAAAGATCTAACCATTGTTACTTTATCCAAGTCCCCAAAATTTCAGTTTAAATAAAATACAAGGTTTTTAATATAAAACACTGTAATGCGGCTCTTAAGTATCACATTCAAATTTAGATAGCTCGAATACAAATTTTGCAGGAAATCGAAGCTTTATCCAAACACATCCTATATGTTAGAATTTAAAAATAAAAGAAGATACAAAGAACCTAAATAGTGATATGGGGATTTAATTTGTAGAAATAAGCGAAACTTCAGTCATTTTCTTTTCTGTCAATCAGGATAAATTTGTCAAATACATAAAATAGTCATATATCACATAGAATTGGAAACGTATTTTTCTTCCATTATAAACTCTTACAATATTGTTTAAATAAATTTCGTGCAAAAGCGATCCTCCCCCCCCCCCCCTTTTTTTTTTCTTTTTCAAATGCGCTAAAACAAAACAGTGAAATTCCTTTTTACTGTCTGTGGAAGAAAATGTGTGAAAAATAAAAAAAAAACCCCAATGTGTTACTAAGATTTCAATGTGTGAATTATTTTTGGGCATAGGGACATTTATATACTAAAAATAAGAAAAAATAAGAAATGAAAGAAAAAATGAACTAAAAAGATAAAAAACTGTGCATCAACATTTCTAAACCTTGATACTCTCAATGCGCACATTTGATTAAATAATGGAACTTACATTTTTTTCAATTTTAAAATAAAATAATTATAATTCAAAGAAAAATAATTTATGTACATATATACATTGATAACATAATTGAATATCACGAAGAAACAAACATGTATTTTATTAATATTTTAAATATAAAATAGGTTTTGAAATAAATTCCTCTTAGATAAATAATAAAAATATATAAAATATATTACATATTTAAATATATTAAATTTTATATAAAAAAAAAAAAAATAGAACAAAATACCTTCAATCTCAATGGCTAGGGAGCCATCGTAATGTCGAAAGTTTTTACATTTACCTACTATAATATATTCTAAGAGCACTTCAATTTTCCCGCATTGACAAATATGCTACCATACCTGGGAGAAAGGATAGATCTTTTAATTACTCCGAGTACCATACTAGAAACTCATACATATATATATATATATATATATATATATATATATATATATATATATATATATATATAAAATATAGCAAAAAATTAGCAAGATCAAAATGTCTCGGGACCAGAATAGCCAGGGATAAAAAAAATTTCGTTGCAAGAAAAGCAGGACTAAAATGGCCTGCTTCGAGTAAATATATGTACATAAATTTCAAGTTATATTATAGGCAGACTCGGATAAAATTTAAAACCTTTCTGTAAATATAAATACAAGGTTAAAAGATTTAATGCATATCAGATTAATAATTCATTTTTAGTATTGTACTTATGAGCTGATAATCATAATTTTTTTTACTGTTTTATAGTTGTTTTATGATTAAAAATATTTTTAAAATACACATTTTCTGCTTTTATACAAATTTTCCTCACGATCCCACCGGAAAATATAATTATATGTATATGGTTTATGCTTTTATAAACTGCAGCCCGCCTGTGTAAAATACACTTCCATCGCGGCCCATCAAGAATTTTGGGTTGGACTGGCCGGATTTGTTTCTGAATTTTACAGCTTATCTGCAATATTAAAAGTTTTTATATGGTCCTATTTATTTACAAAATAATACTGAGTGCATGTACTATACTTTACAACTAGAAATAATTAAAATTATTTTCACAGTGGTTACATAAGAATTTTGTAAAAAAATTTCCGCGGGATTCAGTGATTTTACAAAGTAAAATATCCATCGTCCCAAAGGTCTTTTTCTCTTTCAAAATCGAAAACAATAAGTCAAATTAAAGTTTTAGAATTTATTGAGTAATCTACTATAATGTGTAAATCCATACTTTTATTTTTCTTTCTGTACTCAACAATTAAAAATAATAAGTACTTTTCATTTAATCATAATATATATAATATATATAAGATAATAATAATAGCTTTTTACCACAAATATTTGTAACCTGTCAAGTTTTCTAAAATAAAATTCCCCCCCTCCACAAACACACAAAAAAAAGTTTAAAATTAATAATAAATTCAAATGCATTACTGCAATGCTACTGACATAAGAAAATCATACACCATGCAGTGATACAACCAGTACCCAGTACTGATCGCTTATACACTCCTTCTCATATTTATAAGGACACTTTATATTTTTAAATAACTGATGTAAAAATAATTGTGAACAAGATTATACTAAGTGCACTTAATATATCTAGTATTCTAAAAGCCAAACTGTTATAATTTTTTTTAATATGAAACAAAATTAATAAAAAATAATGCAAAATGTGTTTTTCTCCACGATTTTAGATGTTCATAATTATAGGGACAAAACAGATTTTTTCGCTTTATTTAACTTACTAGCGGATAAATTACAGTTGACATGCGAATTTGTTAACTACTGGGCTAGATTAATCCATATATAAGCCTTCAATTTTTTCTTGAACAGTCATTACTGATAATTCCTCGAAAAAAAAAGAACGTTCAAGTAGTGAAGTGTGATAAATGTGCTTTTTAAGTGGAAGGATAATTTCAATCCACCGAATTTCTAATGCAATTCGAAGATCTAAAATTGCTGAAGGAAATGTGATCAAACATTGAACTGCTGGTTCGATAGGAGAGAGATCTGATGCAAAATCAGAGTTGTTTTACAGAGATCGAAGACTCATAATTCCTCTTACTGTTCTACTCATAATGACTGCTGCTGAATTTGCTCGTAATTTTTAACGAATTGTTAGGGTCTACATTTATGCATTTTTAAAATAATTAATAATATGTTAAAATGAATAAAAAATCTGTAATAATCAATCAGCATTTTATGGGGGAAAGAATGTCTGTATTAAAGTTGAATAAAGACAACATTAAATGGTAAAATGTTGCATTTTCGGATGAAAAACGTTTTATTCTTGATTAACCAAATGGTTTTAAGAGTTACTGGCACGATCTGAAGATAGCGAAAGACAGAACAGATTTTTTAAAGGCAGATATGAATCGGGCATCTTAAAGGTGGATCTATGGTGCTCCGGGGAGCTGCTTCTACTGAAAGCAGAATGAATTTAGTAATTTTTTCTATTATTATGAACATCAAGAGATTATCCGCAAATTTTAAAAGTGGAATTATCGGATTTTTGTCATTTTGGGGGGTAATAATATTTTTTTCAAAAAGACTTACATTTTTGCTCTACTTTTAGAGCAATAGGAAATAGTTTGAAGACAGAAACTTCTGTATTATTGCCTTTCCCATGGCCTAAAAGTTGAAAAAACCTTAAATTGTGATATTAGAAAAGTGTATGCAAGTGGAAAGCAATTTTAAATAGTTTAAATGTATTAAGAATATCATATATGCTATACGAAATGGTATTGAAACTGAATATTAAAAAAAAAAATGTATATATATATATATATATATATATATATATATACCAGAGAGAATGTCTGACTGTTTAGCCTTAAAAAGAGATCCCATAAAATATTAATTTAAAAAATAACTGAAACAAATTACTAAAATTCGAGCTGCCCTTATAATTTTGAACACCTGAAAAATAATCTTTTTACCATATTTAAAGTTTTTTCAGATAGAAAAACGATAAAACTTTTTAAATATAGTCTATTAATGAAATTAGATTTAATTAAAAATATATTTGTTTAAATAATAGTGTTCAGTGTTTAGTTAATATAGAAAAACGGGTGTCCTTATAATTATGAGAAGGAGTGTATTTATTTAATCTGTGCATCAGGTAATCCTAACCCGCAGATATAAGATATTGCACTATACATTGCATGTCAAGCGATTTGATGCCACCTGATGGTGCTGGTGAGTTTATATTTTCTAAATACGCCACTCGAACGGGAAAAACCGAAGACTTTGCTGTTTCTCCTGGGTCTATGTTTCTTCATTCAATGCCCCAAAAATCCGATCGTGCGTCTAAAAATGGATTTATTTATTTATTTAAACACCAAATTAAATTTCGCAACATGTAATTGCTATTATATTATAGTCGATCAGGTAGATCAAATAAAATATAAAAAAAAATACATGATGGTGAATATTGTCTATAGTATGTTAGTGTTATTTAATGTAATCGATATTTAAACATAAAAAAAAAAATATATATTTTTTCCAACCGCAGTGGATTAGAAAGACCCCCACGGAGGGCATTCCCCCTCTAGGCCTAGGACACATCAGGAGTCAATCGGCCTTAAATCCTACAACCAACCAACCAACCAACCGCAGTGGAGGGGAAAAAACAGATTTTACATAATTTTAATGGAGGAAATGAGAGATTTCGTTTTGTTGAGGGGGAAAGAAAAATCTATTCAATACATTTTCTTCTAAATAAAAAAGCCTAACATAATTGCGATATATTTGTTTTAAAGTTATTCGGGAAAAACAAATAGATTCAACAAGTTCAATAATATAGTCTAAAAATAATTAAATAACAGAGAAATATTGAGAGTAGGATAGAAGTGTACTTACTTCTATTGCTACAATGGTTCTAAAATCTAATAAAATAAGTTTATTAAGAACATTAACCCATTTGTTGTACAGTCACCCCCCCCCCCTTTCCAAAAAAAAAAAAAAAAAAAAAAAAAACGCCACCCCCACCTAATTTCGCCATAAATTAACGTAGAAACATGCGGCTGGTACCTATCGATCTGTAATAACGTCTAGTTTTTAATGGTGTAGTTAGATTTTGCTTAAGGGGTTATCTACATATTAAAACTGTATAAACTTCATTTCTTCAACGAGGACCCCTAATTTTGACCTCATACTCAGATTTGTGAGATCAAGGCAGTTCGGAAAACCTACCTATTTATATACTTAAAATCAATTCTAAACAGAGTTACACGTGAAAATCTGTTAGGGGACCGTCTATACATTTAGAAAATATAAATCATGATCTACCACCCAATATACATTATTTATTAAATATCACACCGGAAAAAGTTCAGATATGTTAGTTATAAAAAATATATATATATATATCTAATTCGGAGAACTTTCTATGTTAATTTATGAATTAAAATATTTTTATTGGTTTCTATTTATTAAACATTGAATAGTTAAATATATCACTTCACACGAAGAAAATTAAATAGCTTGAATCATATGAACCTTACAATGTTGAATTACAAAAATCTAGATACCAAGCTAAAAGAACAATAGAAATAATGATAATAATATCAATAGCGGAGGAAGAAAGAAAATAAAAAGTGTTTAATATTTAATAAAAAGAATTATCTACTTCTTGTTGGGTATATTTTTATTGTATACAGTAAGCCCCGCATGAAAGTGTTACATTTAATCTTAGTTATGTTTTACATTTAATCTTAGGTGTACAAACCAACAATAGATAATATACAAAAATATAAATAACAAGATTTAAACTAAAATCTGAGAAAGAATATTTAACATTTTCGTGACTGCTGACGTAGTTTCACGTCATTTGGAAATATGTAACTTCTCCAGTGGGCGTTTCATCCACAATCCGTGTTTTACGATATTTCTTAAGAATATTCCTTATATTCATATTTATATAAACAAAGTAATATGAATACAAATACTTTCACTAGAAAGAGTATAATTATTATGTATATTCATATGAAAATAAATATGGTTATAGAAAAAACAGTTTCCTATTGCCTAGAACGAATATTCCCCGTTCTGCAGCCGTCTACTGTACTTGAATTCTTATTTTGAGATGCGTAAAATCTATATCTTTAAAAGTAATAAGACATATTACATTGTTTTCCCATAATAAATGTGAATTTTACGCCGTGATTAAAATAATCGAAATTAAAAAGTATTGCGCTTTGTTTCAATAATATATTTAATGAAAAAAAAATCTTCCACTGTTTGATTTTGTATTAAAAAACATTAAATAAAAATTTAATATTATGTTACGTCATGCGATAAAATTTAAATAACACAAAGTTTGCAAACGTACAGTAAACAAATGCGAAAATGTCATAACAAATTTAAAACAGAAAATTCTTCTGAAAAAATCTTATAAAAATTATTAAATGTTAATTATAATAATTAAAAAAAAAAAAAGAAAGAAATGCGTATTCCTCTTTCAAACGATAATCCTCGCCTTACCGCGTTTCCTAAATTATGATATTTAAATTGAGGTGTACGAACCCTGCAATATTCAAGAAAAAATAAGAGGGACAACTGACTTAAAATAGAATTTTAGCAGTGAGAAACTGGGAAAAGTTATGTAACACTTAAGAAGAAAGACTTGACATTTCAGGATCGGGTATATTCATAGCTGCCAATATTTAAATTTATTCCGGAGTACTTTTTGCCCCGCCTTTATTGCGCACCACTTTCTTTGTAGAAAAAGTTTCTTTAATACATAATTTCGATAAAATAAGACAAAATACTTTTAACAAATAAGTGGCACGAATTAGAGGCGGGGCTAAAATTACTCCGGAATAAATTAAAATATTGGCAGCAACGAAAGCCACACCTTTACACAATTTTCTAAAACTTTACATTATAGAACAAATTTTTTCTACATATTTGCAATTAAATCATTTAAATTTTGTCTTCAGCATTCGATGTATTAAATGCCATTGACATTTATGCGTTCCACTGTTATACATAGAGTCAAATACGAATATGCAAACTAGTTTTTTTAATATTGTTTCTGCAATATGGAGGCAGGGCTTCACTTTTTTATGGAATTCTTTCACAATCTCTCGTCTGCATTGCGATAATTTTATAAAAATTAGCCAGTTTGTATGATACACGTCGAAATGTTGCTTAGAAAGCAATTAGAATAACAGAAATATAAATTAAAATTGTTTTTCGTCAAAATATATACAGATATTTACTTACAGATGATACAAATTATGACAGGTGACGGCCCCCTAAACGCAGTAAAAAATGAAATATCACTGTAACTCATAAAATAATGTTAGGAGCGAGATGTAAATTTGGAAACCCATGTTTTTGACGATGCCCGTTCTATTCATGCAAAAATTAACATAGGTCATAATTCATAATTTTTTCAAATATGAAATTATTAATTATTTTCCTAATTCAAAAAATGTTTTTTTTATCAAAAATATTCATGTAATATTTTTGGGTCACTTCATTTTATCGTATAAAAAAGCAGAATTTGATTATCATAATTATTTTGGAAGATATGAATTAATGTTTGTCATATTCATTTAACATTAGCATCCTCATATTTTAACAGCTTATAAACTCTATGAAAAATTGAGCAAAATATATAAACTATATACGATTTTCCGCGATGATTTGATCCAAAGAATTCAAATAAATTATAAAAAATTGGGGTAACCATTGAAAAAAATGATATTGATGCCAGTTTTAATATGTAGACGACCCCTTAAGCAAAATATAACTATACCATTATAATCTAGACGTTATTACAAAACGATTGGTACCAATCACATGTTTCTACGACAACTTCTGGCGAAATTAGGTGGGGTGATGGCGTTTTTTTTTTTTGGGGGGGGGGTGACTGTACATTGAGAAAGCTTCAGTGTTGACCTTAGAGGAGAGATAACCCTAGAGAGAGCATCCCCGAACGAAATCTTCTGCCAACATCGAAACCACGTGACTGAGGGACACCGTATTCGGACAGGGGAGTGTTTTACATGTATTTGAATGGGGATATCTGCTATGCTACCGAAGAAATGGTGAAATACTTCGTTGCATTTGGTTCTAGAGAAAAATTTCTCAATGGAGAACCTATAATAGGGTGGTTCGAAAAAAACTTTTTTTTTAATTTCAGATCGCTACAGTGCACAAAAGTTGCCATTGGCAAAGACATGAAAAAAGCACTAATTATTATTTTTTTTATTAATTTGTCTTCCGGTTGCGCAATGCCATCGAGTTTAAGAAAAAATTGTGAAAAACCTTAATTTTTCATATTTTTTTAAGCACGCCATATGGTTTTATTTGCGTTCCTATCCCATGAATTAACTACTAAAAGTATGTGAAATCAATATATATGCACTTATTATACATTTGTTTCATATCTTCCGGTCGTGCAACATAGTACAAAATGAGTAAAATTAGTAGTTTTTGCAAAATTTCAAAGTTTGACTGTTTAGTACATTTTAATCATATGACTTTTAGAGATGCTATAGTTTAATTCTAATACAATAATATATTTAAAATCCAAGCATATAAGATAAACGAGGCTATAAGATAGGCGTGGCGTACGTGACGAATGCAAGCGATGCGCGCGCAGCGCAAACAGTCGCAGTCATTATCGTTTCCCGCTATTTCCTTCAGTCTGCTCATGCCGCTACCTCGAATCAGTACTACATTGTGTTCTACTTAAGTCCTTATTTTTCTGTCTACTTTTGCGTTCAGTGTTTGTACTTGAATACGACAGTTATTGATACAATGGATGTGCCAAAGAAAGTTGGTATAGGTACAATAACTAAAAAAGATTTTTAGTGCCCTATTTTTGGTCACCCACGAGACTTGTTACACAACAAGCTTCCTACTCATGAAGATGTCCTTCGCTGCTGCTTTCAACAGAGATTCAACCTAGCTGTGACAATAAACAACAAGAGTGTATCTTTTTCAAGAGTAGCCTCAACAGTGGCAAAGAAAATTATCGGTTTATATGACAAAGCCTCAATCCCAACTGTTACGAAGTACAGAGTCATCCAGCTAATTAGTTCTTACTACGAATCATGCAGTAAACTCAGAAAGTCGTTTCATCGTGCCAAATACAAACCAGCATTCAAACTTAGACTTGACAATTTCAAGAAGAAAGGATGCTCCTTTTTTGATATCGCGGCGTGTAAATGTGTAATATTTGCTAATGTCTGTTCATGTAAGAAATCTCCAGATACATGTGTATGTCCTCTAAGTGTGAGCTGCATTTGTGAAAGAAAAAAAAAATGCGCCTTTGGAATTAAAGTTTATGTACTTGCACATTTACACGCCGCGACATCAAAAAGAGAGCATCCTTTCTCCTTGAAATTGTGAAGTTTAAGTTTGAATGCTGGTTTATTTTTGTCACGATGAAACAACTTTTTGAGTTTACTGTATGATTCGTAGTAAGAACTAATTATCTAGATGACTTTGTAACAGTTGGGATCGAGGCTTTGTCATATAAATCGATAATTTTCTTTGCTACTTTTGAGGCTACTCTTGAATAAGATACACTCTTGTTGTTTACTGTCACAGCTAGGTTGAATCTCTGTTGAAAGCAGCAGCGAAGGACATTTTCATGCGTAGGAAGCTTGTTGTGCAACAAGTCTCGTGGGTGACCAAAAAAGGGCACTCAAAATCTTTTCTAGTCATTGTACCTATGCCAACTTTCATTGTTACATCCATTGTATCAATAACTGCCGTATTCAAGTACAAACACTGAACGCAGAAGTAGAATATGGACTTAAGCAGAACACAATCTAGAACTGACTAGATTTAGCGGCATGAGCAGACTGAAGAAAATAGCGGGAAACGATAATGGCTGCGACTGTTTGCGCTGCGCGCGAATCGCTTGCATTCGTCACGTATGCCACGCCTATCTTATAGCCACGTTTATCTTATATGCTTAGATTTTAAATATATTACTGTAATAGAATTAATCTATAGCATCTCTAAAAGTCATATGATTAAAATGTACTAAACAGTCAAACTTTAATATTTTGCAAAAACTACTAATTTTACTCATTTTGTACTATGTTGCGCGACCGGAAGATATGAAACAAATGTTTAAAAAGTGCATACATATTGATTTTACATACTTTTAGTAGTTAATTCATGGTATAGGAATGCAATTAAAACCATCTGGAAAAATTAAGGTTTTTCACATTTTTTTGCTAACTTCGATGGCATTGTGCGACCGGAAGACAAATTTATTAAAAAATAATAATTAGTGCTTTTTTCATGCCTATACCAATGGCAACTTTTGTGCACTATAGCGATCTGAAATTTAAAAAAAAAGTTTTTTTCGAACCACCCTAACCTATAACCTTTCACAGTCATATATATATATATCTAAACTGTATTCCTATAAAATCATAATATTAAAACAAATAGACTTTTTAATGAAGGAAATCCAAATTATTCGCATAATCATGTGTTTTATATACAGTTTTTTGAAAATTTATGGAAAAATAATTTATTATATTAATGTTTTTGAGTAGTTATATGTTTGATGTTTTCGTTTTTCATGATTTTTACTTATTATTTTCTTAAAAACTGAGAAATAATGAAAGAAATTTCAGTTACATCTTTCAATCCAGATTTGTCGCGATTTGGCGAAATATTGAAATGTCTAATAAGTTTGATGCATAATTGTATTTTTGTGTTTTACGTCATTTTGCGGTGTTTGAAAAATAAATTATTGTATTGTTTGCAAAAAGCATAAAGAAATATATTTTATTTTTTATTTACAAATTAGAATTCTTTTTTCCCCCATATGTACTTTATTATGAATTTAGAGATTTTTGCGTATTGACGATCTGTTTGCATTTATAATGTTAGATTGAGAGAATAAAATTTGTCTTTTTATTTCTTACAAGGCAAAATTTAATCCCATATAAAATTAACAAATTGTTTCATATAAGAATTTTTATTTAAAAAATATTTTATTATTATAATTTATAAATATTATAATTTATAATTTCTTTACTTTGCTTTTCTGTGCTCTGTAGAATATAGTGTATTTATTTATTTATGATTCATTTTTTCTTCTTCTTTATTCAAAGGATTTGAAATGATAAGATTTATAAAAAATTTCGTCTCCGGTTTTCAATGAATTTACAGTTTTGAGGTGATCTATACACGTTTGGAGCTTTTTTAGAAAATATCCACCTCTCTCCTGTCTCTTCTGTGTGTGGGGGAGAGAGAGACCAAAAATTTGTGGCTTCTCTATATCAAGAACTAATGCACTAATTTACTTTTTTTTTTTTCAATCTTGAATTTAGTACCTATCAACTTCTTGTGAAAATCGCCCAATAAGTGGCACTGCTGTACAGCGATTTCTCTAATTTACGGGAATGCTGTGTCTCTGCTTCTGTTCCGTAAAATTACACAAAACTTGGTATGCGAGAGGATAATTACAGAAATTATGTCAACTTGAATACATATTGTTCGACAGGTGGCGCTGGTATGATGCAGCTTTTCTCCCTTGTGCAGAAAGGCTATATCTCAGCTTTTATAAGAAAAATGCTTTTTTATGATAAATGCATCGGAAACGTGTGTAATATCTTGTTCATGCATTTATTTATTTTATTATAATTATTTCTCATGGTGTATTTAAATTCGACCTTTTAAATTTTTTCCCTCTGATATACATTTATTTATTTACTTTTTTTTTTTCTTTGTGGTTGTCTACTGCAAAACGATTATAAGGCATTGTTGATGTCTGAAACAAATTATCCTCTACCTTTTGTCCTAATGACAAAAAGTAAACATTTTTTCATTCAAAGAAGGGTATATTATTCAAAATGCAACAATACATTTCTTAGGATTTAAGCGTAACAAAGAATATTTTAAATAATTCAAAAATTAATGGCCCTTAAACTACATTATTATTATTTTTTAAACCTTCATAAATGTACTCAATGTACAATGTACCTTGTATGTTATTTTCATTTAGCTTTCCTAAAGATAAAAACAGATGGAAATTACAGGAAGGTAAGATTTTAAGAGAAAAGGTTTTAAAGGCATTGACCATTCCCGTTTATGTTCAAAAAATTTCTTGCCAGATAATTTTCATAAAAATAGATTTGGAAGCACTTGGTTAAAAACGGATGCAGTACTAACTGTATTTAAATTTCCAGAGAATTGTCCCTATTTACATTTGTTATAAAAATCAGATAGTCATTTTCACGTTTAATGACGGCTCGAATTAACATTTAAAAATTATTTATAACTAATATTTCGAACTATTCAAGTGACCCTAGCAAAATTATATTTGTAGCAGGTAAAATAATGGAGACAAATGTTCTGTAATTTCGACAAGGTAAAAGATTTCTACCGGCGAGCTGTAGCCAAATGTGGTTGCCTCCCTGTCACGTGACTAAGGTGAAAATCATTCAATGTTGACCTAAACTTTTCAACCCCATTTTTCCCTGCATGCGCTCTCTATCAGTATCTCTCCTCTAAGGTGTTGACCGGCATTTCAACATTTATGAGAGATAGGTAAAAAGAAGTTAAACAATAATTATATGAGTGCGAAGTATTAAGGAATTTGATTTTTACTTCTTTATAGACTATGGAAACTAATAAAGTAAATTTAAAAAGAATATTGACAATCGTGTTGCAATTTGTAGATGGAGAAAGATTGGGAAACAAAAAAGTCCCGCAGAGAATTTGATTGCCGCTCGCTGGCTGAATTTAACAAGAGATTCGGGGGTGGGGGTAATTGCATGAATAAGAAATATTGAAAGACATTACTTCTTTACACCTTCTGGAATCTCATAAAGCCAGATATAAGAGAATACTGACATTTATACTATGGATGGATAAAGGTTATAAATGAAAACCTGTCATACAACATTTAATCGACAATTGTTTTTTTTCGACGTATGTTTTTTTTTTTTTTTTTTTTTAATTTATTTAAGCGAAAGATAATAATTAAAAATTGAAACCTGGAATATTAACTTAAATATCGGAAAACATTCGTCAAAATTAAAAAACAGAAACCTCGCCCCATCTTTTTACGAAATGCAAAATAAATAGTCTAAAATTAACGTTTTTAAATCTGATTTTAAGAAATTATTAGAAAAATGGGAAAAATACACATTTAAACGTAAAAAAGGGAGATACGGCTTGAAAAATCTTCCATGAAAAATGGGAGTTGGCAAGTCTGCAACGACCACACAGAAACAATGTTTTGATGTTACATAAAGCATTTTTCCGAGATAATTCTTTCAAGTACATTCAATACACATGGCTTTTTTCTGTGCGTAAATACGTAAATGGTTTTTGAGGTATTTCTTTTGAGAAAACGAACAGAGAAAATTTCACACATATATAGTGTTAAATTAAATCAATCAGAGTCCGATGTTCATGGATATAAGATGAAGTTTAATAATGAAAAACGTGCAGAAATTGCACTCACGTACATCACGCTAGAGCGTC
Organism: Salticus scenicus; assembly: GCA_963930645.1. Lineage (NCBI taxonomy): Eukaryota > Metazoa > Arthropoda > Arachnida > Araneae > Salticidae > Salticus > Salticus scenicus. Next base: position 245,152,526 of record OZ005660.1, read on the forward strand.
AGCGTACCCAAGAAACGACAACAAACAAAAGTGTTGCCAAAACATATATATAAGACAGGTGACACGCAAGCGCGCCCCATCATCGACTGACCCAGATACGAGGGTATCCATGCAGTCCCGAGAAAAAAAAAAAAAAAAAAAAAAAAAGAAAACTTACAGTTATGGTTACATATATGGTAGAAATGAATGACAGTTTAAATGTGATACAAAATAACAGTGATTACATCAAATATAAAACAGTTACTGTGATTAACTCTCAATACCCACCCTTAATCACATATTAGACCACAATGATTAATTAGTTTACATAATCTAGGTTTTGGTAAGCTTTTTGTAAATAAGTCTGCCAGCTGATCTTCAGTAGCTATGTATTCAACACTAATAGAATTTAATTTTATAATTTCCCTGATATACTTTAGCTTAATGTCTAGGTGCTTTAATCTAGCACAATGATTTTCATTACAGACAGCTTTTATGGCAGATTGATTATCTTCAAAAATTATCATTTTTATTTCTTTACATCCCAAAATTTCTTTTGTTAAGTTATAAACAATCACTAAAATTTGAATAGCTTTAGCTAAGGCTAAAATCTCTGCTTCAGTAGAAGACAGAGCTATGGATGTCTGCTTCTTAACATTCCAAATTATTGGACAACTGTTTAGCATTAAAATATAACCTGAAATTGATTTTCGATCACGTAAATCAGCCCCCCAATCAGCATCAACATACAGAGAAATGACAATATCATCACTACTACACTTAGGAAAAAATAATTTTAGCTCAAGAGTCCCTTTGAGATAACATAACACTCTTTTCAGACCAGTCCAAGCAGCAACTGTAGGTTGCTCTTGCAATTGACCAAAACAGTTTACAGAGTACAAAATATCTGGTCTAGTTGTCATTGCTAAATATAATAAAGTACCAACAAGTTCACGATAGGGACCTTCAAAATGTTCACCATTGTCAAAGTTTGATGCAGTTGCTTTTGGTACAAGTGGTGTATCACAGGGCTTACTATCAGCCATCTTAAGTTTTTCTAAAATTTTCAACACATAAGATTTTTGACTTAAACAAAGATGGTTACTGGATTGTTCAAAACATATGCCCAAAAATTCACTGGCAATTTCAGATCTTGACATCTCAAATTTTTGCTGAAGAAGCTGAATTACCACTTTAACTTCTGATATGTCAGAACCAGAAATCAGCAAATCATCGACGTACAAAACAACTATCATTTCACTGTGATCTGACCTTTTTACAAATACACATGGCTCATTATTGAGTTGTTGAAATTTCAGATGAATTATGAAGTCTGTAAATTTCTCGAACCACTGCCTTGGTGCATGTTTCAGTCCATATAGACTTTTTAAGTTTGCACACTCTACCACTGTTATCACTATATCCCATGGGTTGTTCCATAAAGATATTTTCATTAAGTTCACCATTTAGGAAAGCAGTTTTAACATCAAGTGCAAACATTTTTAGTTCTTTATGAATGATGATGGCAAGTACAAGTCTGAGAGAGGATGTACTAATAACAGGAGCATAAGTTTCAAAGAAATCAACACCTGCTTTCTGTTCAAAGCCTCTTGCAACCAGTCTTGCCTTAAAGACACCATTTTGTTTAATTCTAAACACCCATTTGCAGGATATTGTTTTCTCATTTTCTGGTAACTCCACAAGTTCCCACACTTTGTTTTGATTCAAAGATTTCATTTCTTGATTCATAGCATTTCGCCATAAATTCTGCTCATTAACTGGTAATTTCTCTAAATCTTCAAACAAAATTGGATCAGGATTTGCTACAAGTGCACTGTATAGGTAGTAGTCATTTAGTCTAGCAGGTGGCTTTGTGCTTCTTCTTGAACTTCTGGTTTCATTTTCTTCAGGATTATTAGATTCAGCATCATTCGATTCAAGCAAAACTTCAGGTTGAGAATTAATGTCTAATGGAACATTTTCTTGACTTGTATCAGATATAGAAATTATTTTCTTTTCTTCGTTAAACTTAACATTGCGAGAATTTGTAACTCTATTCTTTTCAGGGTCCAACAAACGGTAACCCATGCTTGAGTAGCCAACAAAAATCATTTTTCTTGATTTGGGATCCAACTTCTTCCTCAGGTTGTCTGAAATTCTCATGTATGCATCACATCCAAATACCTTTATTAAATTTAAGTCAGGAGGTTTTCCATACTTCAGCGCAAATGGCATGCAATTATTAATACTTTGGCAGGGAATTCTATTTTTAAGATAGGCTGCAGTCTGTACAGCAAAGCCCCAGAAACTTTTTGGTAACTGTGCTTCATACACCAATGCACGAGCTTTCTCCAACAAGTATCGATTGGCTCTTTCAGCAACACCGTTTAAACAAGCTGAGTATGGTGGAGCAGGATCTAGCAGTATACCAGTTTCCTTGCAACACTTGGCTAATTCTCCAGAGACATACTCTCCCGTATTGTCGCATCTGATTTTATACAAATTAGGATTTTGCTTTAAGAATAGCTTAAATACTGGAACTATGTCATTTTTATGCTTCAGTAAATGTACCTCACAGAATCTTGAGTGATCATCAATGATTGTTACAAAATATTTTTCACCAGAAGGTGTAGGTGGTGAAATAGGGCCACATATGTCGGTATGAACCATTCTCATAGCTGAGGTTTCTCGACTTCTGGGACCCTTTCCAGCAGGTTCATTTGATTGCTTAGCCATGACACATTCTTCACAGAAATTATCTGAAGTAGGAAGGCCCATTTGCTCTAAAACTTTATTTGATGAGTGTCCCATGCGTCTATGCCAAAGATCTGAAGAATGGTTAGCGACACTAGCTACAGCTTTAATGGGCTTAAATTCACTAACATAGTGCCCTTTATCATTAAGCTGAGCCATTACAAAGCTCTTTTTACCCTTTTGCACTAACGCTTTATCATCTTTAAATATAATACTGTAACCTGCCATTTGAATGTTCTTTACTGATATTAGTTCACCATTTAAATCAGGCACATAAAGTACATCAGTCAGAATAATTTTCTTTCCATGAAAAATTCCTGAAATTTTTCCAATTCCTTCTATTTTTAAAGTGTCATTTTTGGATGCACAGGCCACTGAACCAGAAAAACTTTTCAAATCATCAAACCACTCACTTTTACTGCACATATGTGCTGTAGCTCCAGAGTCCAACAGAAACAGATTGTCGTCAGATTCACCCATCATAAAAGTCACTGCTGCAGCTGTTTCTTTATGATCCATCTTTGATTTTACTCTACAGTCCCTTTTGTAATGCCCAGAACGGCCACAATTAAAACAAGTTACTTTACTTTTGCAGTTCTTTGCTACATGACCTTTAAATTTGCAACGATAGCAAGTTAAATTAGATTTATTCACACGAAAAGCTGCGTTGTCACTCGATCCACAATTACGTATCTGTTCACTACTTTTATCGCTTTTCAGGGCTTCTGCACTTAAGAGTCTTTGGGTAACAAAGTTCAAAGTCAGGTTCTCGCTCGGTTGATTTTCAATTGTAGCTTTAACTACATCATATTCAGGTGGAAGAGACATCATTAGATATATCAGCACATCCATATCCTGCACAGCCGCACCGGACATTCTTAAGTCATTTACAGTTCCTAGCATTTCATCAATATGTTGCTGCATACTGCAATCAGATCGTTTCTTCATAGTTGCTAATCTCTTTCTAGCCAAAATCTGACTAACAGCACTCGTTTTAGCATATTTTGTTTTTAAAGTTTTCCATATTTCACAAGCTGACTTTTCATTGGCCAGAGCAGCCGAAACCGAATCATCTAATAGAGTCAGCAATAAGGCATAAGCCTTTTTCGCGGCACGTACTTCCGCTTCTTTGGTTCTATCACATTCCTTTTCTAAATACAAATCCAGCTCTTTCGCTGCAAACACAGCTTCAACACGTCGACTCCATAGCGAGAAGTTCTTGCTGTTGAACGGTTCAACACTATATTTTGAATATTCACTTGCCATTTCACACGTGACAAACACACTACGAAAAACTAATCAAAATATATACTTCATTGGCTTGTTAAACTTCTGTTAGAGCATCGAACCACGCTCTGCTGTTAAATTAAATCAATCAGAGTCCGATGTTCATGGATATAAGATGAAGTTTAAAATAATGAAAAACGTGCAGAAATTGCACTCACGTACATCACGCTAGAGCGTCAGCGTACCCAAGAAACGACAACAAACAAAAGTGTTGCCAAAACATATATATAAAGAAAACTTACAGTTATGGAGCGTGTTCAGTAGAGCGCCCGAGATGGATCAATGCGACCGGGCGATAACGTCACTGATCCTGGACCGGTCTTGGATCGGGCCAGGAATCTACTGAACGCTTTGGAACAATTTTGACGTGATAGGAGCAGCGCCATCTATCTAATTTGACCTGTATTAGCAAGTTATATATTGTATTTCTGTTGTTTATTTTGTCTGGACTTTTAATACGTAATTCCATAAAATGCTAAACTATATTACGTTTTTTCTTAAAAAAAAAAAAAAAAAAAAAAAAAAGAAAGAAAGATCTTTTATGTAATAACAGTTTTACTTCTTTCTTATTAATGTAGAATTCTGTACTCTGCTAACAAAAAATAAGAAGCTATTAATTGATTGTACTGATAAATTACTAATATACATTACTTTGGTTATGATTTTTCTAAATTCACGTATAAATTTTAATCATGAAAATGTTAAGAATATTACGTTACATTTATTTTTAAAGGAACAGAGTAGATTTATCTTAAGTGAGCACTTAAAACACCATTCTTTCTCTTCGAATTTTATTATGAACAGAAATGTACAACAAAAACGTTTTTGAAAAATAAATAAATAAATAAATTATATAAAATATGAAATATGCTGTTCAGTTAATATAATGGATTTATATAAAAAATAATCTTATTTTCTTCTTCAATTTATGAATCAATACAAAGAGCTTTTTCTCTTATTACCAACTGAATATTAAAATAAACTAGCAATGTAAACAACACTGCATAATTTTATAGCTACTTTTTTTACAGTCTGTTTTGTTTATTAAATTTAATAATTGACATCTTAAACTTATTTTTACCTAAATTAAAAATATGTGGAAGGATTTTAATTTATTTACTTATAGTTAACTTATTGTTTTAAAGGTAAAAAATACAAACTTTTCTATTTGTAAACAAAAAACAATCGCATGAATGAAAAGCTTTGTCTGAAAGAAAAAAGAAATGTAATTTTTCCCAGCTTATTTTTATATATTAAATTAACAAAATACGATAGCGTCCGAATTAAAAAAATATGTTTTTTTGTTTCAATTAAAATTGTGTAAATTTTTGTTTTAATTTTATGTTTGAATGTTACGTTCATCAATAAAAAAAATTACGTATCGAAAATCGTTATTACGTAAAAAATCTTTTTTACACAATAAATAAATAAACATAATATAGTTTAGCATTTTATGGAATTACTTACCTTATTTTCTACAGCACAAACAATGCATATAAATAGGTACATCTGTATTAATCCTCAGCTAATCAAACAAATAAACAATCATTGTCAAAAAAAGATGTTCATTGTTCAGGTTTTCACTGCGTAATGTCAATAAGAGCCTGATTTTCAACCTATTGCGCATTTGATCCATCACGTGACCCAATGGATCAAGAAATTTTTCTGGGCTTTCTGATCCACGACCGGTCGAGATCGGTCCATTCCACTGAACGGCGTGACTCTGGATCGGTCGACACCACTGAACGCTTTGGCTCGGAATCTTTCGACCGGTCGTGGATCGGGCGCTCTACTGAACACGCCCATGGTTACATATATGGTAGAAATGAATGACAGTTCAAATGTGATACAAAATAACAGTGATTACATCAAATATAAAACGGTTACTGTGATTAACTCTCAATATATAGCTTTTTTCTTGAGTGAATACGTAGATATCTATTTAGATTTTCCGTTTGATCGAGAAAAATCTTCCGAATACACTTCGCTTTCCTCTTGTTTGAGTTCGTACATGTTCATTCAAAGTTTCCCTTATGGAAAACTTTCAAGAACATATGGAACACTTTCAATAACATTTTAAATGATATACATACAGTTTTTCTTCTGTGTGAAAGCATAGATGTGTATTTAGATGCCTCAATTTAGAAAAACGTAACAGTTTTTCACTTGTGTGAGTGCGTACATGCATATCTAATACTACTTTATCCGAAACACTTAGAACGGATTTCACTCAAGTATGGTTTTTCGCCTATGTGAATTCATAAATGTTTATTCAGAGTCTTCTAGCCTTAAAGAAAATTTTTTAGGACATATTTCACATTTTTTTTTCTTTGTATGAATGCGTAAATTTGTATTCGAATTGCCTTTGAAAGAAAACCTTCTAGTACAAATTTCAAATATATGGCTTTTCATCTCTATGGATGCGTGAATGTCAATTTAATTTCTCGATTTGGGAGAATCTTTTAGAACATATTACTTAGATATAGCTTTTCGCCTGCGTGAGTCCGTGAACGCACATATAATGCAGTTTTCTCGTGGAACTCTTTCGAACATATTTCACACATATAAGGGTTTTCTTTTGTGTCAATGTGTAGCTGTCTCTTTCTAGAAAAACCTCTGGAACAGATTCCAGTTTGATTTATTTTTTTGAATGAATGCGTAAATACGCATTCACAGCGCGCCTTACTGAAAATTTTTTAGAACACATTTCACAAACATATGGCTTTTCTTCTGGAGTGAATGCGTAAATATTAATTAAGAGCAATCTTCTCAAAGAACTCTTTACAACGAATTTCACACGCATATAGCATTTCGCCTGTAAGAGTGCGTGAATGTGCATTTAGATTCCTTTTTTGAGAGTATTCTTTAAAACAAATTTGACACACATATGGCTTTTATCCCATGTGAATGCGTAAATGTGTAATTAGATTACTTTAGTCAGAGAATCCTTTAGAATATATTTCACACATATATGGCTTTCTCCTGTGTCAATGCGTAAATCCCTATTTAGATAATTTTTGTGAGAGAATTCTTCAGAACATATTTCACACACATATGGCTTTTCTTTTGTGTGAATACGTAAATGCATATTTAGAAGACCTTTCCGAGAGAATCCTTTAGAACATATTTCACACACATATGGTATTTAACCTTTGTGAGAGAGTAAATGATAATTTAGACTTTCTTTACGAGAGAATTTTTTAGAGCATAAATCACACACATACGGCTTTTCTCCTGTGTGAATCCGTAAATGCGTATTCAGATGATGTTTGTGAGAGAATCCTTTAGAACATATTTCACACACATAATATGGCTTTTTTCCCGTGTGAATGCGTAAATGTGTAGTTAGAGCACTATTGTTAGAGAATCCTTTAGAACATATTTCACACACATATGGCTTTTCTTTTGTGTGAATACGTAAATGTATATTTAGATGACCTTTCTGGGAGTAGCCCTTAGAACATATTTCACACACATACGGCTTTTCTCCTGTGTGAATCCGTAAATGCGTATTCAGATGATTTTTGTGAGAGAATCCTTTAGAACATATTTCACACACATAATATGGCTTTTTTCCCGTGTGAATGCGTAAATGTGTAGTTAGATCACTATTGTTAGAGAATCCTTTAGAACATATTTCACACACATATGGCTTTTCTTTTGTGTGAATACGTAAATGGATATTTAGATGACCTTTTCGAGAGAATCCTTTAGAACATGTTTCACACACGTATGGCATTTCACCTGTATGAGACAGTGTATGATCGATTAGACTAGCTTTAAGAGAGAATCCTTTAGAACATACTTCACACACATATGGCTTTTCTTCGGTGTGAATGCGTAAATGTTTAATTAGATTACCGTTTTTAGAGAATCTCTTACAACATATTTCACATGCATATAGTTTTTCTCCTGTGTGAATGCGTAAATGTGTATTTAGAGCATCTTTTAGCGAGAATTGTTTAGAACATATTTGACACACATAAGACATTTTGCCTGTATGAATGCGTCAATGTGTACTTACATTACTTTTCTGAGAGAATTTCTTAGAACATGTTTCATACCCTTATGGCTTTTCTACTGTGTGAATGCGTAAATGTCTATAACCTTTTTGAGAGAATTCTTTACAACATATTTCACACATATATAGCTTTTTTTCGTGTGAACACAGAAACGTTTATTTAAAGCACTCTCATCAGAAAAATTTTTAGAACATATTTCACTAATACACGCCTTTGCGTGAATATGCGTTAATTTACATTAGATAATCTTTCCGAGAGAAAGCTTTAGAACATACTTCACACACATATGGCTTTTTTTCGGTGTGAATGCGTAAAAATGTTTATTTAAATTACTTTTGTTAGAGAATCCTTTAGAACATATTTTACATACATATGGCTTTTCGTCTTTGCATGTGCATGAATGCTTATTTTTTGCACTCTTGTCTTCTATATAGTTCATAATATTAACTCTTTCTAGAAAAACATTTAGAACAATTTTCACACACATACATGTTTCGTCCTACGTGAGAGAATGCATGTATACTATAATATACAATTTGTGAGGATAATTATGAATTTTATTGGGTTTTCATGTGTATGACTGCGTCTATATGCATATCCGTATTAACAAAAATTTTTGTGTTAGGCCTTATTAGAGAGGGTTGGCAAAAATTTCTATATATTGTCTGAATACAATGAGGGATAACAACTTTCTTTGTTAATTAATTTCTATATTTCAACAGAAAGATGTTCACGTAATAACGGAAATTTTTCGTGAAATTAACTTGCACCTTTCACAAAATTGAAATTGTATCTGTCATTCTTCATATACCTAAAACTGGAGAGTTTTCCTGTGTAGAAGATTTTCTTTCACATTACTTTACTGATTTTTTAATATTTCTCTTTAACTAACAGTAGTTAAAAACACATTTTAATAAAAATATTAATGAGGCTACAAATGGATAAATTTAAAGTTATGACCATGATCACAGGATATTTCTACCAAGACACATAGGAACATTATCAAATCATTTTTTGAAAAAATAATGAAAAAGGTAAACAGAATAGCTATTTTACGGCAGAATTGAAGGTGAAAAACCACAGTGTAGTTATATGTAACATATTAATATTAAATACAAGTTAAAAAAAATATATTAAATCAAAAATAACACCCGCTAGACTGTTACTATCTTCAGCCTTTGGAGCACTTTCATGGATACAATTGATTCCTTAAGCCACCGATACTCCACGGCCCCTATCCCGATGGCCGATCCTATTCCGAAGTTGAGGGTGGAGGGTTTTGAATTTGAATATTTTTTGGTCAATTCCTATCCCTGTGTTGTTAAATGTTATTATTTGTTTAATGTTCAAGCGTTTATTTATTTATAAGTTTTTACTTATTTCTTGAAACTGTAAATTTCCAGATAATTTCAGTGTACCTTTTAATCCGCGATTGTAATGAAATGCTCGCCCTCTGGTGGGCTAAGGTGAAATTATCACACCACTGCATATCCTCATATTACGCAATCGACTTTCCATGATGAAATGGCGGAGAAAGAATAATAATTACACGTGGCTGTTATATTTACTAACAACTGCAGTGTTCAGAGAGCGCCATCTATCGATCATTACAAACGCGGATAATGATTTCAGTTTCATACATAATATAATATATGAAACTAATCTATAAATTATTGTGTAGCAAATTACTACAATTTCCTAACTCTAAGTTCTAAAATATAAATTTTACACTCATTAGAAATAAAATTCTACTAATGAATCATTTTGAAAACGTGCGTAATTCTATCTTAATTAATATGTTACAGTAATATCAGTTAATAATATTTTAATTTTCCTGGGGTTATAGCATATTTGATACTTAGTATTAAATATCGGAAGCTGTGAAAAACACAGTTTGTTATATTATTACACATTTTGTTGAAATACCTTATCATGAAAGATGAAAAGTTGATTATACGTTAATTTTATCATGAATTACATGAAATTTTTTTTCTATGAATGCTGTTTAATAGTTATTTCTGTGTTGCTTAAATTGTATTTATAAGGAAGTGCATGTATGAAACTAACGAGAATCTCTATCTTCAGCCAGAAACTACTTCTGAGCTGAGTCTGAAAACCTCTCAGAGACACACATAGAACTCGCAATCCTCTCTGAAAAAAAAAAAAAAAGAAATGGCATATAAATTTATTCGCAACTCCAGCGCTCGAATACGCCCTCTGGTGGACAAAAGCCTAAGTTATTGTGTCGGATGTCTATTTAAAAACCTTTTGATGCATATGCTTTGAGTTATTAAATTAAAAATCATTTTCTAGTAAATATTTAAAAATTTGATTCATATTAACCATAAATAATAGTTATTAATAGGCACTTTTTTGCAATTCATGGGGATTTTATTGATTTTGTACTAGCTTCGATTAATTTTCAAGGGTAAAATATGCCGATCAGTGTAGTGTTGTAAACAATGGATACGTATTTTTAAAATCAATTAAATAAAGATAAATAATCGCATATGGTAAAAAAAGCTTTCAGATTTTATTGTTGTTGTTGTTTAACGAGGATGTATTTAATATATACTTATTTGAGCTTTAATTAAAAAAAAAAAAAAATGTTATATGTTGACCTACTCACACCTGCTACAATTCTCGTTGATTTTCATTTTAAATTATTGTGTTTAAAACTTAAAATACTACAAGTTCAATAAAGTTACTTTTTGAATCGGCAGTGTAATCTGTTGCGAAAAATCGTAAGATGTATGTCAGTAATTAATACAGTAAAATATTATGATCCTGTGCAATAGAGTTTGTTTACATATTCACAATGTAAATAAAAACTATGGTACTGGACTAAAAAGTTCAGTCGCCAGATATTCTAGAGCAATATAGAAACGTTTTAAACACATATATGAGATATAATCTTCCTATTTGTTTTTGTTACATTTTCACATATATGTATAATAAGACAGAAAATAGATTAGACTAGGTTTTTCATTGAAACTCCAAAGTACTCTGAAAATGTGTAAATTGTATTGTTTTACAAAACATGTCATATTTCATTTGCAATTTTTATTGTTTAATTAGTATGTAAGGATAATTATTTTCACTTGCATACATCCACATTTCAATAAAATTATATTTTTATTTACATTTTTAGCTTATTACACATAAGTCTATTCTTTGAAAAACTTTGTGTAATATTGGTTTCATACTTTTACAATATTTAAGTTACTTTCTTCTAAATAAAATACACGACCCTTCACTTTTTTCAACACCACAAGTGTTCTTTGTGGTGTACAATATAAATGAATTTATAAAATATGGAAATGCAGTTTTTGTTATGAGTTGAAATTATCTAAATGAAGAGTATGTATGCTGATGAGTTAGCATCCAGTTGGAAAAGCTGTAGTAACTTTGTTGATGGCTGTTAAAAGGATTGATTATAATTTTCTGTTGGGAATAAAACAATTTATTTAGGTTTGTTATTCAGCGATCCACAAAAATGATTTAAACAAATCAAATTACTTTTTTTTTTCTCTCTCTTTTTTCTTTTTACAGTATTCAGAAAAGAATATTGGTTAAGTGAAAGTGTATTTTGTGAGATTGTAACTCATTTTTAATTTTGATCCTACAATTTATACTATCACTTAACAATCAACAGATTTTCAATAAGAATTTATTAACTCTAAATGTAATGAAAATAAAAATTCTTTAATAATTTTATATTAGAAGTATTTTCTGTATAATATCTATTATAATTCATATTAAACTATTAACATTATAGGATGTATGTTATGTATATCATTTATAACAAGTAAAACATGATTCTGTTTAAAGGAGTTCCTAGATTTTTAAAATTTGATGCCATGCACAATGTTTTAAATATTTTAGACAATATGCTCTAAAAGATAGATGTTCCAAAGTAATAATAATAAAAAAATAAAATAGCAAACAACACTTATAAAAAAATTTAAAAATAAAAGCTCTCAGAAGTTCTTTTTGATCAAAACAATAACACAAAGCTTCCAGGGTTTAAGCTGAGTAAAAATTTTCTTTAGCAAAACAGCTAAAATCAGAAAAAAAAGCTTCAGCAAAATGCTAAAATGCCAGAAACAGTAGAAAAAGATGAATATCAGTTTACTCATTATTCTAAATGCCTCGATATGTTTGATTTTCATTTGTAAATTAAACTTAAAAGTTTTTAATGAGGTCTAAAGAGTTATGCACAGAAAGAATTTTTTTTTTTTTTTTTTTTTTTTTTTTGAAATGGAAAACAAAAAAGTAATTAATAATTGTACTTACCACTGTAATCGGATCAATTCGAATATGGTATAAGCATATATTTTAACACATTTATTGGCAGACGTGATAAATATTAAACTTTTTAGATTATTACTTTATATTGTAAACTTTTTTAAAGCAATGGGAACATCGTAGATGCGACTTACATTCTTTTTCTGGAGATATAATTATCACTATAGCATGTAAAACTACATTAAGCTTATACCTTATACTGTATCTGAAAATAAAAACATAACTTACAAAAAAAAAAAAAAAAAGAAAGAAAGTAATATAAGTGAAATTTGTTTATTACTATTCAAAGCTTTTTGGTTTACAATTTATAATTTTTCTTTCTTTCATATTAGACCACTTTACAAATGCCTCATGTTTATTTACAAATTGATTTCCTGTATGCGATTCTTATGCATAATTCAGCTTTTGATTTTCTTTATATGCATGAACCAATGGATTTTTCTTCATCAATGTTGCGATTTTTTTTTCCATGAAAGATTCGTTGTAATATTTTCGCTGAAGATTTTTTTTTTTTTTTTTTTTTTTTTTATTTGTGTTTAGTAAGATGCTTTAGCAAAAAAGCGAAAACATGTTATTTCGTTTTCGCATTTTGGATAAGTCTTTTAACATTTTGCGAAAAATGCTACCATAACAGAAATACTGAAAGCTTTACTTGTCGAACCAGACGAATACCACCGCATCAAAGCTGCACTTGTATCTACATTTGCACATGATGAAGAGATGTGCTATTATTTCGGCTCAAATCAATTGCCGTGAGATTTTATTTTTTTCTTTCTTTGTCTTCTTTTTTTTACTTATGGTATTTTTTGAAAAGACTTATTTATTATTCTAAATTTATAGAGTTCAAGAAATAGTCATCTACGAAAAAGAAAATATCTTGCAAAAATTTTAGAAAATCTCTGTGCAAGAATCACTTTTTTGTTAAATTATCATTCTAATTATTTTTAAGCTATGTATTTTTTCAGTTTCATAAGTGCAATTCAAAACCTCATTTTATAAAAAATTTAATTGTAAATAAGAAAAGAAAAAAAGAAAACGGACACCATTCACAACAGTTCTTTCAATTAGAAATAATAGCACAACCCTTCATCAGACGAAAATGATAGGTACAAGCGTAGCATCAAAGCAGCACTTATAGCTACTTTATAAGTACACTGCAAAAAAATTTGTCCTATTTGCTGCCAGAAAATATGTGTAATTTACGAAAAAATTGTGTTGTCAGAACATAATTTCTGGCAGCAAATAGGACATATTTTTTACAGTGAAAGAAGTGATATACTGTTTTTCAGCCCAAAACAATTATTGTGAGAAATGTTTTTTATTTTTTCAACTTACAATATTTTCTTGCAAAAATTTTTTTTTTTTAATGTAAACATATAAATATTAAGATATAGTCAACTACAATGAAAAAAAAACAGTTTTATAAACTTTTTAAAGTCACTGTGTGAGGAGCACTTTTTTTTAAATTGTTAATCCAATTGTTTTTAATAATCTTTTTTTTTTTTTTTTTTTTTCAAAGAATATGCAAATTTGATAAGTGCAATTAAAATGCTAATTTTATAGTATTTTGATTGTATTTATTTATTAATAATATGTGCTGCAGGACTAGTGCTCAACAGTAACAAATAATAATGATGAAAAAAAAATAAGCAAACACCATAAATTAAAAAAAAATTACAACGTTTGTTGCAGGTAGAAATAAAGACCAGACGAAAAAGCTAGGCACTAGCACATCATGAAAGCAACACTTATATCGATATTTACACTTTACAGCCCTCTTTACTTACCGTCGCCGGAAGCCCGAGCCAATGTTATTCTATGGGGAAATTTTCTTTACAAATAACTTATTAACTAATACATATTTTTAAATTCTGTTTTCACATTCAGAAAATTCCCAACTGGTAAACCTTTTTTAAAAATGTATTTTTTTTAGTTTTTAACATTTTATTTTGAAATTGCAAAATGAAAAAAATTCACATATTGAAAAGTTGTATTTTGCAGCTTCAAAATAAAATATAAAAAATTAAAAAAATAAATTTTTAAAAAAGGTTCGTCAATTTAACAGCTGGGAATTTTCAGAAGGTGAAAACAGATTTTAAAAATATGTGTTAGTTAATAAGTTATTTGTAAAGAAAAATTTCTCATAGAATAAGATTAGCTTCGGCTTCTGGCGGCGGTGAGTGAAGCGGGTCCTTAATAAAGGGATGTGCTATTACATTGGCCCAAAACAATTCTTGTAAATTTTTTATCTTTCTTTTTTTCAATTAATGGTGTAGCAAAAATAAATAATAAATAAAAATTCTTAGCAGTTCTTTTGGATCAAAATAATAGCACAAAGCTTTACTGGAGAAAAAAGGTAGGCATTAGCACAGCATCGAAGCAGCACTTTTCATGAAGGTGTGTGCTATTTTTTTTTACTCAAATCAATTGTGAGGTTTTTTCCTTCTTTTTTTTAATTCAGCAATGGTATTTTTTGCAAAATCTTATTTATACAGTTCAAGAAATAGTCGTCTACAATGAAGAAAATAGTCTTGTAAAGTTTTAGCACATTGTATAAGAATCACTCTTTCTTAAATTATCATTTTAACAGTGGCGTAGCGTGACATTTGAATCTGGGTATGCTCTGAAGCCAACGATGGCTAAACACTACTCATCAAGGCGATACCATTTCATCAAATTTAAGCTTGGATTTTTCCAGTTTCTTGGTTGTAGGATTGAAGTCTGACTACACTTGGGGTTGGGTCCTAGGCCTATGGGTGGAATACCGTCTGTGGGGGTCTTTCTGAGGGATCTTAGCCTATATTTACATGAGTTCGGAGAAAACCATGGAAATCTCTGAACGGCTAGGTCGATGAGCGCAACCTTGGATCGAACCCGGCTCTTACCATCTGCCAACTTTGAGCACAGAACCCCTCGGCCACTGGTGGGCCTCCAATTTCTCGGAATCGTATATAAAATTTTGTCGCTTTAACTTTAAAGCATATATCTAAAGGACTCTTATATTAACTTATTGAAGGCCGCTTCATTGATCGCTGTATTTAAATGAATTTTCAAAGAAATTTAATCACATTTTTTTTATATACTTTAGAAACAAAAAAAAAATAAATAAATAAATAAAAGGAAAATAAAAGAAAGAATTGTGAGAAATGGAAAGAAAAAATCCACTGAAAACTTGGCTTCAGGTCCTCGCTGCTTTCTACTGTGTCTTCCACAACCGCACTATGTCGGATTGGTGACCCCACTGCTGCTAGTGGCAGCACCTTAAGTGACCGCTTAAGGCGCTGGTAGTCTTATCTGTCCTCTGATAGTTCTTATACAAGAAATTAATTGTTACATATTTTAATAAAGTTAAAAATTTAATAAGTTTAATTCTTCCTAACATATTACCATTTGATTTCGATAGAAACAATGTATTAAAAATAATGAACATTCCTCTTCAAAAGGAGGTATTACACCTTTACATAAACAATTACCATTGAAAACACAACTATTATGTGTATTAAAAAAAAAAAAAAAGTAGCAGTATTAAAATTTTATTATATGAAAACTATTTGATCGCATTATTTAATGTGAAAGAAGGAAAAATAAATAGAATAGCGATTTTTACTAAGGAATGCAGATGATGAAAAGAAAAACACGCAAATTAAATAAAATTTAAGAAAATAAAGCAGAAAAATTAACGGAACATTCCAAAATAAATAAATAAATAAACAAATAAAATAATTTTAGAAATTCAGATTCGAAAATTAAAAAAAAAAAAAAAAGAAAAGAAAAGAAAGTAAACAAGGAAAGAAAATAAAACCAAAAAAAAAAAAAAAAAAGAAAGAAATAATTCTATACACACCTGCAAGATCAAAGCTAAGCATCTGTCAATTTTTTGTAAATTTGCGATCAGTGGCCTGACCTTTGTAGCGCATAGAGAAGAGACAGACATGAAGAAGACATTTTGCTTTATTCATATCTATAATAATAAATGGAAAGGTTTGTCTGTCTGTCTATTCTTTTATACGTTCAGCCCCTATTGAACACAGAAGTACAAGAATTGACATACGGATGCTCTGGAGCCTTTCCGAGGTCCTCCTTGAAACAGAATTTAAAAATCTTAATTAGTTTCGGAGATATTAATTAAAACGTCGACTCATGTCGATTGAAAAATGACCAAAAATCCACGGTTTATTGCTTAAAAAGAAGCATTCTATCAGCAGATGATTTTAATCGTTGTCTGGAATGGAAACAAAACATCTGGAAGTAATTAATGTCACATGATCTTGAACTGGGGTTAAAAATTACAAATTTCAAAGTGCTTCGAATTTTCTTTTTCGCACACAACACTTAATATACAACCTATTCAGCACAAAACCAACCTGCAGTTAAAATTTCATCAATTTTCATTAATAAACAAAGCAGTTACATTTTAATTGCAAATTAAATTTTATTCTAACACGTAATCTATCTTTCAATAAACGATAGGAGTTTCCATAGCAACAAACTATATTTGAAGGAACTAAAAAATACTATATTTTTGCTGACTGATTGTGAAATGTTGGATATTACGATGTTACTTTACTAAATTTAGTTTTAATTGTAGAAATGCACAATGTTTACATTGACAATGGAATGATACTCATTTTTATGATGGACATGGGAGGGAAGCAAATTATTAAAGTCACCGCTTTATCTTGTTTATTCACTATGTGGCAAGTGAATATTTTTAGGTCGTTTAGTTCATTGTACATTAACCTCCAAAATACAATTTGAAAATATGGCAAAAAGAAAAAAATCCACTTATGGACCACTAGATACTGTAAAAGGTACATTCCCTCTTACAATTTTCCCGCTTCTGGTCATAAAATCCCATCAACTCTATGGCAAAATTTATTTATAGAATAACTCATTACCTAATGTTATTGAATAAATTGAAGTTACTAAAAACAAAGCTTTCGAGATGTCACTTGCCTTATTAAAAATAACGAAATAACAGAAAGTTAGGCGTAACAAATGATGACTGGTTGTAAAATCATGGTCGTCAAAACAAAATTTATAGTTGCAAAATACGACTAGTGACCACGAATTTCTAGCTCTGCTCAGGGGTCTGTCCAGACTTTTCAGACAGGGTCCTGCTTTTACGAAATTGTGAAAAATATGTATGTAGTTTTGTAAATCTAAATTTAGCGTGAAAATAAAGCTCTTGCAAACTTCTTGGCATGAGTCCTCTTTTTGTGAAATTGTGAAAAATGTAATTTTGAAAATTAAAATTAAGGTTTCATTTAAATAATGACAGTTCATTTTTATAGAGCTAAGCCCACAAATATGAATAGAAATCTTTTTATAAATTAGAAACTTAATATCAGATTTTTGGGAGAAATACAGCAGAGCGCATTTGAATATTCAGGCAGTCTATTCATAGCAGGGAAGATTAGCTTTCAAAATTAAAAAGATTTATCAAAGGTCAGTTTTTATTTAAGGAGAAAATTTTTGTAATGGGTCTTTTAACAGACCTAAGTTTTCCTCACAGACCCCTTCATCTTGAAACTTGATAAGCTTTTCACCCTTTACAAAAATAAGCTAATTCAAACAAAACCCTTCACAAATGTTGAATGATTTAAAAAAGAAAAAAAATCAAAAAACTTTGATAAGAAAATTACATTTTCGATCAGTTGCAAAAATACATTATATTTCTACAATAAAACATCATACTAGAAATAGCTGAACAATCCTTGTATTGAAGGTATTTAAAAAAGAAAAAAAAAACTACATGTTTAAACAATGAAATGCATTTAAACTTAAATACATCCTATGAGCTGTGAAATTAGACATAATTAGCAATCACAATCACTCCAATGTATTGGACATTTGCTGTCATATACATTGCAGAAGTCTGAAAATGAGACCAATATCCTTGCCATTCATAAAAATAAAAAAAACAGTCTTCCTTTTTTTCAAAAAAAAAAAAAAAAAAAAAAAAAAAAAAAATGTACAACTGAAAGATATGTAAACAGAGGAAGAATCTTAAGTAGCAGACTATCCAAAACTAGCAGCTATATATTAACAAAAGAAAAAGAAATGTTAATTTTTAATAGAAAACAAATACACATTAATCCAGAATTTTATTTACTTATGTATTTTTCTGTTCTCACATTCTTTTAAAATACCTCACTTTGTTTCTGAGTAATAGTGTGAAATTCTCACTCAGTTTTTATGTCTGATGAGAATCTTACAACTTCAATTTACTCATTCAGTTATTTCCTTGTTCTATATAATTAAATTTTTATTTTTTTTTTTACATTAATAATATAAGGAAAAACTTAATTCATTTATTAGTGTTTTAACTAAAGAAGGAAAGGAAAATTGCTAATAGTTTAAAAAATACCCGGGCATTGAAAATATTAAAAATATATGTCAATTTAATAGTTAGATTATATGATCTAATTAAACAAGTAAATATGCATGAAACATATTCTTAGAAAAGTAAATCAAACAAATCTAAGTGCATAAGTAATAAAACCAATATTCATAAAAGTATAAAATCAAATAAAAAGAAAAAAAAAAATCATGAAAATACTAAATGTAGTTTAAAAAAACAAATTTTTAACATACCTGAGAGAATTTTCTGTGGGTATCATGAATGTTTCAATTCTGTATTTGCCGATTTAAAAAACCAAATTGTTAGTATAAGAAAACTTTCCGTAAAGCATAGCATATTTTATCAAATCGCAAATGCTACAGGAAAGTTCACTTAACTTTCAAAATTTGATCACTTTCCGGGGAGAAAAATAAAAGAATAAACAAGCTGCTTTCTTACCGTAACAAAATATCAAAAACTGCTTACTGATGCTTGCATCTTGCACAGGAGTTTTACAGGAAGTTATAAACAGACAGGAACATCTAAACTGCGATATTATAAAATCGGATTTCGCAATTTAAATCATTTATCATCCGTTTCTTTTACAGTATGTAGGGACATTTTCATTGTACTTGCTTGTAAGCAAATCGCCAAAATATCAAATTTGTTTTCGGTTAATTTGATTCCACCAAAAGCGATAAGCCTTTCTAATTTTAAAATCACCTCCACTTTAACTAAATTTCTTGAATTCGACGTAATATTTGCACATTAATAATGTACTGAATACTCAAAATAGCCATTGCTTACCATTGTACACGCGTAGAACGCTGGCCGTTATCCGACACGACTTTTGAAGCAGACGACAATAGAACGCCCTCTATAGTTCAATTGAGTCGCGAATATGTAATTATGTGCAGTGCAGTAGTTCCTGAGATACTATTGGAACAAAATTTTTGTCACACACAGAGGGTCCGTTTAAAATCAACCCGCATTTTAACGATGCTTCTTTTAATCCCCCTTTCTGTTTTGTCCGTTTACAACTATCTATCTGGAGGCGGCGACAAAACCGGTTTTCAGTGGGGAAAGAGTGTAAAGTAAAGGTCCCTTTAACTGAGATGCCCTTTAATTCACAAACCAAAACATTCGCATAAATTCTATTGCCATTAGTTATAGATGTACAGGAAAAAAAAAATACAGCCGGCAACAAAAGTATCCGAGCACTTGCGAGAAAATTCCTATATAAAAAAAGGTACACTTGATACAGTTTTGTTAAACAAATCCTTATCGAATTCTGTTCTTAGCCAGCCTAGGAATATGATTCGACAAGGATTTATTTAAAAAAACAGTATTAAATGCATATTTTTTTATGCAAAAATTTTTGCTAGCGCTCGGATACATTTGCTGCCGACTGTATTTAGTAAAATAATTACCACAGTCATGTTTTTATCTTTGAAAAATGTTGAGATATGTTTTATGTTTAATGTATGGACCTTAAAAAAAAAAAAAAAAAAAAAAAAAAAAAAAAATCTCTGCAAGGAAATTAAATAAAGAAGAATTTTAGCGTTAAGTAGTCCAACATTTTTTTTTTTCCATTCCGCAAAATTACATAACAGACAGGAATGATTTTCTTATTTTAAGTTGAAAAAGCAATAAAATTTATAAGAAATATTTTTTAAGATTATCGCAAATATAAAATGAATTGGCAAGAGTTTAGATTACTTTCTATAAATTCTGAAGTTGATGAAAACAATTATTTTTTCTATTCGCAAGAAGAAAATATTACAATCGAGAAAATTTTTGACTTCTGGTTTTCGATGCATTTACACGTTTTGAAATACCATGACAACAATTTGATCATTTTTAAAAGTGCATGCCTGTCTGTGTGTCGTGCATGGTTCATAAAAATTTTGTGGTCGCTGTAGCTCGTTTAATAATGGATGGAATTCTGAAAAACTTTAAATTTTCATATGAATTGGTGATGAATATATTTGCAGTAAATCGCCCAGAAGGCAGTATCATAATCACATACTACAGCCAGACCTATCTAAAGCATTACTTTTTACAGGATAATCCCAAACATTTTGTTTTTTCTTTAATTTTTTACCACTCCCCTTCCCAGACAACACAAATTCGTCCAAATTAAGTCAAAGTACGTAATCTGGATATATAGTCATGTCCATATTACAGCCAGATTCAGTCTATATTTCATCAGATTTTGTAGATATTATGTAGAAATGTCCTCACCTGTTACGTCTTATGTACGTCTTTTAGCTGAAAACAATGACGTAAAATAGACGTATAGTGAACATAATATAGACATGTCCATATTACAGCCAGTTTCAGTCTATATTTCATCAGATTTTGTAGATATTATGTAGAAATGTCCTCACCTGTTACGTCTTATGTACGTCTTTTAGCTGAAAACAATGACGTAAAATAGACGTATAGTGAACATAATATAGACATGTCCATATTACAGCCAGATTCAGTCTATATTTTATCAGATTTTGTAGATATTAAGTTGAAATGTCCCCACCTTTTATGTAATAAGTACGTCTTTTAGCTGTACAAAATAATGTAAAATGGACATATGTGAACATAATATAGACATGTCCATTTGTGTTCATATTACATCCAAAAATTACTCATGTTATTTTTAGATTTATGTAAATATAGTGCTGGTAGAATAAAATCCTTAATGAATACGGTCTTTTTTTTTTTTAAGTGTCACATGTCACTCTAGCAAAATCTACATAATGGGCTTTCTGTGAAATCCACAGAAAGAGACTAAAAGATTATTTTAAAGCTTAAATTATTATCATTATTTTTAATAATTTAAACATACAATTAAAAAGCTTTAAACTATTATTTTCAAAGTCATATCGAGTAAGGCTAAAAGAGAGAGAAAAAATTTCTCATGATTTATTTTTCGCACAAAATATTTAATATTTTAAAATTTCTTTCATTGCCCATGTATGTAACTAAATTTTTTATGGAATCTACACTGTTAAAAATTTCAACAGAAAACCCTGTGTAATCTATTATTTTAAGTCTTACGTAAAATTACAGAGAAAAATACACAGAGATATTAAAAAACTTATTTTATACATTCATTTTAATAACTAATATTAATTTAATTAATTATTGTTGAGAATATATTTCGGACTTAGAATGCTTTTTCTGAAGTAGAAACAGTCATTTTTAATTTAAATTAAAAAATTAAGTAAAAATACAGAATAAAGAATGAGAATCTCGATTATTCACGTTTAACTAAGAATAACAGTAAATTTACAGATACTCTGGATAAATATTTACATTAAATTTACAGAAATTTTTAACAGTGTAGCTAGGATTCAAACTTAGGTCCTTTGGTCCAATACACAATTATTCCACTAAGTGATGTTCTCCTTCAATATTTAACTTGCCTTAGCACTCCAATGAAATAGATTTCATCTTTTCTTTATGCGAATAAATGCAGAATTACAGGCATTTTTTTTTTTCTTAATATATACAATCACATTATGATGGCAAAGAAAAGTTTAAGACTGTTCACTTCCTCTTGCGATTTCCTCGTCTCTAGTCACCAAATCACATGTAAGTCTATGGCGAAATTTGTTTATAGAATCACTTTTTACCTAATTGCAATTTTTAAGTTTGTTTTCACATTCAGAAAATTTACAACCGTTAAATTAGTACTTGTTCCCTAAAATTGATTTTTTTTTTTTTTTTTTTAATATTTTGTTTTACGACTAAAAAAAATGATAAATAATGCATTTAGTGAAAATTCTCATTTTTTAACTCAAAATTATAATATAAAAATGAATTTTTTGGAAAAAGAGTACTAATTTAATGGTTGTGTATTTTTAGAATGTGAAAAGGAAATTTAGAAATAATACTTAGGTAATGCGCAATTCTATAAACATTTTTACCCATAGTATTCTATAGGTACATGTATATTGTACAAAAATATGTAAATCTTGAACAGTAAGCAAATACGCAGTAGAACAGTATAACTCCTATTTGTAAAGTGGAAAGATTCTTTTCCTCCTAAAACTGTCAAAGAAATTCCAACAGAGAAAATACAATTCTTTGTGTTTGCTCTGTTGTTGGCTTGAATTAAAATTTGTTTTATTGAAGGTTGGTATTAATTAAAATTTTTTTAGGGGCTCGCACTCGTGAATAATCCTCACCGTGGCTCTCGCAAATAATCAGTGCTCTACTGTATTCAAATTCTTTACAGAGCCCCTACGTTAATGTTTCATTTTCCATGTACTACAAATATTTAAAATAAAAAAGTAAGTTGATAAAAATTAGCGATCAAACTAATATATATATATATATATAAAGTGTGGATATGAGTGCTTAAATAGATTTTGCTGCCGACTATTCCAGGGCTACTTGAAATCAGGCAAACACTTGAAAACTCACTATCTAGATAAATTTTGAACTTAGTCAGCAGCAAAATTATTCGAGTGCTAGCAATAATTCCCATATAAAAAAAGTACACTTAATACTGCTTTGTTAAATAAAATCTTTGTTGATTCATGTTCTTATATAAGAACATGACTCGACAAAGATAGCTGAAATTTTGTTATCACAGTAATTTCTGAAATATTGAATTTATTCGAATCAAAGCCGAACAGTAAATTTATCTTACAAACAACATGAATTAGTTAAGTGAGCAACTTGCTCCTGGCATTTTGTTTCCAAGTGGCAACTGCTTGAAAATTTTTTAATATAACAATCAAACCTCATTAATAAACAGCACTGCAAAACTGATGTTTCGAAAAAATAGGTACAAAATTTTGGTTGGTTGGTTGGGTTTTTACGTCGCACTAGTGCTGCTCAGATGGGCAATTGGCGACTACAAAATTTAGGATAAACACCATACAATGCAAGAAACTTGCGAATTTCACTTGCAATTTATGGCGTTTATTCAAAGTTTTGCACTTATTACAGTCGAACCTCTTTAACATGAATTACTTTTAAAATGAACTGTTTCCACAATCCCCGTAAAAAGGAAGATTAGTTTTTGAGTTACTGATACCATGAACAAAATTTTTATCCCCTTGAGATTCACATTAACAAAGTTCGACTGTACTGAATTAAATAAAAATAAACTTGCAGGGTAAACTCATCTTACTAACGCATTTGACATGTTTATTTGCAAACTTCATCTTCTTTCTTATTTTTAGTGCTGACCGCTTGAAAACTTCAAACTTGTATAGAAAAGGTATTTATGAACCAATTTGCTTAAAACTCAGCCTTCATCAATATTTAAATTCTGAGTCTGTTAATAAAATAAATCATAGCTGCCATTTTAAACCTGGGTCCTGTGGCCCAATTCACTCATGTTCCACCAAATGATCTTCTCATTTAATAATATTTGACTTTGTCTTATATTTCTTTCTTTCTTTTTTTTTTTTTTTTTTAATTTCACCACATTACTTGCAGATGGTTAAAAAATTGTAATTTATCGTTTTGAAATCTTTTTTTTTTTTTTTTTTTTTTTTTTTTTTTTTTCCCTTGCTTTGTTTTTTCTTCCTTCCTGCAAAAATTTAAATAAAAATATATATGTAACAATTTTTTATTTCTTTTCCTATCAACGCACCCAGGCTTTTAAAATTTCATAATCTGTCTGCAAAATTTGCATATAATCAGGGGAGAAAATGGCTTACATTCAAAAAGCCTGAAAGCTGATGAAGGGGGGGGGGTGTCTTGACATCAGCGGTGATCTCGTGCAACAATACACATATACAATTTTACTACAGAACAATATAGTATAAACAATTGCGTGTGTATTCATTCAATTCATCTCATTCAATTAAATATTTTATAGCAATGTTTGACGCAACACAATATAAATTATAAATAATAAAAGTTTTAGTTTTAATACAGAAATTTTTATAAGTGAATTGCTATCTGAAAGTTGCAGACAAATTTTTTTATCGGTGGAGACAAAAACTGTCCGCAAGCCGTTTTTCTGTGTCCGCGATTATGTCGCCGTGCTGCGATGTTTCTACCACTGGGTCAACGCACATATCTTTAAATCAGTTATTTTATTGTTTGATTCTAGATGTGAATTACTGATTAATTCTAATCAGTTTCAGCAATTAAGTTAACAGTGGTAAACATGTAAAATATTAACTCCTCAGAATTATGGAATCTTCTGATCTGTTCTGTAAATACAGACACAGTATTCATTACTGTCTTGGCACTCATATATTTCTTTCATTTTTTTTTAAATGTAAATACATATCCATATTAATTTTTTTTAATGCATATTTACATTTCCTACCCTTATTACATTTACTCAGCCTAGGGGGGGGGGGGAGTAAAAAAAGAAATAAATATTTGCCAAACAAATCTATGTGTGAATACAGTTTATAATTTATTAATAAAGGAAACAAAAAAAATAATAGAATATTTATTTAATAATGATCAAGTAAGAAGCAAATATGCTTTTATTATTTGATGCATATGAAAATAATTTACTTTTTATATTAATCTAAGAATAAAGGCTTAACAATAATAATATTAAATTTTTATCAAATTAATTTTTTTCTTTTCCATTTTTCCCCTCTCACATCAAGTTTAAAAAAAAAATAATAATAAATTGAAAAAAAAACGTGAAAGAAATGGAACAGTTTTAGTATAGGATTCCCTTGGTGAAAACTGAAATTTTATACACAAGTAGCACAGATATTTCTTGTCAAGGTCTTTACTGATGTAATTGTAATATCCATTTTAATTCATCATCAGAATGACAAAGACTTAGAAGTCGCCATGATGCCCCCCCCCCCCCTACTAAAGCTGTATGAATGACATTTTAAGAAATAAACATAGTAACCGCTGCTGAGCAAGTCAATACTGTTACCATATACCTTTATAATAACAGGAGACTTGGCGTTGGAATATTAAAACCCGAATAAACTACTACATCAGAAATGCCAAAAGAAAGATATTTGCGATGCATACAACTGTTTCGGTAGCCTTAAGTGTACCGTCTTCAGTGCAAAAAGAATTCTGAATCTGGAGAAGTGCTCGTATATGAAATAGCTGTATGCATCGCAAATATTTTTCTTTTGCCGTTTCTGACGTAGTAGTTTATTCAGGTTTTCATATGCCTTTATATAGATTAAAAATACGTCCTGTTGTATTCAATTCTGTAGTTTTGTACAGCATTTTATAGCTATTACTCAGGAAACAAAAAGCTTTTATTTTATGTTTTATAAATATTTCAGTAGTTATAACATTTAAATACAATTGTTAGAAATGGGGGGGGGGGGATGCTTAAAAAACCTAATGATTTTCCAGTGTTTACTCATCAACAAAATAAGGCTTAAATAAAACAATTTCTATTTTTAAAAAATTCTTTTCTTTGCTATTATGTTGAATTTTTATACGTGAGGGGAAAATAATAAATATGTAGAATTCACCTGATAAATTTATAATATAAACAAATGAGATATTTTTGTATTAACTTCATGTCAGCAATTAATCACCATTATGATAAACTAATATTTATTTTAAACTTATTATAAAACATTTGTATGCACTGTATTTTTTCATTTCATATAATGGCATCCTATTAATACTAAAGGATAAACTGTCAGTATGTGATTAATATGAAAGTACCAGAAATGGCTATTATGCTACTAAAATTAAGGGATGTATCATTTTTAAATCCTTGAATCTGTTTCGTTTGCACTCTAAAACATGTAAATGTTATGAAGAAAAACAAGAATTTTTTTAAATTGGATTCATTTTTAAACAAATATAACTCGTTCATTATAACACCCCTCAATGAAAAAAAAAATAATAATAATAATAATTTTTTACACAAAATTAAAAAATTTTAAAAATGAAAAATGCCTCTTTCCAATCAATTTGTCGATAATTAAATCAAATTATGCTTGCCCTTTGTACAAAACAAAACTTATTTAAATTCTAAAAAAAAAAAAACTTTGCAGTGTATTATAAACAATAAGTTATATTTTAAAATTACAATGAAAAAGAAAAAAAAAAATCTGAAACACAATATAAGTGGATAGTAAATTAATATGAATTTTAAAATAATTATAATCTATATTTATTACATGTATAACTTATTAATGTTTTAGACATTATTACTGATTGTATAAATATTTGTACCTGTTTATGGTTTGAACTAATAAATTCAAAACAAATCTGTACTAGTAAATGTTAAATAATTTTTACATGTCCAGAAAGTATTTATATTTCTCGCCTTATGGTAATTATGAGAATTTAAGAAAAGCAATTCAAGCTTGTTTAACATTCAGAATTAATGCTTTTTCTTAAAAACTCACAATCTCAGCAAAATCTCAACTCAAACAACAAAAAAAAAAAAAAAAAATCTATAAAATAATTGAATGCAAAATATTAGGCTATACATTTTTATTTATTTATTTTTGTTAAATACATAACACTAAAAAAATTTAGAATATACACTGTTATATTACAAATAAATTGATTTATCATCAAAATAGCCTATCAATGATTTATAAATAATGAATCTTTAAAGCCTAAAATTTTGTTTCTATATTAATCAAAATGTTATGTTTCTCCAAAAACATAAATTTGTTTACTTTTTAAAACATACTTATAAATAATATCTTATTAAAAACAACTGTATTTTTAAAGTATCACAAAACTAAGTTTAACATATACCATATTAAGCATAGTTATAAATAAATTTCGTAGTAACACGTGAACGTATCACAGTATATTTTGAATGTCGATAACAATTCATTATGAAATGTTAAAAGCCTAAAGGTTTGTTGTTTATATTAATTAAAATGTAATAACAATACGTTTTTCAAAGAATATAGTTTACGCAGAACAGGTATTTACTTTTCAAACACAATTTTCAACACAAATACGGTTGAAGGCGATGTAAATAATCCGTGGATAAACACTCTTTTCCATGCACAGAACCATGGAGATACGTTGAGAGAGCAGCCTTCTGAACATTGAATAAATAAAATTCAAATTTGAATCGAAAAACTTTGTAGAATATAAACATTCTTAAATTTGTTGATTACCATACCATATCTACACTACATAAAGAAAATGGCGACCTTCAGGTGCAGTTTAGCTCGAGTATTTACGTAAATTGGATTAGTTCAATTTTCATTCAGTTTATGTGCCTATATTGACGTCTGTATTTTGTACATTTTTCGTAGATTCGTCTATGTCCAGAATTTCACATATTCTGAACATATTTCAACTTGAGGCCTATGTTCAAAATTCGTCTATAGATGTAACTCAGACGTGATGGAGGAAATATGAATGTAAAATGAACGTATGTGTTATGTGGGTTGTTGCTTTTGCGAAAACTTTTTTGCTGAAATATATATGAAATTAGCATATTCTTTATACTCCGAGAGTTTTAGGACAATTCATCAAGAATTT
Organism: Salticus scenicus; assembly: GCA_963930645.1. Taxonomy (NCBI): domain Eukaryota; kingdom Metazoa; phylum Arthropoda; class Arachnida; order Araneae; family Salticidae; genus Salticus; species Salticus scenicus. The sequence goes on from OZ005660.1 coordinate 245,180,654, forward strand.
TTCTAGATATTTGACAAAGCGTCTGAAATCGTAAGTGTCCGGCCATTTAAGGGAAAGTAGTGTATAAATTTAAGAATGAAAAGCACAAGCGAAAATATTTTATTGTTCTATTACATTTGAAGTAATATTTTCTTTTAACCGTAATAAATAGAAAAAAGGATCTTTATTTATGCACTATAAATACAATTATGCGACTTCTAAATCATCATCTTTAAAAGTACATTGAAAACACCAATTTATTCATCAGGGAGTTGCTCCCATTTTTTATTCATTATAATTCTTTAGATAATTATATATTTTTTAAAGAACAATAAATTTTAAAACAAGTAAAACCGTGCTAATAAAATCTTACTTGACAAATAATCGTAATTTATTTATTTATATTTTCTATTGCATTCATTACTTCCTTCTTTTACTGTATTTTTTTCGAATAATAATAAAAGAATACTGTATGTCTTTACTCTCTTAGAAATGTCGGTTATTAAGAAGAAAAAAAATATATAATTTTTGTGTAGCATTTAAACGGATAATCTTAAATTTAAATTAGTTAAATGATTAAAAAAAAAAAAAAAAAAAAGCATTCAAACTTCATTTATTTTTGTTATTAAGGTTTTTTGTAGAAATAAACTGAACTTAAATTCAGCAAAGCTTTTTTCTCTTCCTGAGACTAACGAGCATTACGCATAATTTTGGTAGACATCTTTCAAGTAAACAAACAAACAAATAAACAAAAAAACTTAAAAGCAAATAAGTGAAAGACAGTGAACAGAGGTAAATTAAATACGGCGCAGCGCCCAGTTACATCCGAAAGGAATTGTGGGTAAAAGACGGCTTTTAGAAGGATTAACCCCAGTCCCTACTGGGGTTGTTTCTGACCCTAGTAATCAACCCCTCTTTTGAGGAACCGGTTCAATTGGAGAGAATTTGGGGAATTCAACCCCAGTAAAACTGAGGTTGTAAACGGGGCCAGATAGGCATTTTCTAAAAATGGTCAAATCGTGTTCTGGATCTCTCAAAACATGTAAATCCATTGAAAACTGGAAATAAAAAAATTATTTTGAACCCAATGCTTTCTTCTGTTGAATACAGAAGAAGGTAAAAAGATTGAATTTATGAAGTAGAATAGTTTATTATAGCTATAGCGAGAAGATAGGTGAAATTAAGTGAATAAATATAGCAATATTAATGTTGAATGGGTTTACGTAAAAACATCGTTTGTCATGTCATCACCGAGACAATAACATCGCCTGTAAAAAACAGCGAAGCAAAAGTTTTTATACTGATTTGACTTCACATTGGAATGGAATTTTCAGAACTCATTTTTTTAAACATAAATCTAAAGTTTGAAAATTAATGTGTGATGATTTGATGTCATGCCAAAACTATTTCTAACACATTTTCATTAGTTTCTTCCACAGGCTTAAAAAGAAAATATTCGATTCGTGCAAATTTTTGATCTTCAGTTTTCAATGGATTTATGCATTTTTAGATGTTCCGATCATGATTTGACCGTTTAAAAAAATGCCTGTGTGTGTGCTACCAAAATTTTGTAGATTCTATCGCACAAACCAGTGGACGGTATTTAACCAAACTTGATATTTATTAAAATCCTTGTCTTAAATTGATGGTGATTAGCTTCTAGGGTATATCGCCCAAAAAGTGGCACTGTTAAGTTATGATTTCTCTACTTTAAGAAAATATATATTTCAGCTTATATAATGTTTAAATGCACTAAATTTGACATGTTGTGTAAAACTATACAAATTAAATTTGAATACATATTGGGCGATAAGTGGTGCTTCTGTGTTGTAACTTAATCCTTTTTAAGAGAAGGCAATATCTCAACTTCTATGGTATATAAATGCACCAAACTTGGTGTGTGAGATGTAGATGAAAAACTAACCTGATCGAATTTGGGTGCACATTGGTCGTCAGATGGTGCTGATAAGTTGCATTACTTTCTATTCACTTATATTTTATCTATACATATAAAAGAGTAAACTCACTGACTCATTACAGCTGTGGCAATCCTATGGAAGGTAGAGTCACAATTGTTGGTGAGCAGGTTGATTTTAGGACTCTGACGCTCACTAAGACGTGATTTTGCGAAATGGAATGCGGGATTTTGAGTGCAAAAAAAGCATTTTCTGTGATTTGAGTTTTGGATTTTTAAGGGGGGGGGAGGTAAAAACAATTTTCGGAGGCAAATTTAGTAAAATACTGATTTTCGAGTAAATCTCTACCAATAATAGCCCAAATGTATAGAAAATCGCCAAGAGTCCTCTTGAGGATATTTCCAAAAACTTACTTTTGATTTTTTCCAATTTTCGATATTGGAGGGGAGTTACCAGGGGGCAAATTCGACCCCCTCTTTTAGCTCTAAATTCGTCTGTGGAAATCTATAGGAGGTAAGGTCACAAATTTTAGTGTGTGACTTTTTTACGTGTGTCTAACACCCATTGCAATGGGATTTTGTGAAAGGCCCCCCATTACCTCTTTGGGGATGGGGCGGGGAATAAAAGAGTAAAATCACTGATACACTGACTCAACACAGCCGTGGCAATTCTATGGTAGATAGACTCGCAAATTTTGGTGAGCACGTTGGTTTTAGGACACTGATGCCCATTAAGGCGGGATTTTGCGAAATATCCCCTACCCCCCTGGGGGGGGCAGATGTCAAAAAACCCTTATAGGCATAATTCGGCTCCAAATTGCTTCAGGGTGAAGAAATTGCAGAGAGAGAGATACTAGACTTGAGTGCAAAAAAAGCATTTTCTGCGATTTGAGTTTTGGATTTTTAAGGGGAGGGGGATAAAAATGATTTTCGGAGGCAAATTTAGCAAAATACTGATTTTCGAGTAAATCTCTAACAATAATAGCCCAAATGTATAGAGTCTTCTTGAGGATATTTCCAAAACCTTACTTTTGATTTTTTCTGATTTTCAATATTGGGGGGGGGGGGGGAGTTACGAGGGGTCAAATTTGACTCCCTCTTTTAGCGCTAAATTTGTCCGTGGAAATCTATAGGAGGTAAGGTCACAAATTTTAGTGTGTGACTTATTTACGTGTGTCCAACACCCATTCTAACAGGATTTTGTGAAAGCCCCCCTTTCCCCCTTGGGTGTAGGAGGGAATAAACACGTTTCGAAGCATAACTTTGCTCCAAATTATCTCAGTAATATTAAATTTTATGTGTGGGTTGTTTATGCGTTCCCAACACGCACTATAAAGGGATTTTATGAAATTTCTCCCCCCCCCCCCCTTTAAGGACATGGGGGAATAAACATGCTTCCAAGCTTAACTTTGCTTCAAATTATCTCAGTAAGATTAAACTTTATGTGTAAATTGTTTATGCGTTTCCAAAACAATAATAAACACGCGGGGAAATAAACACGTTTCCAAGCATAACTTTGCTTCAAATTATCTCGGTAAGATTAAATTTTGTGTGTGGGTTGTTTATGCATTCCCAACACACACTATAAAGGGATTTTTCGGAATTTCTTCCTCCCCCTCTTTAAGGGCAGGGGGGGGTAGTAAATGTTTCCAAGCATATAACTTTGCTTCAAGTTATCTCTGTAAGATTAAATTTTATGTGTGGGTTTCTTATGCGTACTTAAGACACACACTGCAAAGGGATTTTGTAAAATTCCACCATATCTTCTTGGGGGTGGGGGAAATCCTTTTTCCATGCGCAACTCTGCTCTGAACTATCTTAGGTGATTTTTTATGCGTGGGCTGGTTAGGCAACGCGCATTATAAAGGGATTTCAGGAAATTTCCTCTTTCCTCCCTTTAAAGGCGGAAGGGGGAGGGGCAAAAACACGTTTTAAAAAGTAACTCTGCTCCAAATTACCTCAGGAAAGCGATTCTTTGATATGTCGATTGGTTTTGCGTACTCAACATACACAAACTACAAAGTGATTATTTGAAATTCCGTGTTATCACCCCCCCCCCCTTTTGAGGGTTGGTGGGTAAAATACATGTTTCCACATGTAACTTTCTTCAAAATTATCATAGAATGGCAATTTTTGATATGTGAACTGCTTATACGTATTCAACACACACTACAAATTAATTTTGTGAAATTACACCCTTCCGCCCCTTGGGGGGCGAGGGGGCAAAACCATGTATTTATGCGTAACTCTGCAGTAAATTGTCTTAGGAAGGACCTTTTTGATGTGTGGATCAGTTACATGTATCTAACTGATAATATAAAGTGATTTTGCAAAATTTTCTCCCCCTTCTTTTCTTTAAGAATGGGGCTAAAAGAACACAGGGGGTGGAGCTAAAATACATATTTTAAAACATAGCTCTACCTCAAATAATCTTAGGATCTCAAATTTTTAATGTGTCGGTTATGTACGTGTATGCAACATGAATTATAAAGGGATTTTGTGAAATTACTCCTACCCCCTCTTAGGAGTGGGCGGGGCAAAAAACATATTTTCAAGCTTAAATGTGCTCCAAATTCCCTTTGGCAAATTTTGGTGTGTGGGTTTTGATTAAATGTACTTAATATGCACTTTGATGTGATTTTGCAAATCTTCCCATTACCTGCCAGGAAGGGGAGAAAAATGCAGGCAAGGCATTGTTTCTCCAGACGCAAAGTGTGGTGTGTGGGAAAACCGCTACCGGAGGTAGCGAGAACTTTATGGGGTGATCCTATGGGAGATAGTCACAATTTTTGTTGAGCAGGTTGATTTTAGGACCCTGAAGCTCACTAGACGGGATTTTGCGAAATACTCCCCTGTTCACCCGGGGGAGGGGTGGAGCAGAAAACAAAAACACCTTTATAAGCATTAACTCCAAATTACTTCCCCCAGGGCTCTTACGCCTCAGGGAGAACCTGAAAATGAGGGGGAAAAAATTGGTCATAAAATCTCAGGGAAACCTCAGGGAAACTTTCAAAACAAGCATCAAAACCAGGAAAAACAGGGATCTACTCTGAAAAAGCTGGTACTTGTGCGTTTCCGTGACGTCATTATGGAAACCCAATAAGACACGCCTACTAACATCATGCCGATTCAATGAAAAACTGGGCATGCTTTTTGCATCATGAACAATCCAATAGTGAAATTAGAGTCACCTTTCCTCTCTCTAAGAGATTCTTTAGCTTGATTTTTCTCCATGGATAATTTGTTTTCATTCCATAACCGGCATCTGGCAGCAGCTTCAAATATTTCATTTGTTATTTAGTCTTACTGATGCAGTGTGCACGTGCTTAGCTTATTTAGTTTATTAGCTTAGGCATTTTATTTTTTGTGAGATGGATTGAATTATAATAAAAAAGTAATTATTATCATGAGTTGGAAAACATCGTTTAATCTGGACCGGACAGATAAAAACTTAAATCCACAGTTTGCATTTTGGATCGAAAGTGTAGATAGTGACCCTTACAATGCACAATGTTGTTTAATAATCATTGACTAATCAAATTTTTTTAAGCATTTGGTTTAAGGGCAAATTTTTATGTAAGGTAATTAAGTTTCCAAGAGTTTGTTATATATATACACATTTCCGATTCTGATTAATATTTTATTTTGTCTGAAAAGGATTTTAAAATTAATTTAAAATAAGTTATTCATATCAAAAACATTATAGGCAATTAGTTCACTATTTTTTTTTTTCCTTTTTAGAAAGGCGGGGGGGAGTCGATTAAAATAAACATCACTAGCTGTCGAGATGAAGAAGTTATTGATTCTGGGAACTAACTCAGGGAATGTTTTTTCTGAAAATGAGTATGAACCCTGAGTGAAGAAATTGCAGATGGGGAGACTAGACTTGAATACAAAAAAATCGTTTTCTGCGATTTTGGATTTATAATCCAGGGGGTAGGGGGTAAAAATGAGATTTTCGGAGGTGCATAAGGCAAAAACACATTTATGAGCATAACTCAGCTCCAAATTACTTGACAGTGAAGTAATTGCAGATGAAGAGACTAGACTTGAATACAAAAAAAATTATTTTCTGCGATTTTGAAATTTTGGATTTTTAATGGAGGGGTGGAGGGTAAAAACGATTTTTGGAGGTGCAGAAGGCAAAAACACCTTTATAAGGATAAATCGGCTCCAAATTACTTGACGGTGAAGAAATTGCAGAAGGGGAGACTAGACTTAAGTACAAAAAAATCGTTTTCTGTGATTTTGGAATTTTTTATTTTTAAGGGGGGAGAGGGGGTAAAAATGATTTTCTGAGGCAAATTTAGCAATGTATAGATTTCCGAGTAAAATTCTAGCAGTAATAGCTCAAAGATATTTAAAAACACCTGCCAAGCGTCTTGAAGGTATCTGCAAAAACTCATTTTTGATTCTGGGGGGGAGGGGGCAAATTCGCCCCCCCCCCAGTACTAAATTCATCCGTAGAAATCTATAAGAGCTGCGGTTACAAATTTTAGTGTGTGGCTTATTTACATGTGTCCAACACCCATTGTAACGAGAGGGGGTTCCAGGTTTTATAACTGATTTTCCCTGAGTTTTAATGAAAATTTTTATTTTCCCTGACTTTTTTTTAACAAATTCCAAATTCCCTGAGGAGTATGAACCCTGTTACAAATAATATGTACAAGTACATTTAATTATAAAGATATCAATATTACTAATAGACTGTTGAAGAATTCTTAACTATAAGAGTTTCTATTTTCTACTGAAATTTATGAATATCTTTAATTTTTAAGATCAAATCTTTCTGTAAGTGACAATATCTTTTTCGCGAGAATGTTGCTGTGTTACCTAAATGCTGACACAGGCAAATTATATAAAACAGATACTATAAAATATTAACATTTTAGTTTTAAAAATTAATGAACGGAGTTTTATGAAATTTGCCAAAATTTTAAATATTACATATTAATACCAAACATTTCTTCAAATAACAAAGTCTAAAAAAGTGAAAATCAGAGCTTTCTTTCTTAAAAATTCAGTTTAACCCTTCCGATATATTTATACAGAATTATAAATAATAATGAAGTTTATAATTACTATTTAAAAATAATTCAGATATGTATGAAGTTGGCACAAGATAAAACAACTTGCTTACAATAAAAATAAACAATCTAAGGAAAATGTTAAATAAAATTTTATAATGCATTATGCAATAAACATGAATTGTTGTGTCCATAAAATAGCAATTTAATCCTCTTAAATAAATTTTAAAAATATTAGAGTGTTTTTTCTAAAGTTTTAAAATTATAATCTAAAGTACCTTTTGTCATTCATAATAGAAAAAATAAGATCAATAAAATCTCTCTGTATAAAAGGAGTAATTTTAAATATAGTTTTACAATGAAATTTTATATTATAAAGTAAACATAATTTGTATTGTTTTCTGCATAATTTAAATGCAATTAGAGCAATACATAAATATTTTTGGAGAAAATGTAATGAAAACTACAAAATATTAAAATGTATAATGCTTTGATATATTTCTTCTGTTTATGTTTAGATCAGTTTATTAATTGTTATAATAATAACAAACATGCAATTAAACAGTAACTGGGTTTTCATTTTTAAGTTAAAAATTTCAATAAAACAAAGTAATAAAAATTGCAAAATGGTTTAACAAAAGTTGAAGAGAATAATATGAATTTATCACAAATGCTATAGTTAACACTTTGTTTAGGATCTTTGAAAAAGTAATATCTATCATATTAAATTATTAACACTCTTACCATGTTTAATTTTAAAAAATCAAATCAAAATTAAATGTAATGTTTAATCAAAAATAATACAAGCATGTGTTTCATTTGTTTATAAACAAACAAGGGTTGCTAGTAAACTGCAATGGTGGGTTACCAGAAAAACTAGGCAATCCAAAGAAATCACCAATTTTTAATAAACATATATAAAGTTATAACTAATCTTACATTAAAAGGAAAAGTACAAAATGGTATTAATAAATCATTATAATAATTTGCAAATTGCAGATTCAAGATTTGTTGTTTCAGTAAAATTTTGAGATGGAAATTATAACATTACCAATTAATTTAAAATTAAAGCAACAATTTAATGAAATGAATGAAGAAAATATAAACTCACTTCAATAAGTAAAATAATTAATATATCACACTTACAACTGGTATGCTTCTGTTACTATCTCTGATAATTCTTTTCTTTTTGATAATCAGGAAAATGATCCATCTAGCAAGTATGATCATAGAAATGAAATAAATTCAGTTACCATGATCATTCCAGCTGGAATTTTTGGATCTTATGTTGATTTCACCAGATGAGATTTCTTCATCAACATCGTCTCTACATTAATATTTAGTTGAAACTAGCCATTTCTTGTCATAAAACCTAATAAATTACAAGTTTGAATAAATAAATAAAAAAATGTGCAACTTCTAAATTATAAATAAAACATCAACAATAAACCTATAATGATAATTGATACTTTTCTATCTCACCAGTGCAAGTGATAAAGTCACCTTCTAAATAAAATTCTTTTATAAAACTCTTATGTATATATGAGGTAAACCAGAAACCTCCTACATTCGAAAGACTAATACGTTTTATTAGTCTTTATCACCAACAATACCTATGTTTATAGGTTTATACCTATTTTATCACCTGTGCTGGCGAAATGGAAAAGTACCTGATAATCAAAAGTGCCTTAAGATAATGACTGCAGCGTAAATCATTAGTTTCAGATAACTAATAAACTGAAAATTTCTTTAATTAAATATAAGCTGCAGAGCATTTGTATAACATATTAAGTTAGGTAATAATTTGTAAAATTTTCTTTAAATTTACAAACTCAAGCAGAAATATATCACTGACAGCTAGCTCAGATTGAATGAAAATCTTTTCACAAAATTTTCTGTGAAAAAACCAATGACTTAAAACATGAACCGAGATTAAAATATAATAATAAAATAAATCTAAAAAATTGTTGTAAACAATTTTCACTCAAAAGCTAAAGAACACTGACATATTATTCCTTAACACAATAAAATTTTTCATGCATGTTTAGGAATTGTCTTACATAAAAATTTGTTATTATCATGAGAAAAGAATGTAGTTGTTTCGAAAACAAATTCTACAGTAAGTACTATATTTAACTCATAACTGGAGACATGAATTTCCTTACACGGTTAGAGACAGAGTCAAAATGACTCCATTGTAAATTTTCTCTTGCGTTTTGTAAACACCAATGGAATTTACTTTGGAAAAGCAGTGTATTCAAATCATGTAATTACCAAAAATATTGATAGTAATAAAAAGATTACAATGCAGAATCATTTTGGCTCCCATCTCCAATTAAGGGTTTTAAAATAAACCTTCACTTTTACAAAATGTATAGGTTATGGTTTAACATGCATACCTAAAACATAAAAGATATGGATCCAAATGACAAATTCTTTTTTTTTTTTTTTTCATTGCTAAATGATGCAATATTAACATGTATATAGGTCTCTATAATTATGAGGGAGTCGATGTTAAAATTACAAATACATAGAAAACTAAACTGATATGTTAATATACTAAAGAGGACTCTTTCAATTAAAGAAAAAAGAAATTAATGTTTATCTAGCTCAAACATCAAGAATAGTAGAAAGGTAATCATTTATAAAGAAAATTTTAAAGTTATTTTATTGCTATTATTCTCACTTTTTAACCGAATCTAAAATCGTTCATAACTTCTGTTATCAAGGTTTTTGTTTAAAGTCCAGCACCAGCTCTACGGATTACTATTCAACATATTTTAATTATATTAGTAATAATATTAGATTGTTACATTTTAAGAAATCAACACCATTTTTTTAACAACTTACACTTTTTAAGTTTTTCTAAAATGTTAACAAAATATTTTAGGAAGATCATTAGAAAATAATCGTAATTAAAATAAGTTCATCTGATTAAAATTATACCCAAACTTACAGTTATTTTACTAATTAAAGAAAATCTTTTAAAAACACTTCTCAATGTCAAGCAACAAACGGTAGCCGGTAGCGCTAGCAAGCGATCGTTAGCAGAGATGGTTGCATTAGTTTATCGTAGTGCAGTTTGCCATTTAGTATCAATACTCTATTTTCGGGAATGGTGCCAAGTGTGGTATAAACCCATAAAAACTATAAACTATAAGACTGAATTCTGAACTATATACATATGTTTATTACACATCAACTCGTGTTTGTATATTAACTGTAACCTGTTTTGTAACTGGCGGTTGTGTAAGTATCTGTCGTGTGTGTACGTGTTTACTTCCATTAAAGTTGTGTGTTGTGTTCTAAACACGGATTCTTAAATCATGCTACCAATAATAAGAGTTATTATTTACGCTCGCTTGTATCATAAAGATACATAACAACACAGGGCGGCAGCGGTTAAAAAGTTAGTACTGTGCAACCGCGAAAAGATGGCATTCGACCTTGGAATAGTTCATTTTGAAGAAGGGCGGCCGAATGAAATGCGAATGATGCTTGGCGGCAGTTCTTTTCGCCAAACAATTCTTTGACTTACCAGCTTCTTTGGCACCTGCGAGCAGTCAAAGTGTCTATTGCTGCTAATTAAATAGAAAATTGCTAAATTTTTGTCTAAATAGTTTTAATTATTTCTTATAATTTTTTTTATCAGATATGCAGAAAATCGATAAAACAAAATAGCTTTAAACATTGCTTATAATTTATGTCCACATGTATGTTTATTTCTAGTATTTAAATTAATTGAATACCTAAAATTTACTCGTTTAGCTTTTAACTTCTCGAAGTATACGTAAAACAGTTTTTTTTTTTTTTTTTTTTTTTTTTTTTTTTTGTAAATATTCACTATCATGATTAGTTCAATTATTTAAATCTAAAAATATATCATAATTGAATGTTTTGTAAATATTAATTATCGTGATTAATTAAATTTCTTCCTTTCTACTTTTATTACAACCATTATATGATTATGTCATGTTATTTAATGACAATTACAATAATTTAATGTTTATTTTATCAAAACTGTAATGGTATTAATCATGGTTTCTTTTATTTCATGCATTGTAGAAATAAACTTTTTTTAAGTTTAATTAAGTTACTTCTTTCATCCCTTTCTGCTGATAATGATTGTACTTAAAAATTACTTCTCGGAAACCATTAAGATTACTTTATTTTAAAAAAATCAAAATTTCTTTTTTAATGTTATTTGATCGCCGAAACTTTAAAATTTGTAAACAATAGTACCTCCGAACACTTCTTTTAAATAGTAATTAAAATTACCTCCAAACATTAAGTTTATCAACAACTTCAAATTATAATTTCACACTAAGAAACGAGCTAACAACGCCAAATCTGGAAACCAATCTACTCTGTGTTACCATGGGAATACAACCTCTCACCTTATTTCATTAATGGAATCATCTGAAAACACGTGATTCGTGTGCCAAGTTATCGCGGTTGTACTATACTTCACTTTCTCAAAGTTTCGTTTTCACCAGCGTTCGTTTCGTTTTAAAGGTAAACAATGACAACTACCACTACAGCTTCAGCTTATCATATTTCACCGCCATAATCTTTCCCATTTTCAACGCCAACTGAGTGGCCGAAATGGAAACAAAGATTTTTACGTTTTCGCACAACTTCAGGCTTAAACAAAAAAATCCGAAGAGGAGCAAGTGGAGGCTCTGATTTATATAATGGGTGACAAAGCTGAAGATATTTTTCTATCTCTCAACATCTTGGATGACGATAAAAAGAATTTTCAAACGGTAATCGAAAACCTCGATAATCATTTAGTTGTGAAACGAAACATAATTTTTGAAAGAGCTCAGTTTAATCGCAGAATACAGAAAGAAGGTGAGTCTGTTAACGATTTTATTACTGATTTATATGTCCTAGCGGACAAATGTGATTATGGTAATCTCCATGACGAGTTACTCAGAGATCGCATCGTTGTCGGGATTACCGATGAATCTCTTAGTGAAAAGTTACAACTCGACTCTCAATTAACTTTGCAAACAGTTATGGATAAGGTTCGTTTATCGAAATCAATTAAAAAACAGCAAACTGTATTGGTAACCAATGCATCTATCAATGCTGTAATGCATAAAAAGAAAATAGTAACACCACATAATTTCACTAAAAAGAGTACTCAGTGTAATGTAAAGAGTACTCAATAATAAATCTCCTTCTGATGTTAAGAATTGTAAATGGTGTGGAAAATTACCTCATGATAAAAAGTTTTGTCCTGCGAAGGATTCCTTTTGCCGAAAGTGCAAGGAAAAGGGGCACTGGGAAAAAGTCTGTCATGGTTCTATGAAACGAGTAAATGAAATTCATTGTGAGGCTGGATTCATAGGCCTAATGGCTGATAATCAGAATAATGATGATTGGGTAGTTCCTATCAAAGTGTTGGGGAAAACCCTTAGGTTTAAAATAGATAGTGGTGCTGATCACACTGTGATACCTGCGTTGTTATGTATCTTTATGATACAACCGAGCGTAAATAATAACTCTTATTATTGGTAGCATGATTTAAGATTCATTTAAGAAGCCGTGTTTAAGAACACACAACTTTAATGGAAGTAAACAAACACGTACACGCACACAGAACAAGATACTTACACAACCGCCAGTTACAAAACAGGTTACAGTTAATATACAAACACGAGTTGAGGTGTAATAAACATATGTATATAGTTCAGATTTGAGTCTTATAGTTAATAGTTTTTATGAGTTTATACCACATCTCCCCTTTTCAAAGGTTTAGTCTGTTTGGGGGTTTTACAATTCTACCACTCTTCGTGATCACAGGTTGCTGATTGGAATGTTGATTAGATGCCGATTCATCTTTCTTTTTTGTTACTTTTAAAGGGCTTGATCTTCTCGATACGGGTACTTTATTTTTAGAAACCTCTTTTGAAGGAATATCTTGAAGATCATTTAAGTCATGTTCCACTGGATTTGGCTGCAATTTAGTACCTGGAATTAAGTGCTTTCTATTTCTTCTCAGGATATGTTGTCCTTGCCTTACAATATATGATCTTGGTGTCTCTGCCTCTCTTTCCACAGTACCAACAGCTTTTCTATCTGTTATCCACACGTGTTCCCCTGGATTTATTGGTCTAAGCTCATGGATCTTCGATGTCTCTATCTTCGATTGTAATCTTTTTCTTGAGTTTTTATTCTATTTTCTTCACTTTTCTCCAATCTCTCTTTCTCTACCAGCCTTGGTTGAAGCACTGCAAGAGCAGTAGGTAATGTAGTTTGTATACGCCGTCCCATCAATAATTCAGCAGGACTATAACCATTCTTCAAAGGAGAAGCTCTGTAGTGCAACAAAGCCAGATATGGATCTTTGGATTTTTTAAATCTGAGTTTGATTATCTTGACTGCTGCCTCGACAAAACCATTGCTTTGATTATATCTAGGGCTAGATGTGACATGTCTAAAACCATATGTTCTTGAGAATTGTTGGAATTCAGCTGTTTTCTTAACCTCAAACTGTGGACCATTATCGGATCTGACTATGTCAGGTATTCCATGTCGGGCAAAAATTGACTTGCAGTGTAGAATTACTTCACTGGATGTGAGCCTATCTAGTTTTGCAACTTCTGGGTAACGAGAGTAAAAATCAGTCACCAATAAATACCAGTTGGAATTAAGTTTGAAAAGATCCATGGCGAGAATTTCCCATGGTCTTTGAGGAAAACTTGTTGGTTTTATAGGTTCAGAACAATTTCGGGCTTCCTGTATGCATGATGGACATTCTCGAACTAGTTGCTCTATTTGCTTGCTTATGCCAGGCCAATAAACAGCAGAATTTGCTAAAGCTCTACATTTGTTTATTCCCATGTGACCTTCATGGATCTTATTTAAGATTTCTTGTCGAAAACTTTCTGGTACAATTATCCGTGCTCCTCTCATAAGCAGGCCGTTTTGAAGTGAAATTTCATATCTTAAATGACAAAAGGGTAGACATGATAGTTCTACTTTATTCTTTTCTGGCCATCCTTCTTGGGCATAAGTGATTAACATCCTACAAGTTGAGTCTTTTTCTTGTTCTGATTTCAGCTGCAAAAGTCTTTCTGGAACGATGGGTATGACTTCTGTAATTTGATTGATGAAGGCTTGAACTTCCTCTTCTAATTCGAAGTTTGGGACCTCCTTTTGGTCAGGTGCCCTTGATAACGCATCAGCTGCGAGCAAGGTTTTTCCTGGAGTATGAAAAATGTTAAAGGCATATCTCATCAAACGCATCTTCAATCTTTGAATACGTGGAGTAAGGTCATCTAAAGATTTAGTAGTTAGTATAGGGACTAGAGGCTTATGATCAGTCTCTAGAAAAAATTTTGTACCTATCAAATAATTGCTGAACTTTTCGCATGCCCAAGTGAGTGCCAGTGCTTCTTTTTCTATCTGAGCATAGCGTTTCTCTGCTGGAGTTAAAGTTCTGGACGCATAGGCAATCACTTTCAATGAAGAATCTTCTTGCTTCTGGCATAGCGTAGCACCAAGTCCATACGAGGAAGCATCTGCTGTCACTATTGATTGTTTGTTTGGGTCAAAAATTGTAAGTACCGGTTCTGATGACAGTACTTCCTTTAGCTTTTTTAATGCATTTTCTTGAGGTGCATCCCAAACAAATTGATTTTTTGTTGACAGTAATGAAATCAAGGGTGCCATAGTATCTGCAAATTTTGGAATGAATCTTGCTAAATAGTTGGCCATTCCTAATAGCTGTTTAAGCTCTGTTTTATTTGTTGGAGATTTGAAATTTTGTATGGCTTGAATTTTCTCTTGATCTGGATGTATTCCTGACTCATTAATTACATGTCCTAGGAATTTTATAGACTTGACAGAGAAACAACATTTTTGTTTGTTTAGAGTTATTCCAGTTTCTTTAAGACGTTTCAATGTTGATTTTAAGCGTGCATCATGTTCCATCTGATTGGATCCCCATACTAGGATGTCATCCATATGACATATTATACCCGAAAGACCCTCAAGAGCTTGAGACATTCTCCGTTGAAAGTGTTCAGGAGCAGATGAAATGCCAAAATGTAACCGCAAGAATCTGAATCTTCCGAAAGGTGTGATGAAGGTCGTAAGATAGGATGATTCTTCATCAAGAGGTATTTGCCAAAATCCAGAATTAGCATCTAATTTGGAAAAAATTTTGGCTCCAGCCAAAAGAGATAAATTGTATTCTGTAGTTGGTAGTGGGTGCCACTCTCTACGAATACTTCTATTAAGTACTGTCAGGTCAACACAAATTCTTACATTGCCATCTTTTTTTCGTACAACCACAGCAGGTGAACACCAATTAGTGGGTTTCTCGACTGGTTTGATTACATTCATTTCCAGCATTCTTTTAATTTCAGCCTTTGTTTTGTCTAACAATGGTATTGGTATTCTGCGTGGAGATGTAAGAGCATAAGGCTTAGCATTATCAACTAATTCAATGTGGTAATGTCCTTTCAGCAGTCCCAGACCTTGAAATAGCTTTGGAAATTCCTGAACAGGATCAAAACTACTGATACTTTGTACGTAATGTGGCTGTATATTAGGACCTAGGCCAAACATTTTGATTGCCGGTTTACCTAACAAACATGTTTGAAGATCACGTATAATATAGATTTCTTCCCTACAAGTTTTTCCATTGTATTCCATGTTTTCAACTAATTTCCCTGTTAATTTTAATGGTGTTCTATCTGGACCATAAATTACCTTATTTGTACTTTTAATATGGGCATTTTTGAACATGGATTGAGCAATGTTACTAGGTATCACAGTGTGATCAGCACCACTATCTATTTTAAACCTAATGGTTTTCCCTAATATTTTAATAGGAACTACCCAATCATCATTATTCTGATTATCAGCCATTAGGCCTATGAATCCAGCCTCACAATGAATTTCATTTACTCGTTTCATAGAACCCTGACAGACTTTTTCCCAGTGCCCCTTTTTCTTGCACTTTCGGCAAAAGGAATCCTTGGCAGGACAAAACTTTCTATCATGAGGTAATTTTCCACACCATTTACAATTTTTAACATCAGAAGGAGATTTATAATCTTTACATTGAGTACTCTTTTTAGTGAAATTATGTGGTGTTACTATTTTCTTTTTATGCATTACAGCATTGATAGATGCATTGGTTACTAATACAGTTTGCTGTTGATTGACTGATTCTGATAAACGAACCTTATCGATAACTGTTTGCAAAGTTAATTTAGAGTCGAGTTGTAACTTTTCACTAAGAGATTGATCGGTAATCCCGACAACGATGCGATCTCTGAGTAACTCGTCATGGAGATTACCATAATCACATTTGTCCGCTAGGGCATACAAATCAGTAATAAAATCGTTAACAGACTCACCTTCTTTCTGTATTCTGCGATTAAACTGAGCTCTTTCAAAAATTATGTTTCGTTTCACAACAAAATGATTATCGAGGTTTTCGATTACTGTTTGAAAATTCTTTTTATCGTCATCCGAGATGTTGAGCGATAGAAAAATATCTTCAGCTTTGTCACCCATTATATAAATCAGAGCATCCACTTGCTCCTCTTCGGATTTCTTGTTTAAGCCTGAAGCTGTGCGAAAACGTAAAAATCTTTGTTTCCATTTCGGCCACTCAGTTGGCGTTGAAAATGGGAAGGATTCTGGCGGTGAAATATGATAAGCTGAAGCTGTAGTGGTAGTTGTCATTGTTGACCTTTAAAACGAAACGAACGCCGGTGAAAACGAAACTTTCAGAAAGTGAAGTACTAACTTTTAACCGCTGCCGCCATGCGTTGTTATGTATCTTTATGATACAACCGAGCGTAAATAATAACTCTTATTATTGGTAGCATGATTTAAGATTCATTTAAGAAGCCGTGTTTAAGAACACACAACTTTAATGGAAGTAAACAAACACGTATTCTTGGTTTCTTGGTTTTGGTTTTGATGAGTACTGAGATTTATTGCTTGCCTCTAAGGCCGCTTATATCTCCCAAACACGTACACGCACACAGAACAAGATACTTACACAACCGCCAGTTACAAAACAGGTTACAGTTAATATACAAACACGAGTTGTTTGGGATGCACCTCAAGAAAATGCATTAAAAAAGCTAAAGGAAGTACTGTCATCAGAACCGGTACTTACAATTTTTGACCCAAACAAACAATCAATAGTGACAGCAGATGCTTCCTCGTATGGACTTGGTGCTACGCTATGCCAGAAACAAGAAGATTCTTCATTGAAAGTGATTGCCTATGCATCCAGAACTTTAACTCCAGCAGAGAATCGCTATGCTCAGATAGAAAAAGAAGCACTAGCAATTTGATAGGGACAAAATTTTTTCTAGAGACTGATCATAAGCCTCTAGTCCCTATACTAACTACTAAATCTTTAGATGACCTTACTCGACGTATTCAAAGATTGAAGATGCGTTTGATGAGATATTCCTTTAACATTTTTCATACTCCAGGAAAAAACTTACTCGCAGCTGATGCGTTATCAAGGGCTCCTGACCAGAAGGAGGTCCCAAACTTCGAATTAGAAGAGGATGTTCAAGTCTTCATCAATCAAATTACAGAAAACATACCCATCGTTCCAGAAAGACTTTTGCAGCTGAGATCAGAACAAGAAAAAGACTCAACATGTAGGATGTTAATCACTTACGCCCAAGAAGGATGGCCAGAAAAGAATAAAGTAGAACCATCATGTCTACCCTTTTGGCATTTAAGATATGAAATTTCACTTCAAAACGGCCTGCTTATGAGAGGAGCACAGATAATTGTACCTGAAAGTCTTCAACAAGAAATCGTAAATAAGATCCATGAAGGTCACATGGGAATAAATAAATGTAGAGCTTTAGCAAATTCTGCTGTTTATTGGCCTGGCATCAGCAAGCAAATAGAGCAACTAGTTCGGGAATGTCCATCATGCATACAAGAAGCCCGAAATTGTTCTGAACCTCTAAAACCAACAAGTTTCCCTCAAAGACCATGGGAAATTCTCGCCATGGATCTTTTCAAACTTAATTCCAACTGGTATTTATTGGTGACTGATTTTTACTCTCGTTACCCGGAAGTTGCAAAACTAGATAGGCTCAAATCCAGTGAAGTAATTCTACACTGCAAGTCAATTTTTACCCGACATGGAATACCTGACATAGTCAGATCAGATAATGGTCCACAGTTTGAGGTTACGAAAACAGCTGAATTCCAACAATTCTCAAGAACATATGGTTTTAGACATGTCACATCTAGCCCTAGATATCCTCAAAGCAATGGTTTTGTCGAGGCAGCAGTCAAGATAATCAAACTCAGATTTAAAAAATCCAAGGATCCATATCTGGCTTTGTTGCACTACAGAGCTTCTCCTTTGAAGAATGGTTATAGTCCTGCTGAATTATTGATGGGACGGCGTTTACAAACTACATTACCCACTGCTCTTTCAGTACTTCAACCAAAACTGGTAGAGAAAGAGAGATTGGAGAAAAGCGAAGAAAATAGAATAAAAACTCAAGAAAAAGATTACAATCGAAGACATAATGTCCATGAGCTTAGACCAATAAATCCAGGGTAACATGTGTGGATAACAGATGGAAAAGCTGTTGGTACTGTGGAAAGAGAGGCAGAGACACCAAGATCATATATTGTAAGGCAAGGACAACATATCCTGAGAAGAAATAGAAAACAATTAATTCCGGGTACTAAATTGCAGCCAAATCCAGTGGAACATGACTTAAATGATCTTCAAGATATTCCTTCAAAAGAGGTTTCTAAAAATAAAGTACCCGTATCGAGGAGATCAAGCCCTTTACAAGTAACAAAAAAGAAAGACGAATCGGCATCCAATCAACATTCCAATTAGCAACCTGTGATCACAAAGAGTGGTGGAATTGTAAAACCCCCAAACAGACTAAACCTTTGAAAAGGGGAGATGTGGTATAAACTCATAAAAAACTATAAACTATAAGACTGAATTCTGAACTATATACATATGTTTATTACACCTCAACTCGTGTTTGTATATTAACTGTAACCTGTTTTGTAACTGGCGGTTGTGTAAGTATCTGTCGTGCGTGTACGTGTTTGTTTACTTCCATTAAAGTTGTGTGTTTTGTTCTAAACACGGATTCTTAAATCATGCTACCAATAATAAGAGTTATTATTTACGCTCGCTTGTATCATAAAGATACATAACAACACACCAAGACCGGAGTCTGACGCCAAGAGAGACGAAATCGCTACACATTGGACATTGGAGTATCGCCCCCTCGATCCATTGACCGGTCGAAAATATGGCTGGAATGAGGTTTATTCGGGTGACATAATGATCACGTGATGGTGGTATTTACCTCTAATCGCGTGGATTGTTTCCTCTTGAACTAAGCAGTGAACGCCATTATTTTTATTAAATTTTTTCATTATTTTTTGTTTATATTTCTCCCTTTTTGCTCAGCAGTGAATTTTAAAGATCATGGTTTATTCTATCTTTGATCGGCCGTTATCTATAGATGATTTTTCCCATGAAAATATCAAAGAATACATTCTCATTCACAGAATGAAGGACACGGAATTTCTGCTGCTTACAAGAAAGTATTAATAGGTGTAAGATTTTTCAAAGCAGGATTGTTAGTAAAATTTACATTTCAAGAAGTCCAGAATGGGAGAAATACTGCTACCATTGTACCAGCAGATGTCAAAGCTGAATATAAAAAACAGAAATACAACTTAAACATGACCATCGCAAGTGACAATGAGGTATGAATGTTTTCATATTCCATAGTGTTGAATGTGATTAAAATTAGTTGTAAATATATTTGTAATACTATAGTTCACTATTGTATCTCTTCCATTCCTTGTATAAATTATTATTTTTTTTTTCATTTTGCTGTGTTTGTAGTGTAGCTAGAATGAAAAACTTTTTAGACTATTCGAGCGAAGCATATATGGTAAAATGTATTAAAATTAAGTAGTTTATTTTTAATTTATGACCCAATTTAAACCCCTTCACCCGTATTTTTGGAAGTGCCTATTAAAATTAATAAATAAGCTTAGTGTAATTACATATTGTGCAAAAAAGCATTTAAAACGTCGAATTCTACAAGGATACCCAGCTTGATAATTTATAGAGGTAGTTGCGCAATTCTAATGTCATATATATATTTAAAGATATTTATTGTTTATAATTTACGTATTTCAATTAATTTTGATTTTATCTTTAGTGATGAAAGTTCATGCAATAACTTTTATTCTTCAAAAATTGCAACTTTAGGAAGTTATTGTACCACGAAATATAAAGTTAATTTTTGTTAAACGATTAATGTTAGAGAAATTGTTATTTTATTCGTCTCAGAGAAATCTGTTTGTAAGAAATTTTATAGATATCTGTGTTATGAGCCAGAATCATGGACATGATTTCAATGAATGGCAATAGTTACACTTTTTCAACACCTTTATATCATATGGCAGCCTTGAATCACATTATTCATATAAATTACACCCCTCACCCAAATTAAATATTATAGGATATAAAATGTATGTATATATATTCGCACCCCTTTTTTTACCTAAATATTTTTCATATATGGAAATTCCACTTTGTTGATTTAAATCAGAAATTGACCAAATGCATTTATACAAAAAAAGTTTTGTGTAAAACGCATTAGATAAGAATTCTTATGTGTGCAACTGTGAATAAGCCACAATAACAAAATTAATCCGAAAATCATATAGCTGCATGTAAATCAGATATTTGTTGTACTGAATTTCCAGTCAATTGAAGGATTACGTAAAGTATTAGAATTGTTTTAGCTTTATAAAAATAATTACTAATTCTGTGTCTACCACTTTTTATGCAAACCATGCCTTTAAACATTCTTATAACATGCTTTAAGTATGTTGCATGCTGCATGTATAATTTTAAGCGTGTACAAGGAGGCTTTCTACTTATTGCCTGCTGAAACCTAAGACCATCAATATATTCTGTGAGGAATTTTATTACTAAAGTTACTCACTACCTAATGTATGTTTTTAAATTTCATGTTCAAAATAATTAAATTTGTTCTTGTTTTCTAAAGATTTATTATTAATACTATTATTTTATTTTCTTAAATTAGGAAAATGAATTTATTCATTTTTCAAATTTTATAGGCTATTTCTACCTAAAAAATTTAGTTTGATAACTATAAAATTACATCCCATTATCAGTTTTGTCAGTTAGGTTTAATTTTTTTTTTTTTTTTTGCTTCAATGCAAGCCAGTGAAATTTTAAACTGACTGCATTGTCTTTTTAAATACATTATACATGAATTTAATCAAAGCCAACAAATTACACAAATAAAGAAATACTGCACACTAGAAGCATCTTCAAATTTACAGAAAATATCAAACGAATAAAATTTTATTTTTTCTCTGTTTTAAACCTTGAAAGTATAACAAAATAATTAGTAAAAGAAAAAAAAAATCTGTTATTTTATTTCAAGATGTTAATTCATTATTTGGGTAATTTTATCATTCCACAAGATTGTGAGAAAAGTTTGTCTACTATTAAATTACTTAATTTAATCAGGCATGAAAGTTTTCAGACTTTAGTCTGAAATCCTTCCTTTTGAAGGCCATGTTGGCTGTTTCTGAGATGAGTGTAAATCCAGAGAGAAACCATAACCAAAATTTATGTGGGGGGAGGTAGAAAATCATTTTAACTTCCCAAAGTATGCGACTATTTTGCTGAAAAATCAACAAAATTACTGCTTTAATGTTTTTAATTTTTATTTTGCTGCAAATTTTTGAAATAACATGATTATTTTGCTGTTAAATGTGACAAAATTTTGTACTATTTATAAAGTTAATTCCAGAAATAAAAGAATATTTTAGTGTAATATTATATATTTCCTTTTTTGGTAGCAAATTTCTGAAACGTGCAATATTTTCGCAGTTGATTAGGGAATTATGGGTTTATTTCATTACTGTTAAAAAGAAAAAAGAAATTACATTTATTTACAGCTAAATTAAATGCTGAAGTTAGGGGTAATTTTTGCTGCCAATTTCCAAAATAATGAATATTTTGGCACTACCAGGAATAAAACTTTTTTTCTTCAAAATGTGTGTGTCTGAAATATGTAATTATTTCATTAAAATTTCTGCTTTTTTGTTTAAATGTATGATTAACAATATGCAAAATTTGCTGATTCTTTTTTCTGCCAACTTCAATGAATTTACTGATTGATTTGTTTACTGTAAGTTAACAATTGTACACTTTTCTGTCTTAATTCCAAAAATACATACTTTTGCATTTTATTGTGATAAATTTGTATTGTGTACAAGTTCAGACTTTTCATTTTATATAAAACAGTTTTATTAGTTAGTTATTTTTGTTTGTTATTCTTTTTTTAACAAAGAGAGATGGATAACCAAAGTGACCCTGAACCTCCGACTACTTCTGAAACACGAGATACAGCAGATCCAGACCATAAAGCGAAAAAAGGAGAGGCGACTTCGACTAGCGACCGCAAAGAAACGTGTCATGTTAAAGAAGTTTCAACAGATGAAGTTTATTCAATATCTAAAGCCAGCAAGTCCACAACCTGAGGCACCCCAAAATCCCACTGGGGAAAGCTATCAAGCTGAGGCAGCCCACGACAGCCGGCACAGAGAGCTTTTAAATATTTGTAGAAAGGATGTAAATAAACACAAAAGCCTGGTGAGTGTCTAAGTTGTGTGGTGTTTATTAAAATCACTGCACAACTAAGATAAATCTCCCTGGCAACGCAAAGAAGAAATGGACATTGCTTCATCAAAGGATATGGAGGTAATAATTTAATTATCATTATTTTTTTACTTCCTTATACAAAGTATAAGGAAGTATAGTAATCCCGATTTGCGAAATGGATTTTGCATTTCACATTGCTCGAAAACGAATGATCGCTGAATGGTGCCAATTTATACGTGTGACTGTCATGATGTCTAGTTTTACACCTGTAAGAGTCGTCTTAACACGAGCACTCGTTTTAGAGATATAAAGGACTTTACACGATCTTTCGTGACGTCTGTATGTATGTGTGTCTGTGTGTGTGTGTGTGAGTATGTCGCATAACTCAAAAACGATTGGACGTAGAAAGTTGCGAATTGGTACATAGGTTTGTTATAACATCTAGTTGTGCACCTCCCTTTTTGGACTTTGTATGATTTTCCATTTTGGAGATATTTAGGAAAATTAGGTTCATAATGGCCAAAATGTATCAAAAAACGGTAATAACTCAAAAATGGTTTGGACAAATCTTGCAATTTAACTGACTTCTCGACTAGCTAGACATTTGAAACTTTCAGAAAAGTTCAGAACACGTTCACAATGCATTTAAAAAAATATTTTTTACCAACTGTTTCTAATACCTGCTGCCTTCAGCAGCGTTTATGTGATTCAACGGAAAATGTATTTAACTTTTTTTCCCGACTAACTAGACATTTGAAACTTTCAAACTAGATCAGAACACGGTGAAAATGCGAATTTTTAATACTTTTAGCCAACTGTTTAGGGTCCTTGCTGTCTTCGGCAGCGTTAGCAGTACAAATCTTGCAATCGATTTTTAACTAACTTCCCGACTAGCTAGACATTTAAAACTTCTGGAAAAACACAGAACACGGGGACAATGCATTTTAAAAATATTTTTAGCCAATTGTTTCAGGGCACTGCTGCCTTCGACAGCATTTATATGGTTCAACAGAAAATTTAATTAACTAACTTCATGACTAGCTAGACATTTGAAACTTTCAGAATAGTTCAGAACACGGTGAAAATGCATTTTTAAAAATAATTTTAGCCAATTTTTTCGGGTCCCTGCTGCCTTCGTCAGCACTACCAGTACAAATCTTGCATCTGTTTTTAACTAAGTTTCAGAAAAGCTCAGAACACTGTGATAATTCATTTTTTAAATATTTTTAGCCAACTGTTTCGGGTCCAATGACAAAGTTTTTTAACATTATGTATATTTCTAAAAGTGTATAAGGAAGTCATGTGGTGCCCACATCAGATTTTTTTAAGTTAAATTATTAATTTATTTTTTAATTTAATTTCATGTAAATAAAAAAACATAATTTTATGACAATACTTATTTATTTAAACACTTATATTTAAAATAATGATTGTTATTATATGAAAGATCAGGACACTGTGCATTTTCCAGGACGTGTGTATACGCAAGCGAAGTGTGACGTCACTGACCATCCGTGGATGCAAGAAAAATATTTCCTATGTTAATCGCCCATTGTATTTTTTGTAAAAAAATTATTAAAAATCAAGGGAAATTATTTCCCGATTTCAATCCCCGTATTTAGGTATAGATTAGGTATAGTGTTTTAGCTATCGTTTGCATGCATTAGATTAAGTTATTTTTGCTGTAAAACTGATAAAATTTGAATTTTAAATTTCAAAACTGTAAGGAAAAAAAATGGCAAACTTCTATATTCGATTAAGAACATAAGCATTTCATTCCAAAGGAAGATATTTACACCATAAATATCCAACTAATATACTAAATAAAAGGAAAATTATAAATATTCTATCATAATTTGAAGTCAAATTTGTTTTCAAATGTCTAAATAAAGTATCTGATATAAGATACTAATATTTTGCAACGGAATAGATTTCATATGTCATCCTTGACGGGAAAAAAAATCGGCAAATTATTTGGCGAACATATTTAATTCCTTTTAAAAATCATGGTTATTTTAACAACGTATATTAAGAAAATAATCAGTAATGTGAAACAATATTTCGTACAATACATATTACGAAAATATACATCTGGCATGTATATTTTTGTATTACGTTTTTGATCGCCAAGTACAACAAACGCCAAGGACGACAGAGTCTTGAAATTAAAAATTTAAATTTTGTCAGTTTGACAGCAAAATAACTCAATCTAACACATGCACATGATAACTAATACATATTTATACCCAAATATGGGGATTAAAATCGGGAAATAATTTTCTTTGATTTTTAATATTTTTTTACAAAAAATCCAATGGGCGATTAACATAGGAAATCATTTTCTTGCAACCACAGATGGTCAGTGTCAGTGACATCATCACTTCGCTTGCGTATTGTCCTGATCGCCTTCTTCATGTTTGTGTTTTTTGTAGCAATGATGGTCGCAATCCAATTCTATTTTATTTAAATCGCCATCTCTCAATAAAGAATTATTTGAAATATTAGGAAGAACCTCGTCCTCAAGATTTATTGAATCACCGGTATCCCCACAGTGCGGTTTGTCCGGTTCAACTGGACGACCCATTGTTTTGTCTAGTATCTTTTTAAGTATTTTCTCTGAGTTTGCCCTCATTTTCCTTAATCGAAAAAAAAGTCGAAAGCCAAAATTTTCAAAATTATCGCATGCACCTTTAGAGTAAAAATGCCTACCTATGTACAACATTCGTTTCGGACACAATATACCGATGCTGTCATCTTCAGTACATAATCAAAATTGCTAGATGACCACTTAAGTGGAGGTAAAGCCACATTTTCACTTTTGCAATAAATTTATTCTACCCATTGATTTTGAGCATAAGGGTGAAAAGCCTTAGACTAGTGATGACCTTTATTTTCAAATAATTTATGATGTTTAGTAATCATAGGAGCATTTCCAGTTCTAGTAAAATTAGCCACAGTGGCTCCACCATGATGAAAGCAATATGAAAATAAAAATAATTATAAGATAAAAAACTTTTTATAAACCATGTTTTTAAATTTTCTGTTGAATCATAGCTATAGAAATAACTACATTAGCACTTTATCAATGCGTATTGTTACGAAACTGTAAATAATTGTACTTATTTTTGTATAAATTCTTTCAAAGAGGCTTAGTAAGTTGATAAAATGTCAATTTTCTGCATTTCCAGCTCTTTTTCGAGTTAAAATAGCTTAATTTTAAAACGCATTACAAAAGCTCCAATAGGCAGGTAATGGATTTGCGAGAAAATTCTTATTATCGATATTCCAAAGATGGATGTTCTAATGTGATTGGTTAAAGAGTTACGGGAAATTTGAATTAAAAAAAAAGTTGATTTTAAAAATAAAATTTTAATCCTTTTAGAACAACATATATTTGCATCATGAATTACATTAGCACTTTATCAATGTGTAGAAAATCTTTAAAGTGATAATGATGTCATTTTTTGCCAGATGCATAATTTAACTTTTTACAACTTTTTAACGCTCACATTTAATTAAATGTATTTATTTTTATGTCAAAAGAAAATGAACTCGTAAAATTTTTGGCAACAATTAAATTATAGCTAATATTCGAAAATCGGACTTCGAAGTATTGTGTTATCACCGGGTTCTGAGTTACTGTGAAAGTTTCAAATGTCTAGCTAGTAGGGAAGTTAATTAAAAACAGATTGCAAGATTTGTACCGGACAAACAAACAATCAAGAATAGAAGTTAATAAAAACATGGTAAAAAGTAAGGTGATTTTGCCTGATTAGATGACAGTTGGCCATATATGTCACTCGCAAATAATTCCTCTTTAGTTACGCAGCCTTTTTACTTTCTTCTATATGTAATATAGAGAAAGTATTGGATTCGCGAAAATTTTCGACCTCCGTTTTTTGACGGATCTACACGTTTTGGGATGTCCTGAACACGAATTGATAGTTTTTAAAAAATGTCTGTCTGTGTGTCTGTCTGTCTGTGTGTCTGTCTGTCTGTCTGTCTCTCTGTGTGTCTGTATCATTTTTTTGTGGACGCTGTATCTCACGAACCAATGAATGAAATTTAACCAAACTTGGTATTTAGTTGCACCCTGACATGAACTGGTGCCCATTAGATTTGGGGATCAATAGCTCAACAGGTGGCGCTGTGATCGCATTTTATAGGACAAAATTCCGTATAAATGGGCATAATGAGAGTTATTTTAAACTTGTGATTGTAAAATTAATATGAATTATTGATAATAGTAGTAGTTAACTAGGAAAAAAAAATTGTGCATGGGGGGCATCGGTTCCCCCCCTGGGGGGGAAGTACCCCCCGGGGGGGTTAAATTTTAAAGATGGGTATCATTCGAAAGATCTCGTCAATACCTTTAAAACGAATGGTTGAACCATAAATCTGTGATAATTTAAAACAAAGTCATCGATTTTTTTTACTTTTAACAAAAAAAAAAAAACTTAGAAAAAAAAATCGTATTTTTTTTTTAAACGAAATTTTACCAAACTTGGTATTTAGTTGGTCCCCGACATAAACTGGTGCTGATTATATTTGCGGATCAATAGCTCAACAGGAGGCGCTGTGATAGCATTTTATCTAAATTTTTAACATGGCAGAATAAGACAAAAATTCGTATAAATGTGCATAATAAGAGTTATTTTACACTTGTGATTGTAAAATTAATATGAATTATTGATAATAGTAGTACGTAACTAGGAAAAAATTTTTGTGCATGGGGGGGGCATCGCTTCCCCCCCTGGGGGGAAGTACCCTTAAAAAAAAACAAGTACCCCTCCAAAAAAAAACCCTTAGAAAAAAAAATTGTATTTTTTTTAATTTTTTTTTTTAAAATATTGTTACTGATTGAATATGTATAGGAAAATATAGAAGAAAGTCTTGTGGTGGCCACAACATACTAGTTTTCTTTTGCGGTGCTTTTCTCCTGACAATGTTTCTGGATCGGGTAGAATTACTCTTTTTAAGAGGACGTTGCTGTCTATTCCTCCGTATCAAACGTTTCGTTTTAATACTTTTTGTGGGTCTTCCAAGTAATGTAGTACAACCCAACCTAACCTTCGTATTTCCCCAGTTTTGCATGAACTTTTCGGCATGTTTAAGTAAAGTTGTTGGATTATTTTTACTTTCTTCTATCGTCAATAGAAGAAAGTATTGGATTCGTAAAAATTTTCAATTTCGGGTTATTGATGGACTTACACGTTTTGAGAGCTGTAGAACACGATTTTACCATTTTTCGAAAATGTCTGTCTGTCTGTCTGTGTGTGTGTGACAAAATTTTGTGGCAACTATATCTCTGGAACTACTGCACAGAATTTCATACAAATTGGTATGTAGTTGCACCTTGACATAAATTAGTGCCTATCAACTTTTGGTAAAAATCGTCTTACAGGTTGCGTTGCCATCGCGCTTTTTCTAAATTTTTAACAGGGTGATATAGCGCAAAAATTTTCAAGATGGGTATCATTCGAAACGTCTCGTCAGTACCTTTAAAACGAATGGTTGAACTATAAATCTGTGATAATTTAAAACAAAGTTATCGATTTTTTTTTACTTTTTACGAAAAAAAACTTAGAAAAAAAATCATTTTTTTTTCTCTCCCCTTAATTTTATCAAACTCCCACGGTTTCCGTGTTCTGACAAAGTTAAACTAATTTTTGCTTTTTTCCCCTAATTTTGTCGATGTCCTACGGTTTCCGTGTCTAGACAAACTTTAACATATTTTTGCATTTTTCCCCTAATTTTGTCAAAGTCCCACGGTTTCCGTGTTTTGACAAACTTTAACAAATTTTCACATTTTACCCAAAATTTTGCCAAAGTGCCACTTTTTTTTTCTTTCTCTCCCCTTAATTCTAACAAACTCCCACGGTTTCCGTGTTCTGACAAACTTAAACAAATTTTTGCATTTCCCCCCCCATTTTGTCAAAGTCCCACGGTCTCCGTGTTTTGACAAACTTAGAATAATTTTCACATTTTACCAAAAATTTTGTCAAAGTCCCACTTTTTTTTTTTTTTTTTTTTTTATTGTGACTGAGTGAATTTGTATAGGAAAATATAGAAGAAAGTCTCGTGGTGGCCACAACATACTAGTTTATTTTTCCCAAAATATTAAGATTTTGGAGAGTTTGTGTTTTCAATTTATTTTGCGTTTGTGGAATTTAGCAGTAAACCAACGGTCGTTCCCCCAATTACTGTTCCACCAGCAGTAATTAAACCAGCTGGTCCTAAAGAAGTTAATGCATAAACAGAACTAACTTTACCAGCTTCTATAGAAAAAACAGAAAACGATATAACACCGGTTTCTAATAAAACACCAGCAATAACTTCAGGCAATAAAGCCAAATTGTTCCCATAAAATAACGTGAAAAAAAAAAAAAAAAAAAAAAAAAACGAATATCCTATGCAAAAAGGGACTATTCAAATTAAACTATTTAATTAGCATTAATTAGTAATTATTAGCAATTAAACCAATTAATTACAAATAATTAAAAATGTAGGTAATTATTCAAATAAATAGTTAATTATTATATTCATTTAATAAAAAAATAAATGAATTTAATAATAATTAAATATAATTATTAATTACTGATATTAAATAAATAAATCAATTAAATTTATATTCACAAAGAAAACAGCTTTCTAACGTCTGCCTTTAATTAGGTAACGATTATTCAATAACTTTAATCTGCCCCGAACGTACTTTAATACATCTGGAAAAAAATACAATACACAATACCCTCCAACGTACTTATTTAATGATATTAATACCACAACATACTTAACTGTACCGTAATTTCATTATTTTTATAAAACAAAGGCATGACCCAGGAATTAATTTTCTTGGGAATTTCCAGGAATAAAGTTTAATGTCATTTATTGCCTGTTGAGCCGCAAGTGAGTTCAGACTTTATTTCATATGCATTTTTCAGTGACAAATCCAAATTTGCTATTATATCACTTGTGTCATTTTTCTTGCCAGATTTGAGTATGATTTTTGTTTGATCTCTTGAAGTTTCCTAGATGGCAACATCATGTGAATTATATGCACTCTTTCTTAACTCAACTTTATAATCATATATCGTTATTCTGTTATTGATGAAGAAAATTCTTTTTTTAGATATTATTGTTATGATTAACGGGTTATTTTCCTTTATCCAGGCGCATGGAAATCACCAAATACTATTAACCAAATGCGGGCCAAGTCGCAAAGCAAAGCGAATGTAAAAATAGTTTACGGAATAAAAGTCGAAACATTACATTAGGGTTGTAAAAAATTTGGGGTTATAAGAAACCAAGCCATGGCCCCATACAAACAATCACATTACAGTTGTAAGAAATTTTGGTGAAATTCTACATTATTTGGTGATTTTTCGAAGTGAGCCAAGTCATGGCCCCATCACAGATTATCATACAGATAGGACAGTGAAGCTAAAACGCGAACCGGAAATATAGTAGCACCACTAGTGTCAACGGAAGGGAACTACATGTGTTATGTCTACATTAATAGCATCTATGGTCGAAAATTGTTTTTCTATTTCGCGAGTAGTTAGTAGCAGGGTAGGAATGGGAAGTTTTCATTTTCTGCACTTTCTATTGTTTTTGAATTCACAAAATTATCCTCAAAACATTCACAGGTATTCTTCTGAGAAATAAAAATTGATTTTTATAATGTTTAAAAATATGCTTTGTGAAACATATTCATATTCAAGTACAAATTAAAATTACAAACTGTAATTCTGTAATAGCAGTATGGTATGAAATCATTAAATATTTAACGTTACTTGGTTTAAATAATACAAAATGCCTTAAAATGAAAAAAATGTTTTTATTTTATGTATATTTTCAAAGTTTATTTTCTTAATATTTAGCACTTGTTTCTTAAAATAAATTGCTTTTGACAATCAAGTTTGTAAACAATAATAAAGTTGGCAAATGAAAACATATGTGCTGTTTTCTTTCCTTCACTTTTTCTACTACTTTTAAATTCACAAAATCATAACATTCACAGCTATTTTCTAAGAAATAAAACTAATTTTTATTATGTTTGAAAATAAAAATTGCCAAACACATTCGTTTTCAAGTGTACAAATTAATATAACAAACAAAAATACTTCTGGTTTACGTATATTTTCGAAATTTATTTGCTTAATATTTAGTACTTGCTTCTTAAAATAAATTGCTCTCGTCAATCAAATTCGTAAACAATAACAATTTCGAATGTAAACATCAATGCAACGTCTAGTTGGTTGGATGTTGGGTTTAACGTTGCACTAGTATTACGATATGAACATAGATACAATGAAAATAAGACGAGCGATTGCGTAAGCTGGAGAGCTCGTGAAACTTACAGCCGTTGACAATAGGATCGCTGCAGTCAAATTTTGGTTACCGAAGAATATACGGGAGTGTCCTATCTGTATAATAATCTGTGGGCCCCATACAAACATTCACTAGTTGTCAGGCCACAAGAGCCAAGTCACCAAGTCCAAGTTATTTTTGCTAAACCAAGCCGTGACCCCATACAAACATTCATATTAGGGTTGTAAGAAATTTTGGTGGAATTCTACATTATTTGGCGATTTTTCAATGCGAGCCAAGTCGCCAAGCCCTTAATAGTATTCGGCGATTTTTTCTATGCGCCCAGATAAAGGAAAAGTACCGATTAATGTAACTAATAATTAATTTTCTTTAATGTTACTTGAAACTAAATAACACAATTATTTTGATTGAAATAAAATCTACTTCTTAATTTTAATTTAATGATAATTAAAAATAACAGAATTTTTTTCAAATGGTTAAATATATTTTTTTTTTTTTTTTTTTTTAATTGAGTCTTTACATGTTCAACTAGCCGAATAATTTAATATTCGGCCTAGCCGAATAGTTTTAGATTCAGCCAAACTGAATATTCGGTGCATCCCTAGTTTGTAGACTGTAATGGCACCAAATTCTTTGGTGTACCTACAAGCACTATACACAAGACATACAACTCAAACACTACACACACATACACACGCACACACAAAATCTTTTAGATAATCCCTAATGATACTAATGAATCCCGTGCTCCTTAAATCATTTATAAGGGTACTATAATAGCACTATGGTACAGAATCTTATTTGAGTACCAGAATATAACAGTACAATGCTTATATGGATAAATAAATCAAGTAAAGAGACATGCAAGTAGACGCGGGTAAATTTTCATAAATTTCCTTCAAATACAACTGTTTTATTAAAAGAATGACTAATAAAACAGGAAAGAGATAATTTTATATGAACAAAATGCAGCATATTATATTTAGATTATTTCACAGAATGTGACTTTGCTCACCATAATTTTACAAAGTAAAAAAAGGTTTCTGAAGAGTGATGATAAAATAAAGTAATTTTGCTGAGTCTCATAATTACACTGCTATCAGTTTAGAAAATAATATATGTACAAAAAAAAGTTATTTGAGTATAAATAATATAGGAATATGAGCAAATGTAAATTGAGAAAAAATGAAACCATAATGCATAGTTACACAAGATGAAATGATTTCATTGTCTTTGTTCTACAAAAATGCGAACAAATATGAAAATTTAAAAATCGTAGTCGACATAAATTACATGAGTATGCATAATACATAAAATGTGAACAAACTGGAATGAAGAAAAAAATTAAAAACAAATGTAAAAAAAAAAAAAAAAAATTAACAAACAAAAAAATTAAAAAAAAAAAAAAAAAAAAAAAAACATGTGTGTATATAAATGATTTAAATAAGCATTAAAAAAAAAAAAAAAAAAAAACTTCAACTAGTTTTAGCAAAGAACAATGGTTTGAATTGATTAATCATTTTTCTATGCATTCCGTATGGTACTACATATAAAAATTATATGTAAAATTGTGTCTATATTAAACGTGAACAATTCGGATAATTTAACAGTCAGGAACAACATAAATTATTTCAGTTTATCTCCAAGACTTCGACCTCAATTAAAAGTACCTTTTCTTATCTCATTAAATTCAGTTTTTTTAAAAATCATCATGAAAAAAATAAGCGCTACCCTGATTTTTTCCTGTTAAACTTTACTATAAACTTCATTGTTTAGATTGGTTGTGTTACTCAGATTTCTTGGAGAGTCTACAATAAATTTGAATAAAACCGAAAGAATTTAAAAAAAAAAAATAAATAAATAAATATGTACAACAACAACTCTTTAGGATAAGCAAAATTATAAAAATTTAACCTTAAGTATAAGGTGGAATAACCTTACTGTATCTGGTACGCACAAAATGAAAAAAAAAAAAAGTATAACATTAATTTTGCAGTAACATTGAAGCATATAGGAGATTTATTGTAAGAAATGAAGTAAAAATTCCCTATTTTCTTATTTTATCATTAAAATTTAAATTATAAAATACGGGTTCCAAAATTAACTAAAATGCTGACATATCAATTAATTGACTAATGGAGGGTATATGGTATGGTGCAGGTGCAGTCTAAAAGTTTAAGTAATTTAATGCGCCCCCCCCCCCCCCCCCAATGGCTCTTTCGACATGAATTCTATGTCGCGAAACTTTTTTCTTTTCTTTTCTTTCATCAAATGAAAATTGAATTTTGTTTTTTAAAAAGTGTGGTGTAACTAATTTAAAACTAAATATAGACGGTACAGCATCACTTTTCAGAAATCTTCTCTCTGTAAAATTTTGGTAAGTAAAGTCATTTTCGGTAAAATGCTCTGAACATAATACGCTATGTGTAGATGGTGTAAAATTTTCTCTTTTCAGTTTGATGAGCCATTCTTTTAATAAACCGGACAAATTTAAAGGAAATGCATGAAAACTTACACGTTTCTGCGTGCATGTTTCTTTGCTTGAATTATTTGTGCATCTAAAAGATGCTCAGTTTTTTGGCATGTTGCTTTTTTTTACTTCGCATTCGCAGCGTAAACAAATCATGGAAAACCACCATCACGTGACTTCCACACAAATGTTGCCAACGGTGAATAACCCTCATATTTGTTCCCTTTATCGTAAAGACCCTAAAAAAAAGGAATAAAAGACATTAAAAGTTCCTTCATCATCATCACGGGAGCTTTGGGAGTGCCTGCAGTGATCGAAACCACGGCTTACCTCCACCTAAAGTTGTAGGTGCATGATCAAGAAACTCGGTTTTCTTGACCAAGGCCAAACTGTAGGAGTTACCACAGTTGCCCACCAGACGGCGCTGCGTATGTTGGTCATTTCGCGGCTTATTTACATGATTTTACTAGGTACGAACGGTAGAAGTTTGTGTATTTATATTTTTCTTTTCTATAGATTGTGAAATTATCGAATGTATGTAATATTAGGTTTCTGCGTAACGTTATTTTAAATAGTAACTCAAGCTGTAGCAAGAAATTGATTTCAGTCAAGTCAATGAGCGAAAAATTATCAACTTCATGAATTTGGCATACTGCTGTGTTCCATTCTGCAAATCGAATTCCAGAAAGAATAATGACATATCGTTCCATGAATTTCTATCGGATAATGACGTAAGATCTGCTTGGTTAAAGGCAATTTCTCGTGAAGATTACTACCCGAATGATAAATCCAATTAGTCACGTGCTTGTAGCAAACATTTTAAAAATAAAGATTACATAGAGAACCAAAAAAGACGACGGCTAAAGCCTACCCATAGAACCAAAAGGATCCATTGGATGTCCTACAAACATCACACATATCCTACAACTGACATATCCAGTAAGTGTCATAAAACAGCAACCAGAGAATGCCTAATGCAAGATACTCGTAGGATCACGGGGGTTTCAAGTGACGATTAGAACGAGACACGCCCACCTACGTCACAACGACGTCACAGGCGTTTGTTTGTGGGCAGCGCGGGAAGTTTCGGTTTTGGATAGCTTGATGCTGCTTGTTGTTGATCGTTTGATTTTATAAAAAAATAAAAAGACGATGGTGCAACATTGTGCTGTTCCACAATGCAGCAACAACGCTACATTAAAGGCAATTTCGTTTTTTTTTTTTTTTTTTTTTTTTTTCATTCCCAAGAGATAGAAATATGCGAAAACAATGGCTTGTAAAAATTCGACGTGATGAACGAAAAAATGTAGAACTTTTGGATACTATAAGGGTATGCTCAGCACATTTTTTGGATACTGATTTTATTACTTCAAAAAATGGAAAACGAAAAAATCTGCAGAAAGATGCTGTGCCTTCAGTCTTTTCATTTACTTCTCCTAGAAAGTTGAAACGTCGTCGTCCCCTGCTATGAAAGGCATTTGACACTACAAGTGCTGCTTCCTCATCAAACGTAAGTTTAATTTATTCTTTTTAAGCTTATCTGAGTTAATTCTAGGATGTTTTGATTAATGTAGCTGAATTTAACGCTAACTTACATATGTCTTTCTTATAAGTATATACATATAATTAAAAAATATGGGTCAAATAAATAGTAGTAGACCAGTTTGATTTTACAACAGGAATTATCGCTTTAGCATACAAACTACACAATTTAATTTATGTTACTATGTGAAAGTTATTTAACTGCGAGAACAGTTACTTAAATGGATAATTAAGCATTTGATTGCCCCATATTAGACAGTGTTGTTTAATCAAATAACATATCCCTTATATATATATATATATATTACCTTTATAGCAGTTCTTAATCTTAAATTCAGCAAAAACATTTCTACCTTATGGGGAAACATCAATGAGCATATGAGCAGTCAATTTTGACATAATATTAAGTGCTATGTAGCGTTAGATTTCAAAATCTTCATTTGTAATCATTTTGTAAATATGCAATTTTTTTTTTAAATGCATAGGTGTCAGCAGATGAAATTGATATGGAAGCTTCTGTTTCTGAAGAAACAAATCTGAGAAATAAGTTAAGAGCTATGGAGGAGAAATTACAAGATACAGAAGAGATATTACAAGCCACTGAAAAAAAATTAGAAGCTACACAAGCAGAGTTAGAAGCTGCACACGTAATGAATGCGCAATTAGAACTTGAAATAAGTGAGGATTTTTAAATATTTTTTGAGAAATAATTCTGAGCATGTAATTATTGATGTGTGTTATAACACATAAATGCTTTCTGTAGATTGTTTTTCTTTATTTCAGTGTCATCAAACTACTTTTACTTTTATAATTAACATATAGAATATAAGCATTAACACTAATGCCTGATTCATTGTACCTTATTTTTATTTATTTATTTATTTATTTATTTTAATATAAAACTATGCGCTTTCTTAATAAAAAAGTTCTGCTCTAAGACTGTAAACAAATCTCATTAGTGTAACTAGATTATTTTTGTTTAAGAGCAGTACACATCCAGGATAGCTTTGATCAGTTATTCTGTGTACTTTTCTTTAGATTATGAAGATATGAAAATGAGGTTGTATAATTGATTTTTGGACTTTAGTAACAATTTCAGTGAGGGCATAAGTGCTAACTACAAGGGTGTGGGACTGGGGCACATGCTGCTCTGAAAATTTTCATGGAGATGTTGCCCCCTTTATAGTTTTCTACCTTTTCTACTTTACATAAATAAAACTTAACAAAATTTTTCTAATGTTTATATACTTTTATTGTGTAATGAATGAAAGTTTTTTTTTTTTTTAGTTTCAAATACAGAAAATCTTCATCAGTTCAGTTTATTTGTTTGTTATCACTGATGCTTTTATCAACATATATGCAGGGTTGTCCCCGTCTGATTTTTTTTTCACCACTATTTTTGTGTAAAAATCTTTGCATTTTTAAATCATACAACCATATTATAAAAGGAAAAAAGAAAAAAAAAATTTACCTTTAAATAATGGCCAAAATTTGTATGGGCATCGGCCGTTCTTTGTAAACTTGAGTTGATCTAAAAATTCTGTATATGCTTGAGTTGTCATGAAATTTTAATAAAATATACTAAGAAGATTGATTGCAAAACACTGGCACCAGCTTAGTAGCAATACAGTTTATAATCAATTAAACCACATTAAAACAAAATAAATAATTCTTGCTTACTCTGTGTTTCATAATTCCTAAATAAAAAGTTTAACTGTCTTTTACCATGTTTTTATTAACTTCGACTCTTGTTTGTATGTTTGTTTGTCCGGTACAAATCTTGCAATCTATTTTTAACTAACTTCCTTTCTAGCTAGACATTTGAAACTTTCACATCAGCTCAGAACCCGGTGACAACACAATACTTCGAAGTCAGATATTCGAATAGTTTTCTTTTAATTAATTAAAATATGATAATAATAAGCTCTTAATAGCAATAAAATAGCCATTAAAATATCAGCTAATTTAATTGTTGCCAAAAAAATTTACGAGTTCATTTTCTTTCGGCATACAAATAAACACATTTAATTCAACGTGTACGTTAAAAAATTATAAAAAGTTTAATTATGCACCTCAGAAAATATGATGTCATTATCACCATTTTACCATATCGTTGACGCAATATAATTATTGTTTTAAGAACTTGTAATTATTGTCATTTTTAAAACCAACTTTTTTTTTTTCCCCTCTATTATTATTTCACTGAACTGAGTCCGCATGCTTAAATATTATTTTTTATCCTCGCGTATTTTATTAATGATTCATCAGAAAATTTAAAAACATGGAATATATATATATTTTTTTATCTTATAATTATTTAATTTGAAGCTGCGTTCACCTAATTGCAGAATGCACCCACAGGAAAGAAAAATGTGTTCTCGAATTTTAAAATTTTGTGATAAAATATTGTACAATTTAACCTTATATGACGCAAAAACCAAGGACAATGGGTTTTAAAGAGTAAAAATCAATTTGGCATACTTTGGTTTCAAGCAAAACTAGTTTTAATTGGTAGCTTACTTTTTGAAAACGCGAAATACTTTAAAGAAAACTAATTGCTTTAACTGTTTCGATCAAATACATTTTAATCAGCGAATGTGCTTTTCATAATCAGAAAACTGTAGACCCTGTGGCACGAAAGTTGAGATTTGACATTGACAAATATATTTCTATTTTATTTATTTTATAACATATCTGTTTGTTTTAAGAACTTGCATCTTGGCAAACTGGTCTGATTTTGATCATTAGAATTTGCACCATCATGGTGACAAATGTCACGAAAAGCACATATATGGACGACAAATGTGTCTTGAAAAGCATTTCTATAAACCTAACCTATGTTTTACAAAAAATATATTTTGGTGTTCATAAGCTATAATTAAGAAATTTTTACTGACTGAAATCCATGTATATTTATAAATTATTATTTATTTATTTATTTATAATTTTATTTATTTATTTTTTATTTACTACAAAATACCACTATACAAAAATTGTAACGCGTGTCAATTATGCTCGAGTAACTGTAATTAAAAAAAAAAAAAAATGCTGTTCTCTCGCTCAAAAATGAAATCATAATTTCAAAATATTAAAGTAAACACTAGTGCATTACTGCTTTCATACTGTGCACATGCCAACCTTTTATCACCTAAAGAAGGGTCACATTTTATCTCAATTCAAAACTATTGTTGCATAATTTTGCATTTGTGTTTATATTACTGTCACAGCTTATATTTGGGGACACAAAATATAAATATTATTGTGGAAACATTAGCCAATCAAACTAAATTCCTGTAAGTGGTAACATTCTTTTAAGTATTGGCATACAGAACACAGCAGAGTACCAAAGTATAAAAAATGATTCCTTACCTCTGATATCAATTTTTAATGAAAAAATATAAATAGGGAAACAGGGCTAACCCCCCCCCCCCTTCACATGTACAGCAGTAATAAAAATTCGAATCTTTAGAGAAGCACTCTGTCAGAGAGGGTAATTTTTCAAATTATCACTGATTTATATGTAATTTTGTTTCCTAAGTTAAAACATAACAAAGATATGTTTAACAAGCAGATATTTTGATAGTATTGTTCCTAATTCATCTTATCAATTGAGTTATAATCCGAGATTAAAGTGCTTTTTAAGAATGCAAAGCCTATGTTTAATTAGCAGATTTTCATTTAATTATGTTTTCTTTTATTTTCAGACTTGCTTAAAGACAACCAGGAATCTGTTACACAAGAAAATGATAAATTGAAGCAGAAATTAATGGAAGCAGAGAAACACGATTGTTCAAGATTTTCTCGAGTCAATTGTAAAACATAACGAACTTGTAACGTATTATACAGGATTTGATGATTCAAAAATGTTATCCGCTTTTATTAATTTCATTAATCCTGGCAATAAAATTTCATTTTCGCGAAAACTGCCGGTATCAGATCAGATATTGGTAGTGCTAGCTAAATTAGGGCAAGGTTTTGGTAACATTGATTTATCCATTCGTTTTAAAATTTGTTCTAAACATGTATCAAAAATATTTGTTAATTGGATCAATATAATTTATTTTAAACTTGGATCATTAAATATATTTCCTTCTAGAGACGTAATTTTAAATAATAGCCCTCAGGTTTTTAAGGAAAAATATCCTACAACATTTATGATTTTAGACTGCACTGAACTAAAGATTGATGCACCTTCAAATTTAGTTCTTCAGTCCCAGTCATATTCAACCTACAAATCTCACAATACTATGAAAGGACTTGTTGGATGTGATCCTAATGGTGGTTTGTTGTTTGTTTCTGCCCTTCTTATTGGATGAATATCGGACAAAAAAAATTGTGGAGAAAAGTGGCATATTAAATCTATTATCAGAAAAGCTGAAGGCAAAAGAACTGTTGCCTAATGATGCAATTATGTTTGACAAAGGTTTCACCATTTCAAATGAATTAAAAGCTTTAAATCTCAATTATAATGTTCCTCCAATGGCAAGTGAATTACAGTTTCCCGAAGAAGAGGTCTTTGAAACAAGATCAATTGCTTCTGTTCGGGTTCACGTGGAACGTTTAATTAGGAGATTTAAAACTTTTAAAATTTTATCTAGTGTCATACCAATAACACTGATGCCACATTTGAATCAAATTTGGACTGTTTGCTGTATTCCAAGTGGCTTTAGAACAGTAACTAATAATGAAGATTTAAGATCTGATGATGATGATTAAACAGACAGTGCTGCAGATGT
Organism: Salticus scenicus; assembly: GCA_963930645.1. Lineage (NCBI taxonomy): Eukaryota > Metazoa > Arthropoda > Arachnida > Araneae > Salticidae > Salticus > Salticus scenicus. The sequence continues at coordinate 245,220,366 of OZ005660.1, forward strand.
AGAATGAATGTATTTTATAATTAAGCAGTAGTGATTCTGAATGAAATTTTCAGAACTGCACCTCAAATATTCTAAAATGCTGTTTAAGACTTTCTTTCTACACATCATATATATATACACACACACACATAAACATACAAATTGTATGAAATGTGTGTTTATATATACACACATGATGTGTAGAAAAAAAGGAAATGTTATGTATTGAATAGTGTTTCTGAAAATTTTGATATGCAGTTCTGAAAATTGCGATTTCTGAGATTAGCGATAAATGTTTGCGGAAAATCTTGTTTCTGGATAGCCAGAAACCATTTCTCAATTTTAACTGAGTATATTATTTCGGTAAAAAGTATTTTTTTCCACGACTAACTTTTGCGAGGGGGAAGAAAACTGTGCCATCTATACTCGAATATTTTTCATAGTACACTAAACTGTACATTTGCCAATGAGATATTCTGAAACAAGCCGTTAAGTAGAACTGGGTGATACACCGATACATTGCAAAATATCGATTTAAAGCAGGAAATTTGAAACCGATAACAGAATCTTGCAGTTGGCGATATATCGCAACCTCCACGATTATCATGGAACTCGGCTGTGAATGTATTGAGAGCGACCATATCGGTTTCCGTAATGTCAACTTTTCATCCTCTGCCATGATAGCCGGTTTATTGTTGATATGAAGGAGAGTGGATGACACTCGCATAACGCATGCATGATATTTGACATTGGGTTCATCTGAAATCGCTGCTCACGACCACGATCTGACTATTCGCTATCGTCTTTTATGATCATGATCTTGCTTTTTTTTGTGAATCGATTATCAGCAAAGCAATAACTCATGCATGATATTAAACGCTGTTGACTGATATTCCTTTGATTTCTTCATTCGCTGCTACGATATGAATATTCATTATCGCCATAACACTGTTAATCGAAAACGTTTATTGCCTATGAATACAAGTAACAACTGTTGATGTCATTAGTTTTATTAAGAGATAACTAATTAATTTCGTGATTTATTTACATCTTTTTTTTAATTAACGTCTTATGATTTTTTAGATTTTAACTTTTATTTCTATTTAAATATTTTTTAAAATGCTTTTTCATCAATTTTTACTGAATATATTTTTAATATTTTAACGGTTATTTAAATTCCTTTGAAAATATTATTATTTCTGATCAACTTAGTAAAAAATTTGGTGCTTTTTATATTTGTAGTTCTATTTCGTTAAACCATAGCCTCCTAAACTAGATGCCTTCAGCGTGGCTTGGGAACTTGGCAACATTTCTAGCAGCAGACAACGCCATCTGGAACAGATTGAACGCCTTTTATTTCAAGAGCCGCTAAAAATTTTCAAAAGGGGAATTTGATATGCATAAAAGGAGAATAGAATAGAAGAAACATCGATCATATTTATTACATATCATTTATTTAAATTATTGGTGACAGTTGAATAAAAAAGTACCATGTGGTACTGTCTACCGCTTGAACTTTTCCCAAGTTTCCGAGTCACGCTGAAGGCATCTAGTTCAGGAGACTACGGTTATACAAACCGAAGCAATTTCTTTTCTCAGGGTACTGATTATATTTACGGAGAATTTAATTTCAAAGGCGGAAGGGGGGGAGAAAGAGCTAATTACCTTTAGCTTAGAAATCTTATTATTCTTTTTCGGCGTTCTTTTCAAAAGTAAAGAAAGTTAAAATTTAGTTTTATTAAATTTTCTTTGGATTAATTTATTATGAAAAAATTGTTGTTTGAAGTTTAATATCTTTATTTCTCTCAGGGTTTCTTCAACTTCATAAATTTATTATGAAAAAAATTTGTATTTAAAGTTTAATATGTTTCTTTTTTCTTTGTTGTGTCCACATATTGATTGAAATATTTTTCCAGTCTTTTAGGTGATCTCGGGCATTGCATGCTGTAAATTTTTAGCAGTTTGCATACAGCAGGACAGAAAGATCACCAAATTCGCATACAACATTCATTTAATGCCCTTGAAGAAGTAATGAATTTGTATGTTTCAATATCAAATCGCTTACTTTTCTCTTTTCATCAACTTTATCTGTTTTTTTGTAGTTTTTCATGTGATACTTGGTTTCATATAATTTAATGTTTGTAAAATATTTCAATATATATATATATATATATATGTTTATTTTTTTCCAAAATTATAAGTTTCATGAATAGAGCGATAGTAATGTTAGTGAATTTCAGATATTTTGTGATTTCGAAAATATAGAAACACCTTTTTCTGAAAGAATAACCATCGAAAAAAAAAAAGGATTATAAAAGTTAATTATTTTACATTTTATATATATATATATATATATATATATATGACCCCACTATGAAATTTTAAGTAGAAAAGTATACTATTATAATTTTTTTAGTTATAAAATTACATAAATAAAATTTTTGTCTTCCCACACACCTACATTTTGCTTATTTTAAAAAGTAATAAAACATTCTTGAGTTAATTCATGAAACTATATTCTGCTTTTCCTATAAAGAAGGAGGAGGAAATTTTGCACGATTTCTCTATATTATGAGTTAGATACATATAATTGGCTCACACATCAAAAACCCCCTTCCTAAGATAACTTATTGCAGAGTTACGCATGCATACATCGGTAGATATTTCACAAAATCACTTTGTAGTGTGTATTAAGTATACGCATAAGCAGTCCACATATCAAAAATTGCCATTCTAAGATAATTTGGAGCAGAGTTACGCATGGAAGAATGTTTTTTACCCCCCCCCCCCTCCAACCTCCATGGAGACTAGCAGGGAATTTCAAATAATTCCTTTCTAGTTTGAGCATGCTAAGTACGCACAGTCAATCCACATATCAAATAATCGCTTTCCTGAGATAATTTAGAGCAGAGTTACTCTTTACAACTTGCTTTTGCCCCCCTCCCCCACTCTGAACTTAACGGGAAGAAAGGGGAAATTTCACAAAATCCCTTTATAGTGCATGTTGGGAACGCATAACCAGCCCGCACAAAAAAAATCACCTAAGATAGTTCGAAGCATAGTTGCGCACTGAATCACGAGTTCCCCCTCCCCCTCCAAGGAGGACAAGATGGAATTCTAAAAAATTCTTTGCAGTGTGTGTGTCTTGAGTTTACGCATAATCAATCTGCATATCAAAAAATAGCTATTCTGAGGTAATGTGAAATAGAGTTACTCTTAAAAGCAATTTGTTAGCCCCCATCCCTCCTATGCCCTTAAAGGAAAGGGGGAATTTCCTAAAATCCCTTTATAGTTCGTGTTGGAAAGGCATAAAGAACCCACACATAAAAATAAATCTTACTGAGATACTTTAAACCAAAGTTATGTTTGGAAACACGTTTCCCCACCCCATCTCCAAGGGGGGATAGGAAGAAATTTTACAAAACCCTTTGTAGCGTGTGTCTTGTGTACGCATAACCAATCGATGCTTCAAAAAATCGCTAACCTGGGACAATTTGAAGCAGAGTTACTCTCATAAATGTGATTTGCCTCCCCACACCCCGCCCGTTAATGTGGGGGGGAGGAGAAATTTCGTAAAATTCCTTTACAATGCGTGTTGGGAAAGCATAAAAAACTCACACTTAAAAATTAATCTTGCTGAAATAACTTCAAGCTTAGTTATGCTTGGAAACGGGTTTATTGCTCCCCCAACCCCCAAGGGAGTATGGGGGGAATATCGCAAAATCCCATTACAATGGGTGTTGGACACACGTGTATAAGCGACAAATTAAAATTTGAGACCTCAGCTCCTATAGATTTCCCTGGACAAATTTAACGCTAAAAGGGGGCTCGAATTTGCGCCCCGTAACTCCTACCAAAACCGAAAATCAGAAAAAAACAAAAATGAGTTTTTGGAAATATCCTCAAGAAGTCTCTCGGCGATTTTCTATATCTTTGTGCTACTATTGGTAGAGTTTTACTCGAAAATCCGTATTTTGCGAAATTTGCCTCCGAAAATCCTTTTTACCCTCTCCCTCTTAAAAATCTAAAATTCCAAATTCGCAGAAAGGGACTATTTTGTACTATAGTCTTCCCATCTGCATTTTCTTCGTCGTGAAGCAATTTGGAGTCGAGTTATACTTATAAGAGGGATTTGCCTTCTGCCACCAGAGGAAGGGAAAGGGGGATATTTTGGATATTTCACAAAATCTCGTTTTATTGGGTGACGGAGTCCTCAAAACTTGTGACTCTATCTCCGATAGAATCTCCAGGGCTGTGTTGAGTCAATGAATCAATGACTTTTCTCTTATATATATATATATATAGATTAAACAACTTAAATGACACAATCTTTTCTTAAAATAAGGTGCTTATTTGGTGGATGGATATAAAACAGTGCACTTAAACAAATGCGGATGGTACAAACAGTTTGACTTGTTTAACATTTTATTTATATATAATTCTTTCTTTATTTTTTATTCATCGTAATAGTTTTTGAACTATGAGCTAGTCTGGATAATTTTGATATGAGAGTTAATTATTATTATTATTTGTTTTTTTAATGTAAACAAAAAAAAAAAAAAAAAAAAAAAAAAAAAAAAAAAAGTTTTAAGGATCAAATTTCGAAGTGATTCCTGAAAAGTTTATAAAATTTACGTGAAACCGAACATTTTACTACGGATTATAATTTCAACTTTTTTTTTTTTCTTTTATTGTCAAGTATTACCCAGGTCGACATGTCAAATTTTGATTATATAATTTTGGATGATCTTTATATTTTTTGATATTCTGAAACCGAAAATGAAGCCTGTTTTTCTCTATCACGTATAGATTTTTGTCAATACAGGGTGCCTGCCGATACAATTTCTTCCTATACTCTTCACCAATATAATTATATAGTAAGTTTTATAGTATGTCTCCATAATTAATTAATCATAAATGCTTTGTTGTAATTGTGAAGCACTAGTGCGATTTAAAACTATATCAACCGACTAACCATTTGATTGTTATGATGGTATACGTAAGAAATCGTGTCAATAAACACCCTGTATTGACAAAAATCTATACGTGATAGAGAAAAATGGACTGCATTTTCGGTTTCAGCATATCAAAAAACATAATCATCAGCTGAAATCATCAAATCAAATTTTGTAAACTTCATTTTTGTAGGCCTGTGTTATTAGTCCTTAATTTTCAAACTTTGAAAAAAAAACATCAAATTTTATACCTACGCCAGTAGTCAAGAGGTTATCTCAAACCTGAACAGTAGATGCAGGTTGAGAATTTATGATCAAGAATACAAACCAAAGTTGTACGGTAGATTTCTCTTATAAATGTCTTAGATTAGTTTACTGAGTAACTTGCACCGCCATTTATTAATTTATCAGCCAAATAACTTTGGAAATTCGAACTAAATATGTAGAGTAAACGTATCTCATAAACGCATTTGATACATTTGTTTGTCAACTTGACCTGCCTCCACCATTTTGTTTCAATAAACCGGCCATTCAAAAGTTTTTAATTCATATAAGAAAGGTATTTACGAACCAATTTGCTTAAAACTCCATACATAGGGGAATGTCTCCAGTGGAGGGAACAGTTTTGATTTTGGCTTATAATTTTTGACAGATTAGATATTATGGAAGCATATGAATACCAATGGAAAGCTTGTATCCTTAGCTGACGTTTGATGAAGTAACCGTATTGATTTTATCAATTAGAAAAAAAATATATTACCAATTTTGTAAAGGGATCATTTTTTGAAAAAAAAAAAAAAAAAAAAAAAAAAAAAAAACTTTATACCCGGTTGTGGACACACTTGAAAATTCCGCAAAATGTGAGAAAATAACAAGAAAAACACCATAAATACAGAAAACAACAAAATTCATTGATTTTGTAAAGATTCAGTGGCCGAAATATTAACAGAAAATGGCATTTTTCCAAATTTTTTTTTGTCATCTTCGTCCTTCCAATTAGAAGTGCAACACGTGAATGAAAATAATTTGCATATATATTAGCACACTTCAAATGCATCAGACGATCACACGCGTTGCATTTCATTAAGATGTCTTGTTAGGCGTAGCGGTAGGTGCTTCAAACAGACGACACAAAAGTCGACATCGTCAGATTGTTGAGACTCCAATTTTTAGGACGCTTGCACGGCATTTTGAAAGGTGGAGTTGCGTTATTTTATCTAGGCTTCTTCTGGAGGACTCAGGAGATCAGCAAGGAACTCCATATTCTCGGGTAGTTGCTTTTATAGATTTCTTATCCGCTAAGTAATCCTAAATGGCTTTAACCAGTGCAATTAAATCCATTTCTTTAAGATCGGTTCACTTTTTCGGGATTGACATTGTTAAAAAAGCCTAAACATACATATAAACGCTAATAAAATATGTTATTTTAATATAAACGACCACATTTCACTGTTTGTATGTCAGACATACGTTTTAAACGAAAGAAACAAGTGTGCCCCAACCAGTTACATGAAGGTGCCCACAACCAAGAATGGCAGCCTTTTTTATAATGGCAGAAAAAGCAAATTTCAGTTCACATTTTCGTTGAATTCGATATTACACCACGAAATATAAGGAATATACTGCATAAATATGACTTGCATTTACATTTTTGAATTAATTCACTTCGATTTATCGAATTTTGAAAATATTCACGAATGACTTTTATGTCGCTTTTTCTCAGATTTTTTATTTCGATTTTTGAACTTACTAAGAAAAAAAATCTATTCACTTCGGTGTTAGAACAAAAACTGCGTACTGTCACAATATATGTTTGACAGTACTCAAATACACCATATTTGCTTTTTGTTAAAAGATATAGTGGGGTGCTCATAACCGGAGAATCCCCATAACATGAGACATTCACCTACATAGCCCACATAAATATTTCAATTCATAAGAATTTTGTAAAAAAAAATCCGCGGAATTCAAGGATTTTACAAAGTAAAATATCCATCGTCCCAAATGTCTTTTTCTCTTTCTAAGTCTAGACGAGAATTCCTAGTAAAAATGTTAAAACCGATTAAAGTTTAACCGAATTAAAGTTTTAGAATTTATTGAGTAATCTACAGTCGGCTGCAAAATTATTCGAGCACTAGCCAATAATTCCTATATTTAAAAAGTACACTTAAGACTGTTTTGCTAAGTAAATCCTTGTCGAATCATGTTCTTATACTGATTAAGAACATGACTCGACAAGGATTTATTTAACAAAGCTGCATTAAGTGTACTTTTTTTTGGCAAGGATTATTGCTAGTGCTCGAATAATTTTGCAGCCGACTGTACTATAATGTGTAAATCCATACTTTTATTTTTCTTTCTATACTCAACAATTAAAAATATTAAGTACTTTCCATTTCATCATAATATATATATATATAATAACAGCTTTTTACCACAATTATTTGTAAACTGTCAAGTTTTTCTAAAATAAAATTCTCCCCCCCCCCCTCCACACACACACGAAAAAAAAAAAAAAAAAAAAAAAAAAAATTAAAACTAACACTTATATTTATTTAATCTGCGCATCAGGTAACCGTAACCCGCAGATATAAGATATTGTATCAAGGATTTCATGCCAAACGATTTGACGCCACCGGATGGTGCTGGTTGGTTTATGTTTTCTAAATACGCCACTCGAACGGGAAAAACCGAAGACTTTGCTGTTTCTTCTGGGTCTAGGTTTCTTCATTCAATGCACCAAAAGTATCTTGTTTTAAAATCCGATCGTGCGTCTAAAAATGGATCTTTTTTTTTTTTTTTTTTTACTTAAACACCAAATTAAATTTCGAAACATGGAATTGCTATTATATTATGGTCGATCGGGTAGATAGAAAAAAACAAAACACTCGATGGTGAATATTGTCTAGAGTATGTTATTGTTGTTTAATGTAATCGATATTTAAATATGAAAAACATATTTGCCAACCTTAGTGGAGGGGAAAAAAACAGATTTTACATAATTTTAATGGAGGAATTGAGAGATTTCGTTTTGTTGAGGGAAAAAAAAAATCTATTCAAAACATTATTTTCTAAATAGAAAAGTCTAACATAATTGAGATATATTTGTTTTAAACTTATTCAGGAAAAACAAATAGATTCAACATGTTCAATAATATAGTCTAAAAATAATTAAGTATGAGAAAAATATTGAGAGTAGAATAGAAGTATACTTACTACTATTGCTTCAATGGTTCTAAAATCTAATAAAATAAGTTTATTAAGAACATTGATCCCTTTGTTGTACATTGAGAAAGCTTGAGTGTTGAACGACATTTCATCATTTATGAGAGATAGGAAAAAAGAAGTAAAACAATAATTATATGAGTGTGAATATTAAGGAATTAGATTTCTACTTCTTTATAGACTCTAGAAACTAATAAAGTAAATTTAAAAGGAATATTGACAATCGTGTTGCGATTTGTAGATGGAAAAAGATTGGGAAACAAAAAAGTCTCGCAGAGAATTTGATCGCCGCTCGCTGGCTGAAGTTAACAAGAGATTCGGGAGCGGGAGAGGGGGAATTATTGCATGAATAAGAAATATTGAAAGGCATTGCTTCTTTACATGTTCTGGAATCTCAAAAAGCAAGATATAAAAGAATACTGGCATTTATACTATGGTTGGATAAAGGTTATAAATGAAAACCTGTCATACAACATTTGATCGACAATTGTTTTTTTCGACGTTTTTTTTTTTTTTTTAAGCGAAAGATAATAATTAAGAATTGATAGCTGGAATATTAGCTTAAATATCGGAAAACTTCCGTCAAAATTAAAAAACAGAAACCTCGCCCCAAACAAATAGTCTAAAATTAACGTTTTTAAATCTGATTTTTCGAAATTATTAGAAAAATGGGAAAATAGACATTTAAACGTAAAAACGGGGGATACGGCTTGAAAAATCTTCCGTGAAAAATGGGAGTTGGTAAGTCTGCAAAGACTTCTAGACAATATAAAGAAGAATATTTAAAATTTTACCAACATCTACCGATACAGATGAAGAGAGGACGATATTGGACAAAATGTTTACCACTTTACTGACTTCCACTGATGTAAATCAATAATGTGCGAGATTGGGGAAAATCGGTAAAAAATTGGGGGCTTTTGCTGACGGAAACTAATACTTGCTGGGATATTTCACACACAGACACAATGTGTTGATGTAACATAAAGCATTTTTCCGAGACAATTCTTTCAATTACATTCAATACACATGGCTTTTCTGTGCGTAAATACGTAAATGGTTTTTGAGGTATTTCTTTTGAGAAAACGAACAGAGCAAATTTCACACATATATAGCTTTTTTCTTGATTGTATACGTAAATATCTATTTAGATTTTCCGTTTCATCGAGAAAAATCTTCCGAACACACTTCGCTTACCTCTTGTTTGAGTTCGTACAAGTTCATTCAAAGTTTCCCTTATGGAAAAAGGCAGATTCCTAGAATAGAGGGGCATTGGCGTTTGTTTACATTTTGGCGATATTATCCGTTCGCCAACGAACCAAGGTAATGAATTTATCTTACGGCAACCTGAAAAAACGTTTGTTTACGTTCGAAATGAAATAAATATAAATGCAGACGACTATTTAACGTAATTAAATAAAATTATTGAAGAAATTTCATAAAATGGCGATGGTTAATTAACTTTTTAACTTACAAAACGTTTGTTTACGTTCTAAATGAAATAAATATTAATGCAGACGACCATTTAACGCAATTAAATAAAATTATCGAAGAAATTTCATAAAAGGGCGATGGTTATTTAACTTTTTAACTACAATATTTTAATAAATAAGCAAATACTTAACAAAATACACGTTTTGTCATCGAAGTTTTAAGAGCAAATTAATTTCAACGACACAATAAATGTAATTAAATAAATGAAAATTCAGAATAAAAATATAACTTTAAAAGTAATTAAAAAAGCATGAAAACTTACAATATATGAATTTTATTTATTTATTTCCCATTTTGAAATTTCTGTTGACACCATAATACGTAAATCACATATCAAACATTTCACTTCGCGCTCAGTTAATTCGTAACATTCGAGGATTCTAAAACCGCATTCAAATGAATCGAAACACATCGGTATAAAAATTATGAGAATATACAAATAAAATAAAAAACATATTTTCAAGTTATCAAATGATGCGCTTTCGTTTCGAATTTTTCATTAACACTTACATTTCAGCGAAGCGGAAAATTCCCTAGTTTTCATAAACTTGACCAAAAAGTGATTGAGTGAGTGAGTTTTACGTCGAACTAGAGCTACGTTGTGGGGATTAAGTTCGGCAACCAAATATCCGCATTTTCTACAGACAACGTTTACTTTATTCGCATTATTATAATTTTTTAAAAAATTATAGAAAGTAAACTATTTAATATTCAAATTTTATTTTCAGGGCTTATTAATTAAATTTGGAAAAAAAAAATACATGCATAATTAGTTCATTACAGCAATTTAAAGCTTCTCTGTTTTAAAAGTTCACGGATCCGGCCCCTGTAACGACGGAGGTTGAATTGGGACATACCCCTAAGGTATATGAACTAACAAAAAAACATGGCTGTATAAAGCTATGAATCTGACAACGCACGTAACTCGGCTCCGCGGCAATCACTGTCGCGCACGTTAAAACCAAAAAAACATCACTGGACACCCCTACCTCGCTGTGCATGAATCCGAAAACGCACGTAACTCGGCTCCGCGGCAATCACTATCGCGCACGTTAAAACCAAAAAAACATCACTGGACACCCCTACCTCGCTGTGCATGAATCCGAAAACGCACGTAACTCGGCTCCGCCGCAATCACTATCGCGCACGTTAAAACCAAAAAAACATCACTGGACACCCCTACCTCGCTGTGCATGAATCCGAAAACGCACGTAACTCGGCTCCGCGGCAATCACTATCGCGCACGTTAAAACCAAAAAAACATCACTGGACACCCCTACCTCGCTGTGCATGAATCCGAAAACGCACGTAACTCGGCTCCGCGGCAATCACTATCGCGCACGTTAAAACCAAAAAAAACATCACTGGACACCCCTACCTCGCTGTGCATGAATCCGAAAACGCACGTAACTCGGCTCCGCGGCAATCACTATCGCGCACGTTAAAACCAAAAAAACATCACTGGACACCCCTACCTCGCTGTGCATGAATCCGAAAACGCACGTAACTCGGCTCCGCGGCAATCACTATCGCGCACGTTAAAACCAAAAAAACATCACTGGACACCCCTACCCCGCTGTGCATGAATCCGAAAACGCACGTAACTCGGCTCCGCGGCAATCACTATCGCGCACGTTAAAACCAAAAAAACATCACTGGACACCCCTACCTCGCTGTGCATGAATCCGAAAACGCACGTAACTCGGCTCCGCGGCAATCACTATCGCGCACGTTAAAACCAAAAAAACATCACTGGACACCCCTACCTCGCTGTGCATGAATCCGAAAACGCACGTAACTCGGCTCCGCGCCAATCACTATCGCGCACATTAAAACCAAAAAAACATCACTGGACACCCCTACCTCGCTGTGCATGAATCCGAAAACGCACGTAACTCGGCTCCGCGGCAATCACTATCGCGCACGTTAAAACCAAAAAAACATCACTGGACACCCCTACCTCGCTGTGCATGAATCCGAAAACGCACGTAACTCGGCTCCGCGGCAATCCTGTCGCGCACGTTAAAACCAAAAAAACATCACTGGACACCCCTACCTCGCTGTGCATGAATCCGAAAACGCACGTAACTCGGCTCCGCGGCAATCCTGTCGCGCACGTTAAAACCAAAAAAACATCACTGGACACCCCTACCTCGCTGTGCATGAATCCGAAAACGCACGTAACTCGGCTCCGCGCCAATCACTATCGCGCACGTTAAAACCAAAAAAACATCACTGGACACCCCTACCACGCTGTGCATGAATCCGAAAACGCGCGTAACTCGGCTCCGCGGCAATCCTGTCGCGCACGTTAAAACCAAAAAAACATCACTGGACACCCCTACCTCGCTGTGCATGAATCCGAAAACGCACGTAACTCGGCTCCGCGGCAATCACTATCGCGCATGTTAAGACCAAAATTTCCCATAATGTAGCTGTAGTGCAACGTAAAACACGCTCAAAACAAATGATCCAAACAAATATCGCCTAATTTCCCATAATGTAGCTGTAGTGCAACGTAAAACACGCTCAAAACAAATGATCCAAACAAATATCGCCTAATTTCCCATAATGTAGCTGTAGTGCAACGTAAAATGCGCTCAAAACAAATGATCCAAACAAATATCGCCTAATTTCCCATAATGTAGCTGTAGTGCAACGTAAAATACACTGAAAACAAATGAACCAATGAAATATCGCCTAATTTCCCATAATGTAGCTCTAGTGCAACGTAAAATACACTGAAAACAAATGAACCAATGAAATATCGCCTAATTTCCCATAATGTAGCTCTAGTGCAACCTAAAATACACTGAAAACAAATAAACCAATGAAATATCGCATAATTTCCCATAATGTAGCTCTAGTGCAACCTAAAATACACTGAAAACAAATGAACCAATGAAATATCGCCTAATTTCCCATAATGTAGCTCTAGTGCAACGTAAAATACACTTAAAATAAATAAACCAATGAAATATCGCATAATTTCCTGTAATGTAGCTCTAGTGCAATGTAAAATATACTCAAGACAAATGAACCAATTAAATATAGCCTAATTCCCCATAATCTAGCTCTAGTGCAACGTAAAATACACTTAAAATAAATGAACCAATGAAATATCGCATAATTTCCTGTAATGTAGCTCTAGTGCAATGTAAAATATACTCAAGACAAATGAACCAATTAGATATAGCCTAATTCCCCATAATCTAGCTCTAGTGCAGTGTAAAATACACTCAAATCAATAAAAAAACATAGGAACCAATCAAATATAGCCTAATTCCCCATAATCTAGCTCTAGTGCAATGTAAAATACACTCAGATCAATAAAAAACAAAAGAACCAATCAAATCTCTCCATACTGCGTCATAATAGAATTGTTATGTTATGTTTACAAGCATTGGCACTTTATCGCTACGGAAGTTCGCCAAGCAGAAAGTGCCCCTCTATTCTAGGAATCAACCTGGAAAACTTTCAAGAACATATGGAACACTTTGAAAAACATTTTTAATGATATACATACGGTTTTTCTTTCGTGTGAAAGCATAGATGTGTATTTAGATGCCTCAATTTAGAAAAACATAACAGTTTTTCACTTGCGTGAATGCGTACATGCATATCTAAAGCTGATTTATCCGAAACACTTAGAACGGATTTCACACAACGTTTTTCGCCTATGTGAATTCATAAATGTTTATTCAGAGTCTTCCTGCCTTAAAGAAAATTTTTTACGACATATTTCAAAATTTTTTTTTGGTGTGAATGCGTAAATGTGTACTCGAATTGCCCTTGACAGAAAACCTTCTAGTACAAATTTCACATACATGGCTTTTCATCTCTATGGATGCGTGAATGTCAAATTAATTTCTGCATTTGGGAGAATATTTTAGAACATATTACTTAGATATAGCTTTTTGCTTGCGAGAGTCTGTGAAGGCACATATAAAGCAGTTTTCTCGTGTAATCCTTACGAACATATTTCACACACATAAGGGTTTTCTTTTGTGTGAATGTTTAGATGTCCCTTTTTAGAAAAACCTCTGGAACAGATTCTAGATTGATTTATTCTTTTGAATGAATGCGTAAACATGCATTCACAGCGCGCCTTACTGAAAAATTTTTAGAACACATTTCACAAACATATGGCTTTCATTTTGGTGTGAATGCGTAAATATTTATTAACAGCAATCTTGTCAAAGAACTCTTTAGAACAAATTTCACACAGATATAGCATTTCGCCGTGATTGAATGTGCATTTAGATTACTTTTTTGAGAGTATTCTTTAAAACAAATTTGACACACATATTGCTTTTATTCCATGTGAATGCGTAAATGTGCATTTAGATTACGTTTGTCAGAGAATTCTTTAGAACATATTTCACACACATATGGCTTTTCTATTGTGTGAATACGTAAATGGATATTTAGAAGACTTTTCCGAGAAAATCCTTTAGAACATATTTCACACACATATGGCTTTTCTTTTGTGTGAAAACGTAAATGAATATTGAGAAGATCTTTCCGAGAAAATCCTTTAGAACATATTTCACACACATATGGCACTTCACCTGTATGAGAGAGTAAATGATTTTTTAGAGTACCTTTCTGAGAGAATCCTTTAGAGCATATTTCACACACGTATGGCTTTTCTCCCGTGTGAATGCGTAGATGTGTAAGTAGATTACTTTTATCAGAGAATCCCTTAGAACATATTTCACACACATATGGCTTTTCTTCGGTGTGAATGCGTAAATGTTTATTTAGATAATCTTTCCGAGAGAATTTTTTAGAACATATTTCACACACATGTGGCATTTCGCCAGTATGAGTGCGTGAATGTACATTTAAAGCACTTTTCTGAGAGAATCCTTTAGAACATATTTCACACACGTATGGCTTTTCTTTTGTGTGAAAGTGCAAATGTACAATTAGATTACTTTTGTCAAAGAAATCTTTAGAACATATTTCACACACATATGGCATTTCGCCTGTATGAGTGCGTGAATGTACATTTAGAGCACTTTTATGAGAGAATTCTTTAGAACATATTTCACACACATATGGCTTTTCTATTGTGTGAATACGTAAATGGATATTTAGAAGACTTTTCCGAGAAAATCCTTTAGAACATATTTCACACACATATGGCTTTTCTTTTGTGTGAAAACGTAAATGAATATTGAGAAGATCTTTCCGAGAAAATCCTTTAGAACATATTTCACACACATATGGCACTTCACCTGTATGAGAGAGTAAATGATTTTTTAGAGTACCTTTCTGAGAGAATCCTTTAGAGCATATTTCACACACGTATGGCTTTTCTCCCGTGTGAATGCGTAGATGTGTAAGTAGATTACTTTTATCAGAGAATCCCTTAGAACATATTTCACACACATATGGCTTTTCTTCGGTGTGAATGCGTAAATGTTTATTTAGATAATCTTTCCGAGAGAATTTTTTAGAACATATTTCACACACATGTGGCATTTCGCCAGTATGAGTGCGTGAATGTACATTTAAAGCACTTTTCTGAGAGAATCCTTTAGAACATATTTCACACACGTATGGCTTTTCTTTTGTGTGAAAGTGCAAATGTACAATTAGATTACTTTTGTCAAAGAAATCTTTAGAACATATTTCACACACATATGGCATTTCGCCTGTATGAGTGCGTGAATGTACATTTAGAGCACTTTTATGAGAGAATTCTTTAGAACATATTTCACACACATATGGCTTTTCTTTTGTGTGAATGCGTAAATGTGCATTTAGATTACCTTTCTGGGAGAAGTCTTTAGAACATATTTGACACACATATGCCATTTTGCCTGTATGAGTGAATCAATGTGTATTTAGATTACTTTTCTGAGAGAATTTTTTAGAACATATTTCATACTCTTATGGCTTTCCTCCTGTGTGAATGCGTAAATGTCTATAACCTTTCTGAGAGAATTCTTTATAACATATTTCACAAATATATAGCTTTTTTTTCGTGTGAACGCATAAACGTGTATTTAAAGCACTCTTATCAGAAAATTTTATAGAACATATTTTACAAATACATGCCTTTCCTTGTGTGTGAATGCGTAAATGTGTATTTTGATAATCTTTTCGAGAGAAAGCTTTAGAACATACTTCATGCACACATGGCTTTTTTTCGATGTGAATGCGTAAATGTTTATTTAAATTACTTTTGTTAGAGAATCGTTTATAATATATTTTACATACATATTTCTTTTCGCCTTCGCATGTGCATGAATGCCTTCACATTTAGAACACACTTGACACACAGACGTTTCGTCCTACGTGAGAGAATGAATGTATACTATGAATATAATGGACTCTTCCCACCAGACGTCAGAGGTTACATGATAGAGGAAAAACATATAGCATAGCAGACGAAGTCTTGTTTATCTAGAGCGATTGCTGAAATAACATATTTTTTATTATTTTTTTTTGATCAATCGTATTTAATCTGTGTTACTTTTTATACATCATCATTTTTAATCCATTTTATATCATTATTCATTATCTTTTGTTTGCTGTATACATTTAAAATCATCATTTAGTTTATACCTGTTATTGATGTTCATGAAGACCATGTTTAAATACTTTGATTTTTCGTACTTAAATCTGTGACAGTGTAATATCGTACTACGCAAATTCATTTAGACCAGTAACTAAGTTAATTAACTTGTTGTAACACCTTTATGCAATTAAATTAAATGAAAACATTTTAAAATTTCAAATTATAATCCGTAAACATTCTACAAGAAGCTATTATTTATTGCTAGATCTGTTAATGTTACAGTTGCACTACAATATACAAAAATCGATTCTTATAGGTAAAAATAAATAAACACATAAAATGTTTTTTAAAAATTATTAAAATTACAAATAAAACTATTCTACTGTCTACAAATGCACAATATTACTTTTATTTTATTTTATATAATATATTAAAATTTTTGTTCTTAAGAACAATATTTAATTGAATTCGATTCTCAGAATTCGATTATTGGTTTTCCTCTATCACGTGATTGAGCAGACGACGGTGGGAAGAGCCCATTGGGTTTTTCATGTGTATGACTGTCTATATGCATATCCATATTAACAAAATTTTTTGTGTATTAGGCCTTATTACAGAGGGCTGGCAAAAATTTCTATATATTATATAAATACAATGAGGGAAAACAACTTTCTTTGCTAATTAATTTTTATCTTTTAACCGAAACATGTTCACGTAATAACGTCAATTGTTTCGAGAAATTAACTTGCACCTTTCACAAAATTTACATTACTTTATTGATTTTTTAATATTTCTCTTTAACTAACAGTAGTTAAAAATACATTTTAATAAAAATATTAATAAGGCAATATATGGATAAATTTAAAGTTATGACCATGATCACAGGATATTTCTACCAAGACACATAAGAACCTTATCAATTCATTTTGTGAAAAAATAATGAAAAAGGTAAACAGAATAGCTATTTTGCTGTAGAATTGATAGAGAAAAACCACAGTATAGAGTTATATGTAACATATTAATATTAAATACAAGTTAAAAAATCAAAAATAACACCCACTAGACTATGTTTATTTTCAGCCTTTGAATCACTTTGAGGGACACAATTGATTCCTTAAGCCACCCCTCGATCCATTGACTGGTCGAAAATATGCCTGGAATATTTCTTCCCTTTATCGTAAAGTAGGGTGACCAGCTGTCCTCATTTTCTGAGGACAGTCCTCATTTTTCAAGTGCTGTCCTCAGTTGTTTTCAGAAGTTCTCATATCCTCATTTTTGGATTTTTGTTCTCATTTGTCCTCATTTTTCAGTAATTTCCTTCTTTACTTAAAATTTCAACATTAGAGATGCTGCTGACCATGTTAATTTGCAATACTGATTCTACAACTCAACACTACGTAAAAAGTAACTATTTCTTGATTCATTACATTTACTTTTAAATCATCTCCAACACTATTTTACATCCCTTGTCAAGGATCAAAATTGCGATGGCATATTTCTGGACCACCTCTTAGGGTGAGTCCAAGACCGTCGATAATTAAAAATATAACATGAAGCTGAAAGTTATATTATTACTAATTAGATTTTATAACTAACTAAATTTAAATAACATTTTAAATGGAAAAGCATTTTTTAGCCAGACTGAAAACTGACTGCTAATCAGGGATAGGAACTGAACACAGATTACTTTGTTAACTTCTCATGATTTTTTGCTCTCAAGTGAGTAAATAGTGCTACTCGAAGGTCATCATAATAACACAGTTTATAGATCAATTTTTATTCCTAGCCTAGCCGGTTTTTGGCATTCTTCAGATTGCCTTTTCCTTTTAAAATGTTATTTTTTGGATCACTTCCATCTGTATAGATATGACCAGTAGTTATGATTTCGTTTATACTAAAAACTTGGTCTATACAACAGTAACAATTGTATTAAAACAGTTTATAGAAGTTTTAATAGAATCAGATATAAAATAGTTTGGTACTTTTTTGTCAAAACGTATCAGAAATTAAAATTAACAGCATAGCATGCCATGCCTTTATATTATAGAAAGAGAAGTATAATGTGTACGAGTTTATTTATGATAATGTTTATTATAAATTTAATAATGCTTACATAAATATTTTTTTATAATGTTTATCGTATAAGTTTATAAGTAGCATAAATTTATCATAGTAACGATTAATGGCTGCAAGTGGGGTTAATATAAGCTATTTTTGCTCTATATTTTATGAAATTTTATGTCCTCATTTTTCTCATGGAAATGGGGACATTGCATAATTTGTCCTCATATTGCATAAAAAATAAAGACCCTAAAAAAAAGGGATAAAAGACATTAAAAGATCCTTCATCATCATCATCATCATCACGGGAGCTTTGGGAGTGCAGCAGTGATCAAAACCACTGCTTACCTCCACCTGATGTTGTAGAAAGCGTGAGTAGATGTTGTATGATCACGGAGTAAAAAGACAGGAGAAGAAGGTAACGCTGAAATTTTGTGATGTTGTTTTCTAATGTTTACAGATGGCGCCAGCGTGCAATCCTTCCTTCTCTCCAGCTTCCGCAATGTTATTCAATGGGGAAATGTCTCGTTTTAATTATTTTTTTTTAAATAATATCAAGCTGAAAAAATTTCGATTGAAAGCAAATTTCATTAAATAGAGTATTCTAACCAACATGATTTTTTTAAGAGCCATTTTATACTAATTTGAAAGAAAGCTTTTAAAAAATGACGATTCTTATGAACCGAAGCTAGCTAAAACAGATAATTGGGAGGAAGGAGAATAGATGAAATTTTGTAAAGAAAAAAAATAAACTTACTTTAAGTGCAGAAAACACGAACTCGGACTTTATTTTTCTCCTAGGGCTTTTTTTTGTTTTTCTTATCACTATCATAGCCTGTTTTACAACTAGGAACGAAAAATTTATTTGAAACATCTGAATTATGCAGTTTTAAGAACTTACAAATAAATTAAATTGCTTAAAATAAAAATTTTTAAATGTACTCCAACAAAATTTTATTGAAAACAAAAGTATATCCGCGCCGAGGTAGGGAGGAATGACAAGTGGCGCCCTCAATATTTACCAAAAATTTAGATCACAGTTTCGTAGTTTTCTCCCATTGGACCTTCAACTCCTATTAATATTACTCCGTGTGTATGATCAAGCAACTCGGTTTTCTTGACTGAAGTGAGCTCAAGGACAGCTTGACGTGAAAAAGATCCTGTTTATCGGCTGTAATCCGTGAATACTACTGGGCCGCGGTAGCCCAGTCGGTAGAGTGCCGGCCTCGTAATTGGAAGATTGCGGGTTCGGTACTCGAGCCGGCCAAAGACCGTCGTGTACACTAATGGTGGCTGGTGCACGTAAAATTTGTCGTGGCCGCAAAGTCCTCCATGTTCCCAACAAAAATTATACCTCTGGAGGTCACCGAAGCGGGAGAGCCCTCCCTTCCGTTGAGGATGAAATTGTGATGGCATGTCTCCGGACCACCTCTAGGGGTGTGTCCCAGACCGTCGCCAATTGTGCGCCAATTGCCCATCTGTGCAGCATTAGTGCGAAGAAAAAAAAACGTGAACACTATATAACCATGGATATTTAATATATGGAGTGGGTCCTCTTCTACGACTCAACGTGAAGCTGCTTCTAGAATAAACAGTGTAGAAAGCGGCAAAGAAAATTGTACTAAACAAATTAAGCCTGTCACCAGATGTCATTGTAATCGAAGCTAGTGTCACGACATCAAAACCGAGACTCCCTATTGGTTAATTACGTACTTAGATCACGTGATTGAGCTGACGAAACTGGGAAAAGCCAATCAGGTCTTCGATTTGAGCAATGGCTTCGATCACAGCGACATCTGGGGAAGCTTAATTTTTGTAGCATTATTTTAACACCACGATTATAGGCGATTGCCACACTGTTTATTCTGGACGCTGTAGTGAAGCCGTGCCACACCTCTATCTTGCGCAAGACATCGCCGCTCATAATAGAAATACGTGCATTTGGTTTGTGTTGAAAAATGCTTAATTGAAAATATTTTATTTTTATAATTTGTGACATTTGAGCCAAACTTAAATTTAATGTTAATGTGTTAGAGATCGTTCTGATCGTGATCTCGAGTAATTTTCGATTTTTACTTTTTAATTAATCCTTAAATTCTGAGGCACATGTTTGTATGAAATAATGATTTTATTTGCGTGATTTTTTTTTTTTTTTTTTTTTTTTTAGGGTGAATTTTTGGAATAAAATTGGGATTCATGTGTTATTATGTTTCAGAATTGGATCAGGCTAACTCAAAGTTCTTCTTAATCGTAAACATTCTTTGAAGGTATATTAATTGATCTATCCAAAAGTTTCCATCAGATTATAATGTTAAAAACAAGATCATAATTTTGCATGGTTTTATTTATCTTGATCATATTAGAGCATCGTTATAATAAAATAGCTTTAATAGATATTATAATTAATGAATTATAAACATTTTTAATTATTATTTTATGACTGCATATCAATTTCATATGACTGCTTAGCCTAAATATAACTACATATTTTTCAAATCAGAGTATTGAAACTGGCCTCATTAAATTGTATATTCTCTCCACATGTGAAAAATTTTTCTGGCTAAAATTTCAAGTGTTTTTTAACGAATTCATAATCACTCATGGGAGTATTCAGTAGCATGTTCTCTTTTTCATTGAAACATGTGTATAAAACTTTTCTTTTTTTTATCCTGAGTAAAATAAATAAATAAAACCTTCTCCTTCAGAATCTAGATTTTTAATTTTTAATTTTTTTTTTCTTTTAATGGCTGCAGAATTGTTATTGAGTGCATGTGAGTGTTTTTATATCTCATGCCTCAGTGACATTGCTCCGGCTAATTTTTTATGTGTTCATCATCTTCATGAATTCCAAATGAAGTTGTGACAGTTGATTTTTTTTCATATTCTATTTCTCCTGGCCTGTTCTCTGCTGTCAGTAAGTATGCATGTTCATGATAACCTTGCGGATAATTGTTTTTCCCCTTACCTGACTTAAGTTTTGGAAAGATTCAAAATAGATAACAATATATAAATTTCATAATATAAAGATATAATAAAACCTATATCCGAAAAACTTAGATAACTTCTGTCAGGTCTGTTTGATTGTGTACTTAATCTAAAAAAATTTAAAATCTAAATTTTCAAGGCTGTAATTATACTTTTAAACTAGCCCCCTCCCCAAAAAAAAATAATAATTTTACACTTCCAAAAGTTTGTGTAATCAATTTCTCACCCTCAAATACATTACAACACACATTTTCAAGGCCATGTTAGGAAAAGATATTTTGCATGTATTTCGAATGATAATAATCAATCAACATAAAAATAAGTCTCGGCCCTAGTCTGGCCCAAAGTAAAAACAGATATCTCAATCAAGTCCAAACACTATGTAAAAACAAAAATAAATAAAGCAATTGAAAACAAAAATCAAAATCTGTTTTCTGCCAACTTTTAGCAGTTTCGACAACAAGTTCTGTGTCTTTCCCAACAAATATGGGAAGAATTTGATAATATATCAGAGATGCAAGTCTTTATTGTATGACATGCATACACATACACGAATGTCTATGCTTTACAAGATGTGTCTGCATTTCATTGCAACTGTACTCTGTATTATATAGAGAAATATTTTATTATGCTTTATTTCAGATTACATAGATAGAAAATGCTTTTATATCAGAATGAAATCTGGAAAAAGCCTTTGTAGGGTAAAATATAGGCTCAGGCTGGCTAATATAAATATGAAGCATTATAAAATAATTTTATTTGTTTATATTACAGATCTTAGTTCTGATCATAACTTTAAGATACATGAAAATAAAATTATTTTCGGTCAAAATTACCTATACGGCAAAGGAAAACTTTTTCAAGCAGTTTGGTAATTTGATGTGTTTAGTGTTTTGGGAATATGACTGATTGACTAGTCTAGGGACCTAGGCCTGAAGAGAAGTGCACTCTGTGAGGGTCTTCCTAAGGGCCCCTAGCCCATATACACGCAGGTTTCGGAGAAAATCACAGAAAACTCTGAACGGCTAGGCTGACGAACGTGACCTGGGATCAAACCCGGCACTTCATGTCCACCAGCTTTCAGCGCAGAACCGCATGCTTGCTGGTGTGTCTTTGGTAATTTGAATGAATGATGGTTACTTTTGTAATGAATCAGTTAAATGTTAAAAGCTAATTATATTCAGAAGAAATATTTTCCCATTAATTTTATACTACTGCTCATACTCAAATAAAATATAACTTGCCTAATTACCGTTTCTCTAATCTAATAACTGTGATTTAAAAAATCACTTTTATTTATTTATTTTTTTTCATTTAAAATTTTTGTATCAGATTTGATTTCTCTTTCAAGAAAAGCTTTAATTTTTTAAGTATTAGAAATATAATAAATATTCATAGATATTTTAATAAGAAATTTTAACTTCATGGCAGGATTTAAACTGCCATTAAACACTAACCTTTTTAACATTTTGTTAAACGATTATCGTATTTAGTTAAAATAGGTCAGCAAGAATTTTGCGAAAAAGGTAAAACTGGTTTATTACATAAAGTTATTTATTAAAGTTATCTCTATACAACCACATCTAATTTTTATTCAAATATTTGCTGTCAAAAATTACAAAACGACTGAAAATATCGTGAATCGTTATTAATAAGTATACTTTGATTTAATTAGTTCCCTATCATACTATAGGTATGGGGAACTTAGGTAATCGTGAAAATTTTCGACCTCGGTTTTTTGATTTTTCTACACGTTTTCAGGTGTGAGGAATCCGAAAATGACAAAATTTCTATGGTGTCTGTCTACAGGGTGTCTGTTAGTGTGTTAGTGTGTTAGTCTGTTAGTGGGTCAGTCCGTTAGTTTGTTAGTCTGTGTACACGATATCTCAAGAACAAATTGTCGCAGAGAGGTCAGATCAGTTTTAAAATATTACTTTCGACACTGGCAAGAACCCTATTGATTTGCAACATTCGAATTTAAAAACTTCGTAAGTTATTAGAAATTTACGATTTTCTTAACATGGGAGAACTGGACAAAAATTCACTTAAACGTGCATTAAATGGAAACGTTTTACTGTAAAAATATCAGACCAGTTTTAAAATATCAGTTTGGATGCCGGAATGAACATCAGTAACTATAAATATGCTACTTTGAAAATTTCGCAAGTTATTGGAAATTTACGAAATTCTTAACATGGCAGAATAGGGCAAAATTTCACATAAACGTCAATTTTTAGAGATATTTTCATCCTAAAGATGTCAGATTACTTTTGAAATATTATTTAGGACACTGGCATGAATATTAATGACTATGAAGTTTCCAATATAAAGATTTCGTAAGTTATTGGAAATTTACGAATTTCTTGACATGTCAGAATAGAGCAAAATTTCACATAAACGTCAATCTTGAGGGATATTTTCATCGTAAAGATGTCAAACCACTTTCGAAATATTATTTAGGATACTGGCATGAATATCATAGACTATGATTTTTCCAATTTAAAAAAATTCGTAAGTTATTTGGAATTTACGATTTACTTAACATGTCAGAATAAGGCAAAATTGAGCATAAATTTCCATTTTGAGGATCCTAAATACATTAGACAACTTCAAAATTAAGTTTATGATATTTGTTTGAACATGATTGAATACAAATATTCTACTAGGAAAGTTTCGTAAATTATTCGTAATTTACGATTTTATCAACATAGCGAAATTGTAAATATTTCATATAAATATGAATTTTGCGGTTTATTGCATTGGAAATAGTAGCATGAAAACTAAACAACAGATATGACCCTGATAAAATAAATTAATAAATTAGAATAAGATAATTATATCGAAGTGAACGGTGGATAGCCTATTAGGCGGGGATTTCATTCTGTCACTGTATCAAGCTTTGGTCAAATTCATTTCTTTTAACATGATTATAATATGTCTCGCACTAGAAATTTTTGAGAACATAAATATGATGGGAAACTGAGCAGAATCCACCTATGCCAACTAGTTTCTTCTTTTAATGGTTAAATTTAAATGCAAAAATATTTCAAATTTAAATTTCAAGATTTCAGACTTTACCTTACAGATGCATTCTTAGTACTAATATTGCGTTTGTTGAAATCTAAACATACAATAAACTGATTCATGTTTCTTAAATTCGAATTATGGATAGTTGGTTAAAATCATCAGTGAACAAAAGAAATAGAAAACAAAGTTAAGTATAAAAAGTATTTAGTACTAATATTGTGTTTTTTTTTTTTTTTTTTTTGTATGTTTAAATTTCAACAAATTCATTTTTCTTAAATCACAATTATGGATACTTGGTTAAAATCATCAGTGAACAAAAGAAATAGAAAACAAAATTAAGGATAACCAAATTAAGAAAAAGAAATCAATGGTATCATTACTATCCAAAGGATCAAGTTAAATTTCGAAAAAGCTAAAATACTGCCTAGCTAAAATGCTAAAGAAGCATTTTTGCCAGGTTAAACCCTGATGTAAGTAAAATAGTTAAATGTTATATGATTTACACATACATATATATATATAAGCATAAGCATATATAAATCCCATATAGTCGAATCCTTTTAGAAGAAATTCCACAGTTCATTTATACTTCATTTATGAAGGTCATGCAATATTTACATTTTTTTTTCTTACTTTAAATGTTTTTTCATTCTATTAGGTATCAATGTAACTGAATCTGACTGTACATATTTTATAATGATAATTTTTTTAGAAATAACAGAATTACATATATATACTCAAATAATAATAATTCGGACAGAACTTATCATTTTACGAGAATTCAGCTGTTAGACGTACATTAAAATGAAAAGCAGAAAGGAAAATTATAAAATAACATACATACTTACAGCGGAGGACATAAATAAGAAGGTTTGTCAAATGGGAATAAACATATTTATATTATTCATATTATATATTCCAGAAAGCGTTCATAAAGATGACATGCTATTCAAATTTGTCTTAAATCCAGGAAGCGTTTATAAAGTTGATCATTAAAAATAATGAAAAGGCATGGAAATTTAGCCGAAAAAATGTCACTGAGGCATATGATGGGAAAACACTCAAATACACTGATTAACAGCTCTACAGCCATACAGGAATGTACAGATAATTGGGTACTTTGCATCAATGAGAGGTAAAAATATAATTTTTATCGATATATATTAATGAAATCTCAATATAATAAGTCCAATAAAATTTCAATGAGAGCATACGGTTGTAAGAAGATGGCTTTCTTGTTTTCCGGCCTGTTTGTACAACCGAACGCTGAACTACCAGCACAATTTAAATACAAATCCAATAGAAATTCCAAAAAAATAATAAAATAAAAACCTTGATTTTATTTTCAATATGATTTTTTAAAAATAATTTCGATAATAAAATCAATATCTCATGCAATCATGTGCTAATCGCCTGATAAACATCAACAACAACATGTGCTTCTTATTTATCGATTATTTCAAAAGTAAAAGGTGAAAAAAAAACACGGAATCATGGTCAGAATTATCTCTAACACATAAACTTTAAATTTAACTTTCATCCAAGTGCCGAAATTAAAAATTATATATTTTATCAAAGCCTTTTTAGCATGCAGAAATGCATTTATTCATACTACATGAGACAATGTTTTGGGCCAGATAGGGGGAGTGGCACTTGGCTTCATTCATTCCGCGTCAGGGCTACTCCATATATTGAACCTCCTTGTATACACCAGAGGCTGGATCATTCGCCGCCGTTTGTACGTGAAGCCCGTCATTGCTCTGAAAACCGGCTTTTGTGCAGAGTTACCCATTTGGGGCAGTTATCGCATTTGCGACGTTTATACCAAAGTGTAAATAAATGAAATTCGGTATCTGCGGTAAAGCACGTACAAGCTTTGATCTACGGTTAATTAGATTTGTTCAATAATACATTATTTTACTTTAATTATTTTTTTTTTCTTTCTTTTTCCTTATTCATTTAATATGCATATACGTTCATTGGACACACATTAAGAAAAGTAAACGGAAGTCAATTTGATTTTAACATTTATCAAAAGCTTTCAGTTTTATAAAAAACCTTGAGAGCAAATAGCATTGGATTTTAGATTTACTTTCTCTTTACTTCAATTTTTCTTACAAACAGATACACATTCAAATGTCAGCAGATACTGTTACAGCGTCTAGAATAAACAGTGTGGCAATAGCCTATAACCGTGGTGTTAAAATTATGCTACAAAAATTAAGCTTCCCCAGATGTCGCTGTGATTGAAGCTAATGCTCGAATCGAAGACCTGATTGGCTTTTCCCAGTTTCGTCAGCTCAATCACGTGATCTAAGTACGTAATTAACCAATAGGGAGTCTCAATTTTGATATCTTTGATTACAATGACAACTGGTGACAGGCTTAATTATTCTAGTACAATTTTATTTGTCGCTTTCCACACTGTTTATTCTAGACGCTGTATTACCATAAAACAGTTTGAACATTTCGCTATGATTTCGCAAAAGGAAGCTTCATAAGTAGCAGAGAATTCTGGCTCTTTTAATCTAATAGTACACAGAAAGTGCCGGGTTTGATTCCATATCATTCTCATCAGTCATTCCGAATTTTCCCTGTTTTTCTCTGAAAGTTACATGAATACTAGCTAGGATCTCTTAGAAAGATGTTTTTAAGCTGTACCATATAACTGAAAGAACTTGTGTACTATAGAAACAGGGCCTGACTATCGCACGGGCACCCGGGGCTTGTGCCCTGGGCACGAAATTTCTGAGGGGCACACATTTTGACTAAAGCTTAAAATATATGGTCTAAATCTTCCTTTTTTTCGTTTTCCAACTCAACTGTTTTCACTTACATGAATAAAATTTTAAAATAAAATTTGGCGCTAGGCTGACTGGGGATAATTTTATTTTTCTTTAGAGCCCAAAAGAGAAGCAGTTTAATTTTTTGACCAAATAACATTTTTCGTTTGTTAAAATTTGTGGTATGTTAATAATAATTTTTTTTTCTTTTTGTAGGAGTGCTGGGGGAGTCTGGCTCTTCTAAGGGGGCACGAAAAATTTAAAGTGCCCTGGGCACAAAAATTTGTTAGTCGGGCCCTGTATAGAAAAGCGATATTTTGGAAGGGTGATCTTTCATTAGAGGTCGTTTAGAAAGTCATAATAAAGGCAAATGTTTCTATAAATTGTATAATTTTAACTATTCTTATATACATTTCTAGCCTCTATAGTTTTTTTTTTTTCATAAATATTATCAGTTTACTTGAATTTTAAAAGCGTTTTAGTAATTAGTTCGGATGTAGTAAGCTTGCATTGCATGTTATTAATTGTATGTTCTACAGTGTCAAAAGCTCTTACGATAACCGTGACAATATTACGGTTCTTGCTATTTTGCTTTATTCTATATGTGTTAGAAGAAAGTATTGGATTCGTGAAAATTTATAGTTTTCGAAGGATTTACTTGTTTTTAAATGTCCTGAGCACAATTCGACTATTTTTAGAAAATGTCTGTCCGTGTGTGTATATCACAAATTTTGAGGGTGCTAGTATCGCATGAGTCAACGAAGGAAATTTAACTAATTAGTTGGACCCCGATCTAAACTGGTACTGATTAGATTTGGGGATCAATAACTCAACAGGTCGTGCTGTAATCTCTTTTTTTTTTTTTTTTTTTTTCTAAATTTTTAACATGGCAGTATACGACAATATTTTGTATAAATGTACATGATGAGAGTTATTTTCAATGTGTAATTGAAAAATTGATATGAATTATCTATTTTATTAGCACTAGACTGGGAAAAATGTGCATGTAAGTGTAAGAGCATCGCTTCCCCTCTTAGGGGGGGTGAAAGTTTTCAATACGAGTATTTTTGAAAAGAAATCATGAATTCCTTTTAAACGAATGGTTAAACCATAGATCTATGGTAACTTAAAAAACTTTTTTTTCCCATTTTAACAATATATATATATATATATATACATATATCTTCTGATGTTAGCCCAAAATGGACTTATTTTCGGCATTTAGACTTATACATCTGTCAGATAAAATTAGTCTCCACTCAAAATAATTTTAATATACAGTTGAACCTCGTTAACATGAACTACAGTCGACGCCGGTTATAACGTACCTGGGATATAGCGTACTTTCGCTTATAACGTACTCAGATGCTTGGTCCCGAATGAAACCCTATATAATGTAATGGTTTACATCTTCGGCTATAACGGACAATGCAAAAGCCTTAATCTTGTTATAACGTACTTTTTAGACTGGAACGAAAAGCCAAAATTGGATGTCAACCTTGTATTTCTGGTTTGGAAATCGGTATATTTTCTTGGATACCGTCTTTCGATGTCTCCTTTATCGCCTTATATCTCCTTTATACCTTTAAAACTTTATAGCGGTTCGTTGAATTCCATACTGACTATTCAGAGACTCTGAAAAGTTCCATTATAAATATTGAAAATGTAATTTTTTCTGTGTCATCTAATCAAAGAAAACAACGAAAAATAACAGATTATTTTTCCAAATAAACATGTAAGTAGTAAAATGTTTTTTTTTTTTTTCTTTCTTTTTATTTTATTTTGAGAAACTCATAAACTTTCTATTTAAAATCTCTATTATTGAGAGTGCTATTATGCACCTTTTTCTTTCGTTAGGCACTAAATTATATTGGAAATATTGCTTATAACGTACTTCGGTTATAACGTACCATATTTTCTGGTCCCCTGACAGTACGTTATAACCGGTGTCGACTGTATTTCAACAATCCCTGTCAAAATGAAGATTAGTTACTGATAGCATGAACTAGTGAGATCAAGAAAAATTTCTCATCCCCCTTGAGATTCAAATTAACGAGGTTCGACTGTAGAATAATTTAATAAATAACACTGCTCGGCATGAAAATTGCCCCGAACACCACTTTGGCAAATTCTTGGTAAAATGACCTCCATATTCTGAATAAGACGCCCATTTTGCCTTGTCATCCACCATTTTTTAGAGACGGCCCCCTATTTTATCACTTTTCGGTGATTTTGTGGCTATAAATTTGATTTTTAGGTTGGGAGGGGGAGAGGATTATTTTAACAGTTAAATAACTTCTGAGGGGTTACAGAGTTCGAAAACTCTAAAACATGAACATTTGTGACTAGGGGAAAAGTTAGGGGGTATTTGCCACTGAAATTATGTATTGCATTTCTTATATTTTTTTAATCTTTTATTATTTAAATAAACAATATACTTTCTTTTTTTTTTTTTTAGGAGTTAATTCTTTTTCATTTTCCAAATCAAATTCATGGTCATAAAATTACTAAAAAGTGATAAAAATTGATAGAGAGGAAGTGCTTCTAGAAAACGGTGGATGACTGTGCAAAATAGAAGTCATATTCGGATTCAGAAGGTCATTTTACATAAGAATCAACAAGAATGGCATCAGAGCTAAAGGTTTTTTTTTGTTTTTTTGTTTTTTTTTTTCAATGCAGTGTACTTTGTAATGTCAGAATTATTGAAAAAATATAGCGAAGAAAGTCTTGTGGTGGTCATAACGTACTAGTTTGGACAACAATTTTAAGGACACTGGTTGAGAGACTCTGCTCTTGAAGCTAATAGACCAGATGTGTTAGCTTAAGTACCAGGTCGTATTCATTAACCTATTCAGACATTTCTTTCAATTATGACAGTAATTGCTTTGAATTTTTTTTTTTATTATTGTTGTATACTTTGTCAATGATTTTAAATTAGCAATATTTTGCTTAAGTCAAATAATAATATTAATAAATTTGACCAAACAGAATCTAGTTTAGCAATTTAGCCCACACTGTAAAGAAAGTTGTAATTTTTCCTGCACTTTCTGTTCTATATTTTCAAGCATTGATGCTGTTTAATAAATTATGCACTAAATGCTGTTAAAATCGACTTCCAGTGGACTTTAGACGAGTACATCTGCGCGGAAACATAACATCTGTGTCTCTGAACTGAGATGCAGATAGTAATTAGTTGCCTTGTCGAATGCTAGCTGCTTCAGTGTTTGTACACTGAGGCAAGGTTGCACACCTGTTTATACCTCAAAAATTCCATCTATGAAAGTTTCACTTTAAAATTTCCTTTAATATAAAGCTTTCAATTTAAGTCAATAGATTTTTTTTCTCCTTCACTAGTCAGAACGTTTAACAGCTAGGCTTAAAGGTCAAAGTGAATACAAAAAATCTCATCCTGGTAGTGAAATTCAGGTTTATTTGTATTATTATTTTTTTCTTCTTTACTTGAAAGAAGCTAAATAAGTTTTGAAAACAAATTGCTTTATATGAAGGGTAACTATGTTCATCGTTTACTCCTGACAACAAGGTTTTTAATTTAGTCATCCATTTTTTATAGTTTCTATAAAAATATACATTGTTTGTATGTGATAGTTGTAGAATTTTGAAATTTATCTTAAATAAATAAAATAAATTAGTTTATTATGGTTTTATTGCACTACCAAGATTTTTCACTTTCTATCAAAAGTATATTGAATGTGCCAGTAATGCTTTTTTTCAAGATATTTTCTTAAAAATGCTTGAGATTTTTTTAGACATGTACAGCATGTCTGCATGTACTTATAAAAAACAAACACAACACAACACATGGTTTACTGAATTAGTTACTTTCAAAATTCACATAATCTATTAATGCATATTTATTTTGCTTTCTACTTGTTGTATTCCAGGTATATTATATTTCATCTTTCTATTAAAAAAAAAGTTATAATATCTATTCTTTTAATATATATACAGTAGAAGATCTTTATAACGCAAACCTAAAAACACAAGGCTTTGCGTTATATAAAATTTTGCATTATACAGATCATGTTTCACACATCATAAAATTTACCTTGTAAACATGGCCAAATATGTTGAAACATATCAAAAGAGAGTAGGGTATTTTTAAGTTACATTCCTTGGAACAGTAGTTGGATGTATCATATGTTTCATAGTTAAATTAGTTTATAAAAGTAGTCATACATGCCTGTACCAAATTATTCATTATGACTCATTTTCAAAAAAAAAAAAAATTTTTAATGAAAGCACTTTTTTTAAAAATAAAATGTTTGAATTAAGGAGATAAAGAAAAACAAATGTATCACACTAAGTTCTCTACAAAGTAACAGTTTTTTACAAAATGTTTCTTAACTGCAAAATTCATTGTTTATGTTTGAGAACTTGTGCGTTATATAGAGAATTGCGTTATATAGAATTGCGTTATAAAGATCTTCTACTGTATATATATATATATATATATATATATATATATATCTTTTTTTTTTTTTCACTTTAGGCGATTGTACACTTGCCCGCACGAAACTGAAAGATGATGCTGTGCCATCATTGAATTTGCCGCTGAGTTCCTGTGACGACAAGGAAAGATTAACAAAAAGAAATCTATAATTTTTGGCAAATAATAATAATAATAATAATAATAATAATAATAATAAAAATTACCCAGTTGTGGACACGCTTGAAAAATTCGCTAAAAATAAGAAAATGATATGATAAAACTACCATAAATACAGAAAATCACAAAATTTATTCCCTTTATGAGGTTTCAGTGGCGAAGTAATAACAGGAATTGGCATTTTTCCAACTTTATTCGTCATCTTCTTCATCCTCCAAATCAGAAGTGCAATGCTTGCAAGTAAAGTAATTTGCATGTATATTTGCATGTATATACACACCATAAAACTCAAAAACTCACAACGATTTTTTCGGGTTGAAACAAAACCTTGATTTTTCTTCAGGCGAAGAAAGTAAGCACATTGCTACTTTTTTTGAGGAATTCGGGTCTACTTAGTCCACCTTACAAAGGGCCGTGTTTTCCTTCAACCCGAAAGAATTGTGTGCATTGCCTCTTTGTTTGACTGACGAAAGGATCATGTTTTCTTTCAACATCAAACAATTGTTGCGAGCTCTTGCATTTTATGACGTGTATTTAAAATTTTGTATAGTCAGTAGGAAAGTTATTGAAGCACACATCAACACTTTTCAAATATATATATATATATATATATATATATATATATATATATTTAGTTTAATCGCAAATTTTTATCTGCTTAATTTTTCATAAACAGAATAAGACTAAGATCACGACTCAACAAATACTTACTTAACAAAACAGTTGTTAGGGCTTCAATGATTTTGCTGCCAACTGTACTTAATAATCATTAAAATGCTGAACCGAAAAATCATTAAAATACAGAAAATGGTTAATTATGCAGTGGACTCTATATTAATTGTTTAAGGATTTTTTTTTTTTTTTTTTTTTTAATTATTATTATTATTTAATAGTCACAAATTCCTGTAAAATATATTTTAAAATATTTTTGCTCTCATATAAGTTCAATGAAAATTTTTTTAATGTATCTGAAAGTAAAGAGAAATTTTTAAGCAAATTGGAACGATTCATTTTCAAAGTAATTGATTTTACCATTATCATTTCATCAGAACAAAGATATTGCTGAGATTTTTTATTCAAAAATTGAAAATATTCTTTTACCGTTCTTAAAAAGAGTAAAATTGGTATTATCAGTAGATTTTTATTTATTTATTTATTTATTTATTTTTTTAATTTAATTATTTATTTATTTATTGAAACAATTATTATAATATCCTTCCGTGAAAAAGAAAAAAAAATTATATTTCATTAACTCATACTATATTATGAAATTTTTCTTCTTAATATGTTCAAAAATATTATATAGGCTAGACCTGTGTACCTAGGGCCATCATGTACCTAGGACCATCCTACTTTATTTTAATAATATTTCATTTTAAGTTTTAATACTCAATTGGGCAAGTAACAACACCAATTGCTACTTCTACAACTACAGTGGAATTTTTGAGGAGAAAGTTTTGACAAGTTACATGTAGAAAACGAATTTACATGGTTTGAAGTAAAATTTTGCAGCTCATCTCTTTTGCTATTTTACAAAAGCAAGTCAAATATTTTTCTTTCAATTCTTGTGTATAATTTTGCTTTTTATATTGAGCAATAAATGAGATATTTAATTAGTCCTCTCTGACAGTGGATTTTTTAGTGGACAGCATTTTCAATGAAGTTACCAAAACTTGTACCTAGGGCCACACAGCTGCCTTGTACCTAGAGCCAGTGTGTTTGGACCTTTTAACACTTTCGCAACCGCATGCTTTTTGACAGTAAGGTCCGCCTGTGGGAGTTTTTCTCATCAGTTACAAATTTTCAAAACAAAATTTTCCTTATTCACATTTATATTACAAATGGATATGCATTATAATCATGCTCTCTCTAATAAAAGTATTTGCGTCTATAGTATACTGATTGTACAAATATGAATATTGTGTATATTTTTTAGAAACAAATAACATACAAATTGCAAAAGAAGCGCTCACTGGTGGAGTTTTATATTTTCAAATGACGTGAATCTACGTCAGTGGTCGCGAATGTGTTAAGAAACACAGTACAGTCTATAGTAATTGGATGCTGGCAAACCCTAGTAAACCAATCACTACTATATATGACGTTGCTGAAAATGTTGGCAAGCCCTATCCGTCGGCCTTTACTCCTGTAAACATTCTATCAGGCTTTCTTGTATCCAGCATATGGCCAATGAATCAAAACACATTCACTGAGGATGAATGTTTAAGTTCAAATGTGACTGAAAGACAAGATTCCTAGATTTAAAAAAAAAAAAAAAAAAAAAAAAAATCCAGGAAGAAAGTGAACCAACAATGATAGAACTCGATGTCTCTGTTTCGTGCCCTGTTGAAAATTTGAAACCTTCAACATCTGACATATTTTCGTGTGTCATGCTTTAACAGGTACGAACCTAAGCAATACCTTTCCCTAAAGCAAAACCTCCGACATCAAAGAAAAGATGTAACCGAAAACCAGAGAGATCTAAAAATCCAAGAGACACTCCAGATTAAAAAAAAAAAAAAAAAAAAAAAAAAAAAAAAAAGAACTTGAAGAAAAAGAAAACTTTCTGTTAGAATACCCCAAAGAATAATAAAAAAAAAGTGAAAATTTTCGTGTTTCAAATTAAGGCAACGACATGATAATTATTATATGATAAATAAATATATTACTTGATATTGTTTCTTTTATAAAATACATGTTTATATGTGTATTTTCTATTCATTACAAAGTGAAGTATAAGTTTGAGAGAGTGGTCCTAGGTACAATGAGGTCTGGCCCCAGGTACAATGAGGATGTTGTACCTAGGGCCACGAGTGAAGTTTTTTAAAAACCTTCTATTTGTCGAAATTTATTATTTTATGTATTTATAGTAATCCCAATTGGAATTTATTAGTCCTAAAGATATGTACTTATCAGTTTAATAATTTTAAACAGATCAACGGCTCTGTTTTGGGGCATTGAAAAAAAGCGGCTCAAGGTACACGGGTCTCCCCTATATATGTAGATAGATAGATAGATAGATAGATAGAGAGATAGAGAGAGAAAGAGAGAGAGAGATTAGTAAGGGTACATGACATTTTGGTCAGGAGGAAATTTTGGTCCCCAGATATTTTGGTCCCACCAATTTTTTGCTATCTTTTAAATAGATGAGTGTTTTAGTATGATAGCATATATTTCTGACTGATATTGCATCATTTTTCCCCTTTGTTGAAAATGATGTAAGAATAAGGCACACAGAACCGATTTTTTTATATATATATATTTCGTATCGAATTTTTAATAATAATATTTATCTGTTATCGCCTAAGACCTAACCGTTGTTAATTCATATGAGATCCCAAAATTTCAGTTTAAATAAAATACAAGGTTTTTAATATAAAGCACTGCAATGCGGCTCTTAATTATCACATTCAAATTTAGAGTGTTCGAATACAAAATTTGTAGGAAATTGAAGCTTTATCCAAGCAGCTCCTAAATGTCAGACTTTAATAATAAAAGAATTTACGAAGAATCTAAACAATGACCTCGGAATTTAATTTGTAGAGATCTGCGAAACTTGAGTCATTTTCTTTCCTGTCAATCAGGATATATTTGTCAAATACAGAAAATAGTCATGTATCACACAGAATTCGAAACGCATTTTTCTTCCATTATAATCTCTTACAATATTGTTTAAATAAATTTCGTTCCCCCCCCCCCTTTTTTTTTTTTTTTTTTTCAAATGCGCTGAAAGAAAACAGTGAAACTCCTTTTTTCTGTCTGTGGAAGAAAATGTGTGGAAAAAAAAAAACCCAATGTATTACTGAGATTTCAATCTGTGAATTATTTTCGGGCATAGGGGCATATCAGACATATACATATATATATAAAGAAAAGAAAGGAAAGAAAAAATGAACTGAAAAGATAAAAACTGTGCATCAACTTTTCTAAACCTTGATACTTGCAATGCGCACATTTGATTAAATAATGAACTACTTATTTTTTTTTAAGTTTAAAATAAAATAATTATAATTGTAAGAAAAATACTTTATGTACATATATACATGGACAACATAATTAAATATCACGGACAAACAAACATGCATTTTATTAATATTTTAAATATAACATAGATCCTCTTAGATTAATAATAAAAATATATTACATATTTAAATATATTAAATTTTCATTAAAAAAATCAGAACAAAATAACTTCAATCTCAATGGCTAGGGAGCAATCGTAATGTCGAAAGTTTTTATATTTACCAACTATAATATATTCTAAGAGCACTTCAATTTTCCCGTATTAACAAATATACTAAAAACTCATATATATTTAAAAGATAGCAAAAAATTAGCGGGATCAAAATGTCTCAGGACCAGAATGGCCAGGGACCAAAATTTCCTTAGGGCAAGAAAAGCAGGACCAAAATGGCCTGCTTCGGGTAAATTTATGTACATAAATTTCAAGTTATCTTATAGGCAGACTCAGATAAAATAAAAAACTTTCTGCAAATACAAGATTAAAAGGTTTAATGCATATCAGATTAATAACTTATTTTTAGTATTGTACTTATGAACGCATAATATTTTTTTTTACTGTTTTATAGTTGTTTTATGATTAAAAATATTTTTAAAATACACATTTTCTGCTTTTATACAAATTTTCCTGACGGTCCCACCGGAAAAAATAATTATATGTATATGGCTTATGCTTTAATACACTGCGGCCCGCCTGTGTAAAATAGATTTCCAACTCGGCCCATCAAGAATTTTGGGTCGTACTGGCATGATTTATTTCTGAATTTTACAACTTATTTGCAATATTAAATGTTTTTATATGGTCCTATTTATTTACAAAAAAATACTGAGTGCATGCACTCTACTTTACAACTAGAAATAATCTAAATTATTTTCACAATGGTTATATAAGAATTTTGTAAACATTTTTTTCGGGTTTTAAGGATTTTTACAAAAAAAAAAAAAAAAAAAAAAAAAAACTGTCCATCGCCCAATTTTTTTTTTCTCTTTCAAAATCGAAATGAGAATTCCTACTAAAAATGTTTAAAGCAATAAGTCAAAATAACGTTTTAAAATTTATGGAGCAATCTACTGTACCTAATGTATAAATCCATACTTTTATTTTTCTTTCTATACTGAAGAATTAAAAATATTCAGTACTTTCATTTTTGTCAAAAAAAAAAAATAATAATAATAATAATAATAATAATAATAATAAGATAATAATAATAGCTTTTTAACACAAATATTTGTAAACTGTCAATTTTTCTAAAATAATATCCCCCCCCCCCCCAAATAATAATAAAAAAAAAAAAAAAAAAAAGTTTAAAAGTAATAATAATTTAAAGGCATTACTGCAATGCAACTGATATAAGAAAAACATACACCATACTGCGATACAACCAATACCCAGTACTGATCAATTATATTTATTTAATCTACGCATCAGGTAACCCTAACCCTCAGAAATAAGATACTGCACCAAGGATTTCATGCGAAACGATTGTGCTGGTATTTGTTTTCTAAATACGGCACTCGAACGGGAAAAACCAAAGACTTTGCTGTTTCATCTGGGTCTAGGTTTTTTAATTTATTGCACCAAAAATATCTTGTTTTAAAATCCGATCGAGCGTCTAAAAATGGATCTTTTTTATTTTTCATTTAAACACAAAATTAAATATCGTAACATGGAATTGCTATTATATTATGGTCGATCGGGTAGATCAAATAAAGTATATATATATATAAAAAAAAAAAAAAAAAAAAAAAAAAAAAAAAAAAACTTGATGGTGAATATTGTCTATGGTATGTTAGTGTTGTTTAATGTAATCTATATTTAAATATGAAAAACATATTTGCCAACCTCAGTGGAGAAAAACCCCCCAGATTTTACATAGTTTTAAGGGAGGAAAAGAGAGATTTAATTTCATCGAGAGAAAAAAAAATCTACTTTATTCAATACATGACATTTTTTTCTAAATAAAAAAGCCTAGCATAATTGAGATATATTTGTTTTAAACTTATTCAGGAAAAACAAATAGATTCAACAAGTTCAATAATATAGTCTAAAAATAATTAAGTATGACAGAAATGTTGAGAGTAGAATAAAAGTATACTTCTAATGCTCGAATGGTTCTAAAATCTAATAAAATAAGTTTATTAAGAACATTGATCCCTATGTTATACATTTAGAAAGCTTGAGTGTTGAACGACATTTCATCATCTATGAGAGATAGGAAAAAAGGAGTCAAACAATAACTATATGAGTGTGAAGGATTAAGGAATTAGATTTCTACTTCTTTATAGACTCTAGAATCTAATAAAGTAAATTTAAAAAGAATATATACAATCGTGTTGCGATTTGTAGGTGGAGAAAAATTGGGAAACAAAAAAGTCCCACAGAGAATATGATCGCCGCTCGCAGGCTGAAGTTAACAAGGGACTTGGGGGTGAGGGAATAATTGCATGAATAAGAAATATTGAAAGGCTTTATTTCTTTACATGTTCTGGAATCTCATACAGCAAGTTATAAAAGAATACTGACATTTATTTATATTATGGATGGATAAAGGTTATAAATGGAAACCTGTCATACAACATTTGATCGACAATTGTTTATGTGTTTTATTTTTATTATAAAACGACGTTTTTTTTTTTTTTTTTTTTTCTCTAGCAAAAGAAAATAATAAAAAATTGGAAGCTGAAACATTAACTTAAAAATCGGAAAGCTTCCGTCAAAATTAAAAAAAACTGACACCCGGCCCCATCTTTTTACGAAATGGAAAACAAATAGTCTAAAATCAACTTTTTTAAATCTGATTTTTCGAAATTATTAGAGAAAGGGGAGAAATATACATTTAAACGTAAAAACGGGAGATACGGCTTGAAAATCTTCCTTAAAAAATGGGAGTTGGTAAGTGTACAACGACTTCTAGAAAATATTCAAAATCTTACCAACATCCTCCATTACAGATCAAGACAGGACGACATTGGGCAAAATATGTTTACAAATTTTCTCCAGTAGCACAGCGATATGGGCCAATATTGTACCAATATTGCCCGAAAATGGTTTCCATCGATGAAAATCGTCAATTTTTATTGATTTTTCCCAATTTTTCCTAATATCGATCTGCGTCGGAGAAAATCAGCAATTTTTTTAGATTTTTTTCCAATGTTGCACAGTGTCGATTTGCACCGGCAGAGGTCGGTAACATTTTCCCGAATGCCGCGCAGTATTGATTGGCATCGGGGAAAATCGACAATTTTTTACACAGTTTTTTCAATGTCACACAATAACAATCAATGTTGTTACTGCAATATTCGAATTTAAAACACTGAAAAGTTCAACAGTGTATTAACATTTCCTAGGAAAGTTGAAATGTATCTATGACATATCTGTCCGTTTGTCTGACAGCAACATAAATTCCTAAATATTTTTAGAATGCCTCTGAGCTTATGCAAGTTATTTAATCATACTAAAGCAGCTTTTCCTAAGAGCACACTTATTTCAAGTACATCCTATGCATGTCTCTTGGACGTTTTTTCATCCGCAGGGTATCCTGTGGAGAAGATGTGCTGTTAGGGTTTACATTTAAAATAGCATGAAAAGAAATACCAGCTTGTATACAGGGAGGCCCAAAGAGAACTTCAATTTATTAAGCTCTGTTGAAATGTGAGAAAGTTGAAATGTATCTATGGCATATCTGTCCGTTTGTCTGACAGCAACATAAATTCCTAAATATTTTTATAATGCCTCTGAGATTATACAAGTTATTTAATCATACTAAAGCAGCTTTTCCTAACAGCACATTTATTCCAAGTACATCGTATGTATGTCTCTTGGATGTCTTTTCATCCGTAGGGTATCCTGAGGAGAAGATGTGCTGTTAGGGTTTACATTTAAAATAGTGTGAAAAGAACTACTACCTTGTATACAGGGACACCCAAAGAGAACTTCAATTTTTTGAGCTCTACGAGGAGCATTTTTATAAGGCATATTTTAATATATTTTTACAGCACAAAACACAACAAATTTAACATATATTACACATACGTACATAAGCACGTTTTATGTCGTATATGATATAAACAACATTAATAACTAGTTTACAGTGCCACACAAAATAATTCAATTATATTAAATATGTAACTGAAAAAGACTAGAAACGAATAATCAAACAGGCTTTCAAATAGGCTTATGCCTTTTTAACCTTTTCCAACAACGTTTAAAAATTTTTAGGACTTTCATTCTTCTATGGGTCTGTCTTCCCGCACTCTAATTCCCGTAAATATGTAAAGAATGCATTGAAATTGATGTATTTTATTCTGGTACACTATAAAGTGCTGTCTATTAGAATTGTAAAAATAAGAACAATGGCTTGTGTGTAACAACAGTCAAAAGAATTCATACATGTTATGGCCTATGAGAGTATCTCTGTAAAGCAAATTGTAATATTTCTATCCTGCCCAAAACATAACAAAATTAATGTTTTTTTACCAGGTGAAAATTGCGTATGTTTCCCTTAGAATAGGGTATAAATAGTTTTATTCATTGTTTTACAGGGTACCACACAAATTTCCTCAGGCACATAATTAAAATATACGGGAAAATAGCTCGAATGGTATTTTCAGTTGTGCTATGAGAATTATTAATACATTACAATTTATTTTACTTTTAGACAGTATACAGGGCTGTACAAGATTTTAATTATTTATTGTAATGATTTAAATTTAATTTTTATGACATTTTTTCATCCATAATTGAAACAAGTGTTATAAATAATCATATTATAGTTTAAAAAATTAAAGAACACGCTTTTCTAGAAATGTGAACTAAAAAGCACAAAATATCTATCTTAGTATTAAAATGCAGGGTAAGAGAAAATCGAGTGATATATTA
Organism: Salticus scenicus; assembly: GCA_963930645.1. Classification (NCBI taxonomy): domain Eukaryota; kingdom Metazoa; phylum Arthropoda; class Arachnida; order Araneae; family Salticidae; genus Salticus; species Salticus scenicus. The sequence goes on from OZ005660.1 coordinate 245,260,933, forward strand.
CATACATATATGTATGTAATATATGTATTACATGATATATTACATAATATTTACATACACTTAAATCTTTAATTAAAATAATTTAGAATTAAACAAAAACCATTTTTAAAAAATCTCCCCTGACTGGGATCGAACGCTGGACCTTTAGGTTCATAGCTCGGAGCTATACCTCAACGCCACGATGTTCACGTAGGGAAAGTCTTTTTTTTACAATATAGATTTTATGTTTGCTCCCAGAGCGGTTACAAACATGGAAACATACGTACAAACATACATACATACATACATACAGGTGAAGCTAATGAAAACGTGTTAAAAACATTACTGATTTGTATATAGGGGCTCATAAAAGAATTTTTGTACATCATGATCTCTAAGTGTAAGATGTATTTCTTTAGAGCTTATTAAATTTTTATATTGCACAAAACATCACGAATGTAAAATAATCCAGATATACGTAAGCATGTTCTTTGTGGAATAAGGTATGGTTAGAATTAAGGATTAGTTTATGAAGTCGCACAAAATAAAATAAACAGAAATTGCTCGTAGAGCATCTTCAGCTGTGTTATGTGAGAAATTTCTCCTCCCCCCCACCTTTTTTTGTTTTCTTTTCTAATTTTTTAATACGATATATCAAACCATATTCTATTTTTAGACAATATACAGGGTTACAAAAACGCAATTTACTTTATCCTTCCTCTTTAAAAGTAAAACTATAAAGTATTGTGAGGTATTTTTATTTTTTATTTCTATTCATGATTCAAAATAAACTAGTATTTTGTGGCCCTCGTAAAACTTTCCTCTATATCACGAATAATAGCGCCACCTACTGATTATAAGGCACAAAAATAATAGTCCCTGTAACTTTACACTGCTTAAATTTACATATGCAGTTTGGTACAATTTTCACCAACAGGACCAGATGTATAGCCATCTTGAAATTCTCGGAAGGTAAGCGCCACCTGTCATCCGATATACACTCAAATTCCATTAAGATAATTTTCCATTGTTTGTATATATATTTATATATATACCTAATTTCGGGCATTTATATCTTACTTATATATCTTAGAAACTGAGATATTGCCTTGCAGTAGACAGAGATAAACTGCAGCATAGCAGTGCCATCAGTTATCTCATATAAAACCAAATTCATTCAACTTAGTTTTTCATCATGTTTTATACATCACGTTTATCTCTCATTCATCTCTCATAATTTATGCATTTAAGCATATAGAAACTAAGATACAGTCTTTCCTTAAACATGGGAAACTGCAACACAGCAGCGCCACTTGTTGAGCGATGTATCAAAAATTGTAATCAGGAACATTTTAAGCCAATATATAACCAAACATAAAGTTTTGTTGAATTCTGTTTTTTCATTCGTGTAATATAGAGTCTACAAAATTTGGACAATGTACTGACAGACGTTTTCTTAAAATAGTCAAATCGTATTCAGGTGATCTCAGAACGTGCAAAAATTTCGAAAACCCGAGTTCGAAAGTTTTCCACGAATCCAATACTTCTTATGTAGGCACAAGATAATAAAAATAATCTAAGTACACAAACTTACAAAATAATTTGGATATACTGTTCTCTGCAAGCGGTATTTTTTTAAAGCTTATTTAATATCTTTATACAATATAAAAAATAAAGAATTTAGTAAGCAGTACTTAAATGCAGAAAAAACGACTTCCTATGAAATATTGTATGATTAACATTAGTGGGTGGTTTACAGGGCCATACAAAAATATTCAAATACATTTTAGTGTATAAGAGAAAATTATTGGAAGTGCATGTTCAATTGAGTTATTTTTTTAATACTTGCAACAAATATATATATATATATATATTTGAAAGTTGAGTCAAATGATGTATCGGATAAGTACAGTTTGAAAGTGCTTGTAATCCATGCGAACAGCATGAATTTTCTTTCTCTTTTTTATTCTATCAGCATAGTATAGATGGAAAAAAAAGGGAAAAAAAAAGTAATAATTGAGCTTGTTTATAAATAGTAAATACAGTTTGCTTTTCTACAATAAATATAATGTATACTATTTAAATAAAAATATTTTTCAAATGAAATTATATAATCGTCTGCACTACAGAATAATTTTAGATGCTATATGGGAGAAATGGCATCAAGAATAAAATGTTTATGTTTTCGAAAGAAAAAAAATTACTCGAATTTATGAAATTCTATGCAATTGGTAACTATTACTAATTATTGATTATTATTATTATTATTATTAGATTTAAGTTTATTTTATAGTGATATTCATTCAGATGTGCCAATGCATATTTTGTAATATTTTTATAATTCACTGAATTTAGCATTATTATGATTTCGTAAATGTTATAGCGTTGTTCTAGTTCATAGTGTACACATATATATTTACACTAAAAGTTATTTTGTCGATTGTTAAAAAATACGTATTTACTTCATTATGTATACCGAAATGCCTTTTATTTTTTAAAAGCAATACAAACATTTGTCTGTATATATATATATATATATATATATATATATATATATATATATTTAAGATCCGAAGAGATAAAATATTTATAATTTTCCTTTTAATTAGTATGTTATTCGGATATTTATTCTGTAAATAACACCCTTTGAAACGAAATAGTTATGTTTACATTCGAAAATGGAAGTCTGCGGTTTTGTTTCTAGAGTTTTGAAATTTAAAATTAAAATTTTATCAATTTTGTAGCAAAAATAACTCAATCTAACACACGCAGATAAAGACAATAACATTTTTTATAAAGAGAATAAGTGATTCAAGATTTTTAAAATGTACTTAAATACAACTACAAGCAAAGATGGCGAAGCCTGGTCGTGTTTAATTAAATAAAATCAATATCACAGTTTTTAATAGAAAACATTTAACTTTATAATAAAATTTGCTTTAATTAATTATAAAATATTACTGTTTATTTGTCCATATCAGTTACAGAATAGTGACACTGCGCTGCAATTTTTTTTTTTTTTTTTAAACCCCTGATATTATTTTTGCTGATTCTTATGTAAAATGACCTCCTGAATCCGAATATGACCCAATCACCCACCGTTTTCTCGGCACGCCCCCACCTCCCCCAATTTTCATCAAAGTTCGGTAATTTTATGGCCATGAATTTGATTTGGAGAATGGAAAATAATTATTTTAACATTAAAAAAAAAAAAAAATGTATAATAAATAATAATAATAATAATAATAATAATTGATTAATAAAATATAATAAATTTAATATATTCAGTGAAACTTCAATAATTCGAACTTGTTTAATTCGAAATTCTGGATAATTCGAATTTTTTACTCAGTCCCTTGAATTTTATATTAAAATAATGTTAAAAAATCGAGCATAATTCGAGTTCTATTTTAGATAATTCGAATTTTTCATACGATTACCTTTAAAATATTACAGTAAAATTTGTTCCCGGGAATTTTTCTCAGTTAAAGTGCATTATATACCTTAACAGTCTTTCAAAAGAAGGATAAGGAAATACAAGAGAAGCCCCTAGCTAGTGCATCACAAGATGCGTTGAATATACATGAACTTCGAGGTTTTTTTTAATTGAAAGTCATGCCCAGAGCAGCCAACCTAATCCGGCAAATTGTTAGTACCGCCTTTTTTTCTACACCACATAATATTTAGAGTTTTTTTCTTCTTAATTCATCGTAGCTACATTTCAAGAGAATTACTCTAAAAATTAATTGGTGTAGAAAAAGAGGCGAACTAACAATTTCCCGGATTAGATTGGCAGCTCTGCATGCCTAACGTAGTAAGTAGATTCTATTTTTGTATCAAGTCATATGCTATGACACAAAGATTGTACTTAAAGAAGAAATAAAAAATATCTGACTATTTTTTTTAAAGTGTTGAATAATTAAGCTCGCAAAAAATATTGATTTAATGGGGGAAGGGGGAGGAATGTAGCAGTATTCTTAGGTATAAAGTTTATGTGTTAAATCTTTGATCGTAGAGTTTTAATTTTTTAATATATCTCTCTTTTTTTTTTTTTTTTTTTTTTTTTTTTTTTTTTGACAAAATAGTATATGTAATTCGAATTTTTGGATATTTCGAATTTTTCTCTGGTCCCTTCAACTTCGAATTATCCAAGTTCTACTGTATTTTCAGTGTCAACCCCCCCTCCGCCCTAAATTATCTCTTTGCTGCAAATGTTCATGTTTTAGAATTTACCAACACTGTATACCCTCAGAATATATTTAACAACTAAAATAATCCTTTCATTTCCTACAAATCAAATTTATAGCCATTAAATTACAGAAAAATGATAAGAGTATGGGGTGTCCATAAAAAACGGTGGGCGATAGGGAAAATGGGCGTCATATGCGAATTCAGGAGGTCATTTTACTTAAGAATCAGCAAAAATGGTGTTGGGGCCGATTTTCATGTGGAGCAGTGTAATTTGTGAAACATTTTCAAGTTAAAAATTAATTTAATCTAGAGTTTTTACTTTCTCTTACCCATAGGGTCGAGAAAGTATTGTTTTAAGGTCAAATTTTCGAACGTTAGTTTTTGCTATATTTTCATGTTCTTAGGTCCCCTAAATACGAAAATCATGTTTTTAGCGAATGGTCTGTTTGTCTGTTATCAGCATACCTCAAGAACAAATAGTAGCAGAAATTCCAACCTCGGTATCCTAAATGTGTATCAAGTAGGGATGCCACAGTAAGCTTTTCGTTGAGATGAAGCAAATGCTTCGTGTACAGGGACATTCAAAAGTATTCAAATACATTACGTCTATGGGGGAAATTGCAGGTAAGTAGAGTTTAACATGTATACACTGCACTAAACCAACTGAAACTAATATATATTTTTTGTAAAAGAGATAGTCAAGTTAGAAAAAAATATTGTGTTTGTAGGAGCCCCTCCCCCCCATCTGGGGGGGGGGGGGGCAAGAAGTCCTCCCTCGAGGGGAGTACATTTTCATGATGGGTATCTTCCAAAAGAGCTCGCCAATACTTTTAAAACAAATGGTTGAAACATCGATCTGCGATAATTTAAAATAAAATTATCGATTTTTTTCATTTTTAACCAATTATTATTTTTTTTTTTACTGTAATATTGAGAACAAATTTATTTTGTATTTATTTTTTATTTTTTCTAATACTTAGTGTTATACTACATCTCTTCGTCTGTATTATCTTAAAAGATAATATTTTTAAATAATAATTTTAATAAATTAATTTTAAAAAACAGAATTATTTTTTAATAACCGAATTAAATTCTATAGAAATGTAAGTGTGTTAATGAAACGGGGGGTTGAAGGGGGGCGGTAGACCCTCTCACACAGAACTAATAATCATATAAAACTCTTCCGAAGCCTAATGTGAATTGTTTAACACAGGTTTACATTACAGTACTCGTTATCTTACCTCTTAATCTGCAACCTGTATTTTTAGTATTAAATTTCAGGGTAAGAGAAAGTCGTGTGAGTGACACACCAGATTATTTACATTCTCTTACCCTTACGGTAGAAAAAAGTATTGTTTTAGAGCCAAATTTTCGAAAGTGAGTTTTCGTTATATTTATATGTTCTGGGGTCCCCTGAATACGAAAATCCTGTTTTTAGCGAATGGTATGTGTGTGTGTGCCTGTCTGTGGGGCTGTCATCAGCATATCTCAGAAACAAATAGTAGCAGAAATTCCAAACTCGGTATTTTGAATGAGTATCATATAGGGATGCTACACTAAGTTTTCGTTGAGATGAAGCAAATGGTTCGAGTACAGGGACACTCAAAAGTATTCAAATACATTACGTCTATGGGGGAAATTGCAGGTAAGTAGAGTTTAACATCTATAGACTGCACTAAACCAAATGAAAGGAATATATATTTTTTGCAATACTGATAGTCAACTGGGAAAAGAACTTTGTGTATGTAGGAGCCTCGCCTTTCCCCCTTGGGGGTGAGTCCCCCCTCAAGGGAAGTAAATTTTCATGATGGGTATTTTTCAAAAGAGCTCGCCGATAACTTTAAAACGAATGGTGGAAACACAATTCTGCGACAATTTAAAATAAAGTTATCGATTTTTTTTTACGTTTTTTTAATGTAATATTGAGAATAAATTCAACTTTTTTTTTTGGATATTTAGTCTTATACTACTTCTCTAACATGGAAATCGTCTGCATTGTCATGCTACATAATTTTTTAAATAATAATTTTAATAAAATATTTTTACTGAGTGAATTTGTATAAGAAAATATAGAAGAAGTCATGTGGTGGGCGTAACACACTAGTTATTTGTTGTTAGTGGATATGCTTTACTAATAATATTTTACCATTTCCAGAAAAGCTGTTCGGTAATTGAAGTAAATTCCTCATAGAGATATGGTAAGTAATGTATGTTTTAAGCTAAATATTCGTCTCTCGTTTTTTGCATATTTACACGTTTTGCAGCTTCCTGATTACCGTAGTCAAGTTTTTTAGCGTTTGATCTTTGTCTGCGTTTCTTAGAGTAACTTAAAAACGAATAATTTTAGGCGATCCAAATTTTGTATTTTGAGGTTAATATAAGTTTGTTGCTGGAAAAGTTTGATCAAAATTGATAAGTTTCAATAAATGTTGCTCGTGAAAATTGTCTGTATAATTTTTAGTAAACTTTTAATTTTAATAAGAGAATTAAATTCTATATAAATGTAGGTGCATTAAGGGGGCGGTAGCCCACCTCACAAAAAACAAATTAACATATAAAACACTTCCGAATCCTAATTTGAATTGTTTAACTTTGGTTTACATGACAGTACTCGTTATCTTACCTCTTAAACTCCAACCTGTATTTATAGTATTAAATTTCAGAGTAAGAGAAAGTCGTGTGAGGGACACACCAGATTATTATTATTGTGTTTAGTAATTGTAATTTTGATTCATTATCTTTTTTTGCAAGTGTTGAAATAAAATAAGGGGTAATTTTGATTCATTATCTTTTTTTGCAAGTGTTGAAATAAAATAAGAGAAGACCGTACGAGAAGTACTAGAAGTCTCTATTCTTTGCAATCTGTAGACCTATTGGAAGAGTGCTGCCAGTCTATACGTTAATCGGGAAAACGAGTAATGAGAAACTGATTGAAAGAGTTGTAAATGTGATTTTGTAAAAAAAAAAAAAAAAAAAAAAAAAAAAAAACAGGTTGTGCAAACAATGTTTTTTTTTTTTTTTTTTTTTTTTTAAATAGAGAATATTTGAAAATTGGCACTAAATACTGTAAAAACGCGTGAGTTTCAATAAATTTTATTTGTTGAGATATGAATGTCATTATTTACATTTTGAAGTCTTAATTTTTATGTTAATTACTGAAAAAATGCTCAGGTGTGTGATATCTTTATAAATACTATATATTAGGAAATTCCTAATTCTTTTCTAAATCTGAAATATTGCTGATTGTTTTCCTTAACACAAGGGACAACTTAATAAAATTAAGTCTTTTCCTAGATCAACTGCACTGTACACACTTGCTGTAGTCATGCCCTGCCTGGAGAAGTAAATTAAATTGTTCTTCCATAAGATTCTTTAACTGAATTATTGTAAATTTAGACTTTTATAATTTTTGATAAAATGTAGCTGTTTTCATTTTCATTATCACTAACCTGAAAAGAAAGGTGTTCTAAGTGTGCAGCCTTCGTTTTTATTTATATATTTATTTTTTATTACAACATTAATTTAATCTAGTTGTTTCTTAACTATGTTTGAGGAAATTATATTTGCTATATATTTTTAAAATTAATTAAAATGTAAATTTTTTTCAAAGATGATTTTGTATTGTTATTTTGAAATTTGTGATCTATCAATTTTTCAACTTCTAATTCATGTTAGATAATAAATATCATGGCTTCATTGAACTTAAAAAAGGAAAGAAAACCGCGAAATTTCAAACGATTTTGATGAAAAACAAAATTGTCTATAGTAGTGATTATGAGTACACATTCCAAAAATCTTTAAATTCGGTTGAAAATTTCAGGTTTTATATAAAAATATAATAATACTTGATTAATTCAAAGACCAAAAATATGCTAATAATTCACAATTTGCGAGCTATAACTTTTCCAATTAAAATAATAGATATTATAGATACAGTCGAACCTCGTTAACGTGAACACTCTTAAAGTGAATTACTTTTAACACGAACAGAATCTCCTTAAAAATGAAGATAAGTTTAGTTATATAAGATTAGTTATTGATAGCATGAACTATTGATAATATAAACAAAATTTTTAATTCCCCTTGAGATTCAAGTTACCAATTTTGACTGTACTAATACTGAATTAACTTCAAAGTTCGTCTTTTTATCAAATTAGATTTACATTTGTTAATTATTTAAAACCTCACTTATTAATTATTTAAAACCTCACTTATAATTATTTAAAACCTTGGAATTAATTTCAATCTGTTAAATGTGTTGAAGAAGACTTCATTAAAATGTCTTCTCTGTAATTTTACCAAGTCTTTAAAATTTAAGGCGCGCGATAGAAAATAACACATTAAATTTCTCACTTTAATAGTTCAACCTTTCCTTTTTTTTTTAACAGTTTTCAGTTTTTAGCATTAATTTTCAGGCCTAAAAAAATTACTGCTTTAATTTAAAGTTGATGTTTTTAGGAAAAGTTAGATTTTCCTCTAATTTTATATTAATATACTTATCTCTAAAACGCCTGAAGCATTAAGTACGGCATGCTGATTGATTCACAAAATCAATTTTCCATGATTCTATTTGCCACAAAATGTCTGATGATAATCATAAATGAGAATTTTGTATAGAAATACCACAAATTTTCAAGCGTTTGACTCCTTTTTTGTTGTCATAAAAGTTAATTATTTTTATTTGCAACGATTGATATTTTGGATATTTTATGGTGTTTGTATACCAAGTTCTTGTTTTCAGTATGTCCGTATACAATTAAATCTAAAATAATCTGGATTCTCCAGGACCATAGAAATTCACATAACAACACCATTTTCATTATCACCTTTTTTTTAATGGTAATCTGTTAACCATTTTCCAATATATTTCTTCGATTAAATATTGCAAAAATTGCTTTTCAGTAATAGTGGAATTTAAAATAGTGACTGCTATGAATCATGATATTCTAATAGTAGTATAAAAATACCTTGAATAATTTATTTTATTTTTGTTACAGCAGATTAAGTGCAAGTTACAGTGGATACAGTTATGAATGAATTCTTTACATACTTCTCAATATTTATTCTCTGTACATTTCCTCATGTAATAATCATTTCGTAATACAAGCATTTCTATCTTAAATTAGTGAGAATATTGAAACAGTAGCGTTCTGGCCTCAATGAGACTGTGATTCAACTGTCATACCGAAATAATTCTGGTGTACGTCAGTAATATTTTTAGAAGTAAACGATATCATAGTCATCAAACAGTTAAAAAAAAATCGTCGAGAGCCTGAGAGAGAGAAACAAAAGAAAATATGTAAATGAGAGTACAACCTTTAACATTGTTAAGCATACATAAAGGCGAGGGGGACAAATATTTTTCTTAAGAGATGCTGTGTTATAGAGTGTTCTTTATCATACGAAATTTTGCTTTGAGAGCGAGAAAAAATATTTCGAAAAAATCAATGAAAAGGAAAAATCCAAATCTTGTCATTGTCATACAATTTATAACGGTTGATTGGTTGGGTTTTATGTCGCACTAGTGCTGCGCAGATGGGCAATTGGCGACGGTCTGGAACTCACCCCTAGAGGTGGTCCGAAGACATGCCATCGCAATTTTGATCCTCCACGGAAGGGATGGCTCTCCCGCTTCGGTGAACCCCATAGGTATAATTTTTGATGGGAACATGGAGGACTTTGCAGCCACGACAGATTTTACGTGCACCAGCCACCATTGGTTTACACGACGGTTCTTGGCCGGCTCCAGTACCGAGCCCGCAGTCTTCCAATTACGAGGCCGGCGCTCTACCGACTGGGCTACCGCCGCCCCACTTTAGAACGACATATAGGCTGTTATTCACCAATAACTTCAACTCCCGGTTTAACACAAAAACTTGAAAAACGCATAAAGGCGGGGAACTAATTTTCAGCAAATTCTGACGGGTTATTTCTACCATCTAGCAGTATAGACAATTTCAGATATTTTACGTGAAATTAACCAATCAAAGATTATATGAAATCCTTGACGCTAGAGGGCAGAAACAGCGTACCAAATTTTGCTGGAAAGCTGTACCCTATCTTTAGACGCTTTTCAAGTTTTTGCGTTGAACCGGTAGTCCTAGTTAATGGTGAATACGGCCATTAGAATTAAAACAAAAGAAAAAAGAAAAGTTACTTTTTTCCAATTAGCTAACAAAAGTATGCCACAAGGGACAAAATGAATTGTTATTTTTATTCCTCTTTTTATATATTTAGAAACATTCTGGTAATTACACCATTGAAAACCAAGTAATAAATACACTTTTAAATAAGTGGAAGTATTGAATGAAACTTGCCCAATTTATAAAGCATTCCACTTTATATAAATATGATATTTTTAAAAACTAAAACAAACCTTTGAAGCATGCAATAGTATGACTAGCTACGTTGCACGATACACACATTAATCATTAAGTGTGGAGCATAATGAGATTATATGATGAATTTACAGATATTTATTGAGTTTTAATGTTCTTCTGCAAGAGTTTTTAAAATTATACATATTAATGCATATTTAATTACCTTTGAAAAACAGAATTAAAATTATCCAGCTATTCATAGCAGGTTGTTCGCAGAATATTGGAATTTAATTAAACTCAACCCTACTTAAAGGAGGGATGGGGGGGTATACAATAAATCTTTTTTTTTTTTTTTAATTGCTGTCTTAAATCAAAAATTTGCTTGTTAAGAAATTTTATTAAGTGTAGTAAATATTTCTCCAAAACATTTAATTATTTATGTGATGAAATTTGTTTAAATTTCTAAAATATTTTTAAATTCTTATTGCTATTTGTTTTTCCATCGAATTTATATAGCTTAACAATATATTCTAAGCATAGTTCATTATTACTTTGTGCATTGAACTGTAAATTTGCTTTTGATTTATAATTTTATGCTTGAATGCTGAAATTTACTTCAAAATTGTCGCATTCAAACAAAAAATTATTTTTTAGAAAATTTATGTGTTAATTAATGAATTTACCAAGAAATTCTGAAATATGTTTACAATATGTTGTTCAGCTAATAATTTAAAACCAAGAGAAAAAATAAAAAGTTTCTTAACAGGAAACATGTCTAAAAACTTAAAATTATTTAATTTTTTAAAATTTTATTTACTTTTTAATTTAAATAATTTTTGAAAGCTTTAATATAGCTAAAAATATTATATTTCAATGCATATGTATGCAGATTTCTATAATCTAAAACATTAATTAAAAGAAAACGATTTATGTCGTGTCGTCCACTCTCATTTTGAGGGAACCTGGCACATTTGGCTTGGCACCACTGAAGTAGGTTTCATTTAAAAGTTAATATTTCCATTTGCCTCAATTTAGGAAACCTTAACAAAGTTCATACACATGTGGCTTCTCGCCGGTGTGAGTACGTGAATGTCTGTTTAGATTATTTTTAAGAGAATGTTTTGAAACATGTCAGACACGTATTGCTTTTCACTTGTGTGAATGCGTACATGCATATCTACAACTACTTTATCAGCAACACTCAGAACGGATTTCACACAAGTATGGTTTTTCGCCTATGTGAATTAGGAAATGTTTATTCAGAGTCTGCCTGCCTTACAGAAAACTATTTACGACATATATCACATTCCCTTTTTTTTTATGAATGCGTAAATGTGTATTCGAATTACCCTTGAAATTGCCCTTCTAGTGCAAATTTCATCTATATGGCTTTTCATCTTTATAGATGCGTGAATGCCAGTTTAATTTCCACAATTAGGAGAACTTTTTAGAACATATTACATAGATAAAGCTTTTCGTTTGCGCGTAAAGCTTTCCGTGAATGCACATATAATGCAGCTTTCTGTTGGAATGCTTTCGAACATATTTCACACACATAAGGGTTTTCTTTTGTGGGAATGTGTAGATGTCCCTTTCTAGAAAAACATCTGGAACAGATTTTAGACAGATGTATTCTTTTGAGTGAATGCGTAAATATCCATTCATAACGCGGCTGACTAAAAACTTTTTAGAACACATTTCACAAACATATGGCTTTTCTTCTAGTGTGAAAGCGTATATTTTTAGCGTGAACGTACATTTAGATTACTTTTCTGAGAGAATTCTATAGAACATTTTTGACACACACATAACATTTATCCCTTGTGAATGCGTAAATAGATTACGTTTGTCGAGAATCCTGTAGAACATATTTCACACACTTATGGCTTTTCTTCTGTGTGAATGCGCAAATGTCTTTTTAGATTACCTTTATGAGAGAAAGCTTTAGAACATATTTCACACACGCATAGCTTTTCTTCTGTGTGAATGCGCAAATGACTATTTAGATTACCTTTCTGAGAGAATGCTTTTGAACATATTTCACACACGTATAGCTTTTCTTCTGTGTGAATGCGCAAATGCCTATTTAGATTACCTTTCTGAGAGAATCCTTTAGAACATATTTCACATACATATGGCATTTCGCCTGTATGAGTGAGTGCATGTTTATTTAGACTACTTATATGAGAAAATTTTTTAGAACATGTTCCACACACATATGGCTTTTCGCCTGTATGAGTGAGTGAATGTTTATTTAGACTACTTATATACGAGAATTTTTTAGAACATATTTCACACACATATGGCATTTCGCCTGTGTAAGAGAGTAAATGTTTATTTAGTGAATCTTTATGAGAGAATTCTTTAGAACAAATTTCACATACATATGGCATTTCTCCTGTATGAGTACGTGAATGTCTATTTAGATGACCTTTATCAGAGAATTTTTTAGAACATATTTCACACACATATGGCTTTTGTTTTGTGTGAATGCGCAAATGCCTATTTAGATTATCTTTCTGAGAGAATGCTTTAGAACATGTTTCACACACATATGGCTTTTCGCCTGTATGAGTGAGTGAATGTTTATTTAGACTACTTCTATGCGAGAAATTTTTAGAACATGTTTCACACACATATGGCTTTTCGCCTGTATGAGTGCGTAAATGTATATTTAGACTACTTTTCTCACAGAATTCTTTAGAACATATTTCACACACATATGGCATTTCACCTGTATGAGAGAGTAAATATTTATTTAGTGTATTTTTATGAGAGAATTCTTTAGAACAAATTTCACATACATGTGGTATTTCTCCTGTCTGAGTACGTGATTGTCTATTTTGATGACTTTTGTTAGGTAATTTTTTAGAACATATTTCACACACATATGGTTTTTGTTCTGTTTGAATGCGTAAATGTGTATTTAGATTACATTTCTGAGAGAATCCTTTAGAACATATTTCACACACATGTGGCTTTACTCTCGTGTGAATGCGTAAATGTGTAATTAGATTACCTTTGTCAGAGAATTCTTAGAACATATTTTATACTTGGATAGAGCAGTTCCTTGTTGGTAAACAAACATCTCAACTCTCAGGACTGGTTGGCAAAAGTTACATTACAACCATTGATTGACATTACAACCATTGATTATATATGGCTGTGTGTGCTCATAGCTGTTTTAAAACGCTCATATTTAGTTCTTTTTATGCAGATATTTCAGAATGTGTTTCAAATAAAAAATACATTTAAAATTAAGCTCGACGAAAAATATATAACGTCAAACAGATTCATACTTCTTACGAAAATGCGATCGGCCTTTGGGCCAATCAGTGTTCCATCAAAGGCAATTTGTTAGGGAAAAATTGGATGATTAATGTAATGAAATTTTCATAAGATTTATTCATGACGTGATTTATTTAATACTGTATCCATAATATTTTTGGATTCTATTACTTTATAACTAAAACATAAATATTTTTTGAATACAGTATTTGCTGTATAGCATTGCATTTTGCATCTGTCGTGTTACGAGGTTTTGTCATATTTATTAATACCTTCCTTTTGTCGAATTATTCTTTTATTAATAAGTTTTCCATTTTTATTATGTATTTAATTTTTGAGTTTTGCCAATTATCCGCGATTGTAATGAAATGCTCGCCCTCTGGTGGGCTAAGGTAAATATATCATACCACTGATAGCTTTCACGCTGAAACAACGATAGAACAACAAGAACGAACCAGAGCCTCCTTAAGTAGATGCCTTCCACGCGCGGCGAATCTCAATGTTAAATTAGGCAACATTTAAAAAACAAAACTAACGCTAGGTGACAGCACCTACGCAGAGCAACAATTTTCTTCTGTTTCATAGATAAGTTATATTTTTCATCTAAAAATCTAGCTATTAATTTCAATTTAAAGTCCAAAATTGTATATTTTTTTTCCTTTAATTTGAAAAAATAATGTGAAAGTGCTTTATCGTAAATATTTTCAACAAAATATTCAAATATTTATATTTAAAAAAGTATAGGGTTTAATTTTCTTCGAAAGTAGACAAGACCTATTTTAGCTTTTCAACTAATTGAATTACAACGTATCAAATAAATAACACATTTTTTTTTTAATATTATTAATTAAAAAACGAAATTTAAAATTAAATAAGCAAAAACATGGCTTGTCTATCACGCTATTAAATTATTTTTTATATATTTATTCAATAAAAATTTCAAAATTTTTTTAAATTTAGATATCAGATGAAAGTTTCGTTTATATAAATTAAAATCTCTGAACTTTAAATGAGTTTCAGTTTAGAATGAATAATTTATAATGATAAATTATTAAAATCATGTCTGTTACATTTTTACCTTATTAAGTGTGAATTATTTTTCTTAATTTGAAAATTTTATATTATTTATAAGAAAAATAGACCAGACCAGCACATTAACGAGATAAGTTAACATTCGGTAATAAAAATTGGACAAGAAAACAATCTGTTATCTAGTCCGTCACCAAAAAATAATAATAATAATAATAATAATAATAATAATAATAAATAAATAACTATTAAGATTTAAATTTTTAAAATTAAGGATTTCTTGAGTATAAGTTTTCTCTCTCACCAAGTTTTTTTTTTTTTTTTTTTTTTCAAGATTTTATTAGCTCTATCAGTTCCGAGAGGGTATGCTTTCGAAACTGATAGACATTTTCGAAATTAAGTTGTGTTATATTTACATGTTTTGAGGTCTCCTGAAACGAAAAATAATGTGTTTAGCGGTTGGTCTGTGCGCGTTGGTTTGTCTATCTCGGATATACTTGGAAAATGCTGAAAGAGTATTTCATTTTGTGTTAGGTGTTTTTCATATAAGACTAAAATTAAATGCACAATCTGATATGCACATAGTTTATTGAAAACATATAGGGCTATCCAAAATTAAGCTAAACGTTCTTTTCTGTAGAATGTAATTGACGGAAGTGCTTTGCTACACTTTTTTATGTCGACGAATACTGTTGAAGAAGGAAAATTAATTTTTCGAACCTATAATGTAAACAAAGTATTTTTTTGAAGTTCTATTTTCAACTCAGGTTTTTGAATAAAGTCACGTTTTTAGGTTGCCTGAATACAAAAAACATTTTTTTTTTTTTTTTTTTTTTAAGTTTTTAGCGATTGGTTCATATGCATATGCACAAATGCAGGAAATTCACAATTGTATTTTAAAACTCGTATTAAGTTTCAATTTGAAAAATTTTATAAAGATTGGCAAATTTAAGGACATGCTTAAACTTAGAAACTATAAGAACAGAAATTTACAAAAGTGTATGTCACGTAATCTTTCAAATTATGTCAAATTTAGAACAATTATTCATAAAATACAGAGATAAATTGAATAATTTTTACTAATGCATATAATATACATAGCTCGTTTACAGGAACACAAAAAAGAATTTCGTTATATTAAAGCCTGTAGACAAGTTTTTATTTAAATACATTTTAATGTATTTATGCTGCATTCAACATGGTGCAATTATCTCACATTATTAAGATGCTTAAAAACATGTTTTCACTATAAAAAGACATGTATAACTAAATAATTTATTTACAGGATCGCACAAAAGAATTCTGATGACATTTTGTAAAGGTTAAATATGATTCAGATGTTAATGAGTTACAAGAAATTTTTTAAAAAGTTTTTATTGGTGTATATGTTTCTAGGTCGTGTGCAGGACACACAAAAGCATTTCGTACCATTACGGTTTATAGACGGTATTTAGTATAGATACGTCTATTTTAATATGGTTACACTTCATTAAACACAGAGTACCAATGTTATTGGCATCTTTAAAAGCATAGGGTCTGTAGAAAATAGTAGGCGTAGAATTGGTACCGCAATTTTCGGTGTATAATCCGCAGATAAAATATATCATTCTGCGAAAAAAATTTTCATTAACGGAATATTTACACATTTTTCAAGAAACAGCTAAAACATACATAATGTTATTTCTAAATTAAAAATTCTGGTGCAAAACTGAGTCTGGCATGCAGATTATACGCCGGAAATTAGGTAACTAGATACAGGGCCACACAAAATAATTCCGATATGTTTTGTAATCAAGTAGCAATAAAATTTATATAAATATTTATGAATAACAAGGAAATATATATACAGATACATATAGAAAGATGGATACAACCGGGGGGGGGGGGGGGTTGAAGGGGAGTACCTGCCCTCAGAAATTATAAATTAAAAAAAATATAAATCATTCTTGTTCCTATATTGGAGTATTTTATAGTTTTATTCATAAATTACTAATGTAATTTATGAATAAAACTATAAAATACTCCAATAAAGAGTTACTTCAAAGTAACTAAGAACAAGTTATTTTTCTGTATTCCTACATTAATAAATAAAAATTTCATTTCATTTTGTAATAAGCATAACTATTTTATTTGTTACTAACAGAGTTGTCAACCCTTCGAATTTTTATATCATAATTTCTTTTAAATTTATCTTCGTCTTAATCACATAATTTACGATAATAAATAAAAAGACTGTTTTCGTGAAAAATATTATTGATATTCAAAAATCCGGAGGGTTGGTAATTTTGCACTAATTATCTATGCAGTTTACATACCTTGTCTTGGAATATTTGCAAGCCATTTTTTTCGCAGAATTGCATTGCTTAATATTTCGTGAAAACTTATATTTTCACAGCGACTGTACGATTTACAAAATGGAACGACGCAATGCACCATATTATAAAAAAAAAAAACTCTCACATTTGTTAAATTAATAAAACATAAACCATAAAGAACTCAATTGAAACTCAATTGAATGGCGCGAAATAAACAGAACTTTGTGTCCGGTATCAAGCGCCATCTACTGGCTATGTTCTTATTGTACTGTTGCCAAGTTTTCGAGCGACTCGCTAGGCATCTACTTAAGGAGGCTCTGAACGAACAATAAATAAATACACGTGGCTGTTATATTTACTAACAACTGCAGTTGAGAAAGCTCCATCTATCGATCATTACAAACGCGGATTTACCTCAAAATGTTGAAATTTAACGGGAAATTTTTATAATTCTATAATTAAAACTTTTTTTTTTTTTAAGATTAGGACTTATTTAGTTAATCAATTGAATGTTTTGAAATTTATACCTTTTTAAATACGGTGACTGGTTGTATAATTAATGCAACGTTAATTTGTCATGTCGTGTTTGTGAAGTAGTTTAAGTGAGAACTACAAATCTATAGGACACCAATAGAACATATACTTGATGATTCATATAAGACCGGAGAATACATTTAGAACAAACTCAAAACTGAACATCGACTAGAGATGTGCCGTCATTCGCGTGAAATAATCGATAAACCCGATTATTTGGAATAATTCAATTAACTAAAAATCATTCGTTAATTTCATTCGATGATTTCACTCGTTAATTTTTTCATTCGATCATTTCACTAGTTTTGTTTTTTCATTCGATCATTTCATTCCTTAATTTCATACCGATTATTTTTTTTTTTCGATTGCATCATATTCTTTATGCGCGTGCGCGAATGACCATCTCGATTATTTTATTTCGAGTGATTTTAACGGCAGAAGTTTACTTGGTCATTCTATATTCGGATTATTTGCAGGGATTTCCACTGAGCTGAAGAACAGCTCAGTGTTTATTTCTTGTTTATAACGAATGAATTGGTGGTTTGGCTGCAATTTATAGTGGCCATTCTTTGAATGCTTGCTTTTCACACGTTATGTGTAGTTTGTAAACCGTTGTTTTTCAAAATACGCGTTATTTAGATTTAGTAATGTTTCTATCTGTAAAGATACTTTAAAAAATAATAAAAATTTTGTTCTTTTAAAGGAAAAAAAAAGGAGTATTTATAATTTTTACATTATATTAAGTTTTTTTTTTTTTTTTTTTTTTTTTTTTTATGAAATGCGTTTTTGGAAATACTCTCAAGAAGTCTCTTGGCGGTTTTCTATATCTTTGTGCTACTATTGGTAGAGTTTTACTCGAAAATCCGTATTTTGCTAAATTTGCGTCCGAAAATTCTTCTTACCCTCTCCCCCTTAAAAATCTAAAATTCCAACTTCGCAGAAAGTGATTTTTTTGTACTATAGTCTTCACATCAGCATTTTCTTCGTCGTGAAGCAATTTGGAGCCGAGTTATACTTATAAGGGGGATTTGCCTTCTGCCACCAGCGGAAAGGAAAGGGGGATATTTTGGATATTACGCAAAATCTCGTTTTATTGGGTGTCGGGGTCCTCATCAAAACTTGTGACTCTATCTCCGATAGAATCGCCACAGCTGTGTTGAGTCAATGAATCAATGAGTTTTCTCTTATATATATATATAGATAGATTAAACAACTTAAATGACACAATCTTTTCTTGAAATAAGGTGCTTATTTGGTGGATGGTTATAAAACAGTGCACTTAAACAATTGCGGAATGTACAAACAGGTTGACGTGTTTAACATTTTATTTATATATATTTCTTTCTTTATTTTTTATTCATCGTAATAGTTCTTGAACTATGAGCTAGTCTGGATAATTTTGATATGAGAGTTAATTATTATTATTATTTGTTTTTTTAATGTAAACTAACTTTTTTTTTAACTTAAAAAAAAAAAAAAAAAAAAAAGTTTTAAGGATCAAATTTCGAAGTGATTCCTGAAAATTTATAAAATTTACGTGAAACCAAATATTTTACTACGGATTATAATTTCAACTTTTTTTTTTTTTTTTTTTTTTTTCCTTTATTGTCAAGTATTACCCAGGTCGACATGTAAAATTTTGATTATATTATTTTGGATGATCTTTATGTTTTTTGATGTTCTGAAACCGAAAATGAAGCCAGTTTTTCTCTATCACGTAAAATTTTTGTCAATACAGGGTGCTTGCCGATACAATTTCTTCCAATACTCTTCCACCAATATAATTATGTAGTAAGTTTTATAGTATGTCTCCATAATTAATTAATCATAGATGCTTTGTTGTAATTGTGAAGCACTAGTGCGATTCGAAACCATATCAACCGACTAACCAACTGATTGTTATGATAGTATACGTAAGAAATCGTGTCAATAAACACCCTGTATTGACAAAAATCTATACGTGATAGAGAAAAATGGGCTGCATTTTCGGTTTCTGCATACAAAAAACATAAAGACCAGCTGAAATCATCAAATCAAATTTTGTCAACTTCATTTTTGTAGGCCTGTGTTATTAGTCATTAATTTTCAAAGTTTGAAAAAAATATCAAATTTTATACCTACGCCAGTAGTCAAGAGGTTATCTCAAACCTGAACAGTAGACGCAGGTTGAGAATTTATCATTATGAATACAAACCAAAGTTGTACGGTAGATTTCTCTTATAAATGTCTTTGATTAGTTTACTGAGTAACTTGCTCCGCTATTTTCATCCATGTGGTGCCTACTTAATTTATCAGCCCAATAACTTTGGAAATTCGAACTAAATATGTAGAGTAAACGTATCTCATAAACGCATTTGATACATTTGTTTGTCAACTTGACCTGCCTCCACCATCTTGTTTCAATAAACCGGCCATTTGAAAGTTTTTAATTCACATAAGAAAGGTATTTACGAACCAATTTTCTTAAAACTCCATACATAGGGGAATGTCTCCAGTGGAGGGAACAGTTTTGATTTTGGCTTATAATTTTTGACAGATTTGATATTATGCAAACATATGAATACCAATGGAAAGCTAGTATCCTTAGCTGACGTTTGATGAAGTAACCGCATTTATTTCATCAACTAGAAAAAAAAAATATTACCAATTTTGTAAAGGGATCATTTTTTGAAAAAAAAAAAAAAAAAAAACTGTATACCCGGTTGTGGGCACACTTGAAAATAACGCAAAATGTTAGAAAATAACAAGAAAAACACCATAAATACAGAAAACAACAAAATTCATTCATTTTGTAAGGATTCAGTGGCCGAAATATTAACAGAAAATGGCATTTTTACAAATTTTTTTTTCTCATCTTCGTCCTTCCAATCAGAAGTGCAACACGTGAAAGAAAATAATTTGCATATATATTAGCACTCTTCAAATGCATCGGACGATCACACGCGTTGCATTTCATTAAGATGTCTTGTTAGGCGTAGTGGTAGGTGCTTCAAACAGAAGACACAAAAGTCGACATCGTCAAATTGTTGAGACCCCAATTTTTAGGACGCTTGCCCGGCACTTTGAAAGGTGGAGTTGCCTTACATTATCTAGGCTTCTCCTGGAGGACTCAGATGTTGCAAGGAACTCCATATTCTCGGGTAGTTCCTTTTATGGATTTCTTATCCACTAAGTAATCCTAAATGGCTTTAACCAGTGCAATTAAATCCATTTCTTTAAGATCGGTTCACTTTTTCGGGATTGACATTGTTAAAATATCCTAAACATACATGTAAACACAAATAAACTATGTTATTTTAATATAAACGACCACATTTCACTGTTTGTAAGTCAAACATACGTTTTAAACGAAAGAAGCAAGTGTGCCCACAACCGGTTACATGAAGGTGCCCACAACCAAGAATGGCAGCCTTTTCCATAATGGCAGAAAAAGCAAATTTCGGTTCACATTTTCGTTGAATTCGATATTACACCACAAAATATAAGGAATATACTGCATAAATATAACTTGCATTTACATTTTTGAATTAATTCACTTCGATTTATCGCATTTTGAAAATATTCACAAATGACTTTTATGTCGCTTTTTCTCAGATCTTTCATTTCGATTCTTGCACTTACTAAGAAAAAAAATCTATTCACTTCGGTGTTAGCACAAAAACTGCGTACTGTCAAAATATATGTTTGACAGTACTCAAATGCACAATATTTGCTTTTTGTTAAAAGATATGGTGGGGTGCTCATAACCGGAGAATGTCCATAACATGAGACATTCACCTACATAGCCCACATAAATAATTCAATTCAGTCCATTAATAATTTGTAGCGCCCATTTTGGAACAAAATAGGTGAAAAAGAGGAAGAAGAAGAAGAGAGAGAGAAATAAACCTAAACTTCCGAATGAACCAGAAGGACTTCTTTATTTTACTCTAGAAAAAAAAAAAAAGGAGTAATGCAAATTGGACACAAATTGACATGCATACAGATTTCGATGGGAAATACAAGTTTTTAAAATTTGGCGGCCGATGAATGAGCATGTGAAGCTGCAAAACTGACAGGAAATTAAAGAGTAGAAATTTTTATTCCTGATCATATATTCTTCGAGAATTTTATTCCGTCTACTCAGACAGTAATTATGCCTTGCATAGAGGTGCGCAAACAATATGTGCAGATAGCGTTTAAGTGAGGTGTATAATTGGGCTCAAAGAAGCCGGTTCATCTAATCTGCGAATTCTTTGACATTTGGATAAGAGTGATGCCGCTAGTATTGATGATGGCAGGAAAGGTTGAACCATGACCGAACATAGTGTTAAGGAAGCGGTCGACCTAGAGATGGGACATAATGTAAGAACTGATTCCAAATTCATAATTATTATCGATCCTACGTGCAACTAGTGCTTCAATGACTTCAAATACCATTAATAGGCGCCTTAGAAAATTGGGGTTGAGCTCACGGGGCTCTTTGTACCGTTTGCTATTAAACTTTTTACACTGACAAGCCCGTTTGCAGTGATATCGGGAACGTTCGATCTAGAATGTTACGGAATGAAGTAGAATTGTGTTCAGTGATGAGTCCCACTCCAATTTGAGCCCCGATGACCAATGAAGACGCCCCCCAAAAAGGGGGAAGAAAAGAGGAACACGACATCTACCAATTTTCATCTTATTCGGATAAAACCTTCCTTGTGTGATTTTTTTTTTCTTTTCTCTTAGGGTGTATTATCAGTGTATCCAGGTTTATTTAAAATGGTACCCCATTTCTGACTTTGTAAAATAGTTAAGTAAGTTAGTGATAAGTAAAAATGATTCTGTAAAATTAATATAAATACACTAAAGTAGTTTTATTTTTAAAAATGGAATAGTGGTAAAATAATTATTGAATATCAGTGGTGAGTAAATTCTAATATGTAAGGTAATTATGTCTGGGCGATGTAGCAATTCGTCAAGAAATATCAATTTAATACCTATATTATTAATCGATTTAAGCTTACACTGAATCTTGTCTATATCAATATTACATTTATATTGCTAAATTGATTTATGTTTAGACAGCTTTTAATTTATATGTATATCATTAGTTGTGAGCGTAACATTAGCGCCATGCACAATATTTAAAGCAACTGCGAGTTACACAAACATGGACATCGATTTATCTTGATTGCTGACGTTCTAATGAAGGATAGATATTCCTAACGTAACACTGTCCTTATGAAATTTTAAATTTAGTGTTGTTGCGTGTTTGCATGACAAAGATTTTGCCGTTTGGAAAGGGACAATCCCCGCACGGCCTTGTATTGAAAAATTATGGTCCAAACTTTACGAAATTTTAAATATGGGGTTGTTTGGGTGTTATTGTGTCTAACTACACAGTTAAAAGGGGGAGGAACCCCGCAGTGCTTTATCTTTCGAAGATGCGATTCTAACTTTACAAAATCTTAAATTTGGAGTTGGTTGGGTGTTAGTATGACGAAAATTGCACTGTTGGAAAGAAGGAGGGTCTGACCCTACCCTCACGGTGTTTTATTTGGAAAATTCAGCCCAAACTTCACGAAATTTGGATTTCATTGGGTGTTAGTAAGACAGAGACTGCGTCGTTGGAAAGAAGGCCGATCTGACTTTTCATGGTGCATTATTTCGAAAAATTATGGTCTGGAATTTACGAAATTTTAAATTTGGGGCTGGTCAGATGTTAGTGTGACAAACACTACACCGTTAAAATGGAGAGAGTTTTACCATCCATCGTGTCTCATCTCAGAATATCACCGTTCTAGCTTTTTGTAAATTTTAAACTCCTTATTGTTATTTATGCCAACGCATCTTGCTTTTCGTTTCAAACATAACAAGCATTTTTACAAATTGAAGTAAAACATTTTTGTAAAAGTATTTTTATAAAATATTTTTTATTTAAACATACTAATATAATATTATATGCAATAAAGTAAAAACATTCCTAAAATAGTAAGAAACCACCACCCAAGTGGCATTGGCGTTTCAAAGTATTAATTACAAAACTTTGGATAAACACCATAAAATGCAATAAACTCACAACAATTATTTTGGGTCGAAAGAACACACGACCCTTTGTCAGGAGAACAATGTAGGCACAAATGCTGCAATCAAAGTGGCAACGCACTTGACCCGAAACAATTATTGCGAGGTTATTGCATTTTGTGGTGTCGATTCAAAGTTTTGTAATTAATTACAAAATGCCAGTGAATTTTTTAATATCAATATATCGTTAAATCGCGATACGAAGCTTGTTATATATCACGATGTAAGATTTTTAACATCGATGATTGCTAGTGTTCACTAAAGTTTTAACAACTGTCTCCAGTAAATATTCAAGTTGAGGGTATTTATCGAGAGTTCACTTCAATGTTCATAGAAATTTTCAGTGTGCAGCTGTATTACAGAGAAGTGAATTTTTCAATATACTTTTTTGGTGAAGGATGATTTTTTGAAGGTGGCTTTTCTCAAGGCCGTACCTGATACAAGACATTTTATTTCGTTACAGGTTTCTTTTCTTTCTAAAGTTAATTGCGCAAAAGTGTATCAAAGTGATATCGAAATATTTCTAGATTAACCTTTGTATTATTGTTATAATTGTCTGTTCTTTTAATTAAACATAAATGAAAACTGAAAATTATTTTCGAATTTATTGTTATCATTTAATAAATTTAACCCAAAGATTATCTGAAGAGTCAAATTTACTATGGTATATTTTAAACTACATTTTCAATAAAGTTATCTGAACTAATTCAGTTTATTTAAAATTTAAGTATGATACAAAGATTCAGTCTTAACAATAAATAAGGGAATGTCTCCTGTTGTGGGCACAGTTCATAATTTTCGCGTATAACTTTTGATAGAGTAGATATTATGCAAACATATGCATATCAATGGAAAGCTACAACACTTAGCTAACGTTTGATGAAGTAACTGTATTGATTCTGTCAAATACAAAAAAATTATTACTAATTTTGTAAAGTGGTAATTTTTGGCAAAAAAAAAAAAAAAAAAAAAAAAAAAATATGTATCCAGTTATGGGCACACTTCAAAAATTCCACACATGAAAAACAACCATAAATACAGAAAACGACAAAATTTATTCATTTTATAAAGATTCAGTGGCGAAGTAATAACAGAAACTGTCATTTTTCCAATTTCATTCGTCATCATCTTCACCCTCCAAATGAGAAGTGCAATGCTTGCAAGTAAAATAATTTGCATGTATATAAACACCATAAAACGCAAAAACTCACAACGGTTTTTTCAGGTCGAAACAAAACCTTGATTTATTTTCAGGTGAACAAAGTAGGCACATTGCTACTTTTTAATAGGGAGGCACTCGGGACTACTTAGTTCACCTCACAAAGAGCCGTGTTTTCCTTCAGCCCGAAAGGATTGTGTGCATTACCTTTTTGTCTGACTGACGAAAGGATCATGTTTTCTTTCAACATTAAACAACTGTTGCGAGCTCTTGTATTTTATGATGTGTATTTAAAATTTTGTATAGTCAGTAGCAAAATTATTGAAGCACACTTTTCAAATCAAATCAACACAAATATATATATATATAGTTTAATCGCTAATTTTTATCTGCCTACTTTTATATAAACAGTATAAGACTAAGATCACGACTCGACAAATACTTACTTAACAAAACAGTATTAGGTACCCATATTTTAAGTTGGAATTATTGCTAGGGCTTCAATGATTTTGCTGCCAACTGTACTTAATAATCATTAAAATGCAGAACCGAAAAATCATTAAAATACAGAAAATTGTTAATTATGCAGTGGACTCTATATTAATTGTTTCAGTGTTTTATTAATTGATTTTAATAGTTACAAATTCCTGTAAAATATATTTGCTCTCATATAATTTCAACCAAGATTTTTTTAATGTATCTGAAAGTAAACAGAAGTTATTTAAGCATATTGGAGCCGCACATTTTCAAAGTAATTAAATTTACCATTATCATTTAATCAGAACAAAGATATTGTTGGAATTTTTTATTCAAATGTTGAAAACATTCTTTTATCGTTATTAAAAAGAGTAAAATTGGCAATATCAGTAGATTTATTTATTTATTTATTTTTTATTTATTTATTTATTTATTTATTTATTTTTTTTTATTTTTTTTTTTTTTTTGAAGCAATTATTATTTGAAGCAATTTCCTCTCGTGAAAAAAAAAAAGTTTATATATCATGAACTCATACTATATTATTAAATTTTGCTTCTTAATATGTTCAAATATAATGTATGCATATATATATATATATATATATATAAAGAGAGAGAGAGAGATTAGTAAGGGTATATGATACTTTCGTAGTGAGGAAATTTCGGTCCCACTAATTTTTTGATATCTTTTAAATATATGAGTGTTTTAGTATGATAGCATAAATTTTTGATTGATATTACATCATTTTCCAACTTTGGTGAAAATGATGTAAGAATAAGACACACAGAATAGATTTTTTTTTTTTTTTTTTTCGTATCGATTTTTGAATAATAAAGTTTATCTGTTATCACTAAAGATCTAACCATTGTTACTTTATCCAAGTCCCCAAAATTTCAGTTTAAATAAAATACAAGGTTTTTAATATAAAACACTGTAATGCGGCTCTTAAGTATCACATTCAAATTTAGATAGCTCGAATACAAATTTTGCAGGAAATCGAAGCTTTATCCAAACACATCCTATATGTTAGAATTTAAAAATAAAAGAAGATACAAAGAACCTAAATAGTGATATGGGGATTTAATTTGTAGAAATAAGCGAAACTTCAGTCATTTTCTTTTCTGTCAATCAGGATAAATTTGTCAAATACATAAAATAGTCATATATCACATAGAATTGGAAACGTATTTTTCTTCCATTATAAACTCTTACAATATTGTTTAAATGAATTTCGTGCAAAAGCGATCCTCCCCCCCCCCCCTTTTTTTTTTCTTTTTCAAATGCGCTAAAACAAAACAGTGAAATTCCTTTTTACTGTCTGTGGAAGAAAATGTGTGAAAAATAAAAAAAAAACCCCAATGTGTTACTAAGATTTCAATGTGTGAATTATTTTTGGGCATAGGGACATTTATATACTAAAAATAAGAAAAAATAAGAAATGAAAGAAAAAATGAACTAAAAAGATAAAAAACTGTGCATCAACATTTCTAAACCTTGATACTCTCAATGCGCACATTTGATTAAATAATGGAACTTACATTTTTTTCAATTTTAAAATAAAATAATTATAATTCAAAGAAAAATAATTTATGTACATATATACATTGATAACATAATTGAATATCACGAAGAAACAAACATGTATTTTATTAATATTTTAAATATAAAATAGGTTTTGAAATAAATTCCTCTTAGATAAATAATAAAAATATATAAAATATATTACATATTTAAATATATTAAATTTTATATAAAAAAAAAAAAATAGAACAAAATACCTTCAATCTCAATGGCTAGGGAGCCATCGTAATGTCGAAAGTTTTTACATTTACCTACTATAATATATTCTAAGAGCACTTCAATTTTCCCGCATTGACAAATATGCTACCATACCTGGGAGAAAGGATAGATCTTTTAATTACTCCGAGTACCATACTAGAAACTCATACATATATATATATATATATATATATATATATATATATATATATATATAAAATATAGCAAAAAATTAGCAAGATCAAAATGTCTCGGGACCAGAATAGCCAGGGATAAAAAAAATTTCGTTGCAAGAAAAGCAGGACTAAAATGGCCTGCTTCGAGTAAATATATGTACATAAATTTCAAGTTATATTATAGGCAGACTCGGATAAAATTTAAAACCTTTCTGTAAATATAAATACAAGGTTAAAAGATTTAATGCATATCAGATTAATAATTCATTTTTAGTATTGTACTTATGAGCTGATAATCATAATTTTTTTTACTGTTTTATAGTTGTTTTATGATTAAAAATATTTTTAAAATACACATTTTCTGCTTTTATACAAATTTTCCTCACGATCCCACCGGAAAATATAATTATATGTATATGGTTTATGCTTTTATAAACTGCAGCCCGCCTGTGTAAAATACACTTCCATCGCGGCCCATCAAGAATTTTGGGTTGGACTGGCCGGATTTGTTTCTGAATTTTACAGCTTATCTGCAATATTAAAAGTTTTTATATGGTCCTATTTATTTACAAAATAATACTGAGTGCATGTACTATACTTTACAACTAGAAATAATTAAAATTATTTTCACAGTGGTTACATAAGAATTTTGTAAAAAAATTTCCGCGGGATTCAGTGATTTTACAAAGTAAAATATCCATCGTCCCAAAGGTCTTTTTCTCTTTCAAAATCGAAAACAATAAGTCAAATTAAAGTTTTAGAATTTATTGAGTAATCTACTATAATGTGTAAATCCATACTTTTATTTTTCTTTCTGTACTCAACAATTAAAAATAATAAGTACTTTTCATTTAATCATAATATATATAATATATATAAGATAATAATAATAGCTTTTTACCACAAATATTTGTAACCTGTCAAGTTTTCTAAAATAAAATTCCCCCCCTCCACAAACACACAAAAAAAAGTTTAAAATTAATAATAAATTCAAATGCATTACTGCAATGCTACTGACATAAGAAAATCATACACCATGCAGTGATACAACCAGTACCCAGTACTGATCGCTTATACACTCCTTCTCATATTTATAAGGACACTTTATATTTTTAAATAACTGATGTAAAAATAATTGTGAACAAGATTATACTAAGTGCACTTAATATATCTAGTATTCTAAAAGCCAAACTGTTATAATTTTTTTTAATATGAAACAAAATTAATAAAAAATAATGCAAAATGTGTTTTTCTCCACGATTTTAGATGTTCATAATTATAGGGACAAAACAGATTTTTTCGCTTTATTTAACTTACTAGCGGATAAATTACAGTTGACATGCGAATTTGTTAACTACTGGGCTAGATTAATCCATATATAAGCCTTCAATTTTTTCTTGAACAGTCATTACTGATAATTCCTCGAAAAAAAAAGAACGTTCAAGTAGTGAAGTGTGATAAATGTGCTTTTTAAGTGGAAGGATAATTTCAATCCACCGAATTTCTAATGCAATTCGAAGATCTAAAATTGCTGAAGGAAATGTGATCAAACATTGAACTGCTGGTTCGATAGGAGAGAGATCTGATGCAAAATCAGAGTTGTTTTACAGAGATCGAAGACTCATAATTCCTCTTACTGTTCTACTCATAATGACTGCTGCTGAATTTGCTCGTAATTTTTAACGAATTGTTAGGGTCTACATTTATGCATTTTTAAAATAATTAATAATATGTTAAAATGAATAAAAAATCTGTAATAATCAATCAGCATTTTATGGGGGAAAGAATGTCTGTATTAAAGTTGAATAAAGACAACATTAAATGGTAAAATGTTGCATTTTCGGATGAAAAACGTTTTATTCTTGATTAACCAAATGGTTTTAAGAGTTACTGGCACGATCTGAAGATAGCGAAAGACAGAACAGATTTTTTAAAGGCAGATATGAATCGGGCATCTTAAAGGTGGATCTATGGTGCTCCGGGGAGCTGCTTCTACTGAAAGCAGAATGAATTTAGTAATTTTTTCTATTATTATGAACATCAAGAGATTATCCGCAAATTTTAAAAGTGGAATTATCGGATTTTTGTCATTTTGGGGGGTAATAATATTTTTTTCAAAAAGACTTACATTTTTGCTCTACTTTTAGAGCAATAGGAAATAGTTTGAAGACAGAAACTTCTGTATTATTGCCTTTCCCATGGCCTAAAAGTTGAAAAAACCTTAAATTGTGATATTAGAAAAGTGTATGCAAGTGGAAAGCAATTTTAAATAGTTTAAATGTATTAAGAATATCATATATGCTATACGAAATGGTATTGAAACTGAATATTAAAAAAAAAAAATGTATATATATATATATATATATATATATATATACCAGAGAGAATGTCTGACTGTTTAGCCTTAAAAAGAGATCCCATAAAATATTAATTTAAAAAATAACTGAAACAAATTACTAAAATTCGAGCTGTCCTTATAATTTTGAACACCTGAAAAATAATCTTTTTACCATATTTAAAGTTTTTTCAGATAGAAAAACGATAAAACTTTTTAAATATAGTCTATTAATGAAATTAGATTTAATTAAAAATATATTTGTTTAAATAATAGTGTTCAGTGTTTAGTTAATATAGAAAAACGGGTGTCCTTATAATTATGAGAAGGAGTGTATTTATTTAATCTGTGCATCAGGTAATCCTAACCCGCAGATATAAGATATTGCACTATACATTGCATGTCAAGCGATTTGATGCCACCTGATGGTGCTGGTGAGTTTATATTTTCTAAATATGCCACTCGAACGGGAAAAACCGAAGACTTTGCTGTTTCTCCTGGGTCTATGTTTCTTCATTCAATGCCCCAAAAATCCGATCGTGCGTCTAAAAATGGATTTATTTATTTATTTAAACACCAAATTAAATTTCGCAACATGTAATTGCTATTATATTATAGTCGATCAGGTAGATCAAATAAAAAAAAAAAAAAAATACATGATGGTGAATATTGTCTATAGTATGTTAGTGTTATTTAATGTAATCGATATTTAAACATAAAAAAAAAAAATATATTTTTTCCAACCGCAGTGGATTAGAAAGACCCCCACGGAGGGCATTCCCCCTCTAGGCCTAGGACACATCAGGAGTCAATCGGCCTTAAATCCTACAACCAACCAACCAACCAACCGCAGTGGAGGGGAAAAAACAGATTTTACATAATTTTAATGGAGGAAATGAGAGATTTCGTTTTGTTGAGGGGGAAAGAAAAATCTATTCAATACATTTTCTTCTAAATAAAAAAGCCTAACATAATTGCGATATATTTGTTTTAAAGTTATTCGGGAAAAACAAATAGATTCAACAAGTTCAATAATATAGTCTAAAAATAATTAAATAACAGAGAAATATTGAGAGTAGGATAGAAGTGTACTTACTTCTATTGCTACAATGGTTCTAAAATCTAATAAAATAAGTTTATTAAGAACATTAACCCATTTGTTGTACAGTCACCCCCCCCCCTTTCCAAAAAAAAAAAAAAAAAAAAAAACGCCACCCCCACCTAATTTCGCCATAAATTAACGTAGAAACATGCGGCTGGTACCTATCGATCTGTAATAACGTCTAGTTTTTAATGGTGTAGTTAGATTTTGCTTAAGGGGTTATCTACATATTAAAACTGTATAAACTTCATTTCTTCAACGAGGACCCCTAATTTTGACCTCATACTCAGATTTGTGAGATCAAGGCAGTTCGGAAAACCTACCTATTTATATACTTAAAATCAATTCTAAACAGAGTTACACGTGAAAATCTGTTAGGGGACCGTCTATACATTTAGAAAATATAAATCATGATCTACCACCCAATATACATTATTTATTAAATATCACACCGGAAAAAGTTCAGATATGTTAGTTATAAAAAATATATATATATATATCTAATTCGGAGAACTTTCTATGTTAATTTATGAATTAAAATATTTTTATTGGTTTCTATTTATTAAACATTGAATAGTTAAATATATCACTTCACACGAAGAAAATTAAATAGCTTGAATCATATGAACCTTACAATGTTGAATTACAAAAATCTAGATACCAAGCTAAAAGAACAATAGAAATAATGATAATAATATCAATAGCGGAGGAAGAAAGAAAATAAAAAGTGTTTAATATTTAATAAAAAGAATTATCTACTTCTTGTTGGGTATATTTTTATTGTATACAGTAAGCCCCGCATGAAAGTGTTACATTTAATCTTAGTTATGTTTTACATTTAATCTTAGGTGTACAAACCAACAATAGATAATATACAAAAATATAAATAACAAGATTTAAACTAAAATCTGAGAAAGAATATTTAACATTTTCGTGACTGCTGACGTAGTTTCACGTCATTTGGAAATATGTAACTTCTCCAGTGGGCGTTTCATCCACAATCCGTGTTTTACGATATTTCTTAAGAATATTCCTTATATTCATATTTATATAAACAAAGTAATATGAATACAAATACTTTCACTAGAAAGAGTATAATTATTATGTATATTCATATGAAAATAAATATGGTTATAGAAAAAACAGTTTCCTATTGCCTAGAACGAATATTCCCCGTTCTGCAGCCGTCTACTGTACTTGAATTCTTATTTTGAGATGCGTAAAATCTATATCTTTAAAAGTAATAAGACATATTACATTGTTTTCCCATAATAAATGTGAATTTTACGCCGTGATTAAAATAATCGAAATTAAAAAGTATTGCGCTTTGTTTCAATAATATATTTAATGAAAAAAAAATCTTCCACTGTTTGATTTTGTATTAAAAAACATTAAATAAAAATTTAATATTATGTTACGTCATGCGATAAAATTTAAATAACACAAAGTTTGCAAACGTACAGTAAACAAATGCGAAAATGTCATAACAAATTTAAAACAGAAAATTCTTCTGAAAAAATCTTATAAAAATTATTAAATGTTAATTATAATAATTAAAAAAAAAAAAGAAAGAAATGCGTATTCCTCTTTCAAACGATAATCCTCGCCTTACCGCGTTTCCTAAATTATGATATTTAAATTGAGGTGTACGAACCCTGCAATATTCAAGAAAAAATAAGAGGGACAACTGACTTAAAATAGAATTTTAGCAGTGAGAAACTGGGAAAAGTTATGTAACACTTAAGAAGAAAGACTTGACATTTCAGGATCGGGTATATTCATAGCTGCCAATATTTAAATTTATTCCGGAGTACTTTTTGCCCCGCCTTTATTGCGCACCACTTTCTTTGTAGAAAAAGTTTCTTTAATACATAATTTCGATAAAATAAGACAAAATACTTTTAACAAATAAGTGGCACGAATTAGAGGCGGGGCTAAAATTACTCCGGAATAAATTAAAATATTGGCAGCAACGAAAGCCACACCTTTACACAATTTTCTAAAACTTTACATTATAGAACAAATTTTTTCTACATATTTGCAATTAAATCATTTAAATTTTGTCTTCAGCATTCGATGTATTAAATGCCATTGACATTTATGCGTTCCACTGTTATACATAGAGTCAAATACGAATATGCAAACTAGTTTTTTTAATATTGTTTCTGCAATATGGAGGCAGGGCTTCACTTTTTTATGGAATTCTTTCACAATCTCTCGTCTGCATTGCGATAATTTTATAAAAATTAGCCAGTTTGTATGATACACGTCGAAATGTTGCTTAGAAAGCAATTAGAATAACAGAAATATAAATTAAAATTGTTTTTCGTCAAAATATATACAGATATTTACTTACAGATGATACAAATTATGACAGGTGACGGCCCCCTAAACGCAGTAAAAAATGAAATATCACTGTAACTCATAAAATAATGTTAGGAGCGAGATGTAAATTTGGAAACCCATGTTTTTGACGATGCCCGTTCTATTCATGCAAAAATTAACATAGGTCATAATTCATAATTTTTTCAAATATGAAATTATTAATTATTTTCCTAATTCAAAAAATGTTTTTTTTATCAAAAATATTCATGTAATATTTTTGGGTCACTTCATTTTATCGTATAAAAAAGCAGAATTTGATTATCATAATTATTTTGGAAGATATGAATTAATGTTTGTCATATTCATTTAACATTAGCATCCTCATATTTTAACAGCTTATAAACTCTATGAAAAATTGAGCAAAATATATAAACTATATACGATTTTCCGCGATGATTTGATCCAAAGAATTCAAATAAATTATAAAAAATTGGGGTAACCATTGAAAAAAATGATATTGATGCCAGTTTTAATATGTAGACGACCCCTTAAGCAAAATATAACTATACCATTATAATCTAGACGTTATTACAAAACGATTGGTACCAATCACATGTTTCTACGACAACTTCTGGCGAAATTAGGTGGGGTGATGGCGTTTTTTTTTTGGGGGGGGGGGTGACTGTACATTGAGAAAGCTTCAGTGTTGACCTTAGAGGAGAGATAACCCTAGAGAGAGCATCCCCGAACGAAATCTTCTGCCAACATCGAAACCACGTGACTGAGGGACACCGTATTCGGACAGGGGAGTGTTTTACATGTATTTGAATGGGGATATCTGCTATGCTACCGAAGAAATGGTGAAATACTTCGTTGCATTTGGTTCTAGAGAAAAATTTCTCAATGGAGAACCTATAATAGGGTGGTTCGAAAAAAACTTTTTTTTTAATTTCAGATCGCTACAGTGCACAAAAGTTGCCATTGGCAAAGACATGAAAAAAGCACTAATTATTATTTTTTTTATTAATTTGTCTTCCGGTTGCGCAATGCCATCGAGTTTAAGAAAAAATTGTGAAAAACCTTAATTTTTCATATTTTTTTAAGCACGCCATATGGTTTTATTTGCGTTCCTATCCCATGAATTAACTACTAAAAGTATGTGAAATCAATATATATGCACTTATTATACATTTGTTTCATATCTTCCGGTCGTGCAACATAGTACAAAATGAGTAAATTTAGTAGTTTTTGCAAAATTTCAAAGTTTGACTGTTTAGTACATTTTAATCATATGACTTTTAGAGATGCTATAGTTTAATTCTAATACAATAATATATTTAAAATCCAAGCATATAAGATAAACGAGGCTATAAGATAGGCGTGGCGTACGTGACGAATGCAAGCGATGCGCGCGCAGCGCAAACAGTCGCAGTCATTATCGTTTCCCGCTATTTCCTTCAGTCTGCTCATGCCGCTACCTCGAATCAGTACTACATTGTGTTCTACTTAAGTCCTTATTTTTCTGTCTACTTTTGCGTTCAGTGTTTGTACTTGAATACGACAGTTATTGATACAATGGATGTGCCAAAGAAAGTTGGTATAGGTACAATAACTAAAAAAGATTTTTAGTGCCCTATTTTTGGTCACCCACGAGACTTGTTACACAACAAGCTTCCTACTCATGAAGATGTCCTTCGCTGCTGCTTTCAACAGAGATTCAACCTAGCTGTGACAATAAACAACAAGAGTGTATCTTTTTCAAGAGTAGCCTCAACAGTGGCAAAGAAAATTATCGGTTTATATGACAAAGCCTCAATCCCAACTGTTACGAAGTACAGAGTCATCCAGCTAATTAGTTCTTACTACGAATCATGCAGTAAACTCAGAAAGTCGTTTCATCGTGCCAAATACAAACCAGCATTCAAACTTAGACTTGACAATTTCAAGAAGAAAGGATGCTCCTTTTTTGATATCGCGGCGTGTAAATGTGTAATATTTGCTAATGTCTGTTCATGTAAGAAATCTCCAGATACATGTGTATGTCCTCTAAGTGTGAGCTGCATTTGTGAAAGAAAAAAAAAATGCGCCTTTGGAATTAAAGTTTATGTACTTGCACATTTACACGCCGCGACATCAAAAAGAGAGCATCCTTTCTCCTTGAAATTGTGAAGTTTAAGTTTGAATGCTGGTTTATTTTTGTCACGATGAAACAACTTTTTGAGTTTACTGTATGATTCGTAGTAAGAACTAATTATCTAGATGACTTTGTAACAGTTGGGATCGAGGCTTTGTCATATAAATCGATAATTTTCTTTGCTACTTTTGAGGCTACTCTTGAATAAGATACACTCTTGTTGTTTACTGTCACAGCTAGGTTGAATCTCTGTTGAAAGCAGCAGCGAAGGACATTTTCATGCGTAGGAAGCTTGTTGTGCAACAAGTCTCGTGGGTGACCAAAAAAGGGCACTCAAAATCTTTTCTAGTCATTGTACCTATGCCAACTTTCATTGTTACATCCATTGTATCAATAACTGCCGTATTCAAGTACAAACACTGAACGCAGAAGTAGAATATGGACTTAAGCAGAACACAATCTAGAACTGACTAGATTTAGCGGCATGAGCAGACTGAAGAAAATAGCGGGAAACGATAATGGCTGCGACTGTTTGCGCTGCGCGCGAATCGCTTGCATTCGTCACGTATGCCACGCCTATCTTATAGCCACGTTTATCTTATATGCTTAGATTTTAAATATATTACTGTAATAGAATTAATCTATAGCATCTCTAAAAGTCATATGATTAAAATGTACTAAACAGTCAAACTTTAATATTTTGCAAAAACTACTAATTTTACTCATTTTGTACTATGTTGCGCGACCGGAAGATATGAAACAAATGTTTAAAAAGTGCATACATATTGATTTTACATACTTTTAGTAGTTAATTCATGGTATAGGAATGCAATTAAAACCATCTGGAAAAATTAAGGTTTTTCACATTTTTTTGCTAACTTCGATGGCATTGTGCGACCGGAAGACAAATTTATTAAAAAATAATAATTAGTGCTTTTTTCATGCCTATACCAATGGCAACTTTTGTGCACTATAGCGATCTGAAATTTAAAAAAAAAGTTTTTTTCGAACCACCCTAACCTATAACCTTTCACAGTCATATCTAAACTGTATTCCTATAAAATCATAATATTAAAACAAATAGACTTTTTAATGAAGGAAATCCAAATTATTCGCATAATCATGTGTTTTATATACAGTTTTTTGAAAATTTATGGAAAAATAATTTATTATATTAATGTTTTTGAGTAGTTATATGTTTGATGTTTTCGTTTTTCATGATTTTTACTTATTATTTTCTTAAAAACTGAGAAATAATGAAAGAAATTTCAGTTACATCTTTCAATCCAGATTTGTCGCGATTTGGCGAAATATTTAAATGTCTAATAAGTTTGATGCATAATTGTATTTTTGTGTTTTACGTCATTTTGCGGTGTTTGAAAAATAAATTATTGTATTGTTTGCAAAAAGCATAAAGAAATATATTTTATTTTTTATTTACAAATTAGAATTCTTTTTTCCCCCATATGTACTTTATTATGAATTTAGAGATTTTTGCGTATTGACGATCTGTTTGCATTTATAATGTTAGATTGAGAGAATAAAATTTGTCTTTTTATTTCTTACAAGGCAAAATTTAATCCCATATAAAATTAACAAATTGTTTCATATAAGAATTTTTATTTAAAAAATATTTTATTATTATAATTTATAAATATTATAATTTATAATTTCTTTACTTTGCTTTTCTGTGCTCTGTAGAATATAGTGTATTTATTTATTTATGATTCATTTTTTCTTCTTCTTTATTCAAAGGATTTGAAATGATAAGATTTATAAAAAATTTCGTCTCCGGTTTTCAATGAATTTACAGTTTTGAGGTGATCTATACACGTTTGGAGCTTTTTTAGAAAATATCCACCTCTCTCCTGTCTCTTCTGTGTGTGGGGGAGAGAGAGACCAAAAATTTGTGGCTTCTCTATATCAAGAACTAATGCACTAATTTACTTTTTTTTTTTTCAATCTTGAATTTAGTACCTATCAACTTCTTGTGAAAATCGCCCAATAAGTGGCACTGCTGTACAGCGATTTCTCTAATTTACGGGAATGCTGTGTCTCTGCTTCTGTTCCGTAAAATTACACAAAACTTGGTATGCGAGAGGATAATTACAGAAATTATGTCAACTTGAATACATATTGTTCGACAGGTGGCGCTGGTATGATGCAGCTTTTCTCCCTTGTGCAGAAAGGCTATATCTCAGCTTTTATAAGAAAAATGCTTTTTTATGATAAATGCATCGGAAACGTGTGTAATATCTTGTTCATGCATTTATTTATTTTATTATAATTATTTCTCATGGTGTATTTAAATTCGACCTTTTAAATTTTTTCCCTCTGATATACATTTATTTATTTACTTTTTTTTTTTCTTTGTGGTTGTCTACTGCAAAACGATTATAAGGCATTGTTGATGTCTGAAACAAATTATCCTCTACCTTTTGTCCTAATGACAAAAAGTAAACATTTTTTCATTCAAAGAAGGGTATATTATTCAAAATGCAACAATACATTTCTTAGGATTTAAGCGTAACAAAGAATATTTTAAATAATTCAAAAATTAATGGCCCTTAAACTACATTATTATTATTTTTTAAACCTTCATAAATGTACTCAATGTACAATGTACCTTGTATGTTATTTTCATTTAGCTTTCCTAAAGATAAAAACAGATGGAAATTACAGGAAGGTAAGATTTTAAGAGAAAAGGTTTTAAAGGCATTGACCATTCCCGTTTATGTTCAAAAAATTTCTTGCCAGATAATTTTCATAAAAATAGATTTGGAAGCACTTGGTTAAAAACGGATGCAGTACTAACTGTATTTAAATTTCCAGAGAATTGTCCCTATTTACATTTGTTATAAAAATCAGATAGTCATTTTCACGTTTAATGACGGCTCGAATTAACATTTAAAAATTATTTATAACTAATATTTCGAACTATTCAAGTGACCCTAGCAAAATTATATTTGTAGCAGGTAAAATAATGGAGACAAATGTTCTGTAATTTCGACAAGGTAAAAGATTTCTACCGGCGAGCTGTAGCCAAATGTGGTTGCCTCCCTGTCACGTGACTAAGGTGAAAATCATTCAATGTTGACCTAAACTTTTCAACCCCATTTTTCCCTGCATGCGCTCTCTATCAGTATCTCTCCTCTAAGGTGTTGACCGGCATTTCAACATTTATGAGAGATAGGTAAAAAGAAGTTAAACAATAATTATATGAGTGCGAAGTATTAAGGAATTTGATTTTTACTTCTTTATAGACTATGGAAACTAATAAAGTAAATTTAAAAAGAATATTGACAATCGTGTTGCAATTTGTAGATGGAGAAAGATTGGGAAACAAAAAAGTCCCGCAGAGAATTTGATTGCCGCTCGCTGGCTGAATTTAACAAGAGATTCGGGGGTGGGGGTAATTGCATGAATAAGAAATATTGAAAGACATTACTTCTTTACACCTTCTGGAATCTCATAAAGCCAGATATAAGAGAATACTGACATTTATACTATGGATGGATAAAGGTTATAAATGAAAACCTGTCATACAACATTTAATCGACAATTGTTTTTTTTCGACGTATGTTTTTTTTTTTTTTTTTTTTTTTTTTTAATTTATTTAAGCGAAAGATAATAATTAAAAATTGAAACCTGGAATATTAACTTAAATATCGGAAAACATTCGTCAAAATTAAAAAACAGAAACCTCGCCCCATCTTTTTACGAAATGCAAAATAAATAGTCTAAAATTAACGTTTTTAAATCTGATTTTAAGAAATTATTAGAAAAATGGGAAAAATACACATTTAAACGTAAAAAAGGGAGATACGGCTTGAAAAATCTTCCATGAAAAATGGGAGTTGGCAAGTCTGCAACGACCACACAGAAACAATGTTTTGATGTTACATAAAGCATTTTTCCGAGATAATTCTTTCAAGTACATTCAATACACATGGCTTTTTTCTGTGCGTAAATACGTAAATGGTTTTTGAGGTATTTCTTTTGAGAAAACGAACAGAGAAAATTTCACACATATATAGTGTTAAATTAAATCAATCAGAGTCCGATGTTCATGGATATAAGATGAAGTTTAATAATGAAAAACGTGCAGAAATTGCACTCACGTACATCACGCTAGAGCGTCAGCGTACCCAAGAAACGACAACAAACAAAAGTGTTGCCAAAACATATATATAAGACAGGTGACACGCAAGCGCGCCCCATCATCGACTGACCCAGATACGAGGGTATCCATGCAGTCCCGAGAAAAAAAAAAAAAAAAAAAAAAAAAGAAAACTTACAGTTATGGTTACATATATGGTAGAAATGAATGACAGTTTAAATGTGATACAAAATAACAGTGATTACATCAAATATAAAACAGTTACTGTGATTAACTCTCAATACCCACCCTTAATCACATATTAGACCACAATGATTAATTAGTTTACATAATCTAGGTTTTGGTAAGCTTTTTGTAAATAAGTCTGCCAGCTGATCTTCAGTAGCTATGTATTCAACACTAATAGAATTTAATTTTATAATTTCCCTGATATACTTTAGCTTAATGTCTAGGTGCTTTAATCTAGCACAATGATTTTCATTACAAAAAGCTTTTATGGCAGATTGATTATCTTCAAAAATTATCATTTTTATTTCTTTACATCCCAAAATTTCTTTTGTTAAGTTATAAACAATCACTAAAATTTGAATAGCTTTAGCTAAGGCTAAAATCTCTGCTTCAGTAGAAGACAGAGCTATGGATGTCTGCTTCTTAACATTCCAAATTATTGGACAACTGTTTAGCATTAAAATATAACCTGAAATTGATTTTCGATCACGTAAATCAGCCCCCCAATCAGCATCAACATACAGAGAAATGACAATATCATCACTACTACACTTAGGAAAAAATAATTTTAGCTCAAGAGTCCCTTTGAGATAACATAACACTCTTTTCAGACCAGTCCAAGCAGCAACTGTAGGTTGCTCTTGCAATTGACCAAAACAGTTTACAGAGTACAAAATATCTGGTCTAGTTGTCATTGCTAAATATAATAAAGTACCAACAAGTTCACGATAGGGACC
Source organism: Salticus scenicus (assembly GCA_963930645.1). Taxonomy (NCBI): domain Eukaryota; kingdom Metazoa; phylum Arthropoda; class Arachnida; order Araneae; family Salticidae; genus Salticus; species Salticus scenicus. Next base: position 245,301,213 of record OZ005660.1, read on the forward strand.
TTCAAAATGTTCACCATTGTCAAAGTTTGATGCAGTTGCTTTTGGTACAAGTGGTGTATCACAGGGCTTACTATCAGCCATCTTAAGTTTTTCTAAAATTTTCAACACATAAGATTTTTGACTTAAACAAAGATGGTTACTGGATTGTTCAAAACATATGCCCAAAAATTCACTGGCAATTTCAGATCTTGACATCTCAAATTTTTGCTGAAGAAGCTGAATTACCACTTTAACTTCTGATATGTCAGAACCAGAAATCAGCAAATCATCGACGTACAAAACAACTATCATTTCACTGTGATCTGACCTTTTTACAAATACACATGGCTCATTATTGAGTTGTTGAAATTTCAGATGAATTATGAAGTCTGTAAATTTCTCGAACCACTGCCTTGGTGCATGTTTCAGTCCATATAGACTTTTTAAGTTTGCACACTCTACCACTGTTATCACTATATCCCATGGGTTGTTCCATAAAGATATTTTCATTAAGTTCACCATTTAGGAAAGCAGTTTTAACATCAAGTGCAAACATTTTTAGTTCTTTATGAATGATGATGGCAAGTACAAGTCTGAGAGAGGATGTACTAATAACAGGAGCATAAGTTTCAAAGAAATCAACACCTGCTTTCTGTTCAAAGCCTCTTGCAACCAGTCTTGCCTTAAAGACACCATTTTGTTTAATTCTAAACACCCATTTGCAGGATATTGTTTTCTCATTTTCTGGTAACTCCACAAGTTCCCACACTTTGTTTTGATTCAAAGATTTCATTTCTTGATTCATAGCATTTCGCCATAAATTCTGCTCATTAACTGGTAATTTCTCTAAATCTTCAAACAAAATTGGATCAGGATTTGCTACAAGTGCACTGTATAGGTAGTAGTCATTTAGTCTAGCAGGTGGCTTTGTGCTTCTTCTTGAACTTCTGGTTTCATTTTCTTCAGGATTATTAGATTCAGCATCATTCGATTCAAGCAAAACTTCAGGTTGAGAATTAATGTCTAATGGAACATTTTCTTGACTTGTATCAGATATAGAAATTATTTTCTTTTCTTCGTTAAACTTAACATTGCGAGAATTTGTAACTCTATTTGTTTCAGGGTCCAACAAACGGTAACCCATGCTTGAGTAGCCAACAAAAATCATTTTTCTTGATTTGGGATCCAACTTCTTCCTCAGGTTGTCTGAAATTCTCATGTATGCATCACATCCAAATACCTTTATTAAATTTAAGTCAGGAGGTTTTCCATACTTCAGCGCAAATGGCATGCAATTATTAATACTTTGGCAGGGAATTCTATTTTTAAGATAGGCTGCAGTTTGTACAGCAAAGCCCCAGAAACTTTTTGGTAACTGTGCTTCATACACCAATGCACGAGCTTTCTCCAACAAGTATCGATTGGCTCTTTCAGCAACACCGTTTAAACAAGCTGAGTATGGTGGAGCAGGATCTAGCAGTATACCAGTTTCCTTGCAACACTTGGCTAATTCTCCAGAGACATACTCTCCCGTATTGTCGCATCTGATTTTATACAAATTAGGATTTTGCTTTAAGAATAGCTTAAATACTGGAACTATGTCATTTTTATGCTTCAGTAAATGTACCTCACAGAATCTTGAGTGATCATCAATGATTGTTACAAAATATTTTTCACCAGAAGGTGTAGGTGGTGAAATAGGGCCACATATGTCGGTATGAACCATTCTCATAGCTGAGGTTTCTCGACTTCTGGGACCCTTTCCAGCAGGTTCATTTGATTGCTTAGCCATGACACATTCTTCACAGAAATTATCTGAAGTAGGAAGGCCCATTTGCTCTAAAACTTTATTTGATGAGTGTCCCATGCGTCTATGCCAAAGATCTGAAGAATGGTTAGCGACACTAGCTACAGCTTTAATGGGCTTAAATTCACTAACATAGTGCCCTTTATCATTAAGCTGAGCCATTACAAAGCTCTTTTTACCCTTTTGCACTAACGCTTTATCATCTTTAAATATAATACTGTAACCTGCCATTTGAATGTTCTTTACTGATATTAGTTCACCATTTAAATCAGGCACATAAAGTACATCAGTCAGAATAATTTTCTTTCCATGAAAAATTCCTGAAATTTTTCCAATTCCTTCTATTTTTAAAGTGTCATTTTTGGATGCACAGGCCACTGAACCAGAAAAACTTTTCAAATCATCAAACCACTCACTTTTACTGCACATATGTGCTGTAGCTCCAGAGTCCAACAGAAACAGATTGTCGTCAGATTCACCCATCATAAAAGTCACTGCTGCAGCTGTTTCTTTATGATCCATCTTTGATTTTACTCTACAGTCCCTTTTGTAATGCCCAGAACGGCCACAATTAAAACAAGTTACTTTACTTTTGCAGTTCTTTGCTACATGACCTTTAAATTTGCAACGATAGCAAGTTAAATTAGATTTATTCACACGAAAAGCTGCGTTGTCACTCGATCCACAATTACGTATCTGTTCACTACTTTTATCGCTTTTCAGGGCTTCTGCACTTAAGAGTCTTTGGGTAACAAAGTTCAAAGTCAGGTTCTCGCTCGGTTGATTTTCAATTGTAGCTTTAACTACATCATATTCAGGTGGAAGAGACATCATTAGATATATCAGCACATCCATATCCTGCACAGCCGCACCGGACATTCTTAAGTCATTTACAGTTCCTAGCATTTCATCAATATGTTGCTGCATACTGCAATCAGATCGTTTCTTCATAGTTGCTAATCTCTTTCTAGCCAAAATCTGACTAACAGCACTCGTTTTAGCATATTTTGTTTTTAAAGTTTTCCATATTTCACAAGCTGACTTTTCATTGGCCAGAGCAGCCGAAACCGAATCATCTAATAGAGTCAGCAATAAGGCATAAGCCTTTTTCGCGGCACGTACTTCCGCTTCTTTGGTTCTATCACATTCCTTTTCTAAATACAAATCCAGCTCTTTCGCTGCAAACACAGCTTCAACACGTCGACTCCATAGCGAGAAGTTCTTGCTGTTGAACGGTTCAACACTATATTTTGAATATTCACTTGCCATTTCACACGTGACAAACACACTACGAAAAACTAATCAAAATATATACTTCATTGGCTTGTTAAACTTCTGTTAGAGCATCGAACCACGCTCTGCTGTTAAATTAAATCAATCAGAGTCCGATGTTCATGGATATAAGATGAAGTTTAAAATAATGAAAAACGTGCAGAAATTGCACTCACGTACATCACGCTAGAGCGTCAGCGTACCCAAGAAACGACAACAAACAAAAGTGTTGCCAAAACATATATATAAAGAAAACTTACAGTTATGGAGCGTGTTCAGTAGAGCGCCCGAGATGGATCAATGCGACCGGGCGATAACGTCACTGATCCTGGACCGGTCTTGGATCGGGCCAGGAATCTACTGAACGCTTTGGAACAATTTTGACGTGATAGGAGCAGCGCCATCTATCTAATTTGACCTGTATTAGCAAGTTATATATTGTATTTCTGTTGTTTATTTTGTCTGGACTTTTAATACGTAATTCCATAAAATGCTAAACTATATTACGTTTTTTCTTAAAAAAAAAAAAAAAAAAAAAAAAAGAAAGAAAGATCTTTTATGTAATAACAGTTTTACTTCTTTCTTATTAATGTAGAATTCTGTACTCTGCTAACAAAAAATAAGAAGCTATTAATTGATTGTACTGATAAATTACTAATATACATTACTTTGGTTATGATTTTTCTAAATTCACGTATAAATTTTAATCATGAAAATGTTAAGAATATTACGTTACATTTATTTTTAAAGGAACAGAGTAGATTTATCTTAAGTGAGCACTTAAAACACCATTCTTTCTCTTCGAATTTTATTATGAACAGAAATGTACAACAAAAACGTTTTTGAAAAATAAATAAATAAATAAATTATATAAAATATGAAATATGCTGTTCAGTTAATATAATGGATTTATATAAAAAATAATCTTATTTTCTTCTTCAATTTATGAATCAATACAAAGAGCTTTTTCTCTTATTACCAACTGAATATTAAAATAAACTAGCAATGTAAACAACACTGCATAATTTTATAGCTACTTTTTTTACAGTCTGTTTTGTTTATTAAATTTAATAATTGACATCTTAAACTTATTTTTACCTAAATTAAAAATATGTGGAAGGATTTTAATTTATTTACTTATAGTTAACTTATTGTTTTAAAGGTAAAAAATACAAACTTTTCTATTTGTAAACAAAAAACAATCGCATGAATGAAAAGCTTTGTCTGAAAGAAAAAAGAAATGTAATTTTTCCCAGCTTATTTTTATATATTAAATTAACAAAATACGATAGCGTCCGAATTAAAAAAATATGTTTTTTTGTTTCAATTAAAATTGTGTAAATTTTTGTTTTAATTTTATGTTTGAATGTTACGTTCATCAATAAAAAAAATTACGTATCGAAAATCGTTATTACGTAAAAAATCTTTTTTACACAATAAATAAATAAACATAATATAGTTTAGCATTTTATGGAATTACTTACCTTATTTTCTACAGCACAAACAATGCATATAAATAGGTACATCTGTATTAATCCTCAGCTAATCAAACAAATAAACAATCATTGTCAAAAAAAGATGTTCATTGTTCAGGTTTTCACTGCGTAATGTCAATAAGAGCCTGATTTTCAACCTATTGCGCATTTGATCCATCACGTGACCCAATGGATCAAGAAATTTTTCTGGGCTTTCTGATCCACGACCGGTCGAGATCGGTCCATTCCACTGAACGGCGTGACTCTGGATCGGTCGACACCACTGAACGCTTTGGCTCGGAATCTTTCGACCGGTCGTGGATCGGGCGCTCTACTGAACACGCCCATGGTTACATATATGGTAGAAATGAATGACAGTTCAAATGTGATACAAAATAACAGTGATTACATCAAATATAAAACGGTTACTGTGATTAACTCTCAATATATAGCTTTTTTCTTGAGTGAATACGTAGATATCTATTTAGATTTTCCGTTTGATCGAGAAAAATCTTCCGAATACACTTCGCTTTCCTCTTGTTTGAGTTCGTACATGTTCATTCAAAGTTTCCCTTATGGAAAACTTTCAAGAACATATGGAACACTTTCAATAACATTTTAAATGATATACATACAGTTTTTCTTCTGTGTGAAAGCATAGATGTGTATTTAGATGCCTCAATTTAGAAAAACGTAACAGTTTTTCACTTGTGTGAGTGCGTACATGCATATCTAATACTACTTTATCCGAAACACTTAGAACGGATTTCACTCAAGTATGGTTTTTCGCCTATGTGAATTCATAAATGTTTATTCAGAGTCTTCTAGCCTTAAAGAAAATTTTTTAGGACATATTTCACATTTTTTTTTCTTTGTATGAATGCGTAAATTTGTATTCGAATTGCCTTTGAAAGAAAACCTTCTAGTACAAATTTCAAATATATGGCTTTTCATCTCTATGGATGCGTGAATGTCAATTTAATTTCTCGATTTGGGAGAATCTTTTAGAACATATTACTTAGATATAGCTTTTCGCCTGCGTGAGTCCGTGAACGCACATATAATGCAGTTTTCTCGTGGAACTCTTTCGAACATATTTCACACATATAAGGGTTTTCTTTTGTGTCAATGTGTAGCTGTCTCTTTCTAGAAAAACCTCTGGAACAGATTCCAGTTTGATTTATTTTTTTGAATGAATGCGTAAATACGCATTCACAGCGCGCCTTACTGAAAATTTTTTAGAACACATTTCACAAACATATGGCTTTTCTTCTGGAGTGAATGCGTAAATATTAATTAAGAGCAATCTTCTCAAAGAACTCTTTACAACGAATTTCACACGCATATAGCATTTCGCCTGTAAGAGTGCGTGAATGTGCATTTAGATTCCTTTTTTGAGAGTATTCTTTAAAACAAATTTGACACACATATGGCTTTTATCCCATGTGAATGCGTAAATGTGTAATTAGATTACTTTAGTCAGAGAATCCTTTAGAATATATTTCACACATATATGGCTTTCTCCTGTGTCAATGCGTAAATCCCTATTTAGATAATTTTTGTGAGAGAATTCTTCAGAACATATTTCACACACATATGGCTTTTCTTTTGTGTGAATACGTAAATGCATATTTAGAAGACCTTTCCGAGAGAATCCTTTAGAACATATTTCACACACATATGGTATTTAACCTTTGTGAGAGAGTAAATGATAATTTAGACTTTCTTTACGAGAGAATTTTTTAGAGCATAAATCACACACATACGGCTTTTCTCCTGTGTGAATCCGTAAGTGGATATTCAGATGACTTTTTTGGGAATAGGCTTTAGAACATATTTCACACACATACGGCTTTTCTCCTGTGTGAATCCGTAAATGCGTATTCAGATGATGTTTGTGAGAGAATCCTTTAGAACATATTTCACACACATAATATGGCTTTTTTCCCGTGTGAATGCGTAAATGTGTAGTTAGAGCACTATTGTTAGAGAATCCTTTAGAACATATTTCACACACATATGGCTTTTCTTTTGTGTGAATACGTAAATGTATATTTAGATGACCTTTCTGGGAGTAGCCCTTAGAACATATTTCACACACATACGGCTTTTCTCCTGTGTGAATCCGTAAATGCGTATTCAGATGATTTTTGTGAGAGAATCCTTTAGAACATATTTCACACACATAATATGGCTTTTTTCCCGTGTGAATGCGTAAATGTGTAGTTAGATCACTATTGTTAGAGAATCCTTTAGAACATATTTCACACACATATGGCTTTTCTTTTGTGTGAATACGTAAATGGATATTTAGATGACCTTTTCGAGAGAATCCTTTAGAACATGTTTCACACACGTATGGCATTTCACCTGTATGAGACAGTGTATGATCGATTAGACTAGCTTTAAGAGAGAATCCTTTAGAACATACTTCACACACATATGGCTTTTCTTCGGTGTGAATGCGTAAATGTTTAATTAGATTACCGTTTTTAGAGAATCTCTTACAACATATTTCACATGCATATAGTTTTTCTCCTGTGTGAATGCGTAAATGTGTATTTAGAGCATCTTTTAGCGAGAATTGTTTAGAACATATTTGACACACATAAGACATTTTGCCTGTATGAATGCGTCAATGTGTACTTACATTACTTTTCTGAGAGAATTTCTTAGAACATGTTTCATACCCTTATGGCTTTTCTACTGTGTGAATGCGTAAATGTCTATAACCTTTTTGAGAGAATTCTTTACAACATATTTCACACATATATAGCTTTTTTTCGTGTGAACACAGAAACGTTTATTTAAAGCACTCTCATCAGAAAAATTTTTAGAACATATTTCACTAATACACGCCTTTGCGTGAATATGCGTTAATTTACATTAGATAATCTTTCCGAGAGAAAGCTTTAGAACATACTTCACACACATATGGCTTTTTTTCGGTGTGAATGCGTAAAAATGTTTATTTAAATTACTTTTGTTAGAGAATCCTTTAGAACATATTTTACATACATATGGCTTTTCGTCTTTGCATGTGCATGAATGCTTATTTTTTGCACTCTTGTCTTCTATATAGTTCATAATATTAACTCTTTCTAGAAAAACATTTAGAACAATTTTCACACACATACATGTTTCGTCCTACGTGAGAGAATGCATGTATACTATAATATACAATTTGTGAGGATAATTATGAATTTTATTGGGTTTTCATGTGTATGACTGCGTCTATATGCATATCCGTATTAACAAAAATTTTTGTGTTAGGCCTTATTAGAGAGGGTTGGCAAAAATTTCTATATATTGTCTGAATACAATGAGGGATAACAACTTTCTTTGTTAATTAATTTCTATATTTCAACAGAAAGATGTTCACGTAATAACGGAAATTTTTCGTGAAATTAACTTGCACCTTTCACAAAATTGAAATTGTATCTGTCATTCTTCATATACCTAAAACTGGAGAGTTTTCCTGTGTAGAAGATTTTCTTTCACATTACTTTACTGATTTTTTAATATTTCTCTTTAACTAACAGTAGTTAAAAACACATTTTAATAAAAATATTAATGAGGCTACAAATGGATAAATTTAAAGTTATGACCATGATCACAGGATATTTCTACCAAGACACATAGGAACATTATCAAATCATTTTTTGAAAAAATAATGAAAAAGGTAAACAGAATAGCTATTTTACGGCAGAATTGAAGGTGAAAAACCACAGTGTAGTTATATGTAACATATTAATATTAAATACAAGTTAAAAAAAATATATTAAATCAAAAATAACACCCGCTAGACTGTTACTATCTTCAGCCTTTGGAGCACTTTCATGGATACAATTGATTCCTTAAGCCACCGATACTCCACGGCCCCTATCCCGATGGCCGATCCTATTCCGAAGTTGAGGGTGGAGGGTTTTGAATTTGAATATTTTTTGGTCAATTCCTATCCCTGTGTTGTTAAATGTTATTATTTGTTTAATGTTCAAGCGTTTATTTATTTATAAGTTTTTACTTATTTCTTGAAACTGTAAATTTCCAGATAATTTCAGTGTACCTTTTAATCCGCGATTGTAATGAAATGCTCGCCCTCTGGTGGGCTAAGGTGAAATTATCACACCACTGCATATCCTCATATTACGCAATCGACTTTCCATGATGAAATGGCGGAGAAAGAATAATAATTACACGTGGCTGTTATATTTACTAACAACTGCAGTGTTCAGAGAGCGCCATCTATCGATCATTACAAACGCGGATAATGATTTCAGTTTCATACATAATATAATATATGAAACTAATCTATAAATTATTGTGTAGCAAATTACTACAATTTCCTAACTCTAAGTTCTAAAATATAAATTTTACACTCATTAGAAATAAAATTCTACTAATGAATCATTTTGAAAACGTGCGTAATTCTATCTTAATTAATATGTTACAGTAATATCAGTTAATAATATTTTAATTTTCCTGGGGTTATAGCATATTTGATACTTAGTATTAAATATCGGAAGCTGTGAAAAACACAGTTTGTTATATTATTACACATTTTGTTGAAATACCTTATCATGAAAGATGAAAAGTTGATTATACGTTAATTTTATCATGAATTACATGAAATTTTTTTTCTATGAATGCTGTTTAATAGTTATTTCTGTGTTGCTTAAATTGTATTTATAAGGAAGTGCATGTATGAAACTAACGAGAATCTCTATCTTCAGCCAGAAACTACTTCTGAGCTGAGTCTGAAAACCTCTCAGAGACACACATAGAACTCGCAATCCTCTCTGAAAAAAAAAAAAAAAGAAATGGCATATAAATTTATTCGCAACTCCAGCGCTCGAATACGCCCTCTGGTGGACAAAAGCCTAAGTTATTGTGTCGGATGTCTATTTAAAAACCTTTTGATGCATATGCTTTGAGTTATTAAATTAAAAATCATTTTCTAGTAAATATTTAAAAATTTGATTCATATTAACCATAAATAATAGTTATTAATAGGCACTTTTTTGCAATTCATGGGGATTTTATTGATTTTGTACTAGCTTCGATTAATTTTCAAGGGTAAAATATGCCGATCAGTGTAGTGTTGTAAACAATGGATACGTATTTTTAAAATCAATTAAATAAAGATAAATAATCGCATATGGTAAAAAAAGCTTTCAGATTTTATTGTTGTTGTTGTTTAACGAGGATGTATTTAATATATACTTATTTGAGCTTTAATTAAAAAAAAAAAAAATGTTATATGTTGACCTACTCACACCTGCTACAATTCTCGTTGATTTTCATTTTAAATTATTGTGTTTAAAACTTAAAATACTACAAGTTCAATAAAGTTACTTTTTGAATCGGCAGTGTAATCTGTTGCGAAAAATCGTAAGATGTATGTCAGTAATTAATACAGTAAAATATTATGATCCTGTGCAATAGAGTTTGTTTACATATTCACAATGTAAATAAAAACTATGGTACTGGACTAAAAAGTTCAGTCGCCAGATATTCTAGAGCAATATAGAAACGTTTTAAACACATATATGAGATATAATCTTCCTATTTGTTTTTGTTACATTTTCACATATATGTATAATAAGACAGAAAATAGATTAGACTAGGTTTTTCATTGAAACTCCAAAGTACTCTGAAAATGTGTAAATTGTATTGTTTTACAAAACATGTCATATTTCATTTGCAATTTTTATTGTTTAATTAGTATGTAAGGATAATTATTTTCACTTGCATACATCCACATTTCAATAAAATTATATTTTTATTTACATTTTTAGCTTATTACACATAAGTCTATTCTTTGAAAAACTTTGTGTAATATTGGTTTCATACTTTTACAATATTTAAGTTACTTTCTTCTAAATAAAATACACGACCCTTCACTTTTTTCAACACCACAAGTGTTCTTTGTGGTGTACAATATAAATGAATTTATAAAATATGGAAATGCAGTTTTTGTTATGAGTTGAAATTATCTAAATGAAGAGTATGTATGCTGATGAGTTAGCATCCAGTTGGAAAAGCTGTAGTAACTTTGTTGATGGCTGTTAAAAGGATTGATTATAATTTTCTGTTGGGAATAAAACAATTTATTTAGGTTTGTTATTCAGCGATCCACAAAAATGATTTAAACAAATCAAATTACTTTTTTTTTTCTCTCTCTTTTTTCTTTTTACAGTATTCAGAAAAGAATATTGGTTAAGTGAAAGTGTATTTTGTGAGATTGTAACTCATTTTTAATTTTGATCCTACAATTTATACTATCACTTAACAATCAACAGATTTTCAATAAGAATTTATTAACTCTAAATGTAATGAAAATAAAAATTCTTTAATAATTTTATATTAGAAGTATTTTCTGTATAATATCTATTATAATTCATATTAAACTATTAACATTATAGGATGTATGTTATGTATATCATTTATAACAAGTAAAACATGATTCTGTTTAAAGGAGTTCCTAGATTTTTAAAATTTGATGCCATGCACAATGTTTTAAATATTTTAGACAATATGCTCTAAAAGATAGATGTTCCAAAGTAATAATAATAAAAAAATAAAATAGCAAACAACACTTATAAAAAAATTTAAAAATAAAAGCTCTCAGAAGTTCTTTTTGATCAAAACAATAACACAAAGCTTCCAGGGTTTAAGCTGAGTAAAAATTTTCTTTAGCAAAACAGCTAAAATCAGAAAAAAAAGCTTCAGCAAAATGCTAAAATGCCAGAAACAGTAGAAAAAGATGAATATCAGTTTACTCATTATTCTAAATGCCTCGATATGTTTGATTTTCATTTGTAAATTAAACTTAAAAGTTTTTAATGAGGTCTAAAGAGTTATGCACAGAAAGAATTTTTTTTTTTTTTTTTTTTTTTTTTTTTTGAAATGGAAAACAAAAAAGTAATTAATAATTGTACTTACCACTGTAATCGGATCAATTCGAATATGGTATAAGCATATATTTTAACACATTTATTGGCAGACGTGATAAATATTAAACTTTTTAGATTATTACTTTATATTGTAAACTTTTTTAAAGCAATGGGAACATCGTAGATGCGACTTACATTCTTTTTCTGGAGATATAATTATCACTATAGCATGTAAAACTACATTAAGCTTATACCTTATACTGTATCTGAAAATAAAAACATAACTTACAAAAAAAAAAAAAAAAAAAGAAAGAAAGTAATATAAGTGAAATTTGTTTATTACTATTCAAAGCTTTTTGGTTTACAATTTATAATTTTTCTTTCTTTCATATTAGACCACTTTACAAATGCCTCATGTTTATTTACAAATTGATTTCCTGTATGCGATTCTTATGCATAATTCAGCTTTTGATTTTCTTTATATGCATGAACCAATGGATTTTTCTTCATCAATGTTGCGATTTTTTTTTCCATGAAAGATTCGTTGTAATATTTTCGCTGAAGATTTTTTTTTTTTTTTTTTTTTTTTTTTTATTTGTGTTTAGTAAGATGCTTTAGCAAAAAAGCGAAAACATGTTATTTCGTTTTCGCATTTTGGATAAGTCTTTTAACATTTTGCGAAAAATGCTACCATAACAGAAATACTGAAAGCTTTACTTGTCGAACCAGACGAATACCACCGCATCAAAGCTGCACTTGTATCTACATTTGCACATGATGAAGAGATGTGCTATTATTTCGGCTCAAATCAATTGCCGTGAGATTTTATTTTTTTCTTTCTTTGTCTTCTTTTTTTTACTTATGGTATTTTTTGAAAAGACTTATTTATTATTCTAAATTTATAGAGTTCAAGAAATAGTCATCTACGAAAAAGAAAATATCTTGCAAAAATTTTAGAAAATCTCTGTGCAAGAATCACTTTTTTGTTAAATTATCATTCTAATTATTTTTAAGCTATGTATTTTTTCAGTTTCATAAGTGCAATTCAAAACCTCATTTTATAAAAAAATTAATTGTAAATAAGAAAAGAAAAAAAGAAAACGGACACCATTCACAACAGTTCTTTCAATTAGAAATAATAGCACAACCCTTCATCAGACGAAAATGATAGGTACAAGCGTAGCATCAAAGCAGCACTTATAGCTACTTTATAAGTACACTGCAAAAAAATTCGTCCTATTTGCTGCCAGAAAATATGTGTAATTTACGAAAAAATTGTGTTGTCAGAACATAATTTCTGGCAGCAAATAGGACATATTTTTTACAGTGAAAGAAGTGATATACTGTTTTTCAGCCCAAAACAATTATTGTGAGAAATGTTTTTTATTTTTTCAACTTACAATATTTTCTTGCAAAATTTTTTTTTTTTTAATGTAAACATATAAATATTAAGATATAGTCAACTACAATGAAAAAAAAACAGTTTTATAAACTTTTTAAAGTCACTGTGTGAGGAGCACTTTTTTTTAAATTGTTAATCCAATTGTTTTTAATAATCTTTTTTTTTTTTTTTTTTTTTTCAAAGAATATGCAAATTTGATAAGTGCAATTAAAATGCTAATTTTATAGTATTTTGATTGTATTTATTTATTAATAATATGTGCTGCAGGACTAGTGCTCAACAGTAACAAATAATAATGATGAAAAAAAAAATAAGCAAACACCATAAATTAAAAAAAAATTACAACGTTTGTTGCAGGTAGAAATAAAGACCAGACGAAAAAGCTAGGCACTAGCACATCATGAAAGCAACACTTATATCGATATTTACACTTTACAGCCCTCTTTACTTACCGTCGCCGGAAGCCCGAGCCAATGTTATTCTATGGGGAAATTTTCTTTACAAATAACTTATTAACTAATACATATTTTTAAATTCTGTTTTCACATTCAGAAAATTCCCAACTGGTAAACCTTTTTTAAAAATGTATTTTTTTTAGTTTTTAACATTTTATTTTGAAATTGCAAAATGAAAAAAATTCACATATTGAAAAGTTGTATTTTGCAGCTTCAAAATAAAATATAAAAAATTAAAAAAATAAATTTTTAAAAAAGGTTCGTCAATTTAACAGCTGGGAATTTTCAGAAGGTGAAAACAGATTTTAAAAATATGTGTTAGTTAATAAGTTATTTGTAAAGAAAAATTTCTCATAGAATAAGATTAGCTTCGGCTTCTGGCGGCGGTGAGTGAAGCGGGTCCTTAATAAAGGGATGTGCTATTACATTGGCCCAAAACAATTCTTGTAAATTTTTTATCTTTCTTTTTTTCAATTAATGGTGTAGCAAAAATAAATAATAAATAAAAATTCTTAGCAGTTCTTTTGGATCAAAATAATAGCACAAAGCTTTACTGGAGAAAAAAGGTAGGCATTAGCACAGCATCGAAGCAGCACTTTTCATGAAGGTGTGTGCTATTTTTTTTTACTCAAATCAATTGTGAGGTTTTTTCCTTCTTTTTTTTAATTCAGCAATGGTATTTTTTGCAAAATCTTATTTATACAGTTCAAGAAATAGTCGTCTACAATGAAGAAAATAGTCTTGTAAAGTTTTAGCACATTGTATAAGAATCACTCTTTCTTAAATTATCATTTTAACAGTGGCGTAGCGTGACATTTGAATCTGGGTATGCTCTGAAGCCAACGATGGCTAAACACTACTCATCAAGGCGATACCATTTCATCAAATTTAAGCTTGGATTTTTCCAGTTTCTTGGTTGTAGGATTGAAGTCTGACTACACTTGGGGTTGGGTCCTAGGCCTATGGGTGGAATACCGTCTGTGGGGGTCTTTCTGAGGGATCTTAGCCTATATTTACATGAGTTCGGAGAAAACCATGGAAATCTCTGAACGGCTAGGTCGATGAGCGCAACCTTGGATCGAACCCGGCTCTTACCATCTGCCAACTTTGAGCACAGAACCGCTCGGCCACTGGTGGGCCTCCAATTTCTCGGAATCGTATATAAAATTTTGTCGCTTTAACTTTAAAGCATATATCTAAAGGACTCTTATATTAACTTATTGAAGGCCGCTTCATTGATCGCTGTATTTAAATGAATTTTCAAAGAAATTTAATCACATTTTTTTTATATACTTTAGAAACAAAAAAAAAATAAATAAATAAATAAAAGGAAAATAAAAGAAAGAATTGTGAGAAATGGAAAGAAAAAATCCACTGAAAACTTGGCTTCAGGTCCTCGCTGCTTTCTACTGTGTCTTCCACAACCGCACTATGTCGGATTGGTGACCCCACTGCTGCTAGTGGCAGCACCTTAAGTGACCGCTTAAGGCGCTGGTAGTCTTATCTGTCCTCTGATAGTTCTTATACAAGAAATTAATTGTTACATATTTTAATAAAGTTAAAAATTTAATAAGTTTAATTCTTCCTAACATATTACCATTTGATTTCGATAGAAACAATGTATTAAAAATAATGAACATTCCTCTTCAAAAGGAGGTATTACACCTTTACATAAACAATTACCATTGAAAACACAACTATTATGTGTATTAAAAAAAAAAAAAAAGTAGCAGTATTAAAATTTTATTATATGAAAACTATTTGATCGCATTATTTAATGTGAAAGAAGGAAAAATAAATAGAATAGCGATTTTTACTAAGGAATGCAGATGATGAAAAGAAAAACACGCAAATTAAATAAAATTTAAGAAAATAAAGCAGAAAAATTAACGGAACATTCCAAAATAAATAAATAAATAAACAAATAAAATAATTTTAGAAATTCAGATTCGAAAATTAAAAAAAAAAAAAAAAGAAAAGAAAAGAAAGTAAACAAGGAAAGAAAATAAAACCAAAAAAAAAAAAAAAAAGAAAGAAATAATTCTATACACACCTGCAAGATCAAAGCTAAGCATCTGTCAATTTTTTGTAAATTTGCGATCAGTGGCCTGACCTTTGTAGCGCATAGAGAAGAGACAGACATGAAGAAGACATTTTGCTTTATTCATATCTATAATAATAAATGGAAAGGTTTGTCTGTCTGTCTATTCTTTTATACGTTCAGCCCCTATTGAACACAGAAGTACAAGAATTGACATACGGATGCTCTGGAGCCTTTCCGAGGTCCTCCTTGAAACAGAATTTAAAAATCTTAATTAGTTTCGGAGATATTAATTAAAACGTCGACTCATGTCGATTGAAAAATGACCAAAAATCCACGGTTTATTGCTTAAAAAGAAGCATTCTATCAGCAGATGATTTTAATCGTTGTCTGGAATGGAAACAAAACATCTGGAAGTAATTAATGTCACATGATCTTGAACTGGGGTTAAAAATTACAAATTTCAAAGTGCTTCGAATTTTCTTTTTCGCACACAACACTTAATATACAACCTATTCAGCACAAAACCAACCTGCAGTTAAAATTTCATCAATTTTCATTAATAAACAAAGCAGTTACATTTTAATTGCAAATTAAATTTTATTCTAACACGTAATCTATCTTTCAATAAACGATAGGAGTTTCCATAGCAACAAACTATATTTGAAGGAACTAAAAAATACTATATTTTTGCTGACTGATTGTGAAATGTTGGATATTACGATGTTACTTTACTAAATTTAGTTTTAATTGTAGAAATGCACAATGTTTACATTGACAATGGAATGATACTCATTTTTATGATGGACATGGGAGGGAAGCAAATTATTAAAGTCACCGCTTTATCTTGTTTATTCACTATGTGGCAAGTGAATATTTTTAGGTCGTTTAGTTCATTGTACATTAACCTCCAAAATACAATTTGAAAATATGGCAAAAAGAAAAAAATCCACTTATGGACCACTAGATACTGTAAAAGGTACATTCCCTCTTACAATTTTCCCGCTTCTGGTCATAAAATCCCATCAACTCTATGGCAAAATTTATTTATAGAATAACTCATTACCTAATGTTATTGAATAAATTGAAGTTACTAAAAACAAAGCTTTCGAGATGTCACTTGCCTTATTAAAAATAACGAAATAACAGAAAGTTAGGCGTAACAAATGATGACTGGTTGTAAAATCATGGTCGTCAAAACAAAATTTATAGTTGCAAAATACGACTAGTGACCACGAATTTCTAGCTCTGCTCAGGGGTCTGTCCAGACTTTTCAGACAGGGTCCTGCTTTTACGAAATTGTGAAAAATATGTATGTAGTTTTGTAAATCTAAATTTAGCGTGAAAATAAAGCTCTTGCAAACTTCTTGGCATGAGTCCTCTTTTTGTGAAATTGTGAAAAATGTAATTTTGAAAATTAAAATTAAGGTTTCATTTAAATAATGACAGTTCATTTTTATAGAGCTAAGCCCACAAATATGAATAGAAATCTTTTTATAAATTAGAAACTTAATATCAGATTTTTGGGAGAAATACAGCAGAGCGCATTTGAATATTCAGGCAGTCTATTCATAGCAGGGAAGATTAGCTTTCAAAATTAAAAAGATTTATCAAAGGTCAGTTTTTATTTAAGGAGAAAATTTTTGTAATGGGTCTTTTAACAGACCTAAGTTTTCCTCACAGACCCCTTCATCTTGAAACTTGATAAGCTTTTCACCCTTTACAAAAATAAGCTAATTCAAACAAAACCCTTCACAAATGTTGAATGATTTAAAAAAGAAAAAAAATCAAAAAACTTTGATAAGAAAATTACATTTTCGATCAGTTGCAAAAATACATTATATTTCTACAATAAAACATCATACTAGAAATAGCTGAACAATCCTTGTATTGAAGGTATTTAAAAAAGAAAAAAAAAACTACATGTTTAAACAATGAAATGCATTTAAACTTAAATACATCCTATGAGCTGTGAAATTAGACATAATTAGCAATCACAATCACTCCAATGTATTGGACATTTGTTGTCATATACATTGCAGAAGTCTGAAAATGAGACCAATATCCTTGCCATTCATAAAAATAAAAAAAACAGTCTTCCTTTTTTTCAAAAAAAAAAAAAAAAAAAAAAAAAAATGTACAACTGAAAGATATGTAAACAGAGGAAGAATCTTAAGTAGCAGACTATCCAAAACTAGCAGCTATATATTAACAAAAGAAAAAGAAATGTTAATTTTTAATAGAAAACAAATACACATTAATCCAGAATTTTATTTACTTATGTATTTTTCTGTTCTCACATTCTTTTAAAATACCTCACTTTGTTTCTGAGTAATAGTGTGAAATTCTCACTCAGTTTTTATGTCTGATGAGAATCTTACAACTTCAATTTACTCATTCAGTTATTTCCTTGTTCTATATAATTAAATTTTTATTTTTTTTTTTACATTAATAATATAAGGAAAAACTTAATTCATTTATTAGTGTTTTAACTAAAGAAGGAAAGGAAAATTGCTAATAGTTTAAAAAATACCCGGGCATTGAAAATATTAAAAATATATGTCAATTTAATAGTTAGATTATATGATCTAATTAAACAAGTAAATATGCATGAAACATATTCTTAGAAAAGTAAATCAAACAAATCTAAGTGCATAAGTAATAAAACCAATATTCATAAAAGTATAAAATCAAATAAAAAGAAAAAAAAAAATCATGAAAATACTAAATGTAGTTTAAAAAAACAAATTTTTAACATACCTGAGAGAATTTTCTGTGGGTATCATGAATGTTTCAATTCTGTATTTGCCGATTTAAAAAACCAAATTGTTAGTATAAGAAAACTTTCCGTAAAGCATAGCATATTTTATCAAATCGCAAATGCTACAGGAAAGTTCACTTAACTTTCAAAATTTGATCACTTTCCGGGGAGAAAAATAAAAGAATAAACAAGCTGCTTTCTTACCGTAACAAAATATCAAAAACTGCTTACTGATGCTTGCATCTTGCACAGGAGTTTTACAGGAAGTTATAAACAGACAGGAACATCTAAACTGCGATATTATAAAATCGGATTTCGCAATTTAAATCATTTATCATCCGTTTCTTTTACAGTATGTAGGGACATTTTCATTGTACTTGCTTGTAAGCAAATCGCCAAAATATCAAATTTGTTTTCGGTTAATTTGATTCCACCAAAAGCGATAAGCCTTTCTAATTTTAAAATCACCTCCACTTTAACTAAATTTCTTGAATTCGACGTAATATTTGCACATTAATAATGTACTGAATACTCAAAATAGCCATTGCTTACCATTGTACACGCGTAGAACGCTGGCCGTTATCCGACACGACTTTTGAAGCAGACGACAATAGAACGCCCTCTATAGTTCAATTGAGTCGCGAATATGTAATTATGTGCAGTGCAGTAGTTCCTGAGATACTATTGGAACAAAATTTTTGTCACACACAGAGGGTCCGTTTAAAATCAACCCGCATTTTAACGATGCTTCTTTTAATCCCCCTTTCTGTTTTGTCCGTTTACAACTATCTATCTGGAGGCGGCGACAAAACCGGTTTTCAGTGGGGAAAGAGTGTAAAGTAAAGGTCCCTTTAACTGAGATGCCCTTTAATTCACAAACCAAAACATTCGCATAAATTCTATTGCCATTAGTTATAGATGTACAGGAAAAAAAAAATACAGCCGGCAACAAAAGTATCCGAGCACTTGCGAGAAAATTCCTATATAAAAAAAGGTACACTTGATACAGTTTTGTTAAACAAATCCTTATCGAATTCTGTTCTTAGCCAGCCTAGGAATATGATTCGACAAGGATTTATTTAAAAAAACAGTATTAAATGCATATTTTTTTATGCAAAAATTTTTTGCTAGCGCTCGGATACATTTGCTGCCGACTGTATTTAGTAAAATAATTACCACAGTCATGTTTTTATCTTTGAAAAATGTTGAGATATGTTTTATGTTTAATGTATGGACCTTGAAAAAAAAAAAAAAAAAAAAATCTCTGCAAGGAAATTAAATAAAGAAGAATTTTAGCGTTAAGTAGTCCAACATTTTTTTTTTTCCATTCCGCAAAATTACATAACAGACAGGAATGATTTTCTTATTTTAAGTTGAAAAAGCAATAAAATTTATAAGAAATATTTTTTAAGATTATCGCAAATATAAAATGAATTGGCAAGAGTTTAGATTACTTTCTATAAATTCTGAAGTTGATGAAAACAATTATTTTTTCTATTCGCAAGAAGAAAATATTACAATCGAGAAAATTTTTGACTTCTGGTTTTCGATGCATTTACACGTTTTGAAATACCATGACAACAATTTGATCATTTTTAAAAGTGCATGCCTGTCTGTGTGTCGTGCATGGTTCATAAAAATTTTGTGGTCGCTGTAGCTCGTTTAATAATGGATGGAATTCTGAAAAACTTTAAATTTTCATATGAATTGGTGATGAATATATTTGCAGTAAATCGCCCAGAAGGCAGTATCATAATCACATACTACAGCCAGACCTATCTAAAGCATTACTTTTTACAGGATAATCCCAAACATTTTGTTTTTTCTTTAATTTTTTACCACTCCCCTTCCCAGACAACACAAATTCGTCCAAATTAAGTCAAAGTACGTAATCTGGATATATAGTCATGTCCATATTACAGCCAGATTCAGTCTATATTTCATCAGATTTTGTAGATATTATGTAGAAATGTCCTCACCTGTTACGTCTTATGTACGTCTTTTAGCTGAAAACAATGACGTAAAATAGACGTATAGTGAACATAATATAGACATGTCCATATTACAGCCAGTTTCAGTCTATATTTCATCAGATTTTGTAGATATTATGTAGAAATGTCCTCACCTGTTACGTCTTATGTACGTCTTTTAGCTGAAAACAATGACGTAAAATAGACGTATAGTGAACATAATATAGACATGTCCATATTACAGCCAGATTCAGTCTATATTTTATCAGATTTTGTAGATATTAAGTTGAAATGTCCCCACCTTTTATGTAATAAGTACGTCTTTTAGCTGTACAAAATAATGTAAAATGGACATATGTGAACATAATATAGACATGTCCATTTGTGTTCATATTACATCCAAAAATTACTCATGTTATTTTTAGATTTATGTAAATATAGTGCTGGTAGAATAAAATCCTTAATGAATACGGTCTTTTTTTTTTTTAAGTGTCACATGTCACTCTAGCAAAATCTACATAATGGGCTTTCTGTGAAATCCACAGAAAGAGACTAAAAGATTATTTTAAAGCTTAAATTATTATCATTATTTTTAATAATTTAAACATACAATTAAAAAGCTTTAAACTATTATTTTCAAAGTCATATCGAGTAAGGCTAAAAGAGAGAGAAAAAATTTCTCATGATTTATTTTTCGCACAAAATATTTAATATTTTAAAATTTCTTTCATTGCCCATGTATGTAACTAAATTTTTTATGGAATCTACACTGTTAAAAATTTCAACAGAAAACCCTGTGTAATCTATTATTTTAAGTCTTACGTAAAATTACAGAGAAAAATACACAGAGATATTAAAAAACTTATTTTATACATTCATTTTAATAACTAATATTAATTTAATTAATTATTGTTGAGAATATATTTCGGACTTAGAATGCTTTTTCTGAAGTAGAAACAGTCATTTTTAATTTAAATTAAAAAATTAAGTAAAAATACAGAATAAAGAATGAGAATCTCGATTATTCACGTTTAACTAAGAATAACAGTAAATTTACAGATACTCTGGATAAATATTTACATTAAATTTACAGAAATTTTTAACAGTGTAGCTAGGATTCAAACTTAGGTCCTTTGGTCCAATACACAATTATTCCACTAAGTGATGTTCTCCTTCAATATTTAACTTGCCTTAGCACTCCAATGAAATAGATTTCATCTTTTCTTTATGCGAATAAATGCAGAATTACAGGCATTTTTTTTTTTTCTTAATATATACAATCACATTATGATGGCAAAGAAAAGTTTAAGACTGTTCACTTCCTCTTGCGATTTCCTCGTCTCTAGTCACCAAATCACATGTAAGTCTATGGCGAAATTTGTTTATAGAATCACTTTTTACCTAATTGCAATTTTTAAGTTTGTTTTCACATTCAGAAAATTTACAACCGTTAAATTAGTACTTGTTCCCTAAAATTGATTTTTTTTTTTTTTTTTTTTTAATATTTTGTTTTACGACTAAAAAAAATGATAAATAATGCATTTAGTGAAAATTCTCATTTTTTAACTCAAAATTATAATATAAAAATGAATTTTTTGGAAAAAGAGTACTAATTTAATGGTTGTGTATTTTTAGAATGTGAAAAGGAAATTTAGAAATAATACTTAGGTAATGCGCAATTCTATAAACATTTTTACCCATAGTATTCTATAGGTACATGTATATTGTACAAAAATATGTAAATCTTGAACAGTAAACAAATACGCAGTAGAACAGTATAACTCCTATTTGTAAAGTGGAAAGATTCTTTTCCTCCTAAAACTGTCAAAGAAATTCCAACAGAGAAAATACAATTCTTTGTGTTTGCTCTGTTGTTGGCTTGAATTAAAATTTGTTTTATTGAAGGTTGGTATTAATTAAAATTTTTTTAGGGGCTCGCACTCGTGAATAATCCTCACCGTGGCTCTCGCAAATAATCAGTGCTCTACTGTATTCAAATTCTTTACAGAGCCCCTACGTTAATGTTTCATTTTCCATGTACTACAAATATTTAAAATAAAAAAGTAAGTTGATAAAAATTAGCGATCAAACTAATATATATATATATATATAAAGTGTGGATATGAGTGCTTAAATAGATTTTGCTGCCGACTATTCCAGGGCTACTTGAAATCAGGCAAACACTTGAAAACTCACTATCTAGATAAATTTTGAACTTAGTCAGCAGCAAAATTATTCGAGTGCTAGCAATAATTCCCATATAAAAAAAGTACACTTAATACTGCTTTGTTAAATAAAATCTTTGTTGATTCATGTTCTTATATAAGAACATGACTCGACAAAGATAGCTGAAATTTTGTTATCACAGTAATTTCTGAAATATTGAATTTATTCGAATCAAAGCCGAACAGTAAATTTATCTTACAAACAACATGAATTAGTTAAGTGAGCAACTTGCTCCTGGCATTTTGTTTCCAAGTGGCAACTGCTTGAAAATTTTTTAATATAACAATCAAACCTCATTAATAAACAGCACTGCAAAACTGATGTTTCGAAAAAATAGGTACAAAATTTTGGTTGGTTGGTTGGGTTTTTACGTCGCACTAGTGCTGCTCAGATGGGCAATTGGCGACTACAAAATTTAGGATAAACACCATACAATGCAAGAAACTTGCGAATTTCACTTGCAATTTATGGCGTTTATTCAAAGTTTTGCACTTATTACAGTCGAACCTCTTTAACATGAATTACTTTTAAAATGAACTGTTTCCACAATCCCCGTAAAAAGGAAGATTAGTTTTTGAGTTACTGATACCATGAACAAAATTTTTATCCCCTTGAGATTCACATTAACAAAGTTCGACTGTACTGAATTAAATAAAAATAAACTTGCAGGGTAAACTCATCTTACTAACGCATTTGACATGTTTATTTGCAAACTTCATCTTCTTTCTTATTTTTAGTGCTGACCGCTTGAAAACTTCAAACTTGTATAGAAAAGGTATTTATGAACCAATTTGCTTAAAACTCAGCCTTCATCAATATTTAAATTCTGAGTCTGTTAATAAAATAAATCATAGCTGCCATTTTAAACCTGGGTCCTGTGGCCCAATTCACTCATGTTCCACCAAATGATCTTCTCATTTAATAATATTTGACTTTGTCTTATATTTCTTTCTTTCTTTTTTTTTTTTTTTTTAATTTCACCACATTACTTGCAGATGGTTAAAAAATTGTAATTTATCGTTTTGAAATCTTTTTTTTTTTTTTTTTTTTTTTTTTTTTTCCCTTGCTTTGTTTTTTCTTCCTTCCTGCAAAAATTTAAATAAAAATATATATGTAACAATTTTTTATTTCTTTTCCTATCAACGCACCCAGGCTTTTAAAATTTCATAATCTGTCTGCAAAATTTGCATATAATCAGGGGAGAAAATGGCTTACATTCAAAAAGCCTGAAAGCTGATGAAGGGGGGGGGGGGTGTCTTGACATCAGCGGTGATCTCGTGCAACAATAGACATATACAATTTTACTACAGAACAATATAGTATAAACAATTGCGTGTGTATTCATTCAATTCATCTCATTCAATTAAATATTTTATAGCAATGTTTGACGCAACACAATATAAATTATAAATAATAAAAGTTTTAGTTTTAATACAGAAATTTTTATAAGTGAATTGCTATCTGAAAGTTGCAGACAAATTTTTTTATCGGTGGAGACAAAAACTGTCCGCAAGCCGTTTTTCTGTGTCCGCGATTATGTCGCCGTGCTGCGATGTTTCTACCACTGGGTCAACGCACATATCTTTAAATCAGTTATTTTATTGTTTGATTCTAGATGTGAATTACTGATTAATTCTAATCAGTTTCAGCAATTAAGTTAACAGTGGTAAACATGTAAAATATTAACTCCTCAGAATTATGGAATCTTCTGATCTGTTCTGTAAATACAGACACAGTATTCATTACTGTCTTGGCACTCATATATTTCTTTCATTTTTTTTTAAATGTAAATACATATCCATATTAATTTTTTTTAATGCATATTTACATTTCCTACCCTTATTACATTTACTCAGCCTAGGGGGGGGGGGGAGTAAAAAAAGAAATAAATATTTGCCAAACAAATCTATGTGTGAATACAGTTTATAATTTATTAATAAAGGAAACAAAAAAAATAATAGAATATTTATTTAATAATGATCAAGTAAGAAGCAAATATGCTTTTATTATTTGATGCATATGAAAATAATTTACTTTTTATATTAATCTAAGAATAAAGGCTTAACAATAATAATATTAAATTTTTATCAAATTAATTTTTTTCTTTTCCATTTTTCCCCTCTCACATCAAGTTTAAAAAAAAAAATAATAATAAATTGAAAAAAAAACGTGAAAGAAATGGAACAGTTTTAGTATAGGATTCCCTTGGTGAAAACTGAAATTTTATACACAAGTAGCACAGATATTTCTTGTCAAGGTCTTTACTGATGTAATTGTAATATCCATTTTAATTCATCATCAGAATGACAAAGACTTAGAAGTCGCCATGATGCCCCCCCCCTACTAAAGCTGTATGAATGACATTTTAAGAAATAAACATAGTAACCGCTGCTGAGCAAGTCAATACTGTTACCATATACCTTTATAATAACAGGAGACTTGGCGTTGGAATATTAAAACCCGAATAAACTACTACATCAGAAATGCCAAAAGAAAGATATTTGCGATGCATACAACTGTTTCGGTAGCCTTAAGTGTACCGTCTTCAGTGCAAAAAGAATTCTGAATCTGGAGAAGTGCTCGTATATGAAATAGCTGTATGCATCGCAAATATTTTTCTTTTGCCGTTTCTGACGTAGTAGTTTATTCAGGTTTTCATATGCCTTTATATAGATTAAAAATACGTCCTGTTGTATTCAATTCTGTAGTTTTGTACAGCATTTTATAGCTATTACTCAGGAAACAAAAAGCTTTTATTTTATGTTTTATAAATATTTCAGTAGTTATAACATTTAAATACAATTGTTAGAAATGGGGGGGGGATGCTTAAAAAACCTAATGATTTTCCAGTGTTTACTCATCAACAAAATAAGGCTTAAATAAAACAATTTCTATTTTTAAAAAATTCTTTTCTTTGCTATTATGTTGAATTTTTATACGTGAGGGGAAAATAATAAATATGTAGAATTCACCTGATAAATTTATAATATAAACAAATGAGATATTTTTGTATTAACTTCATGTCAGCAATTAATCACCATTATGATAAACTAATATTTATTTTAAACTTATTATAAAACATTTGTATGCACTGTATTTTTTCATTTCATATAATGGCATCCTATTAATACTAAAGGATAAACTGTCAGTATGTGATTAATATGAAAGTACCAGAAATGGCTATTATGCTACTAAAATTAAGGGATGTATCATTTTTAAATCCTTGAATCTGTTTCGTTTGCACTCTAAAACATGTAAATGTTATGAAGAAAAACAAGAATTTTTTTAAATTGGATTCATTTTTAAACAAATATAACTCGTTCATTATAACACCCCTCAATGAAAAAAAAAAAATAATAATAATAATAATTTTTTACACAAAATTAAAAAATTTTAAAAATGAAAAATGCCTCTTTCCAATCAATTTGTCGATAATTAAATCAAATTATGCTTGCCCTTTGTACAAAACAAAACTTATTTAAATTCTAAAAAAAAAAAAACTTTGCAGTGTATTATAAACAATAAGTTATATTTTAAAATTACAATGAAAAAGAAAAAAAAAAATCTGAAACACAATATAAGTGGATAGTAAATTAATATGAATTTTAAAATAATTATAATCTATATTTATTACATGTATAACTTATTAATGTTTTAGACATTATTACTGATTGTATAAATATTTGTACCTGTTTATGGTTTGAACTAATAAATTCAAAACAAATCTGTACTAGTAAATGTTAAATAATTTTTACATGTCCAGAAAGTATTTATATTTCTCGCCTTATGGTAATTATGAGAATTTAAGAAAAGCAATTCAAGCTTGTTTAACATTCAGAATTAATGCTTTTTCTTAAAAACTCACAATCTCAGCAAAATCTCAACTCAAACAACAACAAAAAAAAAAAAAAAATCTATAAAATAATTGAATGCAAAATATTAGGCTATACATTTTTATTTATTTATTTTTGTTAAATACATAACACTAAAAAAATTTAGAATATACACTGTTATATTACAAATAAATTGATTTATCATCAAAATAGCCTATCAATGATTTATAAATAATGAATCTTTAAAGCCTAAAATTTTGTTTCTATATTAATCAAAATGTTATGTTTCTCCAAAAACATAAATTTGTTTACTTTTTAAAACATACTTATAAATAATATCTTATTAAAAACAACTGTATTTTTAAAGTATCACAAAACTAAGTTTAACATATACCATATTAAGCATAGTTATAAATAAATTTCGTAGTAACACGTGAACGTATCACAGTATATTTTGAATGTCGATAACAATTCATTATGAAATGTTAAAAGCCTAAAGGTTTGTTGTTTATATTAATTAAAATGTAATAACAATACGTTTTTCAAAGAATATAGTTTACGCAGAACAGGTATTTACTTTTCAAACACAATTTTCAACACAAATACGGTTGAAGGCGATGTAAATAATCCGTGGATAAACACTCTTTTCCATGCACAGAACCATGGAGATACGTTGAGAGAGCAGCCTTCTGAACATTGAATAAATAAAATTCAAATTTGAATCGAAAAACTTTGTAGAATATAAACATTCTTAAATTTGTTGATTACCATACCATATCTACACTACATAAAGAAAATGGCGACCTTCAGGTGCAGTTTAGCTCGAGTATTTACGTAAATTGGATTAGTTCAATTTTCATTCAGTTTATGTGCCTATATTGACGTCTGTATTTTGTACATTTTTCGTAGATTCGTCTATGTCCAGAATTTCACATATTCTGAACATATTTCAACTTGAGGCCTATGTTCAAAATTCGTCTATAGATGTAACTCAGACGTGATGGAGGAAATATGAATGTAAAATGAACGTATGTGTTATGTGGGTTGTTGCTTTTGCGAAAACTTTTTTGCTGAAATATATATGAAATTAGCATATTCTTTATACTCCGAGAGTTTTAGGACAATTCATCAAGAATTTTTCTAGATATTTGACAAAGCGTCTGAAATCGTAAGTGTCCGGCCATTTAAGGGAAAGTAGTGTATAAATTTAAGAATGAAAAGCACAAGCGAAAATATTTTATTGTTCTATTACATTTGAAGTAATATTTTCTTTTAACCGTAATAAATAGAAAAAAGGATCTTTATTTATGCACTATAAATACAATTATGCGACTTCTAAATCATCATCTTTAAAAGTACATTGAAAACACCAATTTATTCATCAGGGAGTTGCTCCCATTTTTTATTCATTATAATTCTTTAGATAATTATATATTTTTTAAAGAACAATAAATTTTAAAACAAGTAAAACCGTGCTAATAAAATCTTACTTGACAAATAATCGTAATTTATTTATTTATATTTTCTATTGCATTCATTACTTCCTTCTTTTACTGTATTTTTTTCGAATAATAATAAAAGAATACTGTATGTCTTTACTCTCTTAGAAATGTCGGTTATTAAGAAGAAAAAAAATATATAATTTTTATGTAGCATTTAAACGGATAATCTTAAATTTAAATTAGTTAAATGATTAAAAAAAAAAAAAAAAAAGCATTCAAACTTCATTTATTTTTGTTATTAAGGTTTTTTGTAGAAATAAACTGAACTTAAATTCAGCAAAGCTTTTTTCTCTTCCTGAGACTAACGAGCATTACGCATAATTTTGGTAGACATCTTTCAAGTAAACAAACAAACAAATAAACAAAAAAACTTAAAAGCAAATAAGTGAAAGACAGTGAACAGAGGTAAATTAAATACGGCGCAGCGCCCAGTTACATCCGAAAGGAATTGTGGGTAAAAGACGGCTTTTAGAAGGATTAACCCCAGTCCCTACTGGGGTTGTTTCTGACCCTAGTAATCAACCCCTCTTTTGAGGAACCGGTTCAATTGGAGAGAATTTGGGGAATTCAACCCCAGTAAAACTGAGGTTGTAAACGGGGCCAGATAGGCATTTTCTAAAAATGGTCAAATCGTGTTCTGGATCTCTCAAAACATGTAAATCCATTGAAAACTGGAAATAAAAAAATTATTTTGAACCCAATGCTTTCTTCTGTTGAATACAGAAGAAGGTAAAAAGATTGAATTTATGAAGTAGAATAGTTTATTATAGCTATAGCGAGAAGATAGGTGAAATTAAGTGAATAAATATAGCAATATTAATGTTGAATGGGTTTACGTAAAAACATCGTTTGTCATGTCATCACCGAGACAATAACATCGCCTGTAAAAAACAGCGAAGCAAAAGTTTTTATACTGATTTGACTTCACATTGGAATGGAATTTTCAGAACTCATTTTTTTAAACATAAATCTAAAGTTTGAAAATTAATGTGTGATGATTTGATGTCATGCCAAAACTATTTCTAACACATTTTCATTAGTTTCTTCCACAGGCTTAAAAAGAAAATATTCGATTCGTGCAAATTTTTGATCTTCAGTTTTCAATGGATTTATGCATTTTTAGATGTTCCGATCATGATTTGACCGTTTAAAAAAATGCCTGTGTGTGTGCTACCAAAATTTTGTAGATTCTATCGCACAAACCAGTGGACGGTATTTAACCAAACTTGATATTTATTAAAATCCTTGTCTTAAATTGATGGTGATTAGCTTCTAGGGTATATCGCCCAAAAAGTGGCACTGTTAAGTTATGATTTCTCTACTTTAAGAAAATATATATTTCAGCTTATATAATGTTTAAATGCACTAAATTTGACATGTTGTGTAAAACTATACAAATTAAATTTGAATACATATTGGGCGATAAGTGGTGCTTCTGTGTTGTAACTTAATCCTTTTTAAGAGAAGGCAATATCTCAACTTCTATGGTATATAAATGCACCAAACTTGGTGTGTGAGATGTAGATGAAAAACTAACCTGATCGAATTTGGGTGCACATTGGTCGTCAGATGGTGCTGATAAGTTGCATTACTTTCTATTCACTTATATTTTATCTATACATATAAAAGAGTAAACTCACTGACTCATTACAGCTGTGGCAATCCTATGGAAGGTAGAGTCACAATTGTTGGTGAGCAGGTTGATTTTAGGACTCTGACGCTCACTAAGACGTGATTTTGCGAAATGGAATGCGGGATTTTGAGTGCAAAAAAAGCATTTTCTGTGATTTGAGTTTTGGATTTTTAAGGGGGGGGGAGGTAAAAACAATTTTCGGAGGCAAATTTAGTAAAATACTGATTTTCGAGTAAATCTCTACCAATAATAGCCCAAATGTATAGAAAATCGCCAAGAGTCCTCTTGAGGATATTTCCAAAAACTTACTTTTGATTTTTTCCAATTTTCGATATTGGAGGGGAGTTACCAGGGGGCAAATTCGACCCCCTCTTTTAGCTCTAAATTCGTCTGTGGAAATCTATAGGAGGTAAGGTCACAAATTTTAGTGTGTGACTTTTTTACGTGTGTCTAACACCCATTGCAATGGGATTTTGTGAAAGGCCCCCCATTACCTCTTTGGGGATGGGGCGGGGAATAAAAGAGTAAAATCACTGATACACTGACTCAACACAGCCGTGGCAATTCTATGGTAGATAGACTCGCAAATTTTGGTGAGCACGTTGGTTTTAGGACACTGATGCCCATTAAGGCGGGATTTTGCGAAATATCCCCTACTCCCCCTGGGGGGGGGCAGATGGCAAAAAACCCTTATAGGCATAATTCGGCTCCAAATTGCTTCAGGGTGAAGAAATTGCAGAGAGAGAGATACTAGACTTGAGTGCAAAAAAAGCATTTTCTGCGATTTGAGTTTTGGATTTTTAAGGGGAGGGGGATAAAAATGATTTTCGGAGGCAAATTTAGCAAAATACTGATTTTCGAGTAAATCTCTAACAATAATAGCCCAAATGTATAGAGTCTTCTTGAGGATATTTCCAAAACCTTACTTTTGATTTTTTCTGATTTTCAATATTGGGGGGGGGGGGAGTTACGAGGGGTCAAATTTGACTCCCTCTTTTAGCGCTAAATTTGTCCGTGGAAATCTATAGGAGGTAAGGTCACAAATTTTAGTGTGTGACTTATTTACGTGTGTCCAACACCCATTCTAACAGGATTTTGTGAAAGCCCCCCTTTCCCCCTTGGGTGTAGGAGGGAATAAACACGTTTCGAAGCATAACTTTGCTCCAAATTATCTCAGTAATATTAAATTTTATGTGTGGGTTGTTTATGCGTTCCCAACACGCACTATAAAGGGATTTTATGAAATTTCTCCCCCCCCCCCCTTTAAGGACATGGGGGAATAAACATGCTTCCAAGCTTAACTTTGCTTCAAATTATCTCAGTAAGATTAATCTTTATGTGTAAATTGTTTATGCGTTTCCAAAACAATAATAAACACGCGGGGAAATAAACACGTTTCCAAGCATAACTTTGCTTCAAATTATCTCGGTAAGATTAAATTTTGTGTGTGGGTTGTTTATGCATTCCCAACACACACTATAAAGGGATTTTTCGGAATTTCTTCCTCCCCCTCTTTAAGGGCAGGGGGGGGTAGTAAATGTTTCCAAGCATATAACTTTGCTTCAAGTTATCTCTGTAAGATTAAATTTTATGTGTGGGTTTCTTATGCGTACTTAAGACACACACTGCAAAGGGATTTTGTAAAATTCCACCATATCTTCTTGGGGGTGGGGGAAATCCTTTTTCCATGCGCAACTCTGCTCTGAACTATCTTAGGTGATTTTTTATGCGTGGGCTGGTTAGGCAACGCGCATTATAAAGGGATTTCAGGAAATTTCCTCTTTCCTCCCTTTAAAGGCGGAAGGGGGAGGGGCAAAAACACGTTTTAAAAAGTAACTCTGCTCCAAATTACCTCAGGAAAGCGATTCTTTGATATGTCGATTGGTTTTGCGTACTCAACATACACAAACTACAAAGTGATTATTTGAAATTCCGTGTTATCACCCCCCCCCCTTTTGAGGGTTGGTGGGTAAAATACATGTTTCCACATGTAACTTTCTTCAAAATTATCATAGAATGGCAATTTTTGATATGTGAACTGCTTATACGTATTCAACACACACTACAAATTAATTTTGTGAAATTACACCCTTCCGCCCCTTGGGGGGCGAGGGGGCAAAACCATGTATTTATGCGTAACTCTGCAGTAAATTGTCTTAGGAAGGACCTTTTTGATGTGTGGATCAGTTACATGTATCTAACTGATAATATAAAGTGATTTTGCAAAATTTTCTCCCCCTTCTTTTCTTTAAGAATGGGGCTAAAAGAACACAGGGGGTGGAGCTAAAATACATATTTTAAAACATAGCTCTACCTCAAATAATCTTAGGATCTCAAATTTTTAATGTGTCGGTTATGTACGTGTATGCAACATGAATTATAAAGGGATTTTGTGAAATTACTCCTACCCCCTCTTAGGAGTGGGCGGGGCAAAAAACACATTTTCAAGCTTAAATGTGCTCCAAATTCCCTTTGGCAAATTTTGGTGTGTGGGTTTTGATTAAATGTACTTAATATGCACTTTGATGTGATTTTGCAAATCTTCCCATTACCTGCCAGGAAGGGGAGAAAAATGCAGGCAAGGCATTGTTTCTCCAGACGCAAAGTGTGGTGTGTGGGAAAACCGCTACCGGAGGTAGCAAGAACTTTATGGGGTGATCCTATGGGAGATAGTCACAATTTTTGTTGAGCAGGTTGATTTTAGGACCCTGAAGCTCACTAGACGGGATTTTGCGAAATACTCCCCTGTTCACCCGGGGGAGGGGTGGAGCAGAAAACAAAAACACCTTTATAAGCATTAACTCCAAATTACTTCCCCCAGGGCTCTTACGCCTCAGGGAGAACCTGAAAATGAGGGGGAAAAAATTGGTCATAAAATCTCAGGGAAACCTCAGGGAAACTTTCAAAACAAGCATCAAAACCAGGAAAAACAGGGATCTACTCTGAAAAAGCTGGTACTTGTGCGTTTCCGTGACGTCATTATGGAAACCCAATAAGACACGCCTACTAACATCATGCCGATTCAATGAAAAACTGGGCATGCTTTTTGCATCATGAACAATCCAATAGTGAAATTAGAGTCACCTTTCCTCTCTCTAAGAGATTCTTTAGCTTGATTTTTCTCCATGGATAATTTGTTTTCATTCCATAACCGGCATCTGGCAGCAGCTTCAAATATTTCATTTGTTATTTAGTCTTACTGATGCAGTGTGCACGTGCTTAGCTTATTTAGTTTATTAGCTTAGGCATTTTATTTTTTGTGAGATGGATTGAATTATAATAAAAAAGTAATTATTATCATGAGTTGGAAAACATCGTTTAATCTGGACCGGACAGATAAAAACTTAAATCCACAGTTTGCATTTTGGATCGAAAGTGTAGATAGTGACCCTTACAATGCACAATGTTGTTTAATAATCATTGACTAATCAAATTTTTTTAAGCATTTGGTTTAAGGGCAAATTTTTATGTAAGGTAATTAAGTTTCCAAGAGTTTGTTATATATATACACATTTCCGATTCTGATTAATATTTTATTTTGTCTGAAAAGGATTTTAAAATTAATTTAAAATAAGTTATTCATATCAAAAACATTATAGGCAATTAGTTCACTATTTTATTTTTCCTTTTTAGAAAGGCGGGGGGGAGTCGATTAAAATAAACATCACTAGCTGTCGAGATGAAGAAGTTATTGATTCTGGGAACTAACTCAGGGAATGTTTTTTCTGAAAATGAGTATGAACCCTGAGTGAAGAAATTGCAGATGGGGAGACTAGACTTGAATACAAAAAAATCGTTTTCTGCGATTTTGGATTTATAATCCAGGGGGTAGGGGGTAAAAATGAGATTTTCGGAGGTGCATAAGGCAAAAACACATTTATGAGCATAACTCAGCTCCAAATTACTTGACAGTGAAGTAATTGCAGATGAAGAGACTAGACTTGAATACAAAAAAAATTATTTTCTGCGATTTTGAAATTTTGGATTTTTAATGGAGGGGTGGAGGGTAAAAACGATTTTTGGAGGTGCAGAAGGCAAAAACACCTTTATAAGGATAAATCGGCTCCAAATTACTTGACGGTGAAGAAATTGCAGAAGGGGAGACTAGACTTAAGTACAAAAAAATCGTTTTCTGTGATTTTGGAATTTTTTATTTTTAAGGGGGGAGAGGGGGTAAAAATGATTTTCTGAGGCAAATTTAGCAATGTATAGATTTCCGAGTAAAATTCTAGCAGTAATAGCTCAAAGATATTTAAAAACACCTGCCAAGCGTCTTGAAGGTATCTGCAAAAACTCATTTTTGATTCTGGGGGGGAGGGGGCAAATTCGCCCCCCCCCAGTACTAAATTCATCCGTAGAAATCTATAAGAGCTGCGGTTACAAATTTTAGTGTGTGGCTTATTTACATGTGTCCAACACCCATTGTAACGAGAGGGGGTTCCATGTTTTATAACTGATTTTCCCTGAGTTTTAATGAAAATTTTTATTTTCCCTGACTTTTTTTTAACAAATTCCAAATTCCCTGAGGAGTATGAACCCTGTTACAAATAATATGTACAAGTACATTTAATTATAAAGATATCAATATTACTAATAGACTGTTGAAGAATTCTTAACTATAAGAGTTTCTATTTTCTACTGAAATTTATGAATATCTTTAATTTTTAAGATCAAATCTTTCTGTAAGTGACAATATCTTTTTCGCGAGAATGTTGCTGTGTTACCTAAATGCTGACACAGGCAAATTATATAAAACAGATACTATAAAATATTAACATTTTAGTTTTAAAAATTAATGAACGGAGTTTTATGAAATTTGCCAAAATTTTAAATATTACATATTAATACCAAACATTTCTTCAAATAACAAAGTCTAAAAAAGTGAAAATCAGAGCTTTCTTTCTTAAAAATTCAGTTTAACCCTTCCGATATATTTATACAGAATTATAAATAATAATGAAGTTTATAATTACTATTTAAAAATAATTCAGATATGTATGAAGTTGGCACAAGATAAAACAACTTGCTTACAATAAAAATAAACAATCTAAGGAAAATGTTAAATAAAATTTTATAATGCATTATGCAATAAACATGAATTGTTGTGTCCATAAAATAGCAATTTAATCCTCTTAAATAAATTTTAAAAATATTAGAGTGTTTTTTCTAAAGTTTTAAAATTATAATCTAAAGTACCTTTTGTCATTCATAATAGAAAAAATAAGATCAATAAAATCTCTCTGTATAAAAGGAGTAATTTTAAATATAGTTTTACAATGAAATTTTATATTATAAAGTAAACATAATTTGTATTGTTTTCTGCATAATTTAAATGCAATTAGAGCAATACATAAATATTTTTGGAGAAAATGTAATGAAAACTACAAAATATTAAAATGTATAATGCTTTGATATATTTCTTCTGTTTATGTTTAGATCAGTTTATTAATTGTTATAATAATAACAAACATGCAATTAAACAGTAACTGGGTTTTCATTTTTAAGTTAAAAATTTCAATAAAACAAAGTAATAAAAATTGCAAAATGGTTTAACAAAAGTTGAAGAGAATAATATGAATTTATCACAAATGCTATAGTTAACACTTTGTTTAGGATCTTTGAAAAAGTAATATCTATCATATTAAATTATTAACACTCTTACCATGTTTAATTTTAAAAAATCAAATCAAAATTAAATGTAATGTTTAATCAAAAATAATACAAGCATGTGTTTCATTTGTTTATAAACAAACAAGGGTTGCTAGTAAACTGCAATGGTGGGTTACCAGAAAAACTAGGCAATCCAAAGAAATCACCAATTTTTAATAAACATATATAAAGTTATAACTAATCTTACATTAAAAGGAAAAGTACAAAATGGTATTAATAAATCATTATAATAATTTGCAAATTGCAGATTCAAGATTTGTTGTTTCAGTAAAATTTTGAGATGGAAATTATAACATTACCAATTAATTTAAAATTAAAGCAACAATTTAATGAAATGAATGAAGAAAATATAAACTCACTTCAATAAGTAAAATAATTAATATATCACACTTACAACTGGTATGCTTCTGTTACTATCTCTGATAATTCTTTTCTTTTTGATAATCAGGAAAATGATCCATCTAGCAAGTATGATCATAGAAATGAAATAAATTCAGTTACCATGATCATTCCAGCTGGAATTTTTGGATCTTATGTTGATTTCACCAGATGAGATTTCTTCATCAACATCGTCTCTACATTAATATTTAGTTGAAACTAGCCATTTCTTGTCATAAAACCTAATAAATTACAAGTTTGAATAAATAAATAAAAAAATGTGCAACTTCTAAATTATAAATAAAACATCAACAATAAACCTATAATGATAATTGATACTTTTCTATCTCACCAGTGCAAGTGATAAAGTCACCTTCTAAATAAAATTCTTTTATAAAACTCTTATGTATATATGAGGTAAACCAGAAACCTCCTACATTCGAAAGACTAATACGTTTTATTAGTCTTTATCACCAACAATACCTATGTTTATAGGTTTATACCTATTTTATCACCTGTGCTGGCGAAATGGAAAAGTACCTGATAATCAAAAGTGCCTTAAGATAATGACTGCAGCGTAAATCATTAGTTTCAGATAACTAATAAACTGAAAATTTCTTTAATTAAATATAAGCTGCAGAGCATTTGTATAACATATTAAGTTAGGTAATAATTTGTAAAATTTTCTTTAAATTTACAAACTCAAGCAGAAATATATCACTGACAGCTAGCTCAGATTGAATGAAAATCTTTTCACAAAATTTTCTGTGAAAAAACCAATGACTTAAAACATGAACCGAGATTAAAATATAATAATAAAATAAATCTAAAAAATTGTTGTAAACAATTTTCACTCAAAAGCTAAAGAACACTGACATATTATTCCTTAACACAATAAAATTTTTCATGCATGTTTAGGAATTGTCTTACATAAAAATTTGTTATTATCATGAGAAATGAATGTAGTTGTTTCGAAAACAAATTCTACAGTAAGTACTATATTTAACTCATAACTGGAGACATGAATTTCCTTACACGGTTAGAGACAGAGTCAAAATGACTCCATTGTAAATTTTCTCTTGCGTTTTGTAAACACCAATGGAATTTACTTTGGAAAAGCAGTGTATTCAAATCATGTAATTACCAAAAATATTGATAGTAATAAAAAGATTACAATGCAGAATCATTTTGGCTCCCATCTCCAATTAAGGGTTTTAAAATAAACCTTCACTTTTACAAAATGTATAGGTTATGGTTTAACATGCATACCTAAAACATAAAAGATATGGATCCAAATGACAAATTCTTTTTTTTTTTTTTTTCATTGCTAAATGATGCAATATTAACATGTATATAGGTCTCTATAATTATGAGGGAGTCGATGTTAAAATTACAAATACATAGAAAACTAAACTGATATGTTAATATACTAAAGAGGACTCTTTCAATTAAAGAAAAAAGAAATTAATGTTTATCTAGCTCAAACATCAAGAATAGTAGAAAGGTAATCATTTATAAAGAAAATTTTAAAGTTATTTTATTGCTATTATTCTCACTTTTTAACCGAATCTAAAATCGTTCATAACTTCTGTTATCAAGGTTTTTGTTTAAAGTCCAGCACCAGCTCTACGGATTACTATTCAACATATTTTAATTATATTAGTAATAATATTAGATTGTTACATTTTAAGAAATCAACACCATTTTTTTAACAACTTACACTTTTTAAGTTTTTCTAAAATGTTAACAAAATATTTTAGGAAGATCATTAGAAAATAATCGTAATTAAAATAAGTTCATCTGATTAAAATTATACCCAAACTTACAGTTATTTTACTAATTAAAGAAAATCTTTTAAAAACACTTCTCAATGTCAAGCAACAAACGGTAGCCGGTAGCGCTAGCAAGCGATCGTTAGCAGAGATGGTTGCATTAGTTTATCGTAGTGCAGTTTGCCATTTAGTATCAATACTCTATTTTCGGGAATGGTGCCAAGTGTGGTATAAACCCATAAAAACTATAAACTATAAGACTGAATTCTGAACTATATACATATGTTTATTACACATCAACTCGTGTTTGTATATTAACTGTAACCTGTTTTGTAACTGGCGGTTGTGTAAGTATCTGTCGTGTGTGTACGTGTTTACTTCCATTAAAGTTGTGTGTTGTGTTCTAAACACGGATTCTTAAATCATGCTACCAATAATAAGAGTTATTATTTACGCTCGCTTGTATCATAAAGATACATAACAACACAGGGCGGCAGCGGTTAAAAAGTTAGTACTTCACTTTCTCAAAGTTTCGTTTTCACCAGCGTTCGTTTCGTTTTAAAGGTAAACAATGACAACTACCACTACAGCTTCAGCTTATCATATTTCACCGCCATAATCTTTCCCATTTTCAACGCCAACTGAGTGGCCGAAATGG
Organism: Salticus scenicus; assembly: GCA_963930645.1. Classification (NCBI taxonomy): domain Eukaryota; kingdom Metazoa; phylum Arthropoda; class Arachnida; order Araneae; family Salticidae; genus Salticus; species Salticus scenicus. Next base: position 245,338,943 of record OZ005660.1, read on the forward strand.
AAACAAAGATTTTTACGTTTTCGCACAACTTCAGGCTTAAACAAAAAAATCCGAAGAGGAGCAAGTGGAGGCTCTGATTTATATAATGGGTGACAAAGCTGAAGATATTTTTCTATCTCTCAACATCTTGGATGACGATAAAAAGAATTTTCAAACGGTAATCGAAAACCTCGATAATCATTTAGTTGTGAAACGAAACATAATTTTTGAAAGAGCTCAGTTTAATCGCAGAATACAGAAAGAAGGTGAGTCTGTTAACGATTTTATTACTGATTTATATGTCCTAGCGGACAAATGTGATTATGGTAATCTCCATGACGAGTTACTCAGAGATCGCATCGTTGTCGGGATTACCGATGAATCTCTTAGTGAAAAGTTACAACTCGACTCTCAATTAACTTTGCAAACAGTTATGGATAAGGTTCGTTTATCGAAATCAATTAAAAAACAGCAAACTGTATTGGTAACCAATGCATCTATCAATGCTGTAATGCATAAAAAGAAAATAGTAACACCACATAATTTCACTAAAAAGAGTACTCAGTGTAATGTAAAGAGTACTCAATAATAAATCTCCTTCTGATGTTAAGAATTGTAAATGGTGTGGAAAATTACCTCATGATAAAAAGTTTTGTCCTGCGAAGGATTCCTTTTGCCGAAAGTGCAAGGAAAAGGGGCACTGGGAAAAAGTCTGTCATGGTTCTATGAAACGAGTAAATGAAATTCATTGTGAGGCTGGATTCATAGGCCTAATGGCTGATAATCAGAATAATGATGATTGGGTAGTTCCTATCAAAGTGTTGGGGAAAACCCTTAGGTTTAAAATAGATAGTGGTGCTGATCACACTGTGATACCTGCGTTGTTATGTATCTTTATGATACAACCGAGCGTAAATAATAACTCTTATTATTGGTAGCATGATTTAAGATTCATTTAAGAAGCCGTGTTTAAGAACACACAACTTTAATGGAAGTAAACAAACACGTACACGCACACAGAACAAGATACTTACACAACCGCCAGTTACAAAACAGGTTACAGTTAATATACAAACACGAGTTGAGGTGTAATAAACATATGTATATAGTTCAGATTTGAGTCTTATAGTTAATAGTTTTTATGAGTTTATACCACATCTCCCCTTTTCAAAGGTTTAGTCTGTTTGGGGGTTTTACAATTCTACCACTCTTCGTGATCACAGGTTGCTGATTGGAATGTTGATTAGATGCCGATTCATCTTTCTTTTTTGTTACTTTTAAAGGGCTTGATCTTCTCGATACGGGTACTTTATTTTTAGAAACCTCTTTTGAAGGAATATCTTGAAGATCATTTAAGTCATGTTCCACTGGATTTGGCTGCAATTTAGTACCTGGAATTAAGTGCTTTCTATTTCTTCTCAGGATATGTTGTCCTTGCCTTACAATATATGATCTTGGTGTCTCTGCCTCTCTTTCCACAGTACCAACAGCTTTTCTATCTGTTATCCACACGTGTTCCCCTGGATTTATTGGTCTAAGCTCATGGATCTTCGATGTCTCTATCTTCGATTGTAATCTTTTTCTTGAGTTTTTATTCTATTTTCTTCACTTTTCTCCAATCTCTCTTTCTCTACCAGCCTTGGTTGAAGCACTGCAAGAGCAGTAGGTAATGTAGTTTGTATACGCCGTCCCATCAATAATTCAGCAGGACTATAACCATTCTTCAAAGGAGAAGCTCTGTAGTGCAACAAAGCCAGATATGGATCTTTGGATTTTTTAAATCTGAGTTTGATTATCTTGACTGCTGCCTCGACAAAACCATTGCTTTGATTATATCTAGGGCTAGATGTGACATGTCTAAAACCATATGTTCTTGAGAATTGTTGGAATTCAGCTGTTTTCTTAACCTCAAACTGTGGACCATTATCGGATCTGACTATGTCAGGTATTCCATGTCGGGCAAAAATTGACTTGCAGTGTAGAATTACTTCACTGGATGTGAGCCTATCTAGTTTTGCAACTTCTGGGTAACGAGAGTAAAAATCAGTCACCAATAAATACCAGTTGGAATTAAGTTTGAAAAGATCCATGGCGAGAATTTCCCATGGTCTTTGAGGAAAACTTGTTGGTTTTATAGGTTCAGAACAATTTCGGGCTTCCTGTATGCATGATGGACATTCTCGAACTAGTTGCTCTATTTGCTTGCTTATGCCAGGCCAATAAACAGCAGAATTTGCTAAAGCTCTACATTTGTTTATTCCCATGTGACCTTCATGGATCTTATTTAAGATTTCTTGTCGAAAACTTTCTGGTACAATTATCCGTGCTCCTCTCATAAGCAGGCCGTTTTGAAGTGAAATTTCATATCTTAAATGACAAAAGGGTAGACATGATGGTTCTACTTTATTCTTTTCTGGCCATCCTTCTTGGGCATAAGTGATTAACATCCTACAAGTTGAGTCTTTTTCTTGTTCTGATTTCAGCTGCAAAAGTCTTTCTGGAACGATGGGTATGACTTCTGTAATTTGATTGATGAAGGCTTGAACTTCCTCTTCTAATTCGAAGTTTGGGACCTCCTTTTGGTCAGGTGCCCTTGATAACGCATCAGCTGCGAGCAAGGTTTTTCCTGGAGTATGAAAAATGTTAAAGGCATATCTCATCAAACGCATCTTCAATCTTTGAATACGTGGAGTAAGGTCATCTAAAGATTTAGTAGTTAGTATAGGGACTAGAGGCTTATGATCAGTCTCTAGAAAAAATTTTGTACCTATCAAATAATTGCTGAACTTTTCGCATGCCCAAGTGAGTGCCAGTGCTTCTTTTTCTATCTGAGCATAGCGTTTCTCTGCTGGAGTTAAAGTTCTGGACGCATAGGCAATCACTTTCAATGAAGAATCTTCTTGCTTCTGGCATAGCGTAGCACCAAGTCCATACGAGGAAGCATCTGCTGTCACTATTGATTGTTTGTTTGGGTCAAAAATTGTAAGTACCGGTTCTGATGACAGTACTTCCTTTAGCTTTTTTAATGCATTTTCTTGAGGTGCATCCCAAACAAATTGATTTTTTGTTGACAGTAATGAAATCAAGGGTGCCATAGTATCTGCAAATTTTGGAATGAATCTTGCTAAATAGTTGGCCATTCCTAATAGCTGTTTAAGCTCTGTTTTATTTGTTGGAGATTTGAAATTTTGTATGGCTTGAATTTTCTCTTGATCTGGATGTATTCCTGACTCATTAATTACATGTCCTAGGAATTTTATAGACTTGACAGAGAAACAACATTTTTGTTTGTTTAGAGTTATTCCAGTTTCTTTAAGACGTTTCAATGTTGATTTTAAGCGTGCATCATGTTCCATCTGATTGGATCCCCATACTAGGATGTCATCCATATGACATATTATACCCGAAAGACCCTCAAGAGCTTGAGACATTCTCCGTTGAAAGTGTTCAGGAGCAGATGAAATGCCAAAATGTAACCGCAAGAATCTGAATCTTCCGAAAGGTGTGATGAAGGTCGTAAGATAGGATGATTCTTCATCAAGAGGTATTTGCCAAAATCCAGAATTAGCATCTAATTTGGAAAAAATTTTGGCTCCAGCCAAAAGAGATAAATTGTATTCTGTAGTTGGTAGTGGGTGCCACTCTCTACGAATACTTCTATTAAGTACTGTCAGGTCAACACAAATTCTTACATTGCCATCTTTTTTTCGTACAACCACAGCAGGTGAACACCAATTAGTGGGTTTCTCGACTGGTTTGATTACATTCATTTCCAGCATTCTTTTAATTTCAGCCTTTGTTTTGTCTAACAATGGTATTGGTATTCTGCGTGGAGATGTAAGAGCATAAGGCTTAGCATTATCAACTAATTCAATGTGGTAATGTCCTTTCAGCAGTCCCAGACCTTGAAATAGCTTTGGAAATTCCTGAACAGGATCAAAACTACTGATACTTTGTACGTAATGTGGCTGTATATTAGGACCTAGGCCAAACATTTTGATTGCCGGTTTACCTAACAAACATGTTTGAAGATCACGTATAATATAGATTTCTTCCCTACAAGTTTTTCCATTGTATTCCATGTTTTCAACTAATTTCCCTGTTAATTTTAATGGTGTTCTATCTGGACCATAAATTACCTTATTTGTACTTTTAATATGGGCATTTTTGAACATGGATTGAGCAATGTTACTAGGTATCACAGTGTGATCAGCACCACTATCTATTTTAAACCTAATGGTTTTCCCTAATATTTTAATAGGAACTACCCAATCATCATTATTCTGATTATCAGCCATTAGGCCTATGAATCCAGCCTCACAATGAATTTCATTTACTCGTTTCATAGAACCCTGACAGACTTTTTCCCAGTGCCCCTTTTTCTTGCACTTTCGGCAAAAGGAATCCTTGGCAGGACAAAACTTTCTATCATGAGGTAATTTTCCACACCATTTACAATTTTTAACATCAGAAGGAGATTTATAATCTTTACATTGAGTACTCTTTTTAGTGAAATTATGTGGTGTTACTATTTTCTTTTTATGCATTACAGCATTGATAGATGCATTGGTTACTAATACAGTTTGCTGTTGATTGACTGATTCTGATAAACGAACCTTATCGATAACTGTTTGCAAAGTTAATTTAGAGTCGAGTTGTAACTTTTCACTAAGAGATTGATCGGTAATCCCGACAACGATGCGATCTCTGAGTAACTCGTCATGGAGATTACCATAATCACATTTGTCCGCTAGGGCATACAAATCAGTAATAAAATCGTTAACAGACTCACCTTCTTTCTGTATTCTGCGATTAAACTGAGCTCTTTCAAAAATTATGTTTCGTTTCACAACAAAATGATTATCGAGGTTTTCGATTACTGTTTGAAAATTCTTTTTATCGTCATCCGAGATGTTGAGCGATAGAAAAATATCTTCAGCTTTGTCACCCATTATATAAATCAGAGCATCCACTTGCTCCTCTTCGGATTTCTTGTTTAAGCCTGAAGCTGTGCGAAAACGTAAAAATCTTTGTTTCCATTTCGGCCACTCAGTTGGCGTTGAAAATGGGAAGGATTCTGGCGGTGAAATATGATAAGCTGAAGCTGTAGTGGTAGTTGTCATTGTTGACCTTTAAAACGAAACGAACGCCGGTGAAAACGAAACTTTCAGAAAGTGAAGTACTAACTTTTAACCGCTGCCGCCATGCGTTGTTATGTATCTTTATGATACAACCGAGCGTAAATAATAACTCTTATTATTGGTAGCATGATTTAAGATTCATTTAAGAAGCCGTGTTTAAGAACACACAACTTTAATGGAAGTAAACAAACACGTATTCTTGGTTTCTTGGTTTTGGTTTTGATGAGTACTGAGATTTATTGCTTGCCTCTAAGGCCGCTTATATCTCCCAAACACGTACACGCACACAGAACAAGATACTTACACAACCGCCAGTTACAAAACAGGTTACAGTTAATATACAAACACGAGTTGTTTGGGATGCACCTCAAGAAAATGCATTAAAAAAGCTGAAGGAAGTACTGTCATCAGAACCGGTACTTACAATTTTTGACCCAAACAAACAATCAATAGTGACAGCAGATGCTTCCTCGTATGGACTTGGTGCTACGCTATGCCAGAAACAAGAAGATTCTTCATTGAAAGTGATTGCCTATGCATCCAGAACTTTAACTCCAGCAGAGAATCGCTATGCTCAGATAGAAAAAGAAGCACTAGCAATTTGATAGGGACAAAATTTTTTCTAGAGACTGATCATAAGCCTCTAGTCCCTATACTAACTACTAAATCTTTAGATGACCTTACTCGACGTATTCAAAGATTGAAGATGCGTTTGATGAGATATTCCTTTAACATTTTTCATACTCCAGGAAAAAACTTACTCGCAGCTGATGCGTTATCAAGGGCTCCTGACCAGAAGGAGGTCCCAAACTTCGAATTAGAAGAGGATGTTCAAGTCTTCATCAATCAAATTACAGAAAACATACCCATCGTTCCAGAAAGACTTTTGCAGCTGAAATCAGAACAAGAAAAAGACTCAACATGTAGGATGTTAATCACTTACGCCCAAGAAGGATGGCCAGAAAAGAATAAAGTAGAACCATCATGTCTACCCTTTTGGCATTTAAGATATGAAATTTCACTTCAAAACGGCCTGCTTATGAGAGGAGCACAGATAATTGTACCTGAAAGTCTTCAACAAGAAATCGTAAATAAGATCCATGAAGGTCACATGGGAATAAATAAATGTAGAGATTTAGCAAATTCTGCTGTTTATTGGCCTGGCATCAGCAAGCAAATAGAGCAACTAGTTCGGGAATGTCCATCATGCATACAAGAAGCCCGAAATTGTTCTGAACCTCTAAAACCAACAAGTTTCCCTCAAAGACCATGGGAAATTCTCGCCATGGATCTTTTCAAACTTAATTCCAACTGGTATTTATTGGTGACTGATTTTTACTCTCGTTACCCGGAAGTTGCAAAACTAGATAGGCTCAAATCCAGTGAAGTAATTCTACACTGCAAGTCAATTTTTACCCGACATGGAATACCTGACATAGTCAGATCAGATAATGGTCCACAGTTTGAGGTTACGAAAACAGCTGAATTCCAACAATTCTCAAGAACATATGGTTTTAGACATGTCACATCTAGCCCTAGATATCCTCAAAGCAATGGTTTTGTCGAGGCAGCAGTCAAGATAATCAAACTCAGATTTAAAAAATCCAAGGATCCATATCTGGCTTTGTTGCACTACAGAGCTTCTCCTTTGAAGAATGGTTATAGTCCTGCTGAATTATTGATGGGACGGCGTTTACAAACTACATTACCAACTGCTCTTTCAGTACTTCAACCAAAACTGGTAGAGAAAGAGAGATTGGAGAAAAGCGAAGAAAATAGAATAAAAACTCAAGAAAAAGATTACAATCGAAGACATAATGTCCATGAGCTTAGACCAATAAATCCAGGGTAACATGTGTGGATAACAGATGGAAAAGCTGTTGGTACTGTGGAAAGAGAGGCAGAGACACCAAGATCATATATTGTAAGGCAAGGACAACATATCCTGAGAAGAAATAGAAAACAATTAATTCCGGGTACTAAATTGCAGCCAAATCCAGTGGAACATGACTTAAATGATCTTCAAGATATTCCTTCAAAAGAGGTTTCTAAAAATAAAGTACCCGTATCGAGGAGATCAAGCCCTTTACAAGTAACAAAAAAGAAAGACGAATCGGCATCCAATCAACATTCCAATTAGCAACCTGTGATCACAAAGAGTGGTGGAATTGTAAAACCCCCAAACAGACTAAACCTTTGAAAAGGGGAGATGTGGTATAAACTCATAAAAAACTATAAACTATAAGACTGAATTCTGAACTATATACATATGTTTATTACACCTCAACTCGTGTTTGTATATTAACTGTAACCTGTTTTGTAACTGGCGGTTGTGTAAGTATCTGTCGTGCGTGTACGTGTTTGTTTACTTCCATTAAAGTTGTGTGTTTTGTTCTAAACACGGATTCTTAAATCATGCTACCAATAATAAGAGTTATTATTTACGCTCGCTTGTATCATAAAGATACATAACAACACACCAAGACCGGAGTCTGACGCCAAGAGAGACGAAATCGCTACACATTGGACATTGGAGTATCGCCCCCTCTATCCATTGACCGGTCGAAAATATGGCTGGAATGAGGTTTATTCGGGTGACATAATGATCACGTGATGGTGGTATTTACCTCTAATCGCGTGGATTGTTTCCTCTTGAACTAAGCAGTGAACGCCATTATTTTTATTAAATTTTTTCATTATTTTTTGTTTATATTTCTCCCTTTTTGCTCAGCAGTGAATTTTAAAGATCATGGTTTATTCTATCTTTGATCGGCCGTTATCTATAGATGATTTTTCCCATGAAAATATCAAAGAATACATTCTCATTCACAGAATGAAGGACACGGAATTTCTGCTGCTTACAAGAAAGTATTAATAGGTGTAAGATTTTTCAAAGCAGGATTGTTAGTAAAATTTACATTTCAAGAAGTCCAGAATGGGAGAAATACTGCTACCATTGTACCAGCAGATGTCAAAGCTGAATATAAAAAACAGAAATACAACTTAAACATGACCATCGCAAGTGACAATGAGGTATGAATGTTTTCATATTCCATAGTGTTGAATGTGATTAAAATTAGTTGTAAATATATTTGTAATACTATAGTTCACTATTGTATCTCTTCCATTCCTTGTATAAATTATTATTTTTTTTTTCATTTTGCTGTGTTTGTAGTGTAGCTAGAATGAAAAACTTTTTAGACTATTCGAGCGAAGCATATATGGTAAAATGTATTAAAATTAAGTAGTTTATTTTTAATTTATGACCCAATTTAAACCCCTTCACCCGTATTTTTGGAAGTGCCTATTAAAATTAATAAATAAGCTTAGTGTAATTACATATTGTGCAAAAAAGCATTTAAAACGTCGAATTCTACAAGGATACCCAGCTTGATAAATTATAGAGGTAGTTGCGCAATTCTAATGTCATATATATATTTAAAGATATTTATTGTTTATAATTTACGTATTTCAATTAATTTTGATTTTATCTTTAGTGATGAAAGTTCATGCAATAACTTTTATTCTTCAAAAATTGCAACTTTAGGAAGTTATTGTGCCACGAAATATAAAGTTAATTTTTGTTAAACGATTAATGTTAGAGAAATTGTTATTTTATTCGTCTCAGAGAAATCTGTTTGTAAGAAATTTTATAGATATCTGTGTTATGAGCCAGAATCATGGACATGATTTCAATGAATGGCAATAGTTACACTTTTTCAACACCTTTATATCATATGGCAGCCTTGAATCACATTATTCATATAAATTACACCCCTCACCCAAATTAAATATTATAGGATATAAAATGTATGTATATATATTCGCACCCCTTTTTTTACCTAAATATTTTTCATATATGGAAATTCCACTTTGTTGATTTAAATCAGAAATTGACCAAATGCATTTATACAAAAAAAGTTTTGTGTAAAACGCATTAGATAAGAATTCTTATGTGTGCAACTGTGAATAAGCCACAATAACAAAATTAATCCGAAAATCATATAGCTGCATGTAAATCAGATATTTGTTGTACTGAATTTCCAGTCAATTGAAGGATTACGTAAAGTATTAGAATTGTTTTAGCTTTATAAAAATAATTACTAATTCTGTGTCTACCACTTTTTATGCAAACCATGCCTTTAAACATTCTTATAACATGCTTTAAGTATGTTGCATGCTGCATGTATAATTTTAAGCGTGTACAAGGAGGCTTTCTACTTATTGCCTGCTGAAACCTAAGACCATCAATATATTCTGTGAGGAATTTTATTACTAAAGTTACTCACTACCTAATGTATGTTTTTAAATTTCATGTTCAAAATAATTAAATTTGTTCTTGTTTTCTAAAGATTTATTATTAATACTATTATTTTATTTTCTTAAATTAGGAAAATGAATTTATTCATTTTTCAAATTTTATAGGCTATTTCTACCTAAAAAATTTAGTTTGATAACTATAAAATTACATCCCATTATCAGTTTTGTCAGTTAGGTTTAATTTTTTTTTTTTTTTTTTTGCTTCAATGCAAGCCAGTGAAATTTTAAACTGACTGCATTGTCTTTTTAAATACATTATACATGAATTTAATCAAAGCCAACAAATTACACAAATAAAGAAATACTGCACACTAGAAGCATCTTCAAATTTACAGAAAATATCAAACGAATAAAATTTTATTTTTTCTCTGTTTTAAACCTTGAAAGTATAACAAAATAATTAGTAAAAGAAAAAAAAAAATCTGTTATTTTATTTCAAGATGTTAATTCATTATTTGGGTAATTTTATCATTCCACAAGATTGTGAGAAAAGTTTGTCTACTATTAAATTACGTAATTTAATCAGGCATGAAAGTTTTCAGACTTTAGTCTGAAATCCTTCCTTTTGAAGGCCATGTTGGCTGTTTCTGAGATGAGTGTAAATCCAGAGAGAAACCATAACCAAAATTTATGTGGGGGGAGGTAGAAAATCATTTTAACTTCCCAAAGTATGCGACTATTTTGCTGAAAAATCAACAAAATTACTGCTTTAATGTTTTTAATTTTTATTTTACTGCAAATTTTTGAAATAACATGATTATTTTGCTGTTAAATGTGACAAAATTTTGTACTATTTATAAAGTTAATTCCAGAAATAAAAGAATATTTTAGTGTAATATTATATATTTCCTTTTTTGGTAGCAAATTTCTGAAACGTGCAATATTTTCGCAGTTGATTAGGGAATTATGGGTTTATTTCATTACTGTTAAAAAGAAAAAAGAAATTACATTTATTTACAGCTAAATTAAATGCTGAAGTTAGGGGTAATTTTTGCTGCCAATTTCCAAAATAATGAATATTTTGGCACTACCAGGAATAAAACTTTTTTTCTTCAAAATGTGTGTGTCTGAAATATGTAATTATTTCATTAAAATTTCTGCTTTTTTGTTTAAATGTATGATTAACAATATGCAAAATTTGCTGATTCTTTTTTCTGCCAACTTCAATGAATTTACTGATTGATTTGTTTACTGTAAGTTAACAATTGTACACTTTTCTGTCTTAATTCCAAAAATACATACTTTTGCATTTTATTGTGATAAATTTGTATTGTGTACAAGTTCAGACTTTTCATTTTATATAAAACAGTTTTATTAGTTAGTTATTTTTGTTTGTTATTCTTTTTTTAACAAAGAGAGATGGATAACCAAAGTGACCCTGAACCTCCGACTACTTCTGAAACACGAGATACAGCAGATCCAGACCATAAAGCGAAAAAAGGAGAGGCGACTTCGACTAGCGACCGCAAAGAAACGTGTCATGTTAAAGAAGTTTCAACAGATGAAGTTTATTCAATATCTAAAGCCAGCAAGTCCACAACCTGAGGCACCCCAAAATCCCACTGGGGAAAGCTATCAAGCTGAGGCAGCCCACGACAGCCGGCACAGAGAGCTTTTAAATATTTGTAGAAAGGATGTAAATAAACACAAAAGCCTGGTGAGTGTCTAAGTTGTGTGGTGTTTATTAAAATCACTGCACAACTAAGATAAATCTCCCTGGCAACGCAAAGAAGAAATGGACATTGCTTCATCAAAGGATATGGAGGTAATAATTTAATTATCATTATTTTTTTACTTCCTTATACAAAGTATAAGGAAGTATAGTAATCCCGATTTGCGAAATGGATTTTGCATTTCACATTGCTCGAAAACGAATGATCGCTGAATGGTGCCAATTTATACGTGTGACTGTCATGATGTCTAGTTTTACACCTGTAAGAGTCGTCTTAACACGAGCACTCGTTTTAGAGATATAAGGGACTTTACACGATCTTTCGTGACGTCTGTATGTATGTGTGTCTGTGTGTGTGTGTGTGAGTATGTCGCATAACTCAAAAACGATTGGACGTAGAAAGTTGCGAATTGGTACATAGGTTTGTTATAACATCTAGTTGTGCACCTCCCTTTTTGGACTTTGTATGATTTTCCATTTTGGAGATATTTAGGAAAATTAGGTTCATAATGGCCAAAATGTATCAAAAAACGGTAATAACTCAAAAATGGTTTGGACAAATCTTGCAATTTAACTGACTTCTCGACTAGCTAGACATTTGAAACTTTCAGAAAAGTTCAGAACACGTTCACAATGCATTTAAAAAAATATTTTTTACCAACTGTTTCTAATACCTGCTGCCTTCAGCAGCGTTTATGTGATTCAACGGAAAATGTATTTAACTTTTTTTCCCGACTAACTAGACATTTGAAACTTTCAAACTAGATCAGAACACGGTGAAAATGCGAATTTTTAATACTTTTAGCCAACTGTTTAGGGTCCTTGCTGTCTTCGGCAGCGTTAGCAGTACAAATCTTGCAATCGATTTTTAACTAACTTCCCGACTAGCTAGACATTTAAAACTTCTGGAAAAACACAGAACACGGGGACAATGCATTTTAAAAATATTTTTAGCCAATTGTTTCAGGGCACTGCTGCCTTCGACAGCATTTATATGGTTCAACAGAAAATTTAATTAACTAACTTCATGACTAGCTAGACATTTGAAACTTTCAGAATAGTTCAGAACACGGTGAAAATGCATTTTTAAAAATAATTTTAGCCAATTTTTTCGGGTCCCTGCTGCCTTCGTCAGCACTACCAGTACAAATCTTGCATCTGTTTTTAACTAAGTTTCAGAAAAGCTCAGAACACTGTGATAATTCATTTTTTAAATATTTTTAGCCAACTGTTTCGGGTCCAATGACAAAGTTTTTTAACATTATGTATATTTCTAAAAGTGTATAAGGAAGTCATGTGGTGCCCACATCAGATTTTTTTAAGTTAAATTATTAATTTATTTTTTAATTTAATTTCATGTAAATAAAAAAACATAATTTTATGACAATACTTATTTATTTAAACACTTATATTTAAAATAATGATTGTTATTATATGAAAGATCAGGACACTGTGCATTTTCCAGGACGTGTGTATACGCAAGCGAAGTGTGACGTCACTGACCATCCGTGGATGCAAGAAAAATATTTCCTATGTTAATCGCCCATTGTATTTTTTGTAAAAAAATTATTAAAAATCAAGGGAAATTATTTCCCGATTTCAATCCCCGTATTTAGGTATAGATTAGGTATAGTGTTTTAGCTATCGTTTGCATGCATTAGATTAAGTTATTTTTGCTGTAAAACTGATAAAATTTGAATTTTAAATTTCAAAACTGTAAGGAAAAAAAATGGCAAACTTCTATATTCGATTAAGAACATAAGCATTTCATTCCAAAGGAAGATATTTACACCATAAATATCCAACTAATATACTAAATAAAAGGAAAATTATAAATATTCTATCATAATTTGAAGTCAAATTTGTTTTCAAATGTCTAAATAAAGTATCTGATATAAGATACTAATATTTTGCAACGGAATAGATTTCATATGTCATCCTTGACGGGAAAAAAAATCGGCAAATTATTTGGCGAACATATTTAATTCCTTTTAAAAATCATGGTTATTTTAACAACGTATATTAAGAAAATAATCAGTAATGTGAAACAATATTTCGTACAATACATATTACGAAAATATACATCTGGCATGTATATTTTTGTATTACGTTTTTGATCGCCAAGTACAACAAACGCCAAGGACGACAGAGTCTTGAAATTAAAAATTTAAATTTTGTCAGTTTGACAGCAAAATAACTCAATCTAACACATGCACATGATAACTAATACATATTTATACCCAAATATGGGGATTAAAATCGGGAAATAATTTTCTTTGATTTTTAATATTTTTTTACAAAAAATCCAATGGGCGATTAACATAGGAAATCATTTTCTTGCAACCACAGATGGTCAGTGTCAGTGACATCATCACTTCGCTTGCGTATTGTCCTGATCGCCTTCTTCATGTTTGTGTTTTTTGTAGCAATGATGGTCGCAATCCAATTCTATTTTATTTAAATCGCCATCTCTCAATAAAGAATTATTTGAAATATTAGGAAGAACCTCGTCCTCAAGATTTATTGAATCACCGGTATCCCCACAGTGCGGTTTGTCCGGTTCAACTGGACGACCCATTGTTTTGTCTAGTATCTTTTTAAGTATTTTCTCTGAGTTTGCCCTCATTTTCCTTAATCGAAAAAAAAGTCGAAAGCCAAAATTTTCAAAATTATCGCATGCACCTTTAGAGTAAAAATGCCTACCTATGTACAACATTCGTTTCGGACACAATATACCGATGCTGTCATCTTCAGTACATAATCAAAATTGCTAGATGACCACTTAAGTGGAGGTAAAGCCACATTTTCACTTTTGCAATAAATTTATTCTACCCATTGATTTTGAGCATAAGGGTGAAAAGCCTTAGACTAGTGATGACCTTTATTTTCAAATAATTTATGATGTTTAGTAATCATAGGAGCATTTCCAGTTCTAGTAAAATTAGCCACAGTGGCTCCACCATGATGAAAGCAATATGAAAATAAAAATAATTATAAGATAAAAAACTTTTTATAAACCATGTTTTTAAATTTTCTGTTGAATCATAGCTATAGAAATAACTACATTAGCACTTTATCAATGCGTATTGTTACGAAACTGTAAATAATTGTACTTATTTTTGTATAAATTCTTTCAAAGAGGCTTAGTAAGTTGATAAAATGTCAATTTTCTGCATTTCCAGCTCTTTTTCGAGTTAAAATAGCTTAATTTTAAAACGCATTACAAAAGCTCCAATAGGCAGGTAATGGATTTGCGAGAAAATTCTTATTATCGATATTCCAAAGATGGATGTTCTAATGTGATTGGTTAAAGAGTTACGGGAAATTTGAATTAAAAAAAAAGTTGATTTTAAAAATAAAATTTTAATCCTTTTAGAACAACATATATTTGCATCATGAATTACATTAGCACTTTATCAATGTGTAGAAAATCTTTAAAGTGATAATGATGTCATTTTTTGCCAGATGCATAATTTAACTTTTTACAACTTTTTAACGCTCACATTTAATTAAATGTATTTATTTTTATGTCAAAAGAAAATGAACTCGTAAAATTTTTGGCAACAATTAAATTATAGCTAATATTCGAAAATCGGACTTCGAAGTATTGTGTTATCACCGGGTTCTGAGTTACTGTGAAAGTTTCAAATGTCTAGCTAGTAGGGAAGTTAATTAAAAACAGATTGCAAGATTTGTACCGGACAAACAAACAATCAAGAATAGAAGTTAATAAAAACATGGTAAAAAGTAAGGTGATTTTGCCTGATTAGATGACAGTTGGCCATATATGTCACTCGCAAATAATTCCTCTTTAGTTACGCAGCCTTTTTACTTTCTTCTATATGTAATATAGAGAAAGTATTGGATTCGCGAAAATTTTCGACCTCCGTTTTTTGACGGATCTACACGTTTTGGGATGTCCTGAACACGAATTGATAGTTTTTAAAAAATGTCTGTCTGTGTGTCTGTCTGTCTGTGTGTCTGTCTGTCTGTCTGTCTCTCTGTGTGTCTGTATCATTTTTTTGTGGACGCTGTATCTCACGAACCAATGAATGAAATTTAACCAAACTTGGTATTTAGTTGCACCCTGACATGAACTGGTGCCCATTAGATTTGGGGATCAATAGCTCAACAGGTGGCGCTGTGATCGCATTTTATAGGACAAAATTCCGTATAAATGGGCATAATGAGAGTTATTTTAAACTTGTGATTGTAAAATTAATATGAATTATTGATAATAGTAGTAGTTAACTAGGAAAAAAAATTTGTGCATGGGGGGGCATCGGTTCCCCCCCTGGGGGGGAAGTACCCCCCGGGGGGGTTAAATTTTAAAGATGGGTATCATTCGAAAGATCTCGTCAATACCTTTAAAACGAATGGTTGAACCATAAATCTGTGATAATTTAAAACAAAGTCATCGATTTTTTTTACTTTTAACAAAAAAAAAAAAAAACTTAGAAAAAAAATCGTATTTTTTTTTTAAACGAAATTTTACCAAACTTGGTATTTAGTTGGTCCCCGACATAAACTGGTGCTGATTATATTTGCGGATCAATAGCTCAACAGGAGGCGCTGTGATAGCATTTTATCTAAATTTTTAACATGGCAGAATAAGACAAAAATTCGTATAAATGTGCATAATAAGAGTTATTTTACACTTGTGATTGTAAAATTAATATGAATTATTGATAATAGTAGTACGTAACTAGGAAAAAAATTTTGTGCATGGGGGGGGCATCGCTTCCCCCCCTGGGGGGAAGTACCCTTAAAAAAAAACAAGTACCCCTCCAAAAAAAAACCCTTAGAAAAAAAAATTGTATTTTTTTTAATTTTTTTTTTAAAAATATTGTTACTGATTGAATATGTATAGGAAAATATAGAAGAAAGTCTTGTGGTGGCCACAACATACTAGTTTTTTTTTGCGGTGCTTTTCTCCTGACAATGTTTCTGGATCGGGTAGAATTACTCTTTTTAAGAGGACGTTGCTGTCTATTCCTCCGTATCAAACGTTTCGTTTTAATACTTTTTGTGGGTCTTCCAAGTAATGTAGTACAACCCAACCTAACCTTCGTATTTCCCCAGTTTTGCATGAACTTTTCGGCATATTTAAGTAAAGTTGTTGGATTATTTTTACTTTCTTCTATCGTCAATAGAAGAAAGTATTGGATTCGTAAAAATTTTCAATTTCGGGTTATTGATGGACTTACACGTTTTGAGAGCTGTAGAACACGATTTTACCATTTTTCGAAAATGTCTGTCTGTCTGTCTGTGTGTGTGTGACAAAATTTTGTGGCAACTATATCTCTGGAACTACTGCACAGAATTTCATACAAATTGGTATGTAGTTGCACCTTGACATAAATTAGTGCCTATCAACTTTTGGTAAAAATCGTCTTACAGGTTGCGTTGCCATCGCGCTTTTTCTAAATTTTTAACAGGGTGATATAGCGCAAAAATTTTCAAGATGGGTATCATTCGAAACGTCTCGTCAGTACCTTTAAAACGAATGGTTGAACTATAAATCTGTGATAATTTAAAACAAAGTTATCGATTTTTTTTTACTTTTTACGAAAAAAAACTTAGAAAAAAAATCATTTTTTTTTCTCTCCCCTTAATTTTATCAAACTCCCACGGTTTCCGTGTTCTGACAAAGTTAAACTAATTTTTGCTTTTTTCCCCTAATTTTGTCGATGTCCTACGGTTTCCGTGTCTAGACAAACTTTAACATATTTTTGCATTTTTCCCCTAATTTTGTCAAAGTCCCACGGTTTCCGTGTTTTGACAAACTTTAACAAATTTTCACATTTTACCCAAAATTTTGCCAAAGTGCCACTTTTTTTTTCTTTCTCTCCCCTTAATTCTAACAAACTCCCACGGTTTCCGTGTTCTGACAAACTTAAACAAATTTTTGCATTTCCCCCCCCATTTTGTCAAAGTCCCACGGTCTCCGTGTTTTGACAAACTTAGAATAATTTTCACATTTTACCAAAAATTTTGTCAAAGTCCCACTTTTTTTTTTTTTTTTTTTTTTTTTTTTATTGTGACTGAGTGAATTTGTATAGGAAAATATAGAAGAAAGTCTCGTGGTGGCCACAACATACTAGTTTATTTTTCCCAAAATATTAAGATTTTGGAGAGTTTGTGTTTTCAATTTATTTTGCGTTTGTGGAATTTAGCAGTAAACCAACGGTCGTTCCCCCAATTACTGTTCCACCAGCAGTAATTAAACCAGCTGGTCCTAAAGAAGTTAATGCATAAACAGAACTAACTTTACCAGCTTCTATAGAAAAAACAGAAAACGATATAACACCGGTTTCTAATAAAACACCAGCAATAACTTCAGGCAATAAAGCCAAATTGTTCCCATAAAATAACGTGAAAAAAAAAAAAAAAAAAAAAAAAAAAAACGAATATCCTATGCAAAAAGGGACTATTCAAATTAAACTATTTAATTAGCATTAATTAGTAATTATTAGCAATTAAACCAATTAATTACAAATAATTAAAAATGTAGGTAATTATTCAAATAAATAGTTAATTATTATATTCATTTAATAAAAAAATAAATGAATTTAATAATAATTAAATATAATTATTAATTACTGATATTAAATAAATAAATCAATTAAATTTATATTCACAAAGAAAACAGCTTTCTAACGTCTGCCTTTAATTAGGTAACGATTATTCAATAACTTTAATCTGCCCCGAACGTACTTTAATACATCTGGAAAAAAATACAATACACAATACCCTCCAACGTACTTATTTAATGATATTAATACCACAACATACTTAACTGTACCGTAATTTCATTATTTTTATAAAACAAAGGCATGACCCAGGAATTAATTTTCTTGGGAATTTCCAGGAATAAAGTTTAATGTCATTTATTGCCTGTTGAGCCGCAAGTGAGTTCAGACTTTATTTCATATGCATTTTTCAGTGACAAATCCAAATTTGCTATTATATCACTTGTGTCATTTTTCTTGCCAGATTTGAGTATGATTTTTGTTTGATCTCTTGAAGTTTCCTAGATGGCAACATCATGTGAATTATATGCACTCTTTCTTAACTCAACTTTATAATCATATATCGTTATTCTGTTATTGATGAAGAAAATTCTTTTTTTAGATATTATTGTTATGATTAACGGGTTATTTTCCTTTATCCAGGCGCATGGAAATCACCAAATACTATTAACCAAATGCGGGCCAAGTCGCAAAGCAAAGCGAATGTAAAAATAGTTTACGGAATAAAAGTCGAAACATTACATTAGGGTTGTAAAAAATTTGGGGTTATAAGAAACCAAGCCATGGCCCCATACAAACAATCACATTACAGTTGTAAGAAATTTTGGTGAAATTCTACATTATTTGGTGATTTTTCGAAGTGAGCCAAGTCATGGCCCCATCACAGATTATCATACAGATAGGACAGTGAAGCTAAAACGTGAACCGGAAATATAGTAGCACCACTAGTGTCAACGGAAGGGAACTACATGTGTTATGTCTACATTAATAGCATCTATGGTCGAAAATTGTTTTTCTATTTCGCGAGTAGTTAGTAGCAGGGTAGGAATGGGAAGTTTTCATTTTCTGCACTTTCTATTGTTTTTGAATTCACAAAATTATCCTCAAAACATTCACAGGTATTCTTCTGAGAAATAAAAATTGATTTTTATAATGTTTAAAAATATGCTTTGTGAAACATATTCATATTCAAGTACAAATTAAAATTACAAACTGTAATTCTGTAATAGCAGTATGGTATGAAATCATTAAATATTTAACGTTACTTGGTTTAAATAATACAAAATGCCTTAAAATGAAAAAAATGTTTTTATTTTATGTATATTTTCAAAGTTTATTTTCTTAATATTTAGCACTTGTTTCTTAAAATAAATTGCTTTTGACAATCAAGTTTGTAAACAATAATAAAGTTGGCAAATGAAAACATATGTGCTGTTTTCTTTCCTTCACTTTTTCTACTACTTTTAAATTCACAAAATCATAACATTCACAGCTATTTTCTAAGAAATAAAACTAATTTTTATTATGTTTGAAAATAAAAATTGCCAAACACATTCGTTTTCAAGTGTACAAATTAATATAACAAACAAAAATACTTCTGGTTTACGTATATTTTCGAAATTTATTTGCTTAATATTTAGTACTTGCTTCTTAAAATAAATTGCTCTCGTCAATCAAATTCGTAAACAATAACAATTCCGAATGTAAACATCAATGCAACGTCTAGTTGGTTGGATGTTGGGTTTAACGTTGCACTAGTATTACGATATGAACATAGATACAATGAAAATAAGACGAGCGATTGCGTAAGCTGGAGAGCTCGTGAAACTTACAGCCGTTGACAATAGGATCGCTGCAGTCAAATTTTGGTTACCGAAGAATATACGGGAGTGTCCTATCTGTATAATAATCTGTGGGCCCCATACAAACATTCACTAGTTGTCAGGCCACAAGAGCCAAGTCACCAAGTCCAAGTTATTTTTGCTAAACCAAGCCGTGACCCCATACAAACATTCATATTAGGGTTGTAAGAAATTTTGGTGGAATTCTACATTATTTGGCGATTTTTCAATGCGAGCCAAGTCGCCAAGCCCTTAATAGTATTCGGCGATTTTTTCTATGCGCCCAGATAAAGGAAAAGTACCGATTAATGTAACTAATAATTAATTTTCTTTAATGTTACTTGAAACTAAATAACACAATTATTTTGATTGAAATAAAATCTACTTCTTAATTTTAATTTAATGATAATTAAAAATAACAGAATTTTTTTCAAATGGTTAAATATATTTTTTTTTTTTTTTTTTTTTTAATTGAGTCTTTACATGTTCAACTAGCCGAATAGTTTTAGATTCAGCCAAACTGAATATTCGGTGCATCCCTAGTTTGTAGACTGTAATGGCACCAAATTCTTTGGTGTACCTACAAGCACTATACACAAGACATACAACTCAAACACTACACACACATACACACGCACACACAAAATCTTTTAGATAATCCCTAATGATACTAATGAATCCCGTGCTCCTTAAATCATTTATAAGGGTACTATAATAGCACTATGGTACAGAATGTTATTTGAGTACCAGAATATAACAGTACAATGCTTATATGGATAAATAAATCAAGTAAAGAGACATGCAAGTAGACGCGGGTAAATTTTCATAAATTTCCTTCAAATACAACTGTTTTATTAAAAGAATGACTAATAAAACAGGAAAGAGATAATTTTATATGAACAAAATGCAGCATATTATATTTAGATTATTTCACAGAATGTGACTTTGCTCACCATAATTTTACAAAGTAAAAAAAGGTTTCTGAAGAGTGATGATAAAATAAAGTAATTTTGCTGAGTCTCATAATTACACTGCTATCAGTTTAGAAAATAATATATGTACAAAAAAAAGTTATTTGAGTATAAATAATATAGGAATATGAGCAAATGTAAATTGAGAAAAAATGAAACCATAATGCATAGTTACACAAGATGAAATGATTTCATTGTCTTTGTTCTACAAAAATGCGAACAAATATGAAAATTTAAAAATCGTAGTCGACATAAATTACATGAGTATGCATAATACATAAAATGTGAACAAACTGGAATGAAGAAAAAAATTAAAAACAAATGTAAAAAAAAAAAAAAAAAATTAACAAACAAAAAAATTAAAAAAAAAAAAAAAAAAAAAAAAAACATGTGTGTATATAAATGATTTAAATAAGCATTAAAAAAAAAAAAAAAAAAAAAAAAAAAAAAAAACTTCAACTAGTTTTAGCAAAGAACAATGGTTTGAATTGATTAATCATTTTTCTATGCATTCCGTATGGTACTACATATAAAAATTAAATGTAAAATTGTGTCTATATTAAACGTGAACAATTCGGATAATTTAACAGTCAGGAACAACATAAATTATTTCAGTTTATCTCCAAGACTTCGACCTCAATTAAAAGTACCTTTTCTTATCTCATTAAATTCAGTTTTTTTAAAAATCATCATGAAAAAAATAAGCGCTACCCTGATTTTTTCCTGTTAAACTTTACTATAAACTTCATTGTTTAGATTGGTTGTGTTACTCAGATTTCTTGGAGAGTCTACAATAAATTTGAATAAAACCAAAAGAATTTAAAAAAAAAAATAAATAAATAAATATGTACAACAACAACTCTTTAGGATAAGCAAAATTATAAAAATTTAACCTTAAGTATAAGGTGGAATAACCTTACTGTATCTGGTACGCACAAAATGAAAAAAAAAAAAGTATAACATTAATTTTGCAGTAACATTGAAGCATATAGGAGATTTATTGTAAGAAATGAAGTAAAAATTCCCTATTTTCTTATTTTATCATTAAAATTTAAATTATAAAATACGGGTTCCAAAATTAACTAAAATGCTGACATATCAATTAATTGACTAATGGAGGGTATATGGTATGGTGCAGGTGCAGTCTAAAAGTTTAAGTAATTTAATGCGCCCCCCCCCCCCCCCCCCAATGGCTCTTTCGACATGAATTCTATGTCGCGAAACTTTTTTCTTTTCTTTTCTTTCATCAAATGAAAATTGAATTTTGTTTTTTAAAAAGTGTGGTGTAACTAATTTAAAACTAAATATAGACGGTACAGCATCACTTTTCAGAAATCTTCTCTCTGTAAAATTTTGGTAAGTAAAGTCATTTTCGGTAAAATGCTCTGAACATAATACGCTATGTGTAGATGGTGTAAAATTTTCTCTTTTCAGTTTGATGAGCCATTCTTTTAATAAACCGGACAAATTTAAAGGAAATGCATGAAAACTTACACGTTTCTGCGTGCATGTTTCTTTGCTTGAATTATTTGTGCATCTAAAAGATGCTCAGTTTTTTGGCATGTTGCTTTTTTTTACTTCGCATTCGCAGCGTAAACAAATCATGGAAAACCACCATCACGTGACTTCCACACAAATGTTGCCAACGGTGAATAACCCTCATATTTGTTCCCTTTATCGTAAAGACCCTAAAAAAAAGGAATAAAAGACATTAAAAGTTCCTTCATCATCATCACGGGAGCTTTGGGAGTGCCTGCAGTGATCGAAACCACGGCTTACCTCCACCTAAAGTTGTAGGTGCATGATCAAGAAACTCGGTTTTCTTGACCAAGGCCAAACTGTAGGAGTTACCACAGTTGCCCACCAGACGGCGCTGCGTATGTTGGTCATTTCGCGGCTTATTTACATGATTTTACTAGGTACGAACGGTAGAAGTTTGTGTATTTATATTTTTCTTTTCTATAGATTGTGAAATTATCGAATGTATGTAATATTAGGTTTCTGCGTAACGTTATTTTAAATAGTAACTCAAGCTGTAGCAAGAAATTGATTTCAGTCAAGTCAATGAGCGAAAAATTATCAACTTCATGAATCTGGCATACTGCTGTGTTCCATTCTGCAAATCGAATTCCAGAAAGAATAATGACATATCGTTCCATGAATTTCTATCGGATAATGACGTAAGATCTGCTTGGTTAAAGGCAATTTCTCGTGAAGATTACTACCCGAATGATAAATCCAATTAGTCACGTGCTTGTAGCAAACATTTTAAAAATAAAGATTACATAGAGAACCAAAAAAGACGACGGCTAAAGCCTACCCATAGAACCAAAAGGATCCATTGGATGTCCTACAAACATCACACATATCCTACAACTGACATATCCAGTAAGTGTCATAAAACAGCAACCAGAGAATGCCTAATGCAAGATACTCGTAGGATCACGGGGGTTTCAAGTGACGATTAGAACGAGACACGCCCACCTACGTCACAACGACGTCACAGGCGTTTGTTTGTGGGCAGCGCGGGAAGTTTCGGTTTTGGATAGCTTGATGCTGCTTGTTGTTGATCGTTTGATTTTATAAAAAAATAAAAAGACGATGGTGCAACATTGTGCTGTTCCACAATGCAGCAACAACGCTACATTAAAGGCAATTTCGTTTTTTTTTTTTTTTTTTTTTTTCATTCCCAAGAGATAGAAATATGCGAAAACAATGGCTTGTAAAAATTCGACGTGATGAACGAAAAAATGTAGAACTTTTGGATACTATAAGGGTATGCTCAGCACATTTTTTGGATACTGATTTTATTACTTCAAAAAATGGAAAACGAAAAAATCTGCAGAAAGATGCTGTGCCTTCAGTCTTTTCATTTACTTCTCCTAGAAAGTTGAAACGTCGTCGTCCCCTGCTATGAAAGGCATTTGACACTACAAGTGCTGCTTCCTCATCAAACGTAAGTTTAATTTATTCTTTTTAAGCTTATCTGAGTTAATTCTAGGATGTTTTGATTAATGTAGCTGAATTTAACGCTAACTTACATATGTCTTTCTTATAAGTATATACATATAATTAAAAAATATGGGTCAAATAAATAGTAGTAGACCAGTTTGATTTTACAACAGGAATTATCGCTTTAGCATACAAACTACACAATTTAATTTATGTTACTATGTGAAAGTTATTTAACTGCGAGAACAGTTACTTAAATGGATAATTAAGCATTTGATTGCCCCATATTAGACAGTGTTGTTTAATCAAATAACATATCCCTTATATATATATATATATATTACCTTTATAGCAGTTCTTAATCTTAAATTCAGCAAAAACATTTCTACCTTATGGGGAAACATCAATGAGCATATGAGCAGTCAATTTTGACATAATATTAAGTGCTATGTAGCGTTAGATTTCAAAATCTTCATTTGTAATCATTTTGTAAATATGCAATTTTTTTTTTTAATGCATAGGTGTCAGCAGATGAAATTGATATGGAAGCTTCTGTTTCTGAAGAAACAAATCTGAGAAATAAGTTAAGAGCTATGGAGGAGAAATTACAAGATACAGAAGAGATATTACAAGCCACTGAAAAAAAATTAGAAGCTACACAAGCAGAGTTAGAAGCTGCACACGTAATGAATGCGCAATTAGAACTTGAAATAAGTGAGGATTTTTAAATATTTTTTGAGAAATAATTCTGAGCATGTAATTATTGATGTGTGTTATAACACATAAATGCTTTCTGTAGATTGTTTTTCTTTATTTCAGTGTCATCAAACTACTTTTACTTTTATAATTAACATATAGAATATAAGCATTAACACTAATGCCTGATTCATTGTACCTTATTTTTATTTATTTATTTATTTATTTATTTTAATATAAAACTATGCGCTTTCTTAATAAAAAAGTTCTGCTCTAAGACTGTAAACAAATCTCATTAGTGTAACTAGATTATTTTTGTTTAAGAGCAGTACACATCCAGGATAGCTTTGATCAGTTATTCTGTGTACTTTTCTTTAGATTATGAAGATATGAAAATGAGGTTGTATAATTGATTTTTGGACTTTAGTAACAATTTCAGTGAGGGCATAAGTGCTAACTACAAGGGTGTGGGACTGGGGCACATGCTGCTCTGAAAATTTTCATGGAGATGTTGCCCCCTTTATAGTTTTCTACCTTTTCTACTTTACATAAATAAAACTTAACAAAATTTTTCTAATGTTTATATACTTTTATTGTGTAATGAATGAAAGTTTTTTTTTTTTTTAGTTTCAAATACAGAAAATCTTCATCAGTTCAGTTTATTTGTTTGTTATCACTGATGCTTTTATCAACATATATGCAGGGTTGTCCCCGTCTGATTTTTTTTTCACCACTATTTTTGTGTAAAAATCTTTGCATTTTTAAATCATACAACCATATTATAAAAGGAAAAAAGAAAAAAAAAATTTACCTTTAAATAATGGCCAAAATTTGTATGGGCATCGGCCGTTCTTTGTAAACTTGAGTTGATCTAAAAATTCTGTATATGCTTGAGTTGTCATGAAATTTTAATAAAATATACTAAGAAGATTGATTGCAAAACACTGGCACCAGCTTAGTAGCAATACAGTTTATAATCAATTAAACCACATTAAAACAAAATAAATAATTCTTGCTTACTCTGTGTTTCATAATTCCTAAATAAAAAGTTTAACTGTCTTTTACCATGTTTTTATTAACTTCGACTCTTGTTTGTATGTTTGTTTGTCCGGTACAAATCTTGCAATCTATTTTTAACTAACTTCCTTTCTAGCTAGACATTTGAAACTTTCACATCAGCTCAGAACCCGGTGACAACACAATACTTCGAAGTCAGATATTCGAATAGTTTTCTTTTAATTAATTAAAATATGATAATAATAAGCTCTTAATAGCAATAAAATAGCCATTAAAATATCAGCTAATTTAATTGTTGCCAAAAAAATTTACGAGTTCATTTTCTTTCGGCATACAAATAAACACATTTAATTCAACGTGTACGTTAAAAAATTATAAAAAGTTTAATTATGCACCTCAGAAAATATGATGTCATTATCACCATTTTACCATATCGTTGACGCAATATAATTATTGTTTTAAGAACTTGTAATTATTGTCATTTTTAAAACCAACTTTTTTTTTTTCCCCTCTATTATTATTTCACTGAACTGAGTCCGCATGCTTAAATATTATTTTTTATCCTCGCGTATTTTATTAATGATTCATCAGAAAATTTAAAAACATGGAATATATATATATTTTTTTATCTTATAATTATTTAATTTGAAGCTGCGTTCACCTAATTGCAGAATGCACCCACAGGAAAGAAAAATGTGTTCTCGAATTTTAAAATTTTGTGATAAAATATTGTACAATTTAACCTTATATGACGCAAAAACCAAGGACAATGGGTTTTAAAGAGTAAAAATCAATTTGGCATACTTTGGTTTCAAGCAAAACTAGTTTTAATTGGTAGCTTACTTTTTGAAAACGCGAAATACTTTAAAGAAAACTAATTGCTTTAACTGTTTCGATCAAATACATTTTAATCAGCGAATGTGCTTTTCATAATCAGAAAACTGTAGACCCTGTGGCACGAAAGTTGAGATTTGACATTGACAAATATATTTCTATTTTATTTATTTTATAACATATCTGTTTGTTTTAAGAACTTGCATCTTGGCAAACTGGTCTGATTTTGATCATTAGAATTTGCACCATCATGGTGACAAATGTCACGAAAAGCACATATATGGACGACAAATGTGTCTTGAAAAGCATTTCTATAAACCTAACCTATGTTTTACAAAAAATATATTTTGGTGTTCATAAGCTATAATTAAGAAATTTTTACTGACTGAAATCCATGTATATTTATAAATTATTATTTATTTATTTATTTATAATTTTATTTATTTATTTTTTATTTACTACAAAATACCACTATACAAAAATTGTAACGCGTGTCAATTATGCTCGAGTAACTGTAATTAAAAAAAAAAAAAAATGCTGTTCTCTCGCTCAAAAATGAAATCATAATTTCAAAATATTAAAGTAAACACTAGTGCATTACTGCTTTCATACTGTGCACATGCCAACCTTTTATCACCTAAAGAAGGGTCACATTTTATCTCAATTCAAAACTATTGTTGCATAATTTTGCATTTGTGTTTATATTACTGTCACAGCTTATATTTGGGGACACAAAATATAAATATTATTGTGGAAACATTAGCCAATCAAACTAAATTTCTGTAAGTGGTAACATTCTTTTAAGTATTGGCATACAGAACACAGCAGAGTACCAAAGTATAAAAAATGATTCCTTACCTCTGATATCAATTTTTAATGAAAAAATATAAATAGGGAAACAGGGCTAACCCCCCCCCCCCCTTCACATGTACAGCAGTAATAAAAATTCGAATCTTTAGAGAAGCACTCTGTCAGAGAGGGTAATTTTTCAAATTATCACTGATTTATATGTAATTTTGTTTCCTAAGTTAAAACATAACAAAGATATGTTTAACAAGCAGATATTTTGATAGTATTGTTCCTAATTCATCTTATCAATTGAGTTATAATCCGAGATTAAAGTGCTTTTTAAGAATGCAAAGCCTATGTTTAATTAGCAGATTTTCATTTAATTATGTTTTCTTTTATTTTCAGACTTGCTTAAAGACAACCAGGAATCTGTTACACAAGAAAATGATAAATTGAAGCAGAAATTAATGGAAGCAGAGAAACACGATTGTTCAAGATTTTCTCGAGTCAATTGTAAAACATAACGAACTTGTAACGTATTATACAGGATTTGATGATTCAAAAATGTTATCCGCTTTTATTAATTTCATTAATCCTGGCAATAAAATTTCATTTTCGCGAAAACTGCCGGTATCAGATCAGATATTGGTAGTGCTAGCTAAATTAGGGCAAGGTTTTGGTAACATTGATTTATCCATTCGTTTTAAAATTTGTTCTAAACATGTATCAAAAATATTTGTTAATTGGATCAATATAATTTATTTTAAACTTGGATCATTAAATATATTTCCTTCTAGAGACGTAATTTTAAATAATAGCCCTCAGGTTTTTAAGGAAAAATATCCTACAACATTTATGATTTTAGACTGCACTGAACTAAAGATTGATGCACCTTCAAATTTAGTTCTTCAGTCCCAGTCATATTCAACCTACAAATCTCACAATACTATGAAAGGACTTGTTGGATGTGATCCTAATGGTGGTTTGTTGTTTGTTTCTGCCCTTCTTATTGGATGAATATCGGACAAAAAAAATTGTGGAGAAAAGTGGCATATTAAATCTATTATCAGAAAAGCTGAAGGCAAAAGAACTGTTGCCTAATGATGCAATTATGTTTGACAAAGGTTTCACCATTTCAAATGAATTAAAAGCTTTAAATCTCAATTATAATGTTCCTCCAATGGCAAGTGAATTACAGTTTCCCGAAGAAGAGGTCTTTGAAACAAGATCAATTGCTTCTGTTCGGGTTCACGTGGAACGTTTAATTAGGAGATTTAAAACTTTTAAAATTTTATCTAGTGTCATACCAATAACACTGATGCCACATTTGAATCAAATTTGGACTGTTTGCTGTATTCCAAGTGGCTTTAGAACAGTAACTAATAATGAAGATTTAAGATCTGATGATGATGATTAAACAGACAGTGCTGCAGATGTAGAATGAATGTATTTTATAATTAAGCAGTAGTGATTCTGAATGAAATTTTCAGAACTGCACCTCAAATATTCTAAAATGCTGTTTAAGACTTTCTTTCTACACATCATATATATATACACACACACACATAAACATACAAATTGTATGAAATGTGTGTTTATATATACACACATGATGTGTAGAAAAAAAGGAAATGTTATGTATTGAATAGTGTTTCTGAAAATTTTGATATGCAGTTCTGAAAATTGCGATTTCTGAGATTAGCGATAAATGTTTGCGGAAAATCTTGTTTCTGGATAGCCAGAAACCATTTCTCAATTTTAACTGAGTATATTATTTCGGTAAAAAGTATTTTTTTCCACGACTAACTTTTGCGAGGGGGAAGAAAACTGTGCCATCTATACTCGAATATTTTTCATAGTACACTAAACTGTACATTTGCCAATGAGATATTCTGAAACAAGCCGTTAAGTAGAACTGGGTGATACACCGATACATTGCAAAATATCGATTTAAAGCAGGAAATTTGAAACCGATAACAGAATCTTGCAGTTGGCGATATATCGCAACCTCCACGATTATCATGGAACTCGGCTGTGAATGTATTGAGAGCGACCATATCGGTTTCCGTAATGTCAACTTTTCATCCTCTGCCATGATAGCCGGTTTATTGTTGATATGAAGGAGAGTGGATGACACTCGCATAACGCATGCATGATATTTGACATTGGGTTCATCTGAAATCGCTGCTCACGACCACGATCTGACTATTCGCTATCGTCTTTTATGATCATGATCTTGCTTTTTTTTGTGAATCGATTATCAGCAAAGCAATAACTCATGCATGATATTAAACGCTGTTGACTGATATTCCTTTGATTTCTTCATTCGCTGCTACGATATGAATATTCATTATCGCCATAACACTGTTAATCGAAAACGTTTATTGCCTATGAATACAAGTAACAACTGTTGATGTCATTAGTTTTATTAAGAGATAACTAATTAATTTCGTGATTTATTTACATCTTTTTTTTAATTAACGTCTTATGATTTTTTAGATTTTAACTTTTATTTCTATTTAAATATTTTTTAAAATGCTTTTTCATCAATTTTTACTGAATATATTTTTAATATTTTAACGGTTATTTAAATTCCTTTGAAAATATTATTATTTCTGATCAACTTAGTAAAAAATTTGGTGCTTTTTATATTTGTAGTTCTATTTCGTTAAACCATAGCCTCCTAAACTAGATGCCTTCAGCGTGGCTTGGGAACTTGGCAACATTTCTAGCAGCAGACAACGCCATCTGGAACAGATTGAACGCCTTTTATTTCAAGAGCCGCTAAAAATTTTCAAAAGGGGAATTTGATATGCATAAAAGGAGAATAGAATAGAAGAAACATCGATCATATTTATTACATATCATTTATTTAAATTATTGGTGACAGTTGAATAAAAAAGTACCATGTGGTACTGTCTACCGCTTGAACTTTTCCCAAGTTTCCGAGTCACGCTGAAGGCATCTAGTTCAGGAGACTACGGTTATACAAACCGAAGCAATTTCTTTTCTCAGGGTACTGATTATATTTACGGAGAATTTAATTTCAAAGGCGGAAGGGGGGGAGAAAGAGCTAATTACCTTTAGCTTAGAAATCTTATTATTCTTTTTCGGCGTTCTTTTCAAAAGTAAAGAAAGTTAAAATTTAGTTTTATTAAATTTTCTTTGGATTAATTTATTATGAAAAAATTGTTGTTTGAAGTTTAATATCTTTATTTCTCTCAGGGTTTCTTCAACTTCATAAATTTATTATGAAAAAAATTTGTATTTAAAGTTTAATATGTTTCTTTTTTCTTTGTTGTGTCCACATATTGATTGAAATATTTTTCCAGTCTTTTAGGTGATCTCGGGCATTGCATGCTGTAAATTTTTAGCAGTTTGCATACAGCAGGACAGAAAGATCACCAAATTCGCATACAACATTCATTTAATGCCCTTGAAGAAGTAATGAATTTGTATGTTTCAATATCAAATCGCTTACTTTTCTCTTTTCATCAACTTTATCTGTTTTTTTGTAGTTTTTCATGTGATACTTGGTTTCATATAATTTAATGTTTGTAAAATATTTCAATATATATATATATATATATATGTTTATTTTTTTCCAAAATTATAAGTTTCATGAATAGAGCGATAGTAATGTTAGTGAATTTCAGATATTTTGTGATTTCGAAAATATAGAAACACCTTTTTCTGAAAGAATAACCATCGAAAAAAAAAAAGGATTATAAAAGTTAATTATTTTACATTTTATATATATATATATATATATATATATATGACCCCACTATGAAATTTTAAGTAGAAAAGTATACTATTATAATTTTTTTAGTTATAAAATTACATAAATAAAATTTTTGTCTTCCCACACACCTACATTTTGCTTATTTTAAAAAGTAATAAAACATTCTTGAGTTAATTCATGAAACTATATTCTGCTTTTCCTATAAAGAAGGAGGAGGAAATTTTGCACGATTTCTCTATATTATGAGTTAGATACATATAATTGGCTCACACATCAAAAACCCCCTTCCTAAGATAACTTATTGCAGAGTTACGCATGCATACATCGGTAGATATTTCACAAAATCACTTTGTAGTGTGTATTAAGTATACGCATAAGCAGTCCACATATCAAAAATTGCCATTCTAAGATAATTTGGAGCAGAGTTACGCATGGAAGAATGTTTTTTACCCCCCCCCCCTCCAACCTCCATGGAGACTAGCAGGGAATTTCAAATAATTCCTTTCTAGTTTGAGCATGCTAAGTACGCACAGTCAATCCACATATCAAATAATCGCTTTCCTGAGATAATTTAGAGCAGAGTTACTCTTTACAACTTGCTTTTGCCCCCCTCCCCCACTCTGAACTTAACGGGAAGAAAGGGGAAATTTCACAAAATCCCTTTATAGTGCATGTTGGGAACGCATAACCAGCCCGCACAAAAAAAATCACCTAAGATAGTTCGAAGCATCGTTGCGCACTGAATCACGAGTTCCCCCTCCCCCTCCAAGGAGGACAAGATGGAATTCTAAAAAATTCTTTGCAGTGTGTGTGTCTTGAGTTTACGCATAATCAATCTGCATATCAAAAAATAGCTATTCTGAGGTAATGTGAAATAGAGTTACTCTTAAAAGCAATTTGTTAGCCCACATCCCTCCTATGCCCTTAAAGGAAAGGGGGAATTTCCTAAAATCCCTTTATAGTTCGTGTTGGAAAGGCATAAAGAACCCACACATAAAAATAAATCTTACTGAGATACTTTAAACCAAAGTTATGTTTGGAAACACGTTTCCCCACCCCATCTCCAAGGGGGGATAGGAAGAAATTTTACAAAACCCTTTGTAGCGTGTGTCTTGTGTACGCATAACCAATCGATGCTTCAAAAAATCGCTAACCTGGGACAATTTGAAGCAGAGTTACTCTCATAAATGTGATTTGCCTCCCCACACCCCGCCCGTTAATGTGGGGGGGAGGAGAAATTTCGTAAAATTCCTTTACAATGCGTGTTGGGAAAGCATAAAAAACTCACACTTAAAAATTAATCTTGCTGAAATAACTTCAAGCTTAGTTATGCTTGGAAACGGGTTTATTGCTCCCCCAACCCCCAAGGGAGTATGGGGGGAATATCGCAAAATCCCATTACAATGGGTGTTGGACACACGTGTATAAGCGACAAATTAAAATTTGAGACCTCAGCTCCTATAGATTTCCCTGGACAAATTTAACGCTAAAAGGGGGCTCGAATTTGCGCCCCGTAACTCCTACCAAAACCGAAAATCAGAAAAAAACAAAAATGAGTTTTTGGAAATATCCTCAAGAAGTCTCTCGGCGATTTTCTATATCTTTGTGCTACTATTGGTAGAGTTTTACTCGAAAATCCGTATTTTGCGAAATTTGCCTCCGAAAATCCTTTTTACCCTCTCCCTCTTAAAAATCTAAAATTCCAAATTCGCAGAAAGGGACTATTTTGTACTATAGTCTTCCCATCTGCATTTTCTTCGTCGTGAAGCAATTTGGAGTCGAGTTATACTTATAAGAGGGATTTGCCTTCTGCCACCAGAGGAAGGGAAAGGGGGATATTTTGGATATTTCACAAAATCTCGTTTTATTGGGTGACGGAGTCCTCAAAACTTGTGACTCTATCTCCGATAGAATCTCCAGGGCTGTGTTGAGTCAATGAATCAATGACTTTTCTCTTATATATATATATATATATAGATTAAACAACTTAAATGACACAATCTTTTCTTAAAATAAGGTGCTTATTTGGTGGATGGATATAAAACAGTGCACTTAAACAAATGCGAATGGTACAAACAGTTTGACTTGTTTAACATTTTATTTATATATAATTCTTTCTTTATTTTTTATTCATCGTAATAGTTTTTGAACTATGAGCTAGTCTGGATAATTTTGATATGAGAGTTAATTATTATTATTATTTGTTTTTTTAATGTAAAAAAAAAAAAAAAAAAAAAAAAAAAAAAAAAAGTTTTAAGGATCAAATTTCGAAGTGATTCCTGAAAAGTTTATAAAATTTACGTGAAACCGAACATTTTACTACGGATTATAATTTCAACTTTTTTTTTTTTTCTTTTATTGTCAAGTATTACCCAGGTCGACATGTCAAATTTTGATTATATAATTTTGGATGATCTTTATATTTTTTGATATTCTGAAACCGAAAATGAAGCCTGTTTTTCTCTATCACGTATAGATTTTTGTCAATACAGGGTGCCTGCCGATACAATTTCTTCCTATACTCTTCACCAATATAATTATATAGTAAGTTTTATAGTATGTCTCCATAATTAATTAATCATAAATGCTTTGTTGTAATTGTGAAGCACTAGTGCGATTTAAAACTATATCAACCGACTAACCATTTGATTGTTATGATGGTATACGTAAGAAATCGTGTCAATAAACACCCTGTATTGACAAAAATCTATACGTGATAGAGAAAAATGGACTGCATTTTCGGTTTCAGCATATCAAAAAACATAATCATCAGCTGAAATCATCAAATCAAATTTTGTAAACTTCATTTTTGTAGGCCTGTGTTATTAGTCCTTAATTTTCAAACTTTGAAAAAAAAACATCAAATTTTATACCTACGCCAGTAGTCAAGAGGTTATCTCAAACCTGAACAGTAGATGCAGGTTGAGAATTTATGATCAAGAATACAAACCAAAGTTGTACGGTAGATTTCTCTTATAAATGTCTTAGATTAGTTTACTGAGTAACTTGCACCGCCATTTATTAATTTATCAGCCCAATAACTTTGGAAATTCGAACTAAATATGTAGAGTAAACGTATCTCATAAACGCATTTGATACATTTGTTTGTCAACTTGACCTGCCTCCACCATTTTGTTTCAATAAACCGGCCATTCAAAAGTTTTTAATTCATATAAGAAAGGTATTTACGAACCAATTTGCTTAAAACTCCATACATAGGGGAATGTCTCCAGTGGAGGGAACAGTTTTGATTTTGGCTTATAATTTTTGACAGATTAGATATTATGGAAGCATATGAATACCAATGGAAAGCTTGTATCCTTAGCTGACGTTTGATGAAGTAACCGTATTGATTTTATCAATTAGAAAAAAAATATATTACCAATTTTGTAAAGGGATCATTTTTTGAAAAAAAAAAAAAAAAAAAAAAAAAAAAAAAAAACTTTATACCCGGTTGTGGACACACTTGAAAATTCCGCAAAATGTGAGAAAATAACAAGAAAAACACCATAAATACAGAAAACAACAAAATTCATTTATTTTGTAAAGATTCAGTGGCCGAAATATTAACAGAAAATGGCATTTTTCCAAATTTTTTTTTGTCATCTTCGTCCTTCCAATTAGAAGTGCAACACGTGAATGAAAATAATTTGCATATATATTAGCACACTTCAAATGCATCAGACGATCACACGCGTTGCATTTCATTAAGATGTCTTGTTAGGCGTAGCGGTAGGTGCTTCAAACAGACGACACAAAAGTCGACATCGTCAGATTGTTGAGACTCCAATTTTTAGGACGCTTGCACGGCATTTTGAAAGGTGGAGTTGCGTTATTTTATCTAGGCTTCTTCTGGAGGACTCAGGAGATCAGCAAGGAACTCCATATTCTCGGGTAGTTGCTTTTATAGATTTCTTATCCGCTAAGTAATCCTAAATGGCTTTAACCAGTGCAATTAAATCCATTTCTTTAAGATCGGTTCACTTTTTCGGGATTGACATTGTTAAAAAAGCCTAAACATACATATAAACGCTAATAAAATATGTTATTTTAATATAAACGACCACATTTCACTGTTTGTATGTCAGACATACGTTTTAAACGAAAGAAACAAGTGTGCCCCAACCAGTTACATGAAGGTGCCCACAACCAAGAATGGCAGCCTTTTTTATAATGGCAGAAAAAGCAAATTTCAGTTCACATTTTCGTTGAATTCGATATTACACCACGAAATATAAGGAATATACTGCATAAATATGACTTGCATTTACATTTTTGAATTAATTCACTTCGATTTATCGAATTTTGAAAATATTCACGAATGACTTTTATGTCGCTTTTTCTCAGATTTTTTATTTCGATTTTTGAACTTACTAAGAAAAAAAATCTATTCACTTCGGTGTTAGAACAAAAACTGCGTACTGTCACAATATATGTTTGACAGTACTCAAATACACCATATTTGCTTTTTGTTAAAAGATATAGTGGGGTGCTCATAACCGGAGAATCCCCATAACATGAGACATTCACCTACATAGCCCACATAAATATTTCAATTCATAAGAATTTTGTAAAAAAAAATCCGCGGAATTCAAGGATTTTACAAAGTAAAATATCCATCGTCCCAAATGTCTTTTTCTCTTTCTAAGTCTAGACGAGAATTCCTAGTAAAAATGTTAAAACCGATTAAAGTTTAACCGAATTAAAGTTTTAGAATTTATTGAGTAATCTACAGTCGGCTGCAAAATTATTCGAGCACTAGCCAATAATTCCTATATTTAAAAAGTACACTTAAGACTGTTTTGCTAAGTAAATCCTTGTCGAATCATGTTCTTATACTGATTAAGAACATGACTCGACAAGGATTTATTTAACAAAGCTGCATTAAGTGTACTTTTTTTTGGCAAGGATTATTGCTAGTGCTCGAATAATTTTGCAGCCGACTGTACTATAATGTGTAAATCCATACTTTTATTTTTCTTTCTATACTCAACAATTAAAAATATTAAGTACTTTCCATTTCATCATAATATATATATATATAATAACAGCTTTTTACCACAATTATTTGTAAACTGTCAAGTTTTTCTAAAATAAAATTCTCCCCCCCCCCCTCCACACACACACGAAAAAAAAAAAAAAAAAAAAAAAAATTAAAACTAACACTTATATTTATTTAATCTGCGCATCAGGTAACCGTAACCCGCAGATATAAGATATTGTATCAAGGATTTCATGCCAAACGATTTGACGCCACCGGATGGTGCTGGTTGGTTTATGTTTTCTAAATACGCCACTCGAACGGGAAAAACCGAAGACTTTGCTGTTTCTTCTGGGTCTAGGTTTCTTCATTCAATGCACCAAAAGTATCTTGTTTTAAAATCCGATCGTGCGTCTAAAAATGGATCTTTTTTTTTTTTTTTTATTTAAACACCAAATTAAATTTCGAAACATGGAATTGCTATTATATTATGGTCGATCGGGTAGATAGAAAAAAACAAAATACTCGATGGTGAATATTGTCTAGAGTATGTTATTGTTGTTTAATGTAATCGATATTTAAATATGAAAAACATATTTGCCAACCTTAGTGGAGGGGAAAAAAACAGATTTTACATAATTTTAATGGAGGAATTGAGAGATTTCGTTTTGTTGAGGGAAAAAAAAAATCTATTCAAAACATTATTTTCTAAATAGAAAAGTCTAACATAATTGAGATATATTTGTTTTAAACTTATTCAGGAAAAACAAATAGATTCAACATGTTCAATAATATAGTCTAAAAATAATTAAGTATGAGAAAAATATTGAGAGTAGAATAGAAGTATACTTACTACTATTGCTTCAATGGTTCTAAAATCTAATAAAATAAGTTTATTAAGAACATTGATCCCTTTGTTGTACATTGAGAAAGCTTGAGTGTTGAACGACATTTCATCATTTATGAGAGATAGGAAAAAAGAAGTAAAACAATAATTATATGAGTGTGAATATTAAGGAATTAGATTTCTACTTCTTTATAGACTCTAGAAACTAATAAAGTAAATTTAAAAGGAATATTGACAATCGTGTTGCGATTTGTAGATGGAAAAAGATTGGGAAACAAAAAAGTCTCGCAGAGAATTTGATCGCCGCTCGCTGGCTGAAGTTAACAAGAGATTCGGGAGCGGGAGGGGGGGAATTATTGCATGAATAAGAAATATTGAAAGGCATTGCTTCTTTACATGTTCTGGAATCTCAAAAAGCAAGATATAAAAGAATACTGGCATTTATACTATGGTTGGATAAAGGTTATAAATGAAAACCTGTCATACAACATTTGATCGACAATTGTTTTTTTCGACGTTTTTTTTTTTTTTTTTTAAGCGAAAGATAATAATTAAGAATTGATAGCTGGAATATTAGCTTAAATATCGGAAAACTTCCGTCAAAATTAAAAAACAGAAACCTCGCCCCAAACAAATAGTCTAAAATTAACGTTTTTAAATCTGATTTTTCGAAATTATTAGAAAAATGGGAAAATAGACATTTAAACGTAAAAACGGGGGATACGGCTTGAAAAATCTTCCGTGAAAAATGGGAGTTGGTAAGTCTGCAAAGACTTCTAGACAATATAAAGAAGAATATTTAAAATTTTACCAACATCTACCGATACAGATGAAGAGAGGACGATATTGGACAAAATGTTTACCACTTTACTGACTTCCACTGATGTAAATCAATAATGTGCGAGATTGGGGAAAATCGGTAAAAAATTGGGGGCTTTTGCTGACGGAAACTAATACTTGCTGGGATATTTCACACACAGACACAATGTGTTGATGTAACATAAAGCATTTTTCCGAGACAATTCTTTCAATTACATTCAATACACATGGCTTTTCTGTGCGTAAATACGTAAATGGTTTTTGAGGTATTTCTTTTGAGAAAACGAACAGAGCAAATTTCACACATATATAGCTTTTTTCTTGATTGTATACGTAAATATCTATTTAGATTTTCCGTTTCATCGAGAAAAATCTTCCGAACACACTTCGCTTACCTCTTGTTTGAGTTCGTACAAGTTCATTCAAAGTTTCCCTTATGGAAAACGGCAGATTCCTAGAATAGAGGGGCATTGGCGTTTGTTTACATTTTGGCGATATTATCCGTTCGCCAACGAACCAAGGTAATGAATTTATCTTACGGCAACCTGAAAAAACGTTTGTTTACGTTCGAAATGAAATAAATATAAATGCAGACGACTATTTAACGTAATTAAATAAAATTATTGAAGAAATTTCATAAAATGGCGATGGTTAATTAACTTTTTAACTTACAAAACGTTTGTTTACGTTCTAAATGAAATAAATATTAATGCAGACGACCATTTAACGCAATTAAATAAAATTATCGAAGAAATTTCATAAAAGGGCGATGGTTATTTAACTTTTTAACTACAATATTTTAATAAATAAGCAAATACTTAACAAAATACACGTTTTGTCATCGAAGTTTTAAGAGCAAATTAATTTCAACGACACAATAAATGTAATTAAATAAATGAAAATTCAGAATAAAAATATAACTTTAAAAGTAATTAAAAAAGCATGAAAACTTACAATATATGAATTTTATTTATTTATTTCCCATTTTGAAATTTCTGTTGACACCATAATACGTAAATCACATATCAAACATTTCACTTCGCGCTCAGTTAATTCGTAACATTCGAGGATTCTAAAACCGCATTCAAATGAATCGAAACACATCGGTATAAAAATTATGAGAATATACAAATAAAATAAAAAACATATTTTCAAGTTATCAAATGATGCGCTTTCGTTTCGAATTTTTCATTAACACTTACATTTCAGCGAAGCGGAAAATTCCCTAGTTTTCATAAACTTGACCAAAAAGTGATTGAGTGAGTGAGTTTTACGTCGAACTAGAGCTACGTTGTGGGGATTAAGTTCGGCAACCAAATATCCGCATTTTCTACAGACAACGTTTACTTTATTCGCATTATTATAATTTTTTAAAAAATTATAGAAAGTAAACTATTTAATATTCAAATTTTATTTTCAGGGCTTATTAATTAAATTTGGAAAAAAAAAATACATGCATAATTAGTTCATTACAGCAATTTAAAGCTTCTCTGTTTTAAAAGTTCACGGATCCGGCCCCTGTAACGACGGAGGTTGAATTGGGACATACCCCTAAGGTATATGAACTAACAAAGAAACATGGCTGTATAAAGCTATGAATCTGACAACGCACGTAACTCGGCTCCGCGGCAATCACAGTCGCGCACGTTAAAACCAAAAAAACATCACTGGACACCCCTACCTCGCTGTGCATGAATCCGAAAACGCACGTAACTCGGCTCCGCGGCAATCACTATCGCGCACGTTAAAACCAAAAAAACATCACTGGA
Source organism: Salticus scenicus (assembly GCA_963930645.1). Classification (NCBI taxonomy): domain Eukaryota; kingdom Metazoa; phylum Arthropoda; class Arachnida; order Araneae; family Salticidae; genus Salticus; species Salticus scenicus. The sequence continues at coordinate 245,377,849 of OZ005660.1, forward strand.
CACCCCTACCTCGCTGTGCATGAATCCGAAAACGCACGTAACTCGGCTCCGCCGCAATCACTATCGCGCACGTTAAAACCAAAAAAACATCACTGGACACCCCTACCTCGCTGTGCATGAATCCGAAAACGCACGTAACTCGGCTCCGCGGCAATCACTATCGCGCACGTTAAAACCAAAAAAACATCACTGGACACCCCTACCTCGCTGTGCATGAATCCGAAAACGCACGTAACTCGGCTCCGCGGCAATCACTATCGCGCACGTTAAAACCAAAAAAAACATCACTGGACACCCCTACCTCGCTGTGCATGAATCCGAAAACGCACGTAACTCGGCTCCGCGGCAATCACTATCGCACACGTTAAAACCAAAAAAACATCACTGGACACCCCTACCTCGCTGTGCATGAATCCGAAAACGCACGTAACTCGGCTCCGCGGCAATCACTATCGCGCACGTTAAAACCAAAAAAACATCACTGGACACCCCTACCCCGCTGTGCATGAATACGAAAACGCACGTAACTCGGCTCCGCGGCAATCACTATCGCGCACGTTAAAACCAAAAAAACATCACTGGACACCCCTACCTCGCTGTGCATGAATCCGAAAACGCACGTAACTCGGCTCCGCGGCAATCACTATCGCGCACGTTAAAACCAAAAAAACATCACTGGACACCCCTACCTCGCTGTGCATGAATCCGAAAACGCACGTAACTCGGCTCCGCGCCAATCACTATCGCGCACGTTAAAACCAAAAAAACATCACTGGACACCCCTACCTCGCTGTGCATGAATCCGAAAACGCACGTAACTCGGCTCCGCGGCAATCACTATCGCGCACGTTAAAACCAAAAAAACATCACTGGACACCCCTACCTCGCTGTGCATGAATCCGAAAACGCACGTAACTCGGCTCCGCGGCAATCCTGTCGCGCACGTTAAAACCAAAAAAACATCACTGGACACCCCTACCTCGCTGTGCATGAATCCGAAAACGCACGTAACTCGGCTCCGCGGCAATCCTGTCGCGCACGTTAAAACCAAAAAAACATCACTGTACACCCCTACCTCGCTGTGCATGAATCCGAAAACGCACGTAACTCGGCTCCGCGCCAATCACTATCGCGCACGTTAAAACCAAAAAAACATCACTGGACACCCCTACCTCGCTGTGCATGAATCCGAAAACGCGCGTAACTCGGCTCCGCGGCAATCCTGTCGCGCACGTTAAAACCAAAAAAACATCACTGGACACCCCTACCTCGCTGTGCATGAATCCGAAAACGCACGTAACTCGGCTCCGCGGCAATCACTATCGCGCATGTTAAGACCAAAATTTCCCATAATGTAGCTGTAGTGCAACGTAAAACACGCTCAAAACAAATGATCCAAACAAATATCGCCTAATTTCCCATAATGTAGCTGTAGTGCAACGTAAAACACGCTCAAAACAAATGATCCAAACAAATATCGCCTAATTTCCCATAATGTAGCTGTAGTGCAACGTAAAATGCGCTCAAAACAAATGATCCAAACAAATATCGCCTAATTTCCCATAATGTAGCTGTAGTGCAACGTAAAATACACTGAAAACAAATGAACCAATGAAATATCGCCTAATTTCCCATAATGTAGCTCTAGTGCAACGTAAAATACACTGAAAACAAATGAACCAATGAAATATCGCCTAATTTCCCATAATGTAGCTCTAGTGCAACCTAAAATACACTGAAAACAAATAAACCAATGAAATATCGCATAATTTCCCATAATGTGGCTCTAGTGCAACCTAAAATACACTGAAAACAAATGAACCAATGAAATATCGCCTAATTTCCCATAATGTAGCTCTAGTGCAACCTAAAATACACTGAAAACAAATGAATTAATCAAATATCGCCTAATTTCCCATAATGTAGCTCTAGTGCAACGTAAAATACACTTAAAATAAATAAACCAATGAAATATCGCATAATTTCCTGTAATGTAGCTCTAGTGCAATGTAAAATATACTCGACAAATGAACCAATTAAATATAGCCTAATTCCCCATAATCTAGCTCTAGTGCAACGTAAAATACACTTAAAATAAATGAACCAATGAAATATCGCATAATTTCCTGTAATGTAGCTCTAGTGCAATGTAAAATATACTCAAGACAAATGAACCAATTAAATATAGCCTAATTCCCCATAATCTAGCTCTAGTGCAGTGTAAAATACACTCAAATCAATAAAAAAACATAGGAACCAATCAAATATAGCCTAATTCCCCATAATCTAGCTCTAGTGCAATGTAAAATACACTCAGATCAATAAAAAACAAAAGAACCAATCAAATCTCTCCATACTGCGTCATAATAGAATTGTTATGTTATGTTTACAAGCATTGGCACTTTATCGCTACGGAAGTTCGCCAAGCAGAAAGTGCCCCTCTATTCTAGGAATCAACCTGGAAAACTTTCAAGAACATATGGAACACTTTGAAAAACATTTTTAATGATATACATACGGTTTTTCTTTCGTGTGAAAGCATAGATGTGTATTTAGATGCCTCAATTTAGAAAAACATAACAGTTTTTCACTTGCGTGAATGCGTACATGCATATCTAAAGCTGATTTATCCGAAACACTTAGAACGGATTTCACACAACGTTTTTCGCCTATGTGAATTCATAAATGTTTATTCAGAGTCTTCCTGCCTTAAAGAAAATTTTTTACGACATATTTCAAAATTTTTTTTTGGTGTGAATGCGTAAATGTGTACTCGAATTGCCCTTGACAGAAAACCTTCTAGTACAAATTTCACATACATGGCTTTTCATCTCTATGGATGCGTGAATGTCAAATTAATTTCTGCATTTGGGAGAATATTTTAGAACATATTACTTAGATATAGCTTTTTGCTTGCGAGAGTCTGTGAAGGCACATATAAAGCAGTTTTCTCGTGTAATCCTTACGAACATATTTCACACACATAAGGGTTTTCTTTTGTGTGAATGTTTAGATGTCCCTTTTTAGAAAAACCTCTGGAACAGATTCTAGATTGATTTATTCTTTTGAATGAATGCGTAAACATGCATTCACAGCGCGCCTTACTGAAAAATTTTTAGAACACATTTCACAAACATATGGCTTTCATTTTGGTGTGAATGCGTAAATATTTATTAACAGCAATCTTGTCAAAGAACTCTTTAGAACAAATTTCACACAGATATAGCATTTCGCCGTGATTGAATGTGCATTTAGATTACTTTTTTGAGAGTATTCTTTAAAACAAATTTGACACACATATTGCTTTTATTCCATGTGAATGCGTAAATGTGCATTTAGATTACGTTTGTCAGAGAATTCTTTAGAACATATTTCACACACATATGGCTTTTCTATTGTGTGAATACGTAAATGGATATTTAGAAGACTTTTCCGAGAAAATCCTTTAGAACATATTTCACACACATATGGCTTTTCTTTTGTGTGAAAACGTAAATGAATATTGAGAAGATCTTTCCGAGAAAATCCTTTAGAACATATTTCACACACATATGGCACTTCACCTGTATGAGAGAGTAAATGATTTTTTAGAGTACCTTTCTGAGAGAATCCTTTAGAGCATATTTCACACACGTATGGCTTTTCTCCCGTGTGAATGCGTAGATGTGTAAGTAGATTACTTTTATCAGAGAATCCCTTAGAACATATTTCACACACATATGGCTTTTCTTCGGTGTGAATGCGTAAATGTTTATTTAGATAATCTTTCCGAGAGAATTTTTTAGAACATATTTCACACACATGTGGCATTTCGCCAGTATGAGTGCGTGAATGTACATTTAAAGCACTTTTCTGAGAGAATCCTTTAGAACATATTTCACACACGTATGGCTTTTCTTTTGTGTGAAAGTGCAAATGTACAATTAGATTACTTTTGTCAAAGAAATCTTTAGAACATATTTCACACACATATGGCATTTCGCCTGTATGAGTGCGTGAATGTACATTTAGAGCACTTTTATGAGAGAATTCTTTAGAACATATTTCACACACATATGGCTTTTCTTTTGTGTGAATGCGTAAATGTGCATTTAGATTACCTTTCTGGGAGAAGTCTTTAGAACATATTTGACACACATATGCCATTTTGCCTGTATGAGTGAATCAATGTGTATTTAGATTACTTTTCTGAGAGAATTTTTTAGAACATATTTCATACTCTTATGGCTTTCCTCCTGTGTGAATGCGTAAATGTCTATAACCTTTCTGAGAGAATTCTTTATAACATATTTCACAAATATATAGCTTTTTTTTCGTGTGAACGCATAAACGTGTATTTAAAGCACTCTTATCAGAAAATTTTATAGAACATATTTTACAAATACATGCCTTTCCTTGTGTGTGAATGCGTAAATGTGTATTTTGATAATCTTTTCGAGAGAAAGCTTTAGAACATACTTCATGCACACATGGCTTTTTTTCGGTGTGAATGCGTAAATGTTTATTTAAATTACTTTTGTTAGAGAATCGTTTATAATATATTTTACATACATATTTCTTTTCGCCTTCGCATGTGCATGAATACCTTCACATTTAGAACACACTTGACACACAGACGTTTCGTCCTACGTGAGAGAATGAATGTATACTATGAATATAATGGACTCTTCCCACCAGACGTCAGAGGTTACATGATAGAGGAAAAACATATAGCATAGCAGACGAAGTCTTGTTTATCTAGAGCGATTGCTGAAATAACATATTTTTTATTATTTTTTTTTGATCAATCGTATTTAATCTGTGTTACTTTTTATACATCATCATTTTTAATCCATTTTATATCATTATTCATTATCTTTTGTTTGCTGTATACATTTAAAATCATCATTTAGTTTATACCTGTTATTGATGTTCATGAAGACCATGTTTAAATACTTTGATTTTTCGTACTTAAATCTGTGACAGTGTAATATCGTACTACGCAAATTCATTTAGACCAGTAACTAAGTTAATTAACTTGTTGTAACACCTTTATGCAATTAAATTAAATGAAAACATTTTAAAATTTCAAATTATAATCCGTAAACATTCTACAAGAAGCTATTATTTATTGCTAGATCTGTTAATGTTACAGTTGCACTACAATATACAAAAATCGATTCTTATAGGTAAAAATAAATAAACACATAAAATGTTTTTTAAAAATTATTAAAATTACAAATAAAACTATTCTACTGTCTACAAATGCACAATATTACTTTTATTTTATTTTATATAATATATTAAAATTTTTGTTCTTAAGAACAATATTTAATTGAATTCGATTCTCAGAATTCGATTATTGGTTTTCCTCTATCACGTGATTGAGCAGACGACGGTGGGAAGAGCCCATTGGGTTTTTCATGTGTATGACTGTCTATATGCATATCCATATTAACAAAATTTTTTGTGTATTAGGCCTTATTACAGAGGGCTGGCAAAAATTTCTATATATTATATAAATACAATGAGGGAAAACAACTTTCTTTGCTAATTAATTTTTATCTTTTAACCGAAACATGTTCACGTAATAACGTCAATTGTTTCGAGAAATTAACTTGCACCTTTCACAAAATTTACATTACTTTATTGATTTTTTAATATTTCTCTTTAACTAACAGTAGTTAAAAATACATTTTAATAAAAATATTAATAAGGCAATATATGGATAAATTTAAAGTTATGACCATGATCACAGGATATTTCTACCAAGACACATAAGAACCTTATCAATTCATTTTGTGAAAAAATAATGAAAAAGGTAAACAGAATAGCTATTTTGCTGTAGAATTGATAGAGAAAAACCACAGTATAGAGTTATATGTAACATATTAATATTAAATACAAGTTAAAAAATCAAAAATAACACCCACTAGACTATGTTTATTTTCAGCCTTTGAATCACTTTGAGGGACACAATTGATTCCTTAAGCCACCCCTCGATCCATTGACTGGTCGAAAATATGCCTGGAATATTTCTTCCCTTTATCGTAAAGTAGGGTGACCAGCTGTCCTCATTTTCTGAGGACAGTCCTCATTTTTCAAGTGCTGTCCTCAGTTGTTTTCAGAAGTTCTCATATCCTCATTTTTGGATTTTTGTTCTCATTTGTCCTCATTTTTCAGTAATTTCCTTCTTTACTTAAAATTTCAACATTAGAGATGCTGCTGACCATGTTAATTTGCAATACTGATTCTACAACTCAACACTACGTAAAAAGTAACTATTTCTTGATTCATTACATTTACTTTTAAATCATCTCCAACACTATTTTACATCCCTTGTCAAGGATCAAAATTGCGATGGCATATTTCTGGACCACCTCTTAGGGTGAGTCCAAGACCGTCGATAATTAAAAATATAACATGAAGCTGAAAGTTATATTATTACTAATTAGATTTTATAACTAACTAAATTTAAATAACATTTTAAATGGAAAAGCATTTTTTAGCCAGACTGAAAACTGACTGCTAATCAGGGATAGGAACTGAACACAGATTACTTTGTTAACTTCTCATGATTTTTTGCTCTCAAGTGAGTAAATAGTGCTACTCGAAGGTCATCATAATAACACAGTTTATAGATCAATTTTTATTCCTAGCCTAGCCGGTTTTTGGCATTCTTCAGATTGCCTTTTCCTTTTAAAATGTTATTTTTTGGATCACTTCCATCTGTATAGATATGACCAGTAGTTATGATTTCGTTTATACTAAAAACTTGGTCTATACAACAGTAACAATTGTATTAAAACAGTTTATAGAAGTTTTAATAGAATCAGATATAAAATAGTTTGGTACTTTTTTGTCAAAACGTATCAGAAATTAAAATTAACAGCATAGCATGCCATGCCTTTATATTATAGGAAGAGAAGTATAATGTGTACGAGTTTATTTATGATAATGTTTATTATAAATTTAATAATGCTTACATAAATATTTTTTTATAATGTTTATCGTATAAGTTTATAAGTAGCATAAATTTATCATAGTAACGATTAATGGCTGCAAGTGGGGTTAATATAAGCTATTTTTGCTCTATATTTTATGAAATTTTATGTCCTCATTTTTCTCATGGAAATGGGGACATTGCATAATTTGTCCTCATATTGCATAAAAAATAAAGACCCTAAAAAAAAGGGATAAAAGACATTAAAAGATCCTTCATCATCATCATCATCATCACGGGAGCTTTGGGAGTGCAGCAGTGATCAAAACCACTGCTTACCTCCACCTGATGTTGTAGAAAGCGTGAGTAGATGTTGTATGATCACGGAGTAAAAAGACAGGAGAAGAAGGTAACGCTGAAATTTTGTGATGTTGTTTTCTAATGTTTACAGATGGCGCCAGCGTGCAATCCTTCCTTCTCTCCAGCTTCCGCAATGTTATTCAATGGGGAAATGTCTCGTTTTAATTATTTTTTTTTAAATAATATCAAGCTGAAAAAATTTCGATTGAAAGCAAATTTCATTAAATAGAGTATTCTAACCAACATGATTTTTTTAAGAGCCATTTTATACTAATTTGAAAGAAAGCTTTTAAAAAATGACGATTCTTATGAACCGAAGCTAGCTAAAACAGATAATTGGGAGGAAGGAGAATAGATGAAATTTTGTAAAGAAAAAAAATAAACTTACTTTAAGTGCAGAAAACACGAACTCGGACTTTATTTTTCTCCTAGGGCTTTTTTTTGTTTTTCTTATCACTATCATAGCCTGTTTTACAACTAGGAACGAAAAATTTATTTGAAACATCTGAATTATGCAGTTTTAAGAACTTACAAATAAATTAAATTGCTTAAAATAAAAATTTTTAAATGTACTCCAACAAAATTTTATTGAAAACAAAAGTATATCCGCGCCGAGGTAGGGAGGAATGACAAGTGGCGCCCTCAATATTTACCAAAAATTTAGATCACAGTTTCGTAGTTTTCTCCCATTGGACCTTCAACTCCTATTAATATTACTCCGTGTGTATGATCAAGCAACTCGGTTTTCTTGACTGAAGTGAGCTCAAGGACAGCTTGACGTGAAAAAGATCCTGTTTATCGGCTGTAATCCGTGAATACTACTGGGCCGCGGTAGCCCAGTCGGTAGAGTGCCGGCCTCGTAATTGGAAGATTGCGGGTTCGGTACTCGAGCCGGCCAAAGACCGTCGTGTACACTAATGGTGGCTGGTGCACGTAAAATTTGTCGTGGCCGCAAAGTCCTCCATGTTTCCAACAAAAATTATACCTCTGGAGGTCACCGAAGCGGGAGAGCCCTCCCTTCCGTTGAGGATGAAATTGTGATGGCATGTCTCCGGACCACCTCTAGGGGTGTGTCCCAGACCGTCGCCAATTGTGCGCCAATTGCCCATCTGTGCAGCATTAGTGCGAAGAAAAAAAAACGTGAACACTATATAACCATGGATATTTAATATATGGAGTGGGTCCTCTTCTACGACTCAACGTGAAGCTGCTTCTAGAATAAACAGTGTAGAAAGCGGCAAAGAAAATTGTACTAAACAAATTAAGCCTGTCACCAGATGTCATTGTAATCGAAGCTAGTGTCACGACATCAAAACCGAGACTCCCTATTGGTTAATTACGTACTTAGATCACGTGATTGAGCTGACGAAACTGGGAAAAGCCAATCAGGTCTTCGATTTGAGCAATGGCTTCGATCACAGCGACATCTGGGGAAGCTTAATTTTTGTAGCATTATTTTAACACCACGATTATAGGCGATTGCCACACTGTTTATTCTGGACGCTGTAGTGAAGCCGTGCCACACCTCTATCTTGCGCAAGACATCGCCGCTCATAATAGAAATACGTGCATTTGGTTTGTGTTGAAAAATGCTTAATTGAAAATATTTTATTTTTATAATTTGTGACATTTGAGCCAAACTTAAATTTAATGTTAATGTGTTAGAGATCGTTCTGATCGTGATCTCGAGTAATTTTCGATTTTTACTTTTTAATTAATCCTTAAATTCTGAGGCACATGTTTGTATGAAATAATGATTTTATTTGCGTGATTTTTTTTTTTTTTTTTTTTTTTTAGGGTGAATTTTTGGAATAAAATTGGGATTCATGTGTTATTATGTTTCAGAATTGGATCAGGCTAACTCAAAGTTCTTCTTAATCGTAAACATTCTTTGAAGGTATATTAATTGATCTATCCAAAAGTTTCCATCAGATTATAATGTTAAAAACAAGATCATAATTTTGCATGGTTTTATTTATCTTGATCATATTAGAGCATCGTTATAATAAAATAGCTTTAATAGATATTATAATTAATGAATTATAAACATTTTTAATTATTATTTTATGACTGCATATCAATTTCATATGACTGCTTAGCCTAAATATAACTACATATTTTTCAAATCAGAGTATTGAAACTGGCCTCATTAAATTGTATATTCTCTCCACATGTGAAAAATTTTTCTGGCTAAAATTTCAAGTGTTTTTTAACGAATTCATAATCACTCATGGGAGTATTCAGTAGCATGTTCTCTTTTTCATTGAAACATGTGTATAAAACTTTTCTTTTTTTTATCCTGAGTAAAATAAATAAATAAAACCTTCTCCTTCAGAATCTAGATTTTTAATTTTTAATTTTTTTTTTCTTTTAATGGCTGCAGAATTGTTATTGAGTGCATGTGAGTGTTTTTATATCTCATGCCTCAGTGACATTGCTCCGGCTAATTTTTTATGTGTTCATCATCTTCATGAATTCCAAATGAAGTTGTGACAGTTGATTTTTTTTCATATTCTATTTCTCCTGGCCTGTTCTCTGCTGTCAGTAAGTATGCATGTTCATGATAGCCTTGCGGATAATTGTTTTTCCCCTTACCTGACTTAAGTTTTGGAAAGATTCAAAATAGATAACAATATATAAATTTCATAATATAAAGATATAATAAAACCTATATCCGAAAAACTTAGATAACTTCTGTCAGGTCTGTTTGATTGTGTACTTAATCTAAAAAAATTTAAAATCTAAATTTTCAAGGCTGTAATTATACTTTTAAACTAGCCCCCTCCCCAAAAAAAAATAATAATTTTACACTTCCAAAAGTTTGTGTAATCAATTTCTCACCCTCAAATACAATACAACACACATTTTCAAGGCCATGTTAGGAAAAGATATTTTGCATGTATTTCGAATGATAATAATCAATCAACATAAAAATAAGTCTCGGCCCTAGTCTGGCCCAAAGTAAAAACAGATATCTCAATCAAGTCCAAACACTATGTAAAAACAAAAATAAATAAAGCAATTGAAAACAAAAATCAAAATCTGTTTTCTGCCAACTTTTAGCAGTTTCGACAACAAGTTCTGTGTCTTTCCCAACAAATATGGGAAGAATTTGATAATATATCAGAGATGCAAGTCTTTATTGTATGACATGCATACACATACACGAATGTCTATGCTTTACAAGATGTGTCTGCATTTCATTGCAACTGTACTCTGTATTATATAGAGAAATATTTTATTATGCTTTATTTCAGATTACATAGATAGAAAATGCTTTTATATCAGAATGAAATCTGGAAAAAGCCTTTGTAGGGTAAAATATAGGCTCAGGCTGGCTAATATAAATATGAAGCATTATAAAATAATTTTATTTGTTTATATTACAGATCTTAGTTCTGATCATAACTTTAAGATACATGAAAATAAAATTATTTTCGGTCAAAATTACCTATACGGCAAAGGAAAACTTTTTCAAGCAGTTTGGTAATTTGATGTGTTTAGTGTTTTGGGAATATGACTGATTGACTAGTCTAGGGACCTAGGCCTGAAGAGAAGTGCACTCTGTGAGGGTCTTCCTAAGGGCCCCTAGCCCATATACACGCAGGTTTCGGAGAAAATCACAGAAAACTCTGAACGGCTAGGCTGACGAACGTGACCTGGGATCAAACCCGGCACTTCATGTCCACCAGCTTTCAGCGCAGAACCGCATGCTTGCTGGTGTGTCTTTGGTAATTTGAATGAATGATGGTTACTTTTGTAATGAATCAGTTAAATGTTAAAAGCTAATTATATTCAGAAGAAATATTTTCCCATTAATTTTATACTACTGCTCATACTCAAATAAAATATAACTTGCCTAATTACCGTTTCTCTAATCTAATAACTGTGATTTAAAAAATCACTTTTATTTATTTATTTTTTTTCATTTAAAATTTTTGTATCAGATTTGATTTCTCTTTCAAGAAAAGCTTTAATTTTTTAAGTATTAGAAATATAATAAATATTCATAGATATTTTAATAAGAAATTTTAACTTCATGGCAGGATTTAAACTGCCATTAAACACTAACCTTTTTAACATTTTGTTAAACGATTATCGTATTTAGTTAAAATAGGTCAGCAAGAATTTTGCGAAAAAGGTAAAACTGGTTTATTACATAAAGTTATTTATTAAAGTTATCTCTATACAACCACATCTAATTTTTATTCAAATATTTGCTGTCAAAAATTACAAAACGACTGAAAATATCGTGAATCGTTATTAATAAGTATACTTTGATTTAATTAGTTCCCTATCATACTATAGGTATGGGGAACTTAGGTAATCGTGAAAATTTTCGACCTCGGTTTTTTGATTTTTCTACACGTTTTCAGGTGTGAGGAATCCGAAAATGACAAAATTTCTATGGTGTCTGTCTACAGGGTGTCTGTTAGTGTGTTAGTGTGTTAGTCTGTTAGTGGGTCAGTCCGTTAGTTTGTTAGTCTGTGTACACGATATCTCAAGAACAAATTGTCGCAGAGAGGTCAGATCAGTTTTAAAATATTACTTTCGACACTGGCAAGAACCCTATTGATTTGCAACATTCGAATTTAAAAACTTCGTAAGTTATTAGAAATTTACGATTTTCTTAACATGGGAGAACTGGACAAAAATTCACTTAAACGTGCATTAAATGGAAACGTTTTACTGTAAAAATATCAGACCAGTTTTAAAATATCAGTTTGGATGCCGGAATGAACATCAGTAACTATAAATATGCTACTTTGAAAATTTCGCAAGTTATTGGAAATTTACGAAATTCTTAACATGGCAGAATAGGGCAAAATTTCACATAAACGTCAATTTTTAGAGATATTTTCATCCTAAAGATGTCAGATTACTTTTGAAATATTATTTAGGACACTGGCATGAATATTAATGACTATGAAGTTTCCAATATAAAGATTTCGTAAGTTATTGGAAATTTACGAATTTCTTGACATGTCAGAATAGAGCAAAATTTCACATAAACGTCAATCTTGAGGGATATTTTCATCGTAAAGATGTCAAACCACTTTCGAAATATTATTTAGGATACTGGCATGAATATCATAGACTATGATTTTTCCAATTTAAAAAAATTCGTAAGTTATTTGGAATTTACGATTTACTTAACATGTCAGAATAAGGCAAAATTGAGCATAAATTTCCATTTTGAGGATCCTAAATACATTAGACAACTTCAAAATTAAGTTTATGATATTTGTTTGAACATGATTGAATACAAATATTCTACTAGGAAAGTTTCGTAAATTATTCGTAATTTACGATTTTATCAACATAGCGAAATTGTAAATATTTCATATAAATATGAATTTTGCGGTTTATTGCATTGGAAATAGTAGCATGAAAACTAAACAACAGATATGACCCTGATAAAATAAATTAATAAATTAGAATAAGATAATTATATCGAAGTGAACGGTGGATAGCCTATTAGGCGGGGATTTCATTCTGTCACTGTATCAAGCTTTGGTCAAATTCATTTCTTTTAACATGATTATAATATGTCTCGCACTAGAAATTTTTGAGAACATAAATATGATGGGAAACTGAGCAGAATCCACCTATGCCAACTAGTTTCTTCTTTTAATGGTTAAATTTAAATGCAAAAATATTTCAAATTTAAATTTCAAGATTTCAGACTTTACCTTACAGATGCATTCTTAGTACTAATATTGCGTTTGTTGAAATCTAAACATACAATAAACTGATTCATGTTTCTTAAATTCGAATTATGGATAGTTGGTTAAAATCATCAGTGAACAAAAGAAATAGAAAACAAAGTTAAGTATAAAAAGTATTTAGTACTAATATTGTGTTTTTTTTTTTTTTTTTTTTGTATGTTTAAATTTCAACAAATTCATTTTTCTTAAATCACAATTATGGATACTTGGTTAAAATCATCAGTGAACAAAAGAAATAGAAAACAAAATTAAGGATAACCAAATTAAGAAAAAGAAATCAATGGTATCATTACTATCCAAAGGATCAAGTTAAATTTCGAAAAAGCTAAAATACTGCCTAGCTAAAATGCTAAAGAAGCATTTTTGCCAGGTTAAACCCTGATGTAAGTAAAATAGTTAAATGTTATATGATTTACACATACATATATATATATAAGCATAAGCATATATAAATCCCATATAGTCGAATCCTTTTAGAAGAAATTCCACAGTTCATTTATACTTCATTTATGAAGGTCATGCAATATTTACATTTTTTTTTCTTACTTTAAATGTTTTTTCATTCTATTAGGTATCAATGTAACTGAATCTGACTGTACATATTTTATAATGATAATTTTTTTAGAAATAACAGAATTACATATATATACTCAAATAATAATAATTCGGACAGAACTTATCATTTTACGAGAATTCAGCTGTTAGACGTACATTAAAATGAAAAGCAGAAAGGAAAATTATAAAATAACATACATACTTACAGCGGAGGACATAAATAAGAAGGTTTGTCAAATGGGAATAAACATATTTATATTATTCATATTATATATTCCAGAAAGCGTTCATAAAGATGACATGCTATTCAAATTTGTCTTAAATCCAGGAAGCGTTTATAAAGTTGATCATTAAAAATAATGAAAAGGCATGGAAATTTAGCCGAAAAAATGTCACTGAGGCATATGATGGGAAAACACTCAAATACACTGATTAACAGCTCTACAGCCATACAGGAATGTACAGATAATTGGGTACTTTGCATCAATGAGAGGTAAAAATATTATTTTTATCGATATATATTAATGAAATCTCAATATAATAAGTCCAATAAAATTTCAATGAGAGCATACGGTTGTAAGAAGATGGCTTTCTTGTTTTCCGGCCTGTTTGTACAACCGAACGCTGAACTACCAGCACAATTTAAATACAAATCCAATAGAAATTCCAAAAAAATAATAAAATAAAAACCTTGATTTTATTTTCAATATGATTTTTTAAAAATAATTTCGATAATAAAATCAATATCTCATGCAATCATGTGCTAATCGCCTGATAAACATCAACAACAACATGTGCTTCTTATTTATCGATTATTTCAAAAGTAAAAGGTGAAAAAAAAACACGGAATCATGGTCAGAATTATCTCTAACACATAAACTTTAAATTTAACTTTCATCCAAGTGCCGAAATTAAAAATTATATATTTTATCAAAGCCTTTTTAGCATGCAGAAATGCATTTATTCATACTACATGAGACAATGTTTTGGGCCAGATAGGGGGAGTGGCACTTGGCTTCATTCATTCCGCGTCAGGGCTACTCCATATATTGAACCTCCTTGTATACACCAGAGGCTGGATCATTCGCCGCCGTTTGTACGTGAAGCCCGTCATTGCTCTGAAAACCGGCTTTTGTGCAGAGTTACCCATTTGGGGCAGTTATCGCATTTGCGACGTTTATACCAAAGTGTAAATAAATGAAATTCGGTATCTGCGGTAAAGCACGTACAAGCTTTGATCTACGGTTAATTAGATTTGTTCAATAATACATTATTTTACTTTAATTATTTTTTTTTCTTTCTTTTTCCTTATTCATTTAATATGCATATACGTTCATTGGACACACATTAAGAAAAGTAAACGGAAGTCAATTTGATTTTAACATTTATCAAAAGCTTTCAGTTTTATAAAAAACCTTGAGAGCAAATAGCATTGGATTTTAGATTTACTTTCTCTTTACTTCAATTTTTCTTACAAACAGATACACATTCAAATGTCAGCAGATACTGTTACAGCGTCTAGAATAAACAGTGTGGCAATAGCCTATAACCGTGGTGTTAAAATTATGCTACAAAAATTAAGCTTCCCCAGATGTCGCTGTGATTGAAGCTAATGCTCGAATCGAAGACCTGATTGGCTTTTCCCAGTTTCGTCAGCTCAATCACGTGATCTAAGTACGTAATTAACCAATAGGGAGTCTCAATTTTGATATCTTTGATTACAATGACAACTGGTGACAGGCTTAATTATTCTAGTACAATTTTATTTGTCGCTTTCCACACTGTTTATTCTAGACGCTGTATTACCATAAAACAGTTTGAACATTTCGCTATGATTTCGCAAAAGGAAGCTTCATAAGTAGCAGAGAATTCTGGCTCTTTTAATCTAATAGTACACAGAAAGTGCCGGGTTTGATTCCATATCATTCTCATCAGTCATTCCGAATTTTCCCTGTTTTTCTCTGAAAGTTACATGAATACTAGCTAGGATCTCTTAGAAAGATGTTTTTAAGCTGTACCATATAACTGAAAGAACTTGTGTACTATAGAAACAGGGCCTGACTATCGCACGGGCACCCGGGGCTTGTGCCCTGGGCACGAAATTTCTGAGGGGCACACATTTTGACTAAAGCTTAAAATATATGGTCTAAATCTTCCTTTTTTTCGTTTTCCAACTCAACTGTTTTCACTTACATGAATAAAATTTTAAAATAAAATTTGGCGCTAGGCTGACTGGGGATAATTTTATTTTTCTTTAGAGCCCAAAAGAGAAGCAGTTTAATTTTTTGACCAAATAACATTTTTCGTTTGTTAAAATTTGTGGTATGTTAATAATAATTTTTTTTTCTTTTTGTAGGAGTGCTGGGGGAATCTGGCTCTTCTAAGGGGGCACGAAAAATTTAAAGTGCCCTGGGCACAAAAATTTGTTAGTCGGGCCCTGTATAGAAAAGCGATATTTTGGAAGGGTGATCTTTCATTAGAGGTCGTTTAGAAAGTCATAATAAAGGCAAATGTTTCTATAAATTGTATAATTTTAACTATTCTTATATACATTTCTAGCCTCTATAGTTTTTTTTTTTCATAAATATTATCAGTTTACTTGAATTTTAAAAGCGTTTTAGTAATTAGTTCGGATGTAGTAAGCTTGCATTGCATGTTATTAATTGTATGTTCTACAGTGTCAAAAGCTCTTACGATAACCGTGACAATATTACGGTTCTTGCTATTTTGCTTTATTCTATATGTGTTAGAAGAAAGTATTGGATTCGTGAAAATTTATAGTTTTCGAAGGATTTACTTGTTTTTAAATGTCCTGAGCACAATTCGACTATTTTTAGAAAATGTCTGTCCGTGTGTGTATATCACAAATTTTGAGGGTGCTAGTATCGCATGAGTCAACGAAGAAAATTTAACTAATTAGTTGGACCCCGATCTAAACTGGTACTGATTAGATTTGGGGATCAATAACTCAACAGGTCGTGCTGTAATCTCTTTTTTTTTTTTTTTTTTTCTAAATTTTTAACATGGCAGTATACGACAATATTTTGTATAAATGTACATGATGAGAGTTATTTTCAATGTGTAATTGAAAAATTGATATGAATTATCTATTTTATTAGCACTAGACTGGGAAAAATGTGCATGTAAGTGTAAGAGCATCGCTTCCCCTCTTAGGGGGGGTGAAAGTTTTCAATACGAGTATTTTTGAAAAGAAATCATGAATTCCTTTTAAACGAATGGTTAAACCATAGATCTATGGTAACTTAAAAAACTTTTTTTTCCCATTTTAACAATATATATATATATATATATACATATATCTTCTGATGTTAGCCCAAAATGGACTTATTTTCGGCATTTAGACTTATACATCTGTCAGATAAAATTAGTCTCCACTCAAAATAATTTTAATATACAGTTGAACCTCGTTAACATGAACTACAGTCGACGCCGGTTATAACGTACCTGGGATATAGCGTACTTTCGCTTATAACGTACTCAGATGCTTGGTCCCGAATGAAACCCTATATAATGTAATGGTTTACATCTTCGGCTATAACGGACAATGCAAAAGCCTTAATCTTGTTATAACGTACTTTTTAGACTGGAACGAAAAGCCAAAATTGGATGTCAACCTTGTATTTCTGGTTTGGAAATCGGTATATTTTCTTGGATACCGTCTTTCGATGTCTCCTTTATCGCCTTATATCTCCTTTATACCTTTAAAACTTTATAGCGGTTCGTTGAATTCCATACTGACTATTCAGAGACTCTGAAAAGTTCCATTATAAATATTGAAAATGTAATTTTTTCTGTGTCATCTAATCAAAGAAAACAACGAAAAATAACAGATTATTTTTCCAAATAAACATGTAAGTAGTAAAATGTTTTTTTTTTTTTTTCTTTCTTTTTATTTTATTTTGAGAAACTCATAAACTTTCTATTTAAAATCTCTATTATTGAGAGTGCTATTATGCACCTTTTTCTTTCGTTAGGCACTAAATTATATTGGAAATATTGCTTATAACGTACTTCGGTTATAACGTACCATATTTTCTGGTCCCCTGACAGTACGTTATAACCGGTGTCGACTGTATTTCAACAATCCCTGTCAAAATGAAGATTAGTTACTGATAGCATGAACTAGTGAGATCAAGAAAAATTTCTCATCCCCCTTGAGATTCAAATTAACGAGGTTCGACTGTAGAATAATTTAATAAATAACACTGCTCGGCATGAAAATTGCCCCGAACACCACTTTGGCAAATTCTTGGTAAAATGACCTCCATATTCTGAATAAGACGCCCATTTTGCCTTGTCATCCACCATTTTTTAGAGACGGCCCCCTATTTTATCACTTTTCGGTGATTTTGTGGCTATAAATTTGATTTTTAGGTTGGGAGGGGGAGAGGATTATTTTAACAGTTAAATAACTTCTGAGGGGTTACAGAGTTCGAAAACTCTAAAACATGAACATTTGTGACTAGGGGAAAAGTTAGGGGGTATTTGCCACTGAAATTATGTATTGCATTTCTTATATTTTTTTAATCTTTTATTATTTAAATAAACAATATACTTTCTTTTTTTTTTTTTAGGAGTTAATTCTTTTTCATTTTCCAAATCAAATTCATGGTCATAAAATTTCTAAAAAGTGATAAAAATTGATAGAGAGGAAGTGCTTCTAGAAAACGGTGGATGACTGTGCAAAATAGAAGTCATATTCGGATTCAGAAGGTCATTTTACATAAGAATCAACAAGAATGGCATCAGAGCTAA
This sequence comes from Salticus scenicus, assembly GCA_963930645.1. NCBI lineage: Eukaryota > Metazoa > Arthropoda > Arachnida > Araneae > Salticidae > Salticus > Salticus scenicus. The sequence goes on from OZ005660.1 coordinate 245,396,191, forward strand.
AGGTTTTTTTTGTTTTTTTGTTTTTTTTTTTCAATGCAGTGTACTTTGTAATGTCAGAATTATTGAAAAAATATAGCGAAGAAAGTCTTGTGGTGGTCATAACGTACTAGTTTGGACAACAATTTTAAGGACACTGGTTGAGAGACTCTGCTCTTGAAGCTAATAGACCAGATGTGTTAGCTTAAGTACCAGGTCGTATTCATTAACCTATTCAGACATTTCTTTCAATTATGACAGTAATTGCTTTGAATTTTTTTTTTTATTATTGTTGTATACTTTGTCAATGATTTTAAATTAGCAATATTTTGCTTAAGTCAAATAATAATATTAATAAATTTGACCAAACAGAATCTAGTTTAGCAATTTAGCCCACACTGTAAAGAAAGTTGTAATTTTTCCTGCACTTTCTGTTCTATATTTTCAAGCATTGATGCTGTTTAATAAATTATGCACTAAATGCTGTTAAAATCGACTTCCAGTGGACTTTAGACGAGTACATCTGCGCGGAAACATAACATCTGTGTCTCTGAACTGAGATGCAGATAGTAATTAGTTGCCTTGTCGAATGCTAGCTGCTTCAGTGTTTGTACACTGAGGCAAGGTTGCACACCTGTTTATACCTCAAAAATTCCATCTATGAAAGTTTCACTTTAAAATTTCCTTTAATATAAAGCTTTCAATTTAAGTCAATAGATTTTTTTTCTCCTTCACTAGTCAGAACGTTTAACAGCTAGGCTTAAAGGTCAAAGTGAATACAAAAAATCTCATCCTGGTAGTGAAATTCAGGTTTATTTGTATTATTATTTTTTTCTTCTTTACTTGAAAGAAGCTAAATAAGTTTTGAAAACAAATTGCTTTATATGAAGGGTAACTATGTTCATCGTTTACTCCTGACAACAAGGTTTTTAATTTAGTCATCCATTTTTTATAGTTTCTATAAAAATATACATTGTTTGTATGTGATAGTTGTAGAATTTTGAAATTTATCTTAAATAAATAAAATAAATTAGTTTATTATGGTTTTATTGCACTACCAAGATTTTTCACTTTCTATCAAAAGTATATTGAATGTGCCAGTAATGCTTTTTTTCAAGATATTTTCTTAAAAATGCTTGAGATTTTTTTAGACATGTACAGCATGTCTGCATGTACTTATAAAAAACAAACACAACACAACACATGGTTTACTGAATTAGTTACTTTCAAAATTCACATAATCTATTAATGCATATTTATTTTGCTTTCTACTTGTTGTATTCCACGTATATTATATTTCATCTTTCTATTAAAAAAAAAGTTATAATATCTATTCTTTTAATATATATACAGTAGAAGATCTTTATAACGCAAACCTAAAAACACAAGGCTTTGCGTTATATAAAATTTTGCATTATACAGATCATGTTTCACACATCATAAAATTTACCTTGTAAACATGGCCAAATATGTTGAAACATATCAAAAGAGAGTAGGGTATTTTTAAGTTACATTCCTTGGAACAGTAGTTGGATGTATCATATGTTTCATAGTTAAATTAGTTTATAAAAGTAGTCATACATGCCTGTACCAAATTATTCATTATGACTCATTTTCAAAAAAAAAAAAAATTTTTAATGAAAGCACTTTTTTTAAAAATAAAATGTTTGAATTAAGGAGATAAAGAAAAACAAATGTATCACACTAAGTTCTCTACAAAGTAACAGTTTTTTACAAAATGTTTCTTAACTGCAAAATTCATTGTTTATGTTTGAGAACTTGTGCGTTATATAGAGAATTGCGTTATATAGAATTGCGTTATAAAGATCTTCTACTGTATATATATATATATATATATATATATATATATCTTTTTTTTTTTTTCACTTTAGGCGATTGTACACTTGCCCGCACGAAACTGAAAGATGATGCTGTGCCATCATTGAATTTGCCGCTGAGTTCCTGTGACGACAAGGAAAGATTAACAAAAAGAAATCTATAATTTTTGGCAAATAATAATAATAATAATAATAATAATAATAATAATAAAAATTACCCAGTTGTGGACACGCTTGAAAAATTCGCTAAAAATAAGAAAATGATATGATAAAACTACCATAAATACAGAAAATCACAAAATTTATTCCCTTTATGAGGTTTCAGTGGCGAAGTAATAACAGGAATTGGCATTTTTCCAACTTTATTCGTCATCTTCTTCATCCTCCAAATCAGAAGTGCAATGCTTGCAAGTAAAGTAATTTGCATGTATATTTGCATGTATATACACACCATAAAACTCAAAAACTCACAACGATTTTTTCGGGTTGAAACAAAACCTTGATTTTTCTTCAGGCGAAGAAAGTAAGCACATTGCTACTTTTTTTGAGGAATTCGGGTCTACTTAGTCCACCTTACAAAGGGCCGTGTTTTCCTTCAACCCGAAAGAATTGTGTGCATTGCCTCTTTGTTTGACTGACGAAAGGATCATGTTTTCTTTCAACATCAAACAATTGTTGCGAGCTCTTGCATTTTATGACGTGTATTTAAAATTTTGTATAGTCAGTAGGAAAGTTATTGAAGCACACATCAACACTTTTCAAATATATATATATATATATATATATATATATATATTTAGTTTAATCGCAAATTTTTATCTGCTTAATTTTTCATAAACAGAATAAGACTAAGATCACGACTCAACAAATACTTACTTAACAAAACAGTTGTTAGGGCTTCAATGATTTTGCTGCCAACTGTACTTAATAATCATTAAAATGCTGAACCGAAAAATCATTAAAATACAGAAAATGGTTAATTATGCAGTGGACTCTATATTAATTGTTTAAGGATTTTTTTTTTTTTTTTTTAATTATTATTATTATTTAATAGTCACAAATTCCTGTAAAATATATTTTAAAATATTTTTGCTCTCATATAAGTTCAATGAAAATTTTTTTAATGTATCTGAAAGTAAAGAGAAATTTTTAAGCAAATTGGAACGATTCATTTTCAAAGTAATTGATTTTACCATTATCATTTCATCAGAACAAAGATATTGCTGAGATTTTTTATTCAAAAATTGAAAATATTCTTTTACCGTTCTTAAAAAGAGTAAAATTGGTATTATCAGTAGATTTTTATTTATTTATTTATTTATTTATTTTTTTAATTTAATTATTTATTTATTTATTGAAACAATTATTATAATATCCTTCCGTGAAAAAGAAAAAAAAATTATATTTCATTAACTCATACTATATTATGAAATTTTTCTTCTTAATATGTTCAAAAATATTATATAGGCTAGACCTGTGTACCTAGGGCCATCATGTACCTAGGACCATCCTACTTTATTTTAATAATATTTCATTTTAAGTTTTAATACTCAATTGGGCAAGTAACAACACCAATTGCTACTTCTACAACTACAGTGGAATTTTTGAGGAGAAAGTTTTGACAAGTTACATGTAGAAAACGAATTTACATGGTTTGAAGTAAAATTTTGCAGCTCATCTCTTTTGCTATTTTACAAAAGCAAGTCAAATATTTTTCTTTCAATTCTTGTGTATAATTTTGCTTTTTATATTGAGCAAGAAATGAGATATTTAATTAGTCCTCTCTGACAGTGGATTTTTTAGTGGACAGCATTTTCAATGAAGTTACCAAAACTTGTACCTAGGGCCACACAGCTGCCTTGTACCTAGAGCCAGTGTGTTTGGACCTTTTAACACTTTCGCAACCGCATGCTTTTTGACAGTAAGGTCCGCCTGTGGGAGTTTTTCTCATCAGTTACAAATTTTCAAAACAAAATTTTCCTTATTCACATTTATATTACAAATGGATATGCATTATAATCATGCTCTCTCTAATAAAAGTATTTGCGTCTATAGTATACTGATTGTACAAATATGAATATTGTGTATATTTTTTAGAAACAAATAACATACAAATTGCAAAAGAAGCGCTCACTGGTGGAGTTTTATATTTTCAAATGACGTGAATCTACGTCAGTGGTCGCGAATGTGTTAAGAAACACAGTACAGTCTATAGTAATTGGATGCTGGCAAACCCTAGTAAACCAATCACTACTATATATGACGTTGCTGAAAATGTTGGCAAGCCCTATCCGTCGGCCTTTACTCCTGTAAACATTCTATCAGGCTTTCTTGTATCCAGCATATGGCCAATGAATCAAAACACATTCACTGAGGATGAATGTTTAAGTTCAAATGTGACTGAAAGACAAGATTCCTAGATTTAAAAAAAAAAAAAAAAAAAAAAATCCAGGAAGAAAGTGAACCAACAATGATAGAACTCGATGTCTCTGTTTCGTGCCCTGTTGAAAATTTGAAACCTTCAACATCTGACATATTTTCGTGTGTCATGCTTTAACAGGTACGAACCTAAGCAATACCTTTCCCTAAAGCAAAACCTCCGACATCAAAGAAAAGATGTGACCGAAAACCAGAGAGATCTAAAAATCCAAGAGACACTCCAGATTAAAAAAAAAAAAAAAAAAAAAAAAAAAAAAAGAACTTGAAGAAAAAGAAAACTTTCTGTTAGAATACCCCAAAGAATAATAAAAAAAAAGTGAAAATTTTCGTGTTTCAAATTAAGGCAACGACATGATAATTATTATATGATAAATAAATATATTACTTGATATTGTTTCTTTTATAAAATACATGTTTATATGTGTATTTTCTATTCATTACAAAGTGAAGTATAAGTTTGAGAGAGTGGTCCTAGGTACAATGAGGTCTGGCCCCAGGTACAATGAGGATGTTGTACCTAGGGCCACGAGTGAAGTTTTTTAAAAACCTTCTATTTGTCGAAATTTATTATTTTATGTATTTATAGTAATCCCAATTGGAATTTATTAGTCCTAAAGATATGTACTTATCAGTTTAATAATTTTAAACAGATCAACGGCTCTGTTTTGGGGCATTGAAAAAAAGCGGCTCAAGGTACACGGGTCTCCCCTATATATGTAGATAGATAGATAGATAGATAGATAGAGAGATAGAGAGAGAAAGAGAGAGAGAGATTAGTAAGGGTACATGACATTTTGGTCAGGAGGAAATTTTGGTCCCCAGATATTTTGGTCCCACCAATTTTTTGCTATCTTTTAAATAGATGAGTGTTTTAGTATGATAGCATATATTTCTGACTGATATTGCATCATTTTTCCCCTTTGTTGAAAATGATGTAAGAATAAGGCACACAGAACCGATTTTTTTATATATATATATTTCGTATCGAATTTTTAATAATAATATTTATCTGTTATCGCCTAAGACCTAACCGTTGTTAATTCATATGAGATCCCAAAATTTCAGTTTAAATAAAATACAAGGTTTTTAATATAAAGCACTGCAATGCGGCTCTTAATTATCACATTCAAATTTAGAGTGTTCGAATACAAAATTTGTAGGAAATTGAAGCTTTATCCAAGCAGCTCCTAAATGTCAGACTTTAATAATAAAAGAATTTACGAAGAATCTAAACAATGACCTCGGAATTTAATTTGTAGAGATCTGCGAAACTTGAGTCATTTTCTTTCCTGTCAATCAGGATATATTTGTCAAATACAGAAAATAGTCATGTATCACACAGAATTCGAAACGCATTTTTCTTCCATTATAATCTCTTACAATATTGTTTAAATAAATTTCGTTCCCCCCCCCCCCTTTTTTTTTTTTTTTTTTTCAAATGCGCTGAAAGAAAACAGTGAAACTCCTTTTTTCTGTCTGTGGAAGAAAATGTGTGGAAAAAAAAAAACCCAATGTATTACTGAGATTTCAATCTGTGAATTATTTTCGGGCATAGGGGCATATCAGACATATACATATATATATAAAGAAAAGAAAGGAAAGAAAAAATGAACTGAAAAGATAAAAACTGTGCATCAACTTTTCTAAACCTTGATACTTGCAATGCGCACATTTGATTAAATAATGAACTACTTATTTTTTTTTAAGTTTAAAATAAAATAATTATAATTGTAAGAAAAATACTTTATGTACATATATACATGGACAACATAATTAAATATCACGGACAAACAAACATGCATTTTATTAATATTTTAAATATAACATAGATCCTCTTAGATTAATAATAAAAATATATTACATATTTAAATATATTAAATTTTCATTAAAAAAATCAGAACAAAATAACTTCAATCTCAATGGCTAGGGAGCAATCGTAATGTCGAAAGTTTTTATATTTACCAACTATAATATATTCTAAGAGCACTTCAATTTTCCCGTATTAACAAATATACTAAAAACTCATATATATTTAAAAGATAGCAAAAAATTAGCGGGATCAAAATGTCTCAGGACCAGAATGGCCAGGGACCAAAATTTCCTTAGGGCAAGAAAAGCAGGACCAAAATGGCCTGCTTCGGGTAAATTTATGTACATAAATTTCAAGTTATCTTATAGGCAGACTCAGATAAAATAAAAAACTTTCTGCAAATACAAGATTAAAAGGTTTAATGCATATCAGATTAATAACTTATTTTTAGTATTGTACTTATGAACGCATAATATTTTTTTTTACTGTTTTATAGTTGTTTTATGATTAAAAATATTTTTAAAATACACATTTTCTGCTTTTATACAAATTTTCCTCACGGTCCCACCGGAAAAAATAATTATATGTATATGGCTTATGCTTTAATACACTGCGGCCCGCCTGTGTAAAATAGATTTCCAACTCGGCCCATCAAGAATTTTGGGTCGTACTGGCATGATTTATTTCTGAATTTTACAACTTATCTGCAATATTAAATGTTTTTATATGGTCCTATTTATTTACAAAAAAATACTGAGTGCATGCACTCTACTTTACAACTAGAAATAATCTAAATTATTTTCACAATGGTTATATAAGAATTTTGTAAACATTTTTTTCGGGTTTTAAGGATTTTTACAAAAAAAAAAAAAAAAAAAAAAAAAAACTGTCCATCGCCCAATTTTTTTTTTCTCTTTCAAAATCGAAATGAGAATTCCTACTAAAAATGTTTAAAGCAATAAGTCAAAATAACGTTTTAAAATTTATGGAGCAATCTACTGTACCTAATGTATAAATCCATACTTTTATTTTTCTTTCTATACTGAAGAATTAAAAATATTCAGTACTTTCATTTTTGTCAAAAAAAAAAAATAATAATAATAATAATAATAATAATAATAATAAGATAATAATAATAGCTTTTTAACACAAATATTTGTAAACTGTCAATTTTTCTAAAATAATATCCCCCCCCCCCCAAATAATAATAAAAAAAAAAAAAAAAAAGTTTAAAAGTAATAATAATTTAAAGGCATTACTGCAATGCAACTGATATAAGAAAAACATACACCATACTGCGATACAACCAATACCCAGTACTGATCAATTATATTTATTTAATCTACGCATCAGGTAACCCTAACCCTCAGAAATAAGATACTGCACCAAGGATTTCATGCGAAACGATTGTGCTGGTATTTGTTTTCTAAATACGGCACTCGAACGGGAAAAACCAAAGACTTTGCTGTTTCATCTGGGTCTAGGTTTTTTAATTTATTGCACCAAAAATATCTTGTTTTAAAATCCGATCGAGCGTCTAAAAATGGATCTTTTTTATTTTTCATTTAAACACAAAATTAAATATCGTAACATGGAATTGCTATTATATTATGGTCGATCGGGTAGATCAAATAAAGTATATATATATATATATAAAAAAAAAAAAAAAAAAAAAAAAAAAACTTGATGGTGAATATTGTCTATGGTATGTTAGTGTTGTTTAATGTAATCTATATTTAAATATGAAAAACATATTTGCCAACCTCAGTGGAGAAAAACCCCCCAGATTTTACATAGTTTTAAGGGAGGAAAAGAGAGATTTAATTTCATCGAGAGAAAAAAAAATCTACTTTATTCAATACATGACATTTTTTTCTAAATAAAAAAGCCTAGCATAATTGAGATATATTTGTTTTAAACTTATTCAGGAAAAACAAATAGATTCAACAAGTTCAATAATATAGTCTAAAAATAATTAAGTATGACAGAAATGTTGAGAGTAGAATAAAAGTATACTTCTAATGCTCGAATGGTTCTAAAATCTAATAAAATAAGTTTATTAAGAACATTGATCCCTATGTTATACATTTAGAAAGCTTGAGTGTTGAACGACATTTCATCATCTATGAGAGATAGGAAAAAAGGAGTCAAACAATAACTATATGAGTGTGAAGGATTAAGGAATTAGATTTCTACTTCTTTATAGACTCTAGAATCTAATAAAGTAAATTTAAAAAGAATATATACAATCGTGTTGCGATTTGTAGGTGGAGAAAAATTGGGAAACAAAAAAGTCCCACAGAGAATATGATCGCCGCTCGCAGGCTGAAGTTAACAAGGGACTTGGGGGTGAGGGAATAATTGCATGAATAAGAAATATTGAAAGGCTTTATTTCTTTACATGTTCTGGAATCTCATACAGCAAGTTATAAAAGAATGCTGACATTTATTTATATTATGGATGGATAAAGGTTATAAATGGAAACCTGTCATACAACATTTGATCGACAATTGTTTATGTGTTTTATTTTTATTATAAAACGACGTTTTTTTTTTTTTTTTTTTTTTTCTCTAGCAAAAGAAAATAATAAAAAATTGGAAGCTGAAACATTAACTTAAAAATCGGAAAGCTTCCGTCAAAATTAAAAAAAACTGACACCCGGCCCCATCTTTTTACGAAATGGAAAACAAATAGTCTAAAATCAACTTTTTTAAATCTGATTTTTCGAAATTATTAGAGAAAGGGGAGAAATATACATTTAAACGTAAAAACGGGAGATACGGCTTGAAAATCTTCCTTAAAAAATGGGAGTTGGTAAGTGTACAACGACTTCTAGAAAATATTCAAAATCTTACCAACATCCTCCATTACAGATCAAGACAGGACGACATTGGGCAAAATATGTTTACAAATTTTCTCCAGTAGCACAGCGATATGGGCCAATATTGTACCAATATTGCCCGAAAATGGTTTCCATCGATGAAAATCGTCAATTTTTATTGATTTTTCCCAATTTTTCCTAATATCGATCTGCGTCGGAGAAAATCAGCAATTTTTTTAGATTTTTTTCCAATGTTGCACAGTGTCGATTTGCACCGGCAGAGGTCGGTAACATTTTCCCGAATGCCGCGCAGTATTGATTGGCATCGGGGAAAATCGACAATTTTTTACACAGTTTTTTCAATGTCACACAATAACAATCAATGTTGTTACTGCAATATTCGAATTTAAAACACTGAAAAGTTCAACAGTGTATTAACATTTCCTAGGAAAGTTGAAATGTATCTATGACATATCTGTCCGTTTGTCTGACAGCAACATAAATTCCTAAATATTTTTAGAATGCCTCTGAGCTTATGCAAGTTATTTAATCATACTAAAGCAGCTTTTCCTAAGAGCACACTTATTTCAAGTACATCCTATGTATGTCTCTTGGATGTTTTTTCATCCGCAGGGTATCCTGTGGAGAAGATGTGCTGTTAGGGTTTACATTTAAAATAGCATGAAAAGAAATACCAGCTTGTATACAGGGAGGCCCAAAGAGAACTTCAATTTATTATGCTCTGTTGAAATGTGAGAAAGTTGAAATGTATCTATGGCATATCTGTCCGTTTGTCTGTCAGCAACATAAATTCCTAAATATTTTTAGAATGCCTCTGAGATTATACAAGTTATTTAATCATACTAAAGCAGCTTTTCCTAACAGCACACTTATTCCAAGTACATCGTACGTATGTCTCTTGGATGTCTTTTCATCCGCAAGGTATCCTGAAGAGAAGATGTGCTGTTAGGGTTTACATTTAAAATAGTATGAAAAGAACTACCAGCTTGTATACAGGGACGCCCAAAGAGAACTTCAATTTATTAAGCTCTACGAGGAGCATTTTTATAAGGCATATTTTAATATATTTTTACAGCACAAAACACAACAAATTTAACATATATTACACATACGTACAAAAACACGTTTCATGTCGTATATGATATAAACAACATTATTAACTAGTTTACAGTTCCACACAAAATAATTCAATTATATTAAATATGTAACTGAAAAAGACTAGAAACGAATAATCAAATAGGCTTTCAAATAGGCTTATGCCTTTTTAACCTTTTCCAACAACGTTTAACAATTTTTAGGACTTTCATTCTTCCCCTAACAGCACAGTTAGGCTTAACTTATCCACAGTATATCTTAAGGACGTTTCTGGGATGTCTTTTCATCCAGAAGGCATCTTGAAGATATCCTGGGGAGGCGATGTGCTGTCTGGGTCTATGGGTCTGTCTTCCCGCACTCTAATTCCCGTAAATATGTAAAGAATGCATTGAAATTGATGTATTTTATTCTGGTACACTATTGAGTGCTGTGTAAAAGAATTGTAAAAATAAGAACAATGCCTTGTGTGTAAGAACAGTCAAAAGAATTCATACATATTATGGCCTATGAGAGTATCTCTGTAAAGCAAATTGTAATATTTCAATCCTGCCCAAAACATAACAAAATTAATGTTTATTTACCAGGCGAAAATTGCGTATGTTTCCCTTAGAATAGGGTATGAATAGTTTTATTCCTTGTTTTACAGGGTACCACACAAATTTCTTCAGGCACATAATTAAAATATACGGGAAAATAGCTCGAATGGTATTTTCAGTTGTGCTATGAGAATTATTAATACATTACAATTTATTTTATTTTTAGACAGTATACAGGGCTGTACAAGATTTTAATTATTTATTGTAATGATTTAAATTTCATTTTTATGAGATTTCTTCATCCATAATTGAAACAAGTGTTATAAATAATAATATTATAGTTTAAAAAAATTAAAGAACACGCTTTTTTAGAAATGTGAACTAAAAAGCACAAAATATCTATCTTAGTATTAAAGTGCAGGGTAAGAGAAAATCGAGTGAGTGACACACCATAATATTTACATACACTTAAATCTTTGAATAAAATAATTTAGAATTAAACAAAAACCATTTTTAAAAAATCTCCCCTAACTGGGATCGAACGCTAGACCTTTAGGTTCGTAACGCGGAGCTATACTTCAACGCCACGGTGTTCACGTAGGGAAAGTCTTTTTTTTCTTACAATATAGATTTTTTGTTTGCTCCCAGAGTGGTTACAAACATGCAAACATACATACAAACATACATACATACATACGTACATACAGGTAAAGCTAATAAAAGCGTGTTAAAAACAGTACTGATTTGTATATAGGGGCTCATAAAAGAATTTTTGTACATCATGATCTCTAAGTGTAAGATGCATTTCTTTAGAGCTTATTAAATTTTTATATTGCACAAAACATCACGAATGTAAAATAATCCAGATATACGTAAGTGTGTTCTTTGTGGAATAAGGTATGGTTAGAATTAAGGATTAGTTTATGAAGTCGCACAAAATAAAATAAACAGAAATTGCTCGTAGAGCATCTTCAGCTGTGTTATGTGAGAAATTTCTCCTCCCCCCACCTTTTTTTTGTTTTCTTTTCTAATTTTTTAATACGATATATCAAACCATATTCTATTTTTAGACAATATACAGGGTTACAAAAACGCAATTTACTTTATCCTTCCTCTTTAAAATTAAAACTATAAAGTTTTGTGAGGTATTTTTATTTTTTATTTCTATTCATGATTCAAAATAAACTAGTATTTTGTGGCCCTCGTAAAACTTTCCTCTATATCACGAATAATAGCGCCACCTACTGATTATAAGGCACAAAAATAATAGTCCCTGTAACTTTACACTGCTTAAATTTACATATGCAGTTTGGTACAATTTTCACCAACAGGACCAGATATATAGCCATCTTGAAATTCTCGGAAGGTAAGCGCCACCTGTCATCCGATATACACTCAAATTCCATTAAGATAATTTTTCATTGTTTGTATATATATTTATATATATACCTAATTTCGGGCATTTATATCTTACTTATATATCTTAGAAACTGAGATATTGCCTTGCAGTAGACAGAGATAAATTGCAGCATAGCAGTGCCATCAGTTATCTCATATAAAACCAAATTCATTCAACTTAGTTTTTCATCATGTTTTATACATCACGTTTATCTCTCATTCATCTCTCATGATTTATGCATTTAAGCATATAGAAACTAAGATACAGTCTTTCCTTAAATATGGGAAAATGCAACACAGCAGCGCCACTTGTTGAGCGATGTATCAAAAATTGTAATCAGGAACATTTTAAGCCAATATATAACCAAACATAAAGTTTTGTTGAATTCTGTTTTTTCATTCGTGTAATACAGAGTCTACAAAATTTGGACAATGTACTGACAGACGTTTTCTTAAAATAGTCAAATCGTATTCAGGTGATCTCAGAACGTGCAAAAATTTCGAAAACCCGAGTTCGAAAGTTTTCCACGAATCCAATACTTCTTATGTAGGCACAAGATAATAAAAATAATCTAAGTACACAAACTTACAAAATAATTTGGATATACTGTTCTCTGCAAGCGGTATTTTTTTAAAGCTTATTTAATATCTTTATACAATATAAAAAATAAAGAATTTAGTAAGCAGTACTTAAATGCAGAAAAAACGACTTCCTATGAAATATTGTATGATTAACATTAGTGGGTGGTTTACAGGGCCATACAAAAATATTCAAATATATTTTAGTGTATAAGAGAAAATTATTGGAAGTGCATGTTCAATTGAGTTATTTTTTTAATACTTGCAACCAATATATATATATATATATATATATTTGAAAGTTGAGTCAAATGATGTATCGGATAAGTACAGTTTGAAAGTGCTTGTAATCCATGCGGACAGCATGAATTTTCTTTCTCTTTTTTATTCTATCAGCATAGTATAGATGGAAAAAAAAGGAAAAAAAAAAGTAATAATTGAGCTTGTTTATAAATAGTAAATACAGTTTGCTTTTCTACAATAAATATAATGTATACTATTTAAATAAAAATATTTTTCAAATGAAATTAAATAATCGTCTGCACTACAGAATAATTTTAGATGCTATATGGGAGAAATGGCATCAAGAATAAAATGTTTATGTTTTCGAAAGAAAAAAAATTACTCGAATTTATGAAATTCTATGTATTGGTAACTATTACTAATTATTGATTATTATTATTATTATTATTAGATTTAAGCTTATTTTATAGTGATATTCATTCAGATGTGCTAATGCATATTTTGTAATATTTTTATAATTCACTGAATTTAGCATTATTATGATTTCGTAAATGTTATAGCGTTGTTCTAGTTCATAGTGTACACATATATATTTACACTAAAAGTTATTTTGTCGATTGTTAAAAAATACGTATTTACTTCATTATGTATACCGAAATGCCTTTTATTTTTTAAAAGCAATACAAACATTTGTCTGTATATATATATATATATTTAAGATTCGAAGAGATAAAATATTTATAATTTTCCTTTTATTCGGATATTTATTCTGTAAATAACACCCTTTGAAACGAAATAGTTATGTTTACATTCGAAAATGGAAGTCTGCGGTTTTGTTTCTGGAGTTTTGAAATTTAAAATTAAAATTTTATCAATTTTGTAGCAAAAATAACTCAATCTAACACACGCAGATAAAGACAATAACATTTTTTATAAAGAGAATAAGTGATTCAAGATTTTTAAAATGTACTTAAATACAACTACAAGCAAAGATGGCGAAGCCTGGTCGTGTTTAATTAAATAAAATCAATATTACAGTTTTTAATAGAAAAACATTTAACGATATAATAAAATTTGCTTTAATTAATTATAAAATATTACTGTTTATTTGTCCATATCAGTTACAGAATAGTGACACTGCGCTGCAATTTTTTTTTTTTTTTTTTAAACCCATGATATTATTTTTGCTGATTCTTATGTAAAATGACCTCCTGAATCCGAATATGACCCAATCACCCACCGTTTTCTCGGCACGCCCCCACCTCCTCCAATTTTCATCAAAGTTCGGTAATTTTATGGCCATGAATTTGATTTGGAGAATGGAAAATAATTATTTTAACATTTAAAAAAAAAAAAAAATGTATAATAAATAATAATAATAATAATAATAATAATTGATTAATAAAATATAATAAATTTAATATATTCAGTGAAACTTCAATAATTCGAACTTGTTTAATTCGAAATTCTGGATAATTCGAATTTTTTACTCAGTCCCTTGAATTTTATATTAAAATAATGTTAAAAAATCGAGCATAATTCGAATGCTATTTTAGATAATTCGAATTTTTCATACGATTACCTTTAAAATATTACAGTAAAATTTGTTCCCGGGAATTTTTCTCAGTTAAAGTGCATTATATACCTTAACAGTCTTTCAAAAGAAGGATAAGGAAATACAAGAGAAGCCCCTAGCTAGTGCATCACAAGATGCGTTGAATATACATGAACTTCGAGGTTTTTTTTAATTGAAAGTCATGCCCAGAGCAGCCAACCTAATCCGGAAAATTGTTAGTACCGCCTTTTTTTCTACACCACATAATATTTAGAGTTTTTTTCTTCTTAATTCATCGTAGCTACATTTCAAGAGAATTACTCTAAAAATTAATTGGTGTAGAAAAAGCGGCGAACTAACAATTTCCCGGATTAGATTGGCAGCTCTGCATGCCTAACGTAGTAAGTAGATTCTATTTTTGTATCAAGTCATATGCTATGACACAAAGATTGTACTTAAAGAAGAAATAAAAAATATCTGACTATTTTTTTAAAAGTGTTGAATAATTAAGCTCGCAAAAAATATTGATTTAATGGGGGAAGTGGGAGGAATGTAGCAGTAATCTTAGGTATAAAGTTTATGTGTTAAATCTTTGATCGTAGAATTTTAATTTTTTAATATCTCTCTCTTTTTTTTTTTTTTTTTTTTTTGACAAAATAGTATATGTAATTCGAATTTTTGGATATTTCGAATTTTTCTCTGGTCCCTTCAACTTCGAATTATCCAAGTTCTACTGTATTTTCAGTGTCAACCCCCCCTCCGCCCTAAATTATCTCTTTGCTGCAAATGTTCATGTTTTAGAATTTACCAACACTGTATACCCTCAGAATATATTTAACAACTAAAATAATCCTTTCATTTCCTACAAATCAAATTTATAGCCATTAAATTACAGAAAAATGATAAGAGTATGGGGTGTCCTTAAAAAACGGTGGGCGATAGGGAAAATGGGCGTCATATGCGAATTCAGGAGGTCATTTTACTTAAGAATCAGCAAAAATGGTGTTGGGGCCGATTTTCATGTGGAGCAGTGTAATTTGTGAAACATTTTCAAGTTAAAAATTAATTTAATCTAGAGTTTTTACTTTCTCTTACCCATAGGGTCGAGAAAGTATTGTTTTAAGGTCAAATTTTCGAACGTTAGTTTTTGCTATATTTTCATGTTCTTAGGTCCCCTAAATACGAAAATCATGTTTTTAGCGAATGGTCTGTTTGTCTGTTATCAGCATACCTCAAGAACAAATAGTAGCAGAAATTCCAACCTCGGTATCCTAAATGTGTATCAAGTAGGGATGCTACAGTAAGCTTTTCGTTGAGATGAAGCAAATGCTTCGTGTACAGGGACATTCAAAAGTATTCAAATACATTACGTCTATGGGGGAAATTGCAGTTAAGTAGAGTTTAACATGTATACACTGCACTAAACCAACTGAAACTAATATATATTTTTTGTAAAAGAGATAGTCAAGTTAGAAAAAAATATTGTGTTTGTAGGAGCCCCTCCCCCCCATCTGGGGGGGGGGCAAGAAGTCCTCCCTCGAGGGGAGTACATTTTCATGATGGGTATCTTCCAAAAGAGCTCGCCAATACTTTTAAAACGAATGGTTGAATCATCGATCTGCGATAATTTAAAATAAAATTATCGATTTTTTTCATTTTTAACCAATTATTATTTTTTTTTTTTACTGTAATATTGAGAACAAATTTATTTATTTATTTATTTATTATTTTTTTTTAATACTTAGTGTTATACTACATCTCTTCGTCTGTATTATCTTAAAAGATAATATTTTTAAATAATAATCTTAATAAATTAATTTTAAAAAACAGAATTATTTTTTAATAACCGAATTAAATTCTATAGAAATGTAAGTGTGTTAATGAAACGGGGGGTTGAAGGGGGGCGGTAGACCCTCTCACACAGAACTAATAATCATATAAAACTCTTCCGAAGCCTAATGTGAATTGTTTAACACAGGTTTACATTACAGTACTCGTTATCTTACCTCTTAATCTGCAACCTGTATTTTTAGTATTAAATTTCAGGGTAAGAGAAAGTCGTGTGAGTGACACACCAGATTATTTACATTCTCTTACCCTTACGGTAGAAAAAAGTATTGTTTTAGAGCCAAATTTTCGAAAGTGAGTTTTCGTTATATTTATATGTTCTGGGGTCCCCTGAATACGAAAATCCTGTTTTTAGCGAATGGTATGTGTGTGTGTGCCTGTCTGTGGGGCTGTCATCAGCATATCTCAGAAACAAATCGTAGCAGAAATTCCAAACTCGGTATTTTGAATGAGTATCATATAGGGATGCTACACTAAGTTTTCGTTGAGATGAAGCAAATGGTTCGAGTACAGGGACACTCAAAAGTATTCAAATACATTACGTCTATGGGGGAAATTGCAGGTAAGTAGAGTTTAACATCTATAGACTGCACTAAACCAAATGAAAGGAATATATATTTTTTGCAATACTGATAGTCAACTGGGAAAAGAACTTTGTGTATGTAGGAGCCTCGCCTTTCCCCCTTGGGGGTGAGTCCCCCCTCAAGGGAAGTAAATTTTCATGATGGGTATTTTTCAAAAGAGCTCGCCGATAACTTTAAAACGAATGGTTGAAACACAATTCTGCGACAATTTAAAATAAAGTTATCGATTTTTTTTTACGTTTTTTTAATGTAATATTGAGAATAAATTCAACTTTTTTTTTTGGATATTTAGTGTTATACTACTTCTCTAACATGGAAATCGTCTGCATTGTCATGCTACATAATTTTTTAAATAATAATTTTTAAAAATATTTTTACTGAGTGAATTTGTATAGGAAAATATAGAAGAAGTCATGTGGTGGGCGTAACACACTAGTTATTTGTTGTTAGTGGATATGCTTTACTAATAATATTTTACCATTTCCAGAAAAGCTGTTCGGTAATTGAAGTAAATTCCTCATAGAGATATGGTAAGTAATGTATGTTTTAAGCTAAATATTCGTCTCTCGTTTTTTGCATATTTACACGTTTTGCAGCTTCCTGATTACCGTAGTCAAGTTTTTTAGCGTTTGATCTTTGTCTGCGTTTCTTAGAGTAACTTAAAAACGAATAATTTTAGGCGATCCAAATTTTGTATTTTGAGGTTAATATAAGTTTGTTGCTGGAAAAGTTTGATCAAAATTGATAAGTTTCAATAAATGTTGCTCGTGAAAATTGTCTGTATAATTTTTAGTAAACTTTTAATTTTAATAAGAGAATTAAATTCTATATAAATGTAGGTGCATTAAGGGGGCGGTAGCCCACCTCACAAAAAACAAATTAACATATAAAACACTTCCGAATCCTAATTTGAATTGTTTAACTTTGGTTTACATGACAGTACTCGTTATCTTACCTCTTAAACTCCAACCTGTATTTATAGTATTAAATTTCAGAGTAAGAGAAAGTCGTGTGAGGGACACACCAGATTATTATTATTGTGTTTAGTAATTGTAATTTTGATTCATTATCTTTTTTTGCAAGTGTTGAAATAAAATAAGAGGTAATTTTGATTTATTATCTTTTTTTGCAAGTGTTGAAATAAAATAAGAGAAGACCGTACGAGAAGTACTAGAAGTCTCTATTCTTTGCAATCTGTAGACCTATTGGAAGAGTGCTGCCAGTCTATACGTTAATCGGAAAAACGAGTAATGAGAAACTGATTTAAAGAGTTGTAAATGTGATTTTGTAAAAAAAAAAAAAAAAAAAAAAAACAGGTTGTGCAAACAATGTTTTTTTTTTTTTTTTTTAAATAGAGAATATTTGAAAATTGGCACTAAATACTGTAAAAACGCGTGAGTTTCAATAAATTTTATTTGTTGAGATATGAATGTCATTATTTACATTTTGAAGTCTTAATTTTTATGTTAATTACTGAAAAAATGCTCAGGTGTGTGATATCTTTATAAATACTATATATTAGGAAATTCCTAATTCTTTTCTAAATCTGAAATATTGCTGATTGTTTTCCTTAACACAAGGGACAACTTAATAAAATTAAGTCTTTTCCTAGATCAACTGCACTGTACACACTTGCTGTAGTCATGCCCTGCCTGGAGAAGTAAATTAAATTGTTCTTCCATAAGATTCTTTAACTGAATTATTGTAAATTTAGACTTTTATAATTTTTGATAAAATGTAGCTGTTTTCATTTTCATTATCACTAACCTGAAAAGAAAGGTGTTCTAAGTGTGCAGGCTTCGTTTTTATTTATATATTTATTTTTTATTACAACATTAATTTAAACTAGTTGTTTCTTAACTATGTTTGAGGAAATTATATTTGCTATATATTTTTAAAATTAATTAAAATGTAAATTTTTTTCAAAGATGATTTTGTATTGTTATTTTGAAATTTGTGATCTATCAATTTTTCAACTTCTAATTCATGTTAGATAATAAATATCATGGCTTCATTGAACTTAAAAAAGGAAAGAAAACCGCGAAATTTCAAACGATTTTGATGAAAAACAAAATTGTCTATAGTAGTGATTATGAGTACACATTCCAAAAATCTTTAAATTCGGTTGAAAATTTCAGGTTTTATATAAAAATATAATAATACTTGATTAATTCAAAGACCAAAAATATGCTAATAATTCACAATTTGCGAGCTATAACTTTTCCAATTAAAATAATAGATATTATAGATACAGTCGAACCTCGTTAACGTGAACACTCTTAAAGTGAATTACTTTTAACACGAACAGAATCTCCTTAAAAATGAAGATAAGTTTAGTTATATAAGATTAGTTATTGATAGCATGAACTATTGATAATATAAACAAAATTTTTAATTCCCCTTGAGATTCAAGTTACCAATTTTGACTGTACTAATACTGAATTAACTTCAAAGTTCGTCTTTTTATCAAATTAGATTTACATTTGTTAATTATTTAAAACCTCACTTATTAATTATTTAAAACCTCACTTATAATTATTTAAAACCTTGGAATTAATTTCAATCTGTTAAATGTGTTGAAGAAGACTTCATTAAAATGTCTTCTCTGTAATTTTACCAAGTCTTTAAAATTTAAGGCGCGCGATAGAAAATAACACATTAAATTTCTCACTTTAATAGTTCAACCTTTCCTTTTTTTTTAACAGTTTTCAGTTTTTAGCATTAATTTTCAGGCCTAAAAAAATTACTGCTTTAATTTAAAGTTGATGTTTTTAGGAAAAGTTAGATTTTCCTCTAATTTTATATTAATATACTTATCTCTAAAACGCCTGAAGCATTAAGTACGGCATGCTGATTGATTCACAAAATCAATTTTCCATGATTCTATTCGCCACAAAATGTCTGATGATAATCATAAATGAGAATTTTGTATAGAAATACCACAAATTTTCAAGCGTTTGACTCCTTTTTTGTTGTCATAAAAGTTAATTATTTTTATTTGCAACGATTGATATTTTGGATATTTTATGGTGTTTGTATACCAAGTTCTTGTTTTCAGTATGTCCGTATACAATTAAATCTAAAATAATCTGGATTCTCCAGGACCATAGAAATTCACATAACAACACCATTTTCATTATCACCTTTTTTTTAATGGTAATCTGTTAACCATTTTCCAATATATTTCTTCGATTAAATATTGCAAAAATTGCTTTTCAGTAATAGTGGAATTTAAAATAGTGACTGCTATGAATCATGATATTCTAATAGTAGTATAAAAATACCTTGAATAATTTATTTTATTTTTGTTACAGCAGATTAAGTGCAAGTTACAGTGGATACAGTTATGAATGAATTCTTTACATACTTCTCAATATTTATTCTCTGTACATTTCCTCATGTAATAATCATTTCGTAATACAAGCATTTCTATCTTAAATTAGTGAAAATATTGAAACAGTAGCGTTCTGGCCTCAATGAGACTGTGATTCAACTGTCATACCGAAATAATTCTGGTGTACGTCAGTAATATTTTTAGAAGTAAACGATATCATAGTCATCAAACAGTTAAAAAAAAATCGTCGAGAGCCTGAGAGAGAGAAACAAAAGAAAATATGTAAATGAGAGTACAACCTTTAACATTGTTAAGCATACATAAAGGCGAGGGGGACAAATATTTTTCTTAAGAGATGCTGTGTTATAGAGTTTTCTTTATCATACGAAATTTTGCTTTGAGAGCGAGAAAAAATATTTCGAAAAAATCAATGAAAAGGAAAAATCCAAATCTTGTCATTGTCATACAATTTATAACGGTTGATTGGTTGGGTTTTATGTCGCACTAGTGCTGCGCAGATGGGCAATTGGCGACGGTCTGGAACTCACCCCTAGATGTGGTCCGAAGACATGCCATCGCAATTTTGATCCTCCACGGAAGGGATGGCTCTCCCGCTTCGGTGAACCCCATAGGTATAATTTTTGATGGGAACATGGAGGACTTTGCAGCCACGACAGATTTTATGTGCACCAGCCACCATTGGTGTACACGACGGTCTTTGGCCGGCTCCAGTACCGAGCCCGCAGTCTTCCAATTACGAGGCCGGCGCTCTACCGACTGGGCTACCGCCGCCCCACTTTAGAACGACATATAGGCTGTTATTCACCAATAACTTCAACTCCCGGTTTAACACAAAAACTTGAAAAACGCATAAAGGCGGGGAACTAATTTTCAGCAAATTCTGACGGGTTATTTCTACCATCTAGCAGTATAGACAATTTCAGATATTTTACGTGAAATTAACCAATCAAAGATTATATGAAATCCTTGACGCTAGAGGGCAGAAACAGCGTACCAAATTTTGCTGGAAAGCTGTACCCTATCTTTAGACGCTTTTCAAGTTTTTGCGTTGAACGGTAGTCGTAGTTAATGGTGAATACGGCCATTAGAATTAAAACAAAAGAAAAAAGAAAAGTTACTTTTTTCCAATTAGCTAACAAAAGTATGCCACAAGGGACAAAATGAATTGTTATTTTTATTCCTCTTTTTATATATTTAGAAACATTCTGGTAATTACACCATTCAAAACCAAGTAATAAATACACTTTTAAATAAGTGGAAGTATTGTATGAAACTTGCCCAATTTATAAAGCATTCCACTTTATATAAATATGATATTTTTAAAAACTAAAACAAACCTTTGAAGCATGCAATAGTATGACTAGCAACGTTGCACGATACACACATTAATCATTAAGTGTGGAGCATAATGAGATAATATGATGAATTTACAGATATTTATTGAGTTTTAATGTTCTTATGCAAGAGTTTTTAAAATTATACATATTAATGCATATTTAATTACCTTTGAAAAACAGAATTAAAATTATCCAGCTATTCATTGCAGGTTGTTCGCAGAATATTGGAATTTAATTAAACTCAACCCTACTTAAAGGAGGGATGGGGGGGGGGGTATAAAATAAATCTTTTTTTTTTTTTAATTGCTGTCTTAAATCAAAAATTTGCTTGTTAAGAAATTTTATTAAGTGTAGTAAATATTTCTCCAAAACATTTAATTTTTTATGTGATGAAATTTGTTTAAATTTCTAAAATACTTTTAAATTCTCATTGCTACCCACACAACACACTTCATCCCGATTAGGTTGATATTACGTAATCGCGATCAAATATTACGTCCCATTACGTTGAAATTTGCTATCTGCTTTGGTTGATTTTTGGTTGAAATGTCACAAGCAAAGTTGTAACATGGCCCCAAATGAGACTTAGTTGGTACGTAATATCAACCTACTTGTTATGTAAGACATCCAGAGTTTGTTCAATTCATGTAAAATCAACCAAATTTGGATGTAAATGCAACATTGTGTTTTCAGCCATTTCATGTAATATCAACTAGATTTGGATGTAAAATATACATCCAGATCTCATCTAAATCATGTAAAATCAACCAAAATTGAATATGGAATATACAACTAGATTTCATCCAGGTTTTATAGAAATTACGTAAAATCAACATAGCTGATGCATTTTTCTTTTCTTCTTTCTTTCTCTTTTAAGAATTTTAATGCACTTATTTTAAACAGGGGAACCAAAAGCATTGACCTTGTTTATTATAATGCAGAGATTAATTTTAAACATAAATGTGATATTGATTTTCAACATCAGGATTTAAAAATATATGCTTAAAATCAATACCTGTATATTTTTGTCTAAAATTAATATTTGCATAATAAAAAGCAAGACCAATGCTTTTGGCTTCCCTGTTTAAAATAAGTGCATTAAAATGCTTAAAAGAGAAAGAAAAAAAAAAAAGAAAAATGCATCAGTTATGCTGATTTTACTAACTTCTATAAAACTTGGGGATGAAATCTAAATGTATATTCCACATCCAATTTTGGTAGATTTTAATGGAATTCATTACCCAGGCAGAAAATTTGGCAAGATAGCTTTTTTTTTTTTTTTTTTTTTTTCAGATAAAACTTTGTATATCATCTTATTAGAATATGAGACATATTTTACTCATTGCAAAATACTGTTTTTTTTTTTTTTGTACAGGCGACAATTATTATTTTTTCAAATTCCTTGAAAATTTCTAGTTGGCTTCATAAAATTCTGCACCAATTTTTACTTCCTCATACAAAGTATAAGGAATTATAGTAATCCCATTTGCGAAATGGATTTTGTATTTCACATTGCTCGAAAACGAATGATCGCTGAATGTTGCCAATTTATATGTGTGACTGTCATGATGTCTAGTTGTACACCTGCAAGTGTCGTCTTAACACGAGCTCTCGTTTTAGCGATATAAGCGACTTTACACGATTTTTCGTGACATCGTACGCATGTGTGTGTATGTCACATAACTCGAAAACGATTGGATATAGAAAGTTGCGAATTGGTACATAGGTTTGTTATAACATCCAGTTGTGCACCTCCCTTTTTGGACTTCGTATGATTTTCCGTTTTGGAGATATTTCAGAAAATTAGGTTATAAATGACCAAAAAGGTTTTGGCCATAATGTAACAAAAAACTTTAACTCAAAAACTGTTTGGACAAAAATTGCAATCGAATTTTAACTGACTTCCTGACTAGCTAGACATTTGAAATTTTCAGAAAAGCTCAGAACACGTTGACAATGCATTTTCTAAATATTTTTAGCCAACTGTTTTGGATACCTGCTGCCTTCAGCAGCTTTTATATGATTCAACAGAAAATTTATTTAACTACCCGACTAGCTAGACATTTGAAACTTTCAGAACAGTTCAGAACACAGTGAAAATGCATTTTTTTTTAAATACTTTTAACCAACTGCTTAAGATACCTGCTGCCTTAGGCAGCGTTACCTGTACAAATCTTGCAATCAATTTTTAACTAACTTCCCCACTAATTAGACATTTGAAACTTTCAGGATAGCTCAGAACACAGTGACAATGCATTTTTTAAATATTTTTAGCAAATAGTTCTAGGCCACTGCTGCCCTCGGCAGCGTTTGTATGGTTCCAACAGAAAATTTATTTAACTAACTTCTCGACTAGCTAGACATTTGAAACTTTCAGAATAGTTCAGAACAGTGCGAAAATGCATTTTTAAAATACTTTTAGCCAATTGTTTCGGATCCGTGATGCCTTCAGCAGCGTTACCAGTACACATCTTGCAATGATTTTTAACTGACTTCCCGACTAGCTAGACATTTGAAGCTTTCAGAAAAGCCCAGAACCGGTTGTAAATGCATTTTTAAAATTATTTTTAGCCAACAAGCCAACTGTTTCAGATACCTGCTGCTTTCAGCAGCATTTATATGATTCAACAGAAAATTTATTTAACTAACTTTTGAACCAGCTAGACATTTGAAACTTTCAGAATAGTTCAGAACACAGTGAAAATGCATTTTAAAAATACTTTTAGAGAACTGTTTCGGGTCCCTGCTGCCTTCGGCAGCGTTTATACTGTTTCAAAAGAAAATTTATTTAACTAACTTCTCGACTAGCTAGACATTTGAAACTTCCAGAATAGTTCAGAACATGGTGAAAATGCATTTTTTTAATACTTTTAGAGAACTGTTTCAAGTCCCTGCTGCCTTCGGCAGCGTTACAAGTACAAATCTTGCAATTGATTTTTAACTGACTTCTTGACTAGTTAGGCATTTGAAACTTTCAGAAAAGCTCAGAACACATTGACAATGCATTTTTAAAATATTTTTAGCCAACTGTCTCGGGTCTAATGATAATGCTTTTTAACATTATGTATATATTTCTAAAGGTGTATAAGGAAGTCATGTGGTGTCCACATCAGTTTTTTTCTTTTGCAGAAGTACAAGATCAGTATTGGTGGAATAAAATCTGAAATTAATCTTGGGAACAGGAGATTGTATGCAAAGCCTAACTATCTATTTCTTGTTGACTTGTAATATCATGCACTTTTAAAATGACATATTTTCTGAAAATCTGTTGATATTTTTGAAGATTACCTGCTATGAAAATTAACAGCATTTATTCTTAATATTAAAAAAGTGAAGATATTACAAAATCAAATGTCGTAAAGCAATAACAGAAGGTTTAATTGCAACATTAAATTTATATACATATATATATATATATATTTTTTTTTTCAAAAGAAAAGAAAAAAAATCTGATATAAGAGTAGGTTCTAGTAGCAGAAATAGTACAGCATAGCAGAGAGCTCGGCAGATTAATTTAAAAACACACACACAAAAAAAAGCCAGACTTCAATAAAGTACTTAAATAATTTGGTGTATCACTCACACGACTTCGTCTTTCCCTGCATTTTAATATTATATAAGTAGATTGCTTAAGTCTTGAGATAAATAACGTAGGATAATAAAGTTCAATGTAATTCAAAAATAATTTAAAACTGGTTTAGGAATAGTTATTCGACATATAATTTTATGTAAGAGGGATACCAACCCCTCAAGCCCCGCTCAACAGTAGTGCTTAGAGTTATTTAAAAAAAAAAAAAAAAGGGCTGTTATTAATTTGACTTCAAACTTACCAATTTTGATCAAACTGTTAAGTGGCAACTTAAAAAGTACTTCAAAATATCAAATTCGAATTTCATGCAGTTACTTTTTTGTACTTTCTCTTCCCACATAGGTAATGTATTGTTTATCAGTCAAATTTTTGAAAGTGTGTTTTTATCATATGTACACATTTTGAGGCCCCCTGAATCCAAAAACCATGTTTTTAGCGGTTAGTCTGAGTGTGTATCTGTTATCAACATATCTCAAGAACAAATAATAGCAGAAAGTTCAAACTTAGTATTCTAAATGCGTATCATATAGGGATGTTACAGTAAACTTTTCGTTGAGACCAAGCAAATGGATTGTGTACAGGAACATCCAAGTGAATTCAAATACATTGTCTAAGGGAAAATATCTGGCAAATACAGTGTAACATCTACAGGCTGACTTAACCAAAATGGAATATATATATATATATTTTAATTCTTAAAAGCATGTTTTGTGTAGATTGTGGTATGAAAATTATTCATCATTCATTTACAAGGCCAATTAAAGTATTTAGATGGGGCTATACTTGGAGGAATCATAATTCCTTTTGCGTTAAATGCTTTTCAAAGAAGACTAATTTTTAATATAAAGTATTCTTAATAGTGCATATTGATTATAGACAATATACAGGGATACTCAGAATTAAGCAAAATGTTCTTTTCTATTGAATCTAATTAACAGAAGTGGTTTGTATATTTTACTGTGGTGCCGGACACTGCACAATTAATGTTTCATATGCATAGTGTAAATAAAGTAATTTTTGAAGTTTTATTTTCAACTTTGTTTTTTGTATTATATCATGTGTTGAAGTGGCCTGATTACGAAAGTCCAATTTTTAGCAGTTGATCTGTATGCTGTATGTGTATCTGTTATCGCATAACTTAATAGTAAATAACTGCAGGAAATTCAAATTTAGCACTTTGAATTTCATATTAGGTTACTGGCAAAAATTTTATAAAGACTGGCAAGTTTGAAGGTAAATTAATAATAGCCTAGTTTTGTTTTTTTTAATAATTCTATGCACAAAACTGCATATCAAATAAAATTGTTTTTAAAACTATTTTAGAATGTTCTAAAAGTATATTGAATTTTATTATCTCATGCTATTGAACTTAAAATTTAATATGCAATCAATCATTATAATATTGAAATGCAGGGGAAGAGAAAGTGATGTGTGTGACACACCAGATTTTTTAAGATATGGTAATATAAATACTTACAGATTAATCACTAAAAATTGGACTTTTGTGTAATCAGGTTACCTCAAAACATGATATTATACAAGAAAAAACAAATTTAAATTTCAAAAATTACTTTTTTTACAGTATGAATCTGAAAAACTAATTTTTCTTTCTGAGCAGTGTTCGTCGACACAGTAACGTGCATCGAAGCACTCTCATCAATTACACTGAATATAAAAGAACATTTAGCTCAATTTTTGGTAGCTCTGTTGTCATATTGTCTATAAACAATATTGTGTACTTAAATTTAGTCCCAATCAAAAAGTGTATTTTTTCATTCCTAATACATAAGGACTAAAAATAAAGTATTACTGATTAATAATTTACTTTCTACAATTATTTAAAACTTAGAAAAATGCCTTCAAAAAAAAAAAAAAAAAAAAAAAAAAAAGGAAGTCCCCATTTGTCCCCAGAAAATGGAGACGTTTGGTCAATATAAGTATAGCCCCAAATATCCAAATATTTTGGGTAGCCCTGTAAACAAAAGATGAATGATTTCCATATCACAATATACACAAAACATGTTTTTATGCATTATAAAAAAAATTGTTTAAGTCAGCTTAATGCTGTTACACTGTACTTACTCGAAATTTTTCCAAGGATAATATGTTTGAATTCTTTTGGATGCCCTTGTACACGAACTACTTGCTTGATCTCAAAGAAAAGTTTAGTGTAGCGTCCCTATATGATGCGCATTTTGTTCATTACAGTTTGGACTTTCTGCTACTATTTGTTCTAGAGATATGTTGATAACAGACAAATATACAGACTAACTGCTAAAAACATGATTTTCAGATTCAGGGGACCTCAAAACATTTAAATTCAACAAAAACTCAATTTCAGCTATTTGATTCAAAAAAAAAAAAAAAAAAAAAAAAAAAAAACTTTCTCTACCATGTATACAGATAAGAAAAGTAATACAATTTACATCATGTCTCTAGATTACTGTTCTTTTGTACATTCTTTGTTTTCTTTTTATATGCAGATATTACTTAATTTATTAATTGCTAATAGCTTAATGTGATTTAAAACTTAGTTTAGCAGTTCTATACTGCAGTCTGCAAATCATTACAAAAAATTCTGTCTGTTGGGGACCCCCCCCCCCAACACACAAATATAAAAAAGTATCCCTGCAGTTTTAAATTCATAAAATAGATAATCAGCCTTACCCCTAGTAATAGCAATATTACTTATACTCTACAAATATAAATATGTAAAGAAAATATTGTAATCATGACAAAAATTTTACTTTGAGATTTTGGTATTTCGATAGGCTTTGAGGTCTCAAGAGTTCATTTTTGCTATTTTCACGATACTATATGCATGTGTGTGTAGTATATATGTGTGAGTGAACATGATAGCATCTGAATGCATTGATGAATTTACCTGAATGTTGGTATATATGCTATAGGTCACCGTAACACAAGACCTATTGATTTTGGAGTATCTAGTGCTTAGTTATTTTATAGTGACACAATGCGAAATTCTTTAACATTATGATCTACAGGCTCAAATTCTTTAAAGTACAATAATGTTAAAGAACACACTATATGGAGAAAATTACTCAAATGCCCTATTATAATTTTCTCTTCTCTTCATTTAACAACTTCGCTTACTTTAATTTATCAGAAAGTCAAACAGAGTCACTCCAGATTTTTTCATATAAAATTAATTTAGCATACATGGATCACCCACTGAGCATAACCTAATCTAAAAGAATCACATCTTTAATAGTAAAATTTATGTCTATAAATAACAAGTGTTTTCTTTAATTAACAACTAATGAACATTAATTATTATTCACCTAATTCCTTGTAAATAATTTTGAGCAATTTTTTAAATAACATTTTTTGAACCTTTCTCATGATTTTTGAATTGCTACAACTTTGTCTTAAAAGCTTATAATAAAAACATTACATTCTTCCAATTTACATTAAACTGATATGGATCACAAATATGTCAAATGGAGACACAGAATCCAAATTAGAAAAATGCATCAATTCCACATTTTACTATTACTAAAAACATGAAACTTTTATACTGTAATTAAAGATAAAACTTAATAGCTTTATTCAGAGCTAATATATATAGCATTATTTCCAGATCCAGAACTTCCTCAGCACATGTTTTAGGTGATGTTGACAGTTGAAACTGATTTTTTGTCACTCTCCTTTTTTGATCTCAGTAAATGGCACCACTTTCAGTCTAGGACCAGAACTGGTTCATTATAGATGCAGCTACAAACCGGTTCCAGGCATAGACTGAATGTGACACCATCCACTGAGATCTGAAGTATTTTGGAGAACTTTCCGAACCAAAAATTTTTTTCAGTCTCCAGAAATTAGAGCAAAAATCGGTTCAAATGTTGTGCAAAAAGTTTTTATGTAATAGCAGCATAAGTGTACTGTATATACAATTTTCAAATATTTTAAATACCACCATATAAATTTTATCTTTATGAACATATCCATTCCCATTGTCTCTCTAAGTTGCATCCCCTTTTGATGCTCAAAGGACTTGACTCTTGGGGGTACATACAAATGAAACACTTCCAGTTGCAAAGCCATTTGCAGGCGTTCCAAATGTATGACTGCAGTCGGCAGCAAAAGTATCCGAGCACTAGCAAAAATTCCTATGTGAAAAAAGCACACTTGACACTGTTTTGTTAAATAAATCCTTGTCGAATCATGTTCTTAGACTGACTAAGAACAGGATTCGACATAGATTTATTTAACAAATCTGCATTAAGTGTACTTTTTTTACATAGGAATTTTCGCTAGTGCTCTGTTACTTTTGTTGCCGACTGTATTTGCAAAAAACTTGCAAAATTTACGTCATCGAAATTGCAAGCGTTCCGTTTGTATGTAACCCTTGACTATTTTTTTTTTTTTTTTTTTAGCAGCATTTTATACCACCTGGCATTCAACAAAGTTGGATCACATTAATTACATGCAGTTAAATTCCTGATTACCTCCATGTTTTCTCATTGTGATGCATAATGGTGATCGTGAAGTAAAACTGTAAAGTTAATCACTAATTCAAATCACTGTAATTAATATGATCCAACTTTTTTGGACGACAGGTTGTATCAATGAAATGCAGCTAAAAAGAAGCCAAGAATCAAGTCTCAGTGAACGTCAATATTAGAAACAAAATTAAACTCAGTGCAATTATTAGATAAAATATAAAAACAAGAGAAAAAATTTAGAAAGTACATACGTAGCTTAAAAACACACATATTTTTACCAAAACTGATTTGCTTTTTTTTTTACATATGCTTTTTTTTTTTTTTTTTAACATATGCTTATATATATACATATACATACATACGTATTTTCTATTTGATTAAACATATTAATTTTATTTGTGCTTTGTTCCATATGCTGAATTTGTTTTAATTACTACAAATTGTGGACTGTTCGGCAAGATACAACGAAGGACTGACTTCCAACCTACCTGTATTGATTTGAGATTCAAATTTCAAAAAGAATCAAAAGAAACAATATGTATTTATGCATTTTTATTTAAAAAATTACATAAAATTTCTTTATTTGCATAGCGAAGCTAATTGAACATTACTAATTTAATTCAACATCTAATGTTTTTCTCTGTAATAGACAAGTTCTCGCAGCACCTGCAGAGAGAGAAAATAAAAAACATTTCAAAAGGAAAAATAAATAAATAAATAAAAACTGACAGTTATGTTCTCCCATAAACCAAAAATTATATTCAATAACAATATGCAAGTTGTGGTATTTATAAGAAACAATTTTGTATGATTATTTAATTGAAACCAATCAGTTTTGAATTTTCTCATCTGCAGTAAGTACTAGATTTTTCAATAATACAAGTAAATCTTCATATATAAAAAAGACTGTGTCTGGATGTGTGTCTCCAGACAGCATAACACTAAAACGGTAATAAGGACAGTCATGTGATTCAACACGAAGATACTTACTGAGATGTCCTAGTACATTATGAAGCCCAATTTTTCAAATTTTTCATCATTTTTTAATTAATTGAAACATGATAATAATAACCTTATATTAACTTTAAATTAGTTGACAAACATAAGCTTTATTTATCCTAGGCTTATTGCTTCCTAGGTGATTTTTTTTAACATGATTTATACAGATCACATAATGCAATGATCTCTATCCAAATGTATGGAAAAAAATATAAATTATTTTAAAAGCTACTAAAAAACAGAAAAAGAAAAGCAGTTCTGCAGACTATGGAATATATTTTCCTTTACATTTATTGCACAGAGGGGACAAGTTTTCACCATGGGTATCTTTTAAAAGAGCTTATCAATACCTTTAGTGTGATAGTGCCACCACAAGACTTTCTTCTGTATATTTTAATTATACACCAAAATCATAAAATAGAAATTTATTAAATTATTTTCCATATAAATGTAGACGATTTTTATGTGACAGAGTTACATCACTACAGGAAACGAAGTTCTCAGATGCACATTTCCCTCCCCCCCTAATTTATTACTACTATTATCAATAATTTATATTAATTTCACAATCAATGATTAACAATTATTAATTAACAATTAATTTT
Source organism: Salticus scenicus (assembly GCA_963930645.1). NCBI lineage: Eukaryota > Metazoa > Arthropoda > Arachnida > Araneae > Salticidae > Salticus > Salticus scenicus. Next base: position 245,427,286 of record OZ005660.1, read on the forward strand.
ATAATTACATTGTTTAAAATAACTCATTTTGTAGAGTTATATGAAATTTTGTTTTGTTCATGTTAAAAATTTAGAAATAATGGGATTACAGCCCGACCTGTTGAACAATTGATCGCCAAATCTAATCTGTATCAGTTTATGTCAGGTTTCAACAAAATTCCAAGTATGGTTAAATTTCATTAATTGGTTAATGAGATGCAGTGTCTACTACATTAGTGATACACACACACACAGAGAGAGAGAAAGACTGACTGACAGACAGACATTTTCTAAAATCAGTTCAATCGTGATCAGAGCATCCTCAAACGTGTAAATCCATCAAAACTGGAGTTTGAAACTTTTTACTAATTCAATACTTTCTCTTTATATGCATACGAAAAAGAAAAAAAAAAAAAAAAAAAAAATAAGAAGAAGAAATGGCTGAACCACTGATCTGCGTTAATTTAAAACAACATTATCGATTTTTTCTTTCATTTTTGCCATGAAAAACTTAGCAAAAAAAAAAAAAATCTTATTTTTACTGTCTTCTATGTTTGAAGGAAGTATTGGCTTTGTGAAAATTTTTAAACACTTTTTGATGTATTTACATGTTTTGAGATGTCCTGATCACAATTTGACTGCTTTTAGAAAATGTGTGTCTGTGTGTGTGTTACAAATTTTGTAGGTACTGTATCTCAAAACCCTTGAACGAAATTTGACGTTTGGAATTCGTTAATTTTCAATATGGGTATCTTCGAAAGAACTCGTCAACACCTTTAAAATGAATTATCAAACCATAGATCAGTGATAATTTATACTATGTTATTGATTTTTTCCATTTTTAATGAAAAAATAAATAAATGAAATAATGGGAAGAAAATTCATTTCTTCTCATGTCTGAACAAAACTGATTTTCTTTTGGCATTTAATATTAAACTACCTTCAGATAAAAATAGTCTGCATTCATCATGGAAAATAATTTTAATAAATTATAATTTAACAAATAATTTATATTAGGTAAATTTGTACAGGATTATATAGAAGAAAGACTTGTGATGGCCACAGCATACTAGTTAATATGATAAAAACGATGTTTTAAGAACTTTTGAATAGTAGCAATATAAAATTATACAATGCAAATAAATACCCTAATATGTATTACTAAAATTATAAATACTTTAAAAAAGTTATATACTTTTAAAAAGTTACAACCAAAGTAAACAATGAAATTTATAATAAAGTTTTTGTGCTTAAATAAAAAGTAATTTCAAAGAATTAAAAAAAAAAAAAAAAAAAAAAGAATAATAAAAAAAAAAAAAAACATTTGTCTATACTGCAAACAAGTAAAAAAAAAAAAAAAACTAAAATCCATAAAATTTTCAAATTTGCAGTCTCTGGTCCCAAGTGCTATGGATTTCTGGGAGTGGATTTCCTACTGCATACACATGATATAGCTAAAATTAATCAACTGAGGGAAACAAACATTTTTTTTTGTGTGTGTGTGTGTGTGAAAATTGCAGCAGGTAGCCAAACAGTGGCCATTGTGGTGGCTACCCGCAGCAAATTTATTAGTGGCTAATTCTTCAGTAGTAACTGACCATGCGGCCAGAGCTAATTTTGCCTTGTAAAGCTAATGAATAAAAACTTTGTATGCAAACGCTATTAATTGAGAATCTTGCAACAGGGTTGTAGTGATTTAAATCAATTGATTTAAAAAGTAAAAAAATAAAAACTATCACTGATTTAAATCACTTTTTTTACATATTAAAGTTAATGGCTTTAGTGGAATGAAACTGTACATCCAGCTTTTAAAAAATGTGGTTTTTAAATATTTCTTATAGAAATTTAAAAATATAATTTGTAAAATATAACAAAATATTATTAAACAAGCTAATATTTATATTGGATACCTTGACTTTAGATTCGTCTCTACTAAGCAACATTGATGAATAAAAAAATAAATTATACCTTAATTTTCTTAATTATTTATACATTTTAACCATTTATTATATTTTAATTATTTATACAAGCACAACCTTATGACTGATGTATGAATTATAAATATTTAGTTAGTGTAGAATTAATTGATTAACCCTCGCTTTCCCAAGATCATGGCATTACTGCAAAAAAATTGCTTTCAGGTGCCGCTTGGCACACTTGGCGAAAATCACCAGCACAACACCTTTTTATATCGTTTAGAAGTTGCAAAATTCCACTGGTTATGTTTGCTATCTGTGGCGAATTAGCACACTTTTTGAATGAGGCGTGCTTAACTAGATTTCAACTTCAAAATGACCCCATCTTGGGAAAGCGAGGATTAATATATATATAATATGATAGTTTGTCTCTGCCAGCCTTGCAGTTGATATTTACAAAAGAAAACATTTTCTTGCTTATTTATAGTTCTCATATCAGTTTATATCTTTTAATATTGGCACACATATTTTAAAAATAATGGCATATTTTACATTGTAGTGTTTAAAAAGCCCTGAAGCCCAGCACCTGACTTATGGCAGAGCATTCAGGGCACATGCCTTGGGCCTTCAAGAAATTCCACCATACATTTAAAAAAATAGTTAGAATGAAAATTTTCTGTAATGATCGATAATTTTCATTTTTTCGTCAACAAATGGAAATAGTATTGTGCTGTGTGCCTCTTATTTGTCCTACCATATTTGAAAAAAAAAAAAAAAAAAAAAAAATCAATACAAATAAAGTGATGTTAAAAGGGTAGGTATTTACAATCCTCTGGAATAAATTAAACTGTTGGCATGTTTGCAATGCTGTCTAATTTAGTGCATGAATCAGTTTACAGATAGTACATTGGCTTCATCATAAGTTACACTTTTTTGTTTATTGATTTTTTATCCTGTAATATATAAAATACATTTTTTTTTTTTTTTTTAACTAATTGTGAATATTTCCATTGTGTGCGCTATGGAAATTGATCATTGTTTGTATTATTTCGAACAATATATACTTTGCCGTAAAATGATAGTATGTTAAGTTATCAGTTATTTAAATACAGATAATCAGTGTTTAATCATTTGGTAAACTGTATAATCATGTGCAGAAAAAAATATTTACCTTTAAAATATCTTCTCTGTATAGATTAATAGAATAGAGGATTATAAATATTAAAGTTTCAGAAGAAAGGGCCCATTAAACATGAGTGCCCTAGGCCTCCGCAGGAATAAATCGGTCCCTGCTGAAGCCTCCAAATTTTTTTTAAAAACTCCATAACCATTAAATTTAATTATATATAATCAGTTACATACAGTTCAAGGCAGCTGTCACTGCTTGTTTAATGAATTGTCCCGACTCAATATAGAAAAGTTATAAGAATAAGTGAAAGTATTAAGATGGTAATGAAAATGTGAATTTTGTTAATGGGTATAGTGTGAAAAAATTTTCTTGATTCAAATTATATTAGTTTAGCCTAAATATAAGTTTTTTAAGATATCCTACTTTTTTTTTTCTTAACTCCTTATTCTCTTTATTTTGTTTGGGAAGTGTGAGTAAAAGTTTCCTCTTAATACATTGTTTCAGTTATGATGTCATTTTCCCTAATAAATTACCCTTTTCCAAAATTATTTTATCCGTTCCATAGCATGGATAAGATTTTAGTGTGGGCGAGGGTAATTCCCGATCAAAAAACACAAACATCTAAATAACTCTAAAAATATCACAATTGATGTTAACCAAATTTAGCATGGTTAAAGCTTTATCATGTGTTTATGCAATAAAATATAGACTTTGATTAAAATGTTTTAAAAGTTTGTTTAATTGAAAAAATTCATTGATCAGTAATTGCCCCAGCAACCGGGTAAATATCGATCGCACCCCGACTCAGGGCAATTACGGATCAGGACATTTTTTGTTCAAATGATAGCTATATTGATTAATTTGGACTACAAATAATGTCATTTTTAACATAAACCTGATTTTAATTACATATTATCAGGAGCAGGGTTTAAACTGCCATTCATTTTTTTAGCATTTTGCTAAAAGGTATCATATTTTGCTAAAACAAGTCGGTCAGAATTTCGCTAAAATGCTAAAACTGGATAACTGTATAAAATATCTCTATATAATAATTCAGAATTTTATTTTATTTTATTTTTATTTTTTTGTAATATTTGCAGGCAAAAACTACGAAAGGACTGAAATTATTGGGAATCCTTATTTATATAGTAATTTGGATTTATTTTTAATTTTCAATGATTGAATTTAAATGCAAAAATATTTAAAAGTATGTTAGAATTCAGAATTTGCTTCATAGAAGCATTTTTAGCACTAGTATTTCACGATTATCTACCACTACACTTTACTTGATTTTTAATTTGCTTTTTCATTTTACACATATGATATGAATACCTCTTTTTCCATTGATAAAATCAAAACATAGTTTCCCTGATTCATATTTTTAAAGTCACAAATATGGATGCTTGGTTAAAATCATCAATGAACAAAAGGAATAGAAAACAAAACTGAGGATAACAAAGCTAAGTAAAAGAAATCAATGGTATCCAAAGAATTAACTTTCGAAAAAACTAAAATAGTGCTTGCCTATTTTCGCTAAAATGCTAAAGTAATTTTTTTGCCAGGTTAAATCCATGTTTTAAATTTTGGGTCCCTTTTTTCTGAAAAAAAAAATATTTTTGTGAAATATAAAATATTTTTGTGAAAAAGTAAAATATTGTGTAAAATCTTCAGTTTTTACAATCACATTATGTAATGTTTAATATCAAGTTAATAGAGTTTCGTTGAGCCAAATTAAGGCATAAATTAAAAATAATACTGAAAATATGAAAACATTTAATAAAAGGATCCTTTTTATAAAACAAAAAATCTTGTGAAGGGACTCATTTTATAAATTTGAATTTTGTGAAGGGTCCCTTTGTATGGATTTGAATTTTGTGAAGGGTACCTTTTTATGAATTTGAATTTTCTGAAGGGCCCCTTTTTACTGTGTGGAATTTTGTGAAGGAGCCGCAAAAGGGACCCAAATTTTGCCTGGATCGACCCCTGATTATAAATGTTTTTTTTTAATAAGCATAGTAGTTAATTTACTATTTTTATTTGTTTTGAAATTACATCCAAACTTATTGGCAAAACACTTTATAACATTTAAAAGCATAATGTATATAGCATTACTGTCCTAATTTTATTATATATTTTATTTCAACCATGCATTTTTATTATATCCTTAATAAATAAAACCATTTATTATTATTACAGTTTATTTTTTACTATGAAATAAAGATAAACTACTACGTTTTTGATATGAACTTTTCTTTGATTTATAGTTAAGTATTGCAATTACCCATTAAAAATATTTCAGTTTTATTATATATTTTAATTTAAACATTTAGTTATAAAAAAAACCATTTACTGTTATTACAGTTTTTTTTTACTATGAAATAAAGATAAAATAGTTGGCTTTCATTTGAACTTTTCTTTGATTTAATGTATTGAAGTTAACAGTTAAAAATAAATAACTTTTTATGTAACTGTATAATTTAAATCACAAGTGTGTACAATAAAATACAATTTAATTTATTAGCATTCAGTACAATACTTAGTAATCTTGATCTTAATTAGTCATTAGTCATGCTTACTACAAAATTTTGAAATAGCTTGAAAGATAATTTTGATTTTGATATGAAACCTATAACAAAACCGGTTTTAATTTTAAGCAAAATACATATTATGATTTTTTGATGTGCATTAATGAATATATATTATAGATGCACACTACATATATGTACATTGATAAATATGTCTAAAATAATTTTAAACATAGGTAAAAAAAGAATCTGTTGTATAAATCAATATAGTTGTATAACCAGTATACTAAATTACAGAAACATTATTAACGTAATTTAAAAGCTTATAATATATCTGTACTGATAAGTATAAAGGATCTAAGTGCATATTCTTGATTTTTCAGGAGACGAAAAATAAAGTTAAACTAACTAAAAACTAATGAGCAGAATCGATTAGGAAAAAGGGATTATGTTGATTTATACACTATATACCGTTAAGTGATTGTCAATCTTCATTTAATAAAGGGAAAAATTGAATTAAATATTTTATACTAAAGATTAATGCTAAATTTCTAACTTGAATCTTTTTTTACCAATGGATTTTCTCAAAGACTAAAGGACACGGATTTAAATCCTTTATACCAATTGATAGAGAATTTTTTTCTGAGTCTGACTATGTACTTAACTCAAAATCGACATTTTTGGACTTAAATCCTTTATACTTATCAGTACAGATATATAGTTGTAAAATAACATTAAAAAAAAAAAAAAAAAATAGAAATGTTGTGCCACTAAGAATCTAAGTAAAATGTGTGATTTTCAGAAACAATCTTTTTTCAAGATGCTTTTGTAGCAGTTTAATATATATTTTTATTTATTAATTTTCAGCAAAGATGGCGACTTTTTTTTATTTTGTACATTAAACTACAATGTTCTTGAATTGTTAACAATACTTTCTAATTTTTGTTTAAGCATACTATTATAAGCTGGGTGAACATTAATTAACCTAGAAACACATTGATCGAGAATTACCGCAGTCCACCAGACTTTCTTTATTTCAATACATTATAGTACTACAAATTCTCAGGTTGAGTGGCTCGTACTACAGCATTTGTGACTGTTATAAGATTATTTCTTATATTATAATGATACTAATTTGAATAGAAATATTGGTAATAAATGCCTACATGGTTTTTTTCTATCGGAATAGAATATTATTTACAATTTAAGTAAAATGATTGATAGTGTAAATATTTACATATATATACATAAAAATACACAGAATAAAATACAAGTGTTGCACAATAATGTATGAATAGTTTTAAAAAATCATTAAAATCAAATAAATCTTGATTAAAAAAAAAAAGAACAGTCTTGCAATGATTAGTACTGAGTTATATGCAGAAAGTCTTACTTATTAACTTGCAATTTAAACTGAAGGGCTGCTAGGAGACTGCAGGCCAAAGCTAGATTCCTTACATATTCATTAACATCTTAAATAAATAATCTGGGAAGAAAAATACAAAAGGCCAAAATTAAAAAAAAAAAAAAAAGCTTATAAATATTGTATACAGGATGAAAAAGAAAAAAAAACATTTCAGAGTTTACATTCCAACTGTAGGAGGAAAAAACATATCATGAGTAATAGTTTACATTTAATAATTACCTCCAAGAAAAATCTAATTTTTAAAAACAAAATTTAAGCCTAATCAAAAAATACCATCAACACGAAGTTACAATTTTCATAGTTTACATAATGTTAACTGTAATTTTGAACTTTATATAAATATACGTATACACATGTGCACAGGAAGAATTTTTTATCTATCTACAATAAAACAAAATTCTGCAATCAGAGAATCAGGTCTGGTATAATCAGAGATCAGGTCTGGTATAATAAAAAGAAATAATATAATTTATAAAATGTGCAAAATTTACATTTACAAAGAAGAAAGTATAACTCTTTAGCTACGGCATTGATTTATTATTAAGTGTATCCCATTTATGGATTGTTAAATTAACAGTGTTGGCTCAACTGTTTCTGCTATTGGTATTAACACATAAATAGCAGAAGACTAAAAATACCAATTTAAAATCATTAAATAAAAAGTGAGAGAATGAGAAATTAATGGTTTGGCTTCTCTTCTAATTGTAACTTGCACATATATATTTAATATATGTGCAATAAATATAATATTTACAACATTTAGAAAAAAAATTACTCTTGAGAAAAACATAACTAAATTTAATAAATTAAAGAGTATACATATTGTAGATAAGAGATTCAAAACAGAGAAAGAGAAATTAATGGTTTGGCTTTTAATTGTAAATTGCACATATATAATATTTAATATATATAAATATATAATATTTACAATATTTAGGAAAAAAATTACTCGTGAAAAATAAGTTAAAGAGTATACATATTCTAGATAAGAAAATCCAAACCAGTACAAGCAGTTCATTAGAAATCTTTGTTTATTCTCATTTTCTATGGTTCGTTCGAAAATTTTACTGTTGTTATTGACATAAATTAACTTCAGAATTACTGAATTTCTCATACTTAAATAACAACTTTCATTAATGAAATCAATCTTAATTTTTTTTTTTTTTTATAATTTGAGAGAGTTAAATAAAACTACAACAGTTTTAAAATAAATTTAAGCTTTCATGAACACATTTTTGCATTGTTTATCAAAGTTAATCAACTGATAAAGGCATGCTTGAATGGTTAAAAAGCAATGGAAATTCCGATTAAGTTTACAAGAAAATACTTCTACAGATATTTCCATTCCTGCTTAAAATAAAAGAAAGGTCCATTAGGCCATGTAATAATATTTATGGATCGATAAATCAATGGATAAGAAATGATACACAACAAACAAAAACTAAAACCACCCATGAAATTAAATTTTACAAATAATAAACCTTTTCAGGTATAATAAGCATTATTACATTAAAGTCAAATATCAGAAATGAAAATAAAATAAAATTATTTTAGATACTTACATATGACAATTATTTTCAGATCGCATTCACATTCTGTATAGAACAAGAATGTAAAATCGTTGTCACAAGCTTGGCGACGGTGGACAATACAGCATATATGACGATATCTTCGAAATCTACAATCATAACATTAATTATACGACGCAATTATTTCTTCTTTCGCATTTTCACATAATCAAAATGACAACATGGCGGCGGGCGAAAGCGAAGCCACGGACGCAGGAAAAGTGGAATGGTTGGTTGAATGCGCATGCCCAGTTGCTCGTTCCGTTTTAGTAAAAAGTACGCTGCATGCTTGTTGAATTCAACGTAAAAGGACACTTCATAGTGGCTCAATTGTGGAACACATTACTTCCAAGATATTTTTCTAATAATGTATGTCCAAATTTGGTTACTCACGACACATACTTTCAACATGATGGTTGAATTTATGTGAGCATGTGACAAAAATGGGATGTCAGTTCTCTGGAGGGACGTGTTTTCAACGTACGAGACGAGAAATGAACAAAATTTGGACGTATGTGCTGTGTGGGTATTTGTTTTTCCATCGAATTTATATAGCTTAACAATATATTCTAAGCATAGTTCATTATTACTTTGTGTATTGAACTGTAAATTTGCTTTTGCTTTATAATTTTATGCTTGAATGCTGAAATTTACTTCAAAATTGTCGCATTCAAACAAAAAATTATTTTTTAGAAAATTTATGTGTTAATTAATGAATTTACCAAGAAATTCTGAAATATGTTTACAATATGTTGTTCAGCTAATAATTTAAAACCAAGAGAAAAAATAAAAAGTTTCTTAACAGGAAACATGTCTAAAAACTTAAAATTATTTAATTTTTTTAAATTTTATTTACTTTTTAATTTAAATAATTTTTGAAAGCTTTAATATAGCTAAAAATATTATATTTCAATGCATATGGATGCAGATTTCTATAATCTGAAACATTAATTAAAAGAAAACGATTTATGTCGTGTCGTCCACTCTCATTTTGAGGGAACCTGGCACATTTGGCTTGGCACTACTGAAGTAGGTTTCATTTAAAAGTTAATATTTCCATTTGCCTCAATTTAGGAAACCTTAACAAATTTCATACACATGTGGCTTCTCGCCGGTGTGAGTACGTGAATGTCTGTTTAGATTATTTTTAAGAGAATTTTTTAAAACATGTCAGACACGTATTGCTTTTCACTTGTGTGAATGCGTACATGCATATCTACAACTACTTTATCAGCAACACTCAGAACGGATTTCACACAAGTATTGTTTTTCGCCTATGTGAATTAGGAAATGTTTATTCAGAGTCTGCCTGCCTTACAGAAAACTATTTACGACATATATCACATTCCCTTTTTTTTATGAATGCGTAAATGTGTATTCGAATTACCCTTGAAATTGCCCTTCTAGTGCAAATTTCATCTATATGGCTTTTCATCTTTATAGATGCGTGAATTCCAGTTTAATTTCCACAATTAGGAGAACCTTTTAGAACATATTACATAGATAAAGCTTTTCGTTTGTGCGAGTCCGTGAATGCACTTATAATGCAGCTTTCTGTTGGAATGCTTTCGAACATATTTCACACACATAAGGGTTTTCTTTTGTGGGAATGTGTAGATGTCCCTTTCTAGAAAAACATCTGGAACAGATTTTAGACAGATGTATTCTTTTGAGTGAATGCGTAAATATCCATTCATAACGCGGCTGACTAAAAACTTTTTAGAACACATTTCACAAACATATGGCTTTTCTTCTAGTGTGAAAGCGTATAATTTTAGCGTGAACGTACATTTAGATTACTTTTCTGAGAGAATTCTATAGAACATTTTTGACACACACATGACATTTATCCCATGTGAATGCGTAAATAGATTACGTTTGTCGAGAATCCTGTAGAACATATTTCACACACTTATGGCTTTTCTTCTGTGTGAATGCGCAAATGCCTTTTTAGATTACCTTTCTGAGAGAAAGCTTTAGAACATATTTCACACACGCATAGCTTTTCTTCTGTGTGAATGCGCAAATGACTATTTAGATTACCTTCCTTAGAGAATGCTTTTGAACATATTTCACACACGTATAGCTTTTCTTCTGTGTGAATGCGCAAATGCCTATTTAGATTACCTTTCTGAGAGAATGCTTTAGAACATATTTCACACACATACGGCATTTCGCCTGTATGAGTGAGTGCATGTTTATTTAGACTACTTATATGAGAAAATTTTTTAGAACATCTTCCACACACATATGGCTTTTCGCCTGTATGAGTGAGTGAATGTTTATTTAGACTACTTTTATACGAGAATTTTTTAGAACATATTTCACACACATATGGCATTTCGCCTGTGTAAGAGAGTAAATGTTTATTTAGTGAATCTTTATGAGAGAATTCTTTAGAACAAATTTCACATACATATGGCATTTCTCCTGTATGAGTACGTGAATGTCTATTTAGATGACCTTTATCAGAGAATTTTTTAGAACTAATGTATGCTTCCTAATACTTTATACAGAAAGATTTAAATCAAACATGTGAATTTTTCCTGATGATATTATAGTAAAGTGATATTTCAAAATTATTCATTTGTGCAAATCTACTGTCAATTTCATTTGCATTATATTGTACTTGTGATGTATTTAATAGGTCTACAAGTATAAATAACTCACTAGGTTTTTGATGATGCAAAATTTGCTCATTAAAGTAAGAAATAATAAGTAACACACTTATCATAATACCTGATCAAAAATTACAACCAATCTACCTTAAAAAAAGAAAAAAATTGCTCATTACTTCGAATTATATCACAAATTTGTCTATTTAATATTATCTATGTAAAGTGTGTGTTTCTTAAAATGAAATTTTTGTGTTACTCTCTTTTGTAAATAGTGTTTTTTGTTATATCTGAAAGTGAATGTCGTCTCTGTTATTGCGTATACATAGCAGTAGTCAAATTTCATTATTAACAAGAAATCTGTTTATGTTCGGTTTTATAAATAATTTTCATTTTCTAATTACCCATTTTTGATTAATAGCAGTAAGATTAATCACTTTTTTTTAGTTTTAGAAATTGTATGTTTAATCTATTTAAAATATAATTTTATGTGTATGCATGTTGCTGTTAAACTGACTTATTGTATGCATGAATATACTATCTTGGGGGGGGGGATTTGACTAATAAAAACAATTACAGATCATCCAAAAATTTTTTAGGTTGCACTAATGGCGGAGTGTTTCTCCTTTTAAAGCTGGTAGACAAGAGGTGCCAGGTTCAAGCCCGTATAATGCTCATCCGTGCTTATCTTTTTATGGAATAATGTCTGAATATGAACTTTGACTGTGCTATTGTGTATAAGTTCTGTAGCTTTAGAAAAAGTTCATTTTCGGAACATTCCCTGAAGACCTCCATGTAGTATGGATTGACAGATTTTTTACATTATTGTGTTACGTAAGTATGTTACTATTCTTTTTCTATATTTATTTGCTATGTATTTAATGTGTACTTTTAAGAGGTGTGCATGTGTTTATATTATGTATTATAATAAATTATTACTCTCTTGCACAAAATGCTTATAAAAACATTGCGTATTATTGATGATTAATTATATTTTAATAAAATTATTTATTTATTTTTCTTTCAGAAATTTTAAAATATAGTTTTGTGTTTATCCCTGATATTATTAAAGTTGTTTAGGTAAGTATAATAACTTAGCATTATTTTCATATTGAAGCAGCTGACTAATAAAAACAATTACAGGTTATAAAAATTTGAATGTTCACTTTTGACAGATTTAATTTTATCTGTTTTTTAATCTAATGTCTCTATAAATGTATTACATATGACATTCTTAAATATAACTGTGTCATTAATTTTGCTTAGGAGCATTGTTAATAGTATGGAATTACTGAAAACTAAAATACAAATTACATAATTTATTTCATTTAACATTCACTCCACAATTTTCTTTTCAAAATAGCAAAACTAATTTTGAAAATGACAATTAGGCAAATAGTTTTAATCATAAATATAAAAAAATAATTAATTTTTGAAAATTTTTGGTTTGAAATGTTTAAATTATTACCGGATAAATTCAAGTAATAATTAATTAAATAATTGATAAGCACTAAAGATTGTGAAAATCCCCCAACAGCTGTTTCAGGTCAAATTAATAACACAGCCTTTCATCAGGTGGGAAAAAAAAAGACATGAGTGCTTCATTAAAGCAGCAAATACACTCTATCGCACTTATTAAGAAAATTAAAGGGATTTCTGCTTTGGGCTTCATTTGAAATATTGTTTATTAAATTTCGGAGTAGTGCTGCTATCTACCAAAGAGATAAACCAAAAGTCCGAAAACTATTTAAAGTAAGGAAAGGAAAGTAGTATTGAAATATATTTGCATAAAAAGAATTAAATGTCTGTTTTTAGTGTGAAGCCAATGAATGTTACAAGGGATAATATCAGACAAGAACGAAGCAGAAGAAATGTTATTAACAAGATTTTTCTTCCATTCTGTTCTTGCCTGATGCTTGGAAATTACTCATGTAACATTGTTTTACATTTAGCTTTGAATTTTTTAGGTTTTATTTAATCTTATTTTAATTTTATTTATTTTATTCATTGTTTTTTATAATTCTGGTCACGCCAGTATTTTTATTTAAATTCGACTTTATTTGCTTTTGCTTTCATTTAAATCAGTTTTGTGTGTAGCCACTTTGATTGCAGCACTCGTGCCTACTTTGTTTGCCTGAGGAAGGGTCATGTCTTATTTTAACCTGAAACAATTGTTGCAATTATAGCATTTTATGGTGTTTATTCAAAGTTTTGTACTTATAACTTTTTGACGCCAGTTCTGTAGTGCTTTTTTATAATTTTATACAGGCTTTCCTACTTTGCTGATCAATATTTAAATAAATTTTCAAAAAAATAAATCACTGTTATTCTATAACTTCATAAATAAAAACTTAAATCACATCCGTGAAAATTTCTTTGAACCTCGCTTCAGGTACCTGCTGCTTTTAACAGTATTTTTACTGTCTATGCTACCTCTGTAAGTTCCCACTGCCTGCGGTAACGCCTTACCCATGCACTTCAGTCTGGGTATTTCTCGATTGAAAGATGCAATATACTATTATTCAAGAACTACGTTTTTCCAGATGGCTATATCTCATCATCTATTAATTACTTTAGTTTTGGCACCAGGTATTAGCAACACCTAGTAACACAATTTTCCTAACCCTTGCTCTGTAATAATAAAATTATAATTACAGTAAATTTATAATTTTGTTACTATTAATTAGATTATAAAAGTTTTACATACATTTGATTGTTATAATTTTTAATTAAAATGTCAATCGCCCTTGATAGATTAACCATTCTGAGTGCAAAATATATCAAAGATATTCATTAATATTACACGTAATACATCATTCGAAATATATTTTAAAGTACTTTTATTGAGGACTGCTAAAGTGATATAAACCATTCAAATTCTGCATGAAACTTTTGGAGAAAACTACGGAAAACCCAGAACTTTCTTATTCTTTTATATTTTAGAGAGTTTTGAATCCCGATTCCTGCTCACATTTCGTACTAAGAATTTTTAATGTTATATAGGCCAGAATTATGCAAGTTTCGGAGAAAATCACTTATAAGTCAGACTGAAATCTTTTTATAAAAATGTTTATATTACCTTTGTATGTAAGCTTTTAAATAACATAATTTCATAAGTAATATATCATTTTAAAAGTTGTTGGAATTGAAGAGTATATGTTGAAAATTTCTGTCGCCAGAGGGCGCTTTGATATTTTAATAATTCAATAACTAGAATTTTAATTATGATTAAATTACTTATAATACATCATTTAAAATATTGCAGACTTTTAAACTGATATAAGCCGTTAAATTCCGTACAGGAGTTTCAGAGAAAACCACAGAACACCTTTATTCCAATATCTCCAATTCTAATTATGATACAGGCTTTCAAATTCCAATATTCCGCTCACATTTCGTATTAAGGATTTTTAACACTATTTAGCCCGCAGTTAAGCAAGTTCCAGAGAAAACAACAGAAAAATCAGACTTTTTTTTTTTAATAACAATGTTTATATTACCTTTTTATCTCAGCTTCTAATTAACATAATTTCACAGGTAATATATCATTTTAAAAGTCATTCAAATTGAAATAGAAGAGTGCATATTGCAAATCTCTGTTGCGAGAGGGCGCTTTGATATTTTAATAATTCAATATCTCCAATTCTGATTATGATTAAATTACTTATAAGGAGAAGATTAGAAGACCGTAGGCCCCAACGGGTTCGGGATTTGCCACAATCAGAATTTTCAAAGGTTCATGGTGAGTGAACAGGCTGTTTCAAACCAGGAAACGTAAAGCGGCGCCTTAGTCGCCACAGAACAGAAATTTGCTCCAGTTAAAATTTTCAAAGCTATTTGCACTATGAGCGAGCAAGCTGTTGCAAGTTCTAAAACGAGGATAAAGCACTGCAGGCGCCACCGAGCGGGATTTTGCTAAAGTCAGAATTTTCAAAGATCATAACAGGGTGAGTTAACAGGCTGTTTCAGATATTGAAACGAGAAGAGGGTGCCACAGGCGCAACCGAGTTAATTTACTGTAGTTAAATTTATCAGTAAAACTATTTGCATAATATGTCAATAAAGCTGTTTTAGGCCCTGAAACGAGTGGCGCCACCGAGCGAGGGTTTTGTAAAGTCAGATTTTTGAAGGATCGCAAACCAGCTGGTCGCCGAAGGTGGCTAGATAAAAATATAAATTAATAAAGATATTTTATATGCCAGCTTGCAAATAGATTCTCTTGGAAAATGTCCTAATTAGCCATGGATATTTTTTATTTAGAGATAGGGGTGTTATTAAAAAAAATATATTAAGTGAAAAATCCTATTTTACTTTAGGGCTGCGGTAGCCCAGTCAGTAGAGCACCGGCCTCGTAATTGGAAGATTGCAGGTTCGGTATTCGAGCCGGCCAAAGACTGTCGTGTATACTAATGGTGGCTGGTGCACGTGAAATCTGTCATGGCCGCAATGGCCTTCATGTTCTCATAAAAAATTATACCTCTGGGTGTCACCAAAGCGAAAGAGCTGTCCCTTCGGTGGAGGATCAAAATTGTGATGGCATGTCTCCGGACAACCTCTAGGGGTGTGTCTCAGACCGTTGTCAATTGCCCATCTGCGCAGCACTAGTGCGGCGTAAAACCCAACCATCCTATTTTATTTTTAAATTATAAAGAAAGAAAAAATATGCCAGAAATAAGTAAATAGATAAGCAAATACATTTTTTCTTGTGTCAAAAAGAAAAGAATGTGCATTTTTTAAAAAGTAATAATTAAAATAAAATTGAGAAAAATCCTACTAAAGAAATAGAACGGCTTTAGTAAAGAACCCCTTTATGAAATTTGAAATTGTAACTTGTGACATTTCTCGCCAAGATCTTTACTTAAACAATTGTGTAGTCATATTAATTCTTCAGCAAAATGACAACAAAAATTCAAAAGCCACCAAGTGACTCCTACATTAAAATTATATCAAAGAAATTTTAAGAAATGAATATAGTAACCGATGACAGGGGATGATTCACAATTATTGCATGCCTTTATATGGAAGAATAGATTTAAATAGGTCCTGTCATACTAAATTAAACTCTGTTTTTTGCAGAACTTTATACCTATTACTTAGAAAACACAAATATGCTTATGGTTTTCTTTTTTTTAGTAATTTTTTTGACTAAACCTAAAAATTTTTGCATAACTCAACCATAACATTTTATAAATAAAAATTCAAATGACTTTTACATTTTTTTCTGGCCTAAATTATATAAAATTTCAAAATAATTTCTTCCAGATTGTGCTTTTACAGAAATTTCTTTTGATTTTTGGTGCAACATTTAAGAAATTAAAGAAAAATTTATAATATCCATTTGTAATTATTAATATATACAATAATAGTTAAGAATTGACTATGCACTCTTGTGGTGGGGGTTATGTATGCGAAGCATTCAAACATGCATGATAGTGATTGCTGCGGCACTGACTTTTATGCAGAAAGAAAGCGGCATTCAGTGATTTTTTTTTTTTTTTTTTTTTTTTTTATTATTATTTGTTTTACATATATGCGGAGAGTATATACATATGTGATACTAAGTTTTGTGTATTTTGAGAGTCATTCACAGTGAGGTAATGGTATTCAGTTTTTGTTGCATGCAAAAAGCATACATATTTGTGTAATAGTGATTGTTGTGGTTAGAGTTACATTGAGATTCATACATAGAAAATAGTGGTACCTAGTATTTTTACTTTCTTCTATATGTAATATAGAGAAAGTATTGGATTCGTAAAAATTTTCGACCTCGGGTTTTTGATGGATTTACACGTTTTGAGAGCTGTAGAACACGATTTGACCCTTTTTAGAAAATGTCTGTCTGTCAGTCTGTCTGTGTGTGTGTGTGTGTGTGTGACAAAATTTTGTGGCAACTGTATCTCAGGAACTACTGCACAGAATTTCATACAAATTAGTATGTAGTTGCACCTTGACATAAATTAGTGCCTATCAACTTTTGGTAAAAATTGTCTTACAGGTTGCGTTGCCATCCCGCTTTTTCTAAATTTTTAACATGGTGATATAGGACAAAATTTTGTATAAATGTGCATAAAGAGAATTATTTTTTAGTAATCATTATGAAATTTACAAGAATTATTTATAATAGAGGTAGTCAACTGGGGAAAAAAATTTGTATGCGTAGGAGCCTTGTGAACCCCCCTGGGGGGGAAGTCCCCCCTCGAGGGGAGTAAATTTTCAAGATGGGTATCTTTCGAAAGGTCTCGTCAATACCTTTAAAACGAATGGTTGAACTATAAATCTGTGATAATTTAAAACAAAGTTATCGATTTTTTTTACTTTTAACAAAAAGTAACTTAGAAAAAAAATAATATTTTTTTTATTTTTTATTTTTATTTTTTTTTTTAACGAAATTTAACCAGACTTGGTATTTAGTTGGCCCCTGACATAAACTGCGGCTGATTAGATTTGGGGATCAATCACTCAACAGGTGGTGCTGTGATCGTATTTTTTCTAAATTTTTAACATGACAGTATAGGACAAAATTTCGTATAAATGTACATAATGGGAGTTATTCTTAACCTGTGATTGTGAAATTAATATGAATTATTGATAATAGTAGTAGTTAATTAGGAAAAAATCTCTGTCATCGCTTCCCCCCCCCAGGGGGGGGGTAAATTTTCAAGATGGGTATCTTTCGAAAGGTCTCGTCAATATCTTTAAAACGAATGGTTGAACTATAAATATGTGATAATTTAAAACAAAGTTATCATTTTTTTTTTTTTTTAACGAAAAAAAACTTTGAAAAGAAATCGTTTTTTTTTTTTTTTTAATATTGTTACTGCGTGAATTTGTATAGGAAAATATAGAAGAAAGTCTTGTGGTGGCCACAGCATACTAGTTTTGAATGTGCACAGAATGTACATACGTGATGATAATGATAGTTACAGTACCAAATTTGATGAACACTTTTTCTTTTTTAAGACATTACACTTATTCATGTATTAAGTTAGTTCATTAGCAATACGCATAAACTTGAAACTGTGTTTTAAATGTATTATACACATAATTTCTAAAATTTAAAAAAATTTGGTGTTTACATATTAATCACATGTAAGCAATTAATCACTGGTATGTTGTTAATACAACATGTAGCTTATATGCATATTGAAATATTTATATTTATTTATGAATATTAGAGAAGTGATTCTGTAAAATATATAGCATTATCATATATGTTTATATTTATGTACATAAATATTTCGTCAATGGCGTGTGGTTAATAATGTAAGTATCAAATGTTCTTTTAAAACAGTATTAATCAACAGTTGTTGGTGCTTTGTGTAAGAATTGTCAAAGATGATATTGCCTTTTAAAACACACTAAACACATTTCTTATAAAAAAAATATATATGAAACATATAATGGTACAAACAAATATTTGGTACATTTATGATAATAATCACTCTTTTGTTTTAGATTAATTGTAATTTTTTTATTAGGCATGAACACATGTGCTTTATTTATTATTTCCATCTGTAATGTATCCTTTTATAATCGATTGATAAAGTCAAAAGAATAAAAATAATTTCGAAATGAAGGCTTTATATTGCATACCACATGTGTAAACAATTTGCATCTGTAACTAACAGATCAAAATAAACAAATAAAAGTAATCACAGTTACTGAGTTTAACTGAAATATAAAACTAGAAGCTAAATTTTCATTGGTCCTTAGACCGAAGAAGAAGATTTCTGTAAGCCCATCCTACTCCAAAACGTCATGACAGGAGGGCGGGACTAGTTTTCTTGTCACCTGCATTACAAGTTAGTAGTCGAGGTGAATATGCTACCGTTTCTATCAACCCTCGACAAGAAACGGCGTTTCGACAAGAGGGTTGCGTGACGTCACAGATTTCAGGTGACAAACTGGAGGTGGAGTCATTCTATATTCGGATTATTTGCAGGAATTTCCACTGAGCTGAAGAACAGCTTAGTGTTTATTTCTTGTTTATAACGAATGAATTGGTGGTTTGGCTGCAATTTATAGTGGCCATTCTTTGAATGCTTGCTTTTCACACGTTATGTGTAGTTTGTAAACCGTTGTTTTTCAAAATACGCGTTATTTAGATTTAGTAATGTTTCTATCTGTAAAGATACTTTAAAAAATAATAAAAATTTTGTTCTTTTAAAGGAAAAAAAAAAGGAGTATTTATAATTTTTACATTATATTAAGTTATTTTTTTTTTTTTTTTTAAATGAAATGCGTTTTTGGAAATACTCTCAAGAAGTCTCTTGGCGGTTTTCTATATCTTTGTGCTACTATTGGTAGAGTTTTACTCGAAAATCCGTATTTTGCTAAATTTGCCTCCGAAAATTCTTTTTACCCTCTCCCCCTTAAAAACCTAAAATTCCAACTTCGCAGAAAGTGATTTTTTTGTACTATAGTCTTCACATCAGCATTTTCTTCGTCGTGAAGCAATTTGGAGCCGAGTTATACTTATAAGGGGGATTTGCCTTCTGCCACCAGCGGAAAGGAAAGGGGGATATTTTGGATATTTCGCAAAATCTCGTTTTATTGGGTGTCGGGGTCCTCATCAAAACTTGTGACTCTATCTCCGATAGAATCGCCACGGCTGTGTTGAGTCAATGAATCAATGAGTTTTCTCTTATATATATATATATATATAGATTAAACAACTTAAATGACACAATCTTTTCTTGAAATAAGGTGCTTATTTGGTGGATGGTTATAAAACAGTGCACTTAAACAATTGCGGAATGTACAAACAGTTTGACTTGTTTAACATTTTATTTATATATATTTCTTTCTTTATTTTTTATTCATCGTAATAGTTCTTGAACTATGAGCTAGTCTGGATAATTTTAATATGAGAGTTAATTATTATTATTATTTGTTTTTTTAATGTAAACTAACTTTTTTTTTTAACTTAAAAAAAAAAAAAAAAAGTTTTAAGGATCAAATTTCGAAGTGATTCCTGAAAATTTATAAAATTTACGTGAAACCGAATATTTTACTACGGATTATAATTTCAACTTTTTTTTTTTTTTTTTTTTTTTTTTTTTTTCCTTTATTGTCAAGTATTACCCAGTTCGACATGTAAAATTTTGATTATATAATTTTGGATGATCTTTATGTTTTTTGATGTTCTGAAACCGAAAATGAAGCCAGTTTTTCTCTATCACGTATAGATTTTTGTCAATACAGGGTGCTTGCCGGTACAATTTCTTCCAATACTCTTCCACCAATATAATTATGTAGTAAGTTTTATAGTATGTCTCCATAATTAATTAATCATAGATGCTTTGTTGTAATTGTGAAGCACTAGTGCGATTCGAAACCATATCAACCGACTAACCAACTGATTATTATGATAGTATACGTAAGAAATCGTGTCAATAAACACCCTGTATTGACAAAAATCTATACGTGATAGAGAAAAATGGGCTGCATTTTCTGTTTCAGCATACAAAAAACATAAAGACCAGCTGAAATCATCAAATCAAATTTTGTAAATTTCATTTTTGTAGGCCTGTGTTATTAGTCATTAATTTTCAAAGTTTGAAAAAAATATCAAATTTTATACTTACGCCAGTAGTCAAGAGGTTATCTCAAACCTGAACAGTAGACGCAGGTTGAGAATTTATCATCAAGTATACAAACCAAAGTTGTACGGTAGATTTCTCTTATAAAATAAATGTCTTTGATTAGTTTACTGAATAACTTGCTCCGCCATTTTCATCCATGTGGTGCCTACTTAATTTATCAGCCCAATAACTTTGGAAATTCGAACTAAATATGTAGAGTAAACGTATCTCATAAACGCATTTGATACATTTGTTTGTCAAATTGACCTGCCTCCACCATCTTGTTTCAATAAACCAGCCATTTGAAAGTTTTTAATTCACATAAGAAAGGTATTTACGAACCAATTTTCTTAAAACTCCATACATAGGGGAATGTCTCCAGTGGAGGGAACAGTTTTGATTTTGGCTTATAATTTTTGACAGATTAGATATTATGCAAACATATGAATACCAATGGAAAGCTAGTATCCTTAGCTGACGTTTGATGAAGTAACCGCATTTATTTCATCAACTAGAAAAAAAAAAATATTACCAATTTTGTAAAGGGATCATTTCTTGAAAAAAAAAAAAAAAAAAAAAAAAAAAAAAAAAACTGTATACCCGGTTGTGGGCACACTTGAAAATTTCGCAAAATGTGAGAAAATAACAAGAAAAACACCATAAATACAGAAAACAACAAAATTCATTCATTTTGTAAGGATTCAGTGGCCGAAATATTAACAGAAAATGGCATTTTTACAAATTTTTTTTTGTCATCTTCGTCCTTCCAATCAGAAGTGCAACACGTGAAAGAAAATAATTTGCATATATATTAGCACTCTTCAAATGCATCGGACGATCACACGCGTTGCATTTCATTAAGATGTCTTGTTAGGCGTAGTGGTAGGTGCTTCAAACAGAAGACACAAAAGTCGACATCGTCAAATTGTTGAGACCCCAATTTTTAGGACGCTTGCCCGGCACTTTGAAAGGTGGAGTTGCCTTACATTATCTAGGCTTCTTCTGGAGGACTCAGATGCTGCAAGGAACTCCATATTCTCGGGTAGTTGCTTTTATGGATTTCTTATCCACTAAGTAATCCTAAATGGCTTTAACCAGTGCAATTAAATCCATTTCTTTAAGATCGGTTCACTTTTTCGGGATTGACATTGTTAAAATATCCTAAACATACATATAAACACAAATAAAATATGTTATTTTAATATAAACGACCACATTTCACTGTTTGTAAGTCAAACATACGTTTTAAACGAAAGAAGCAAGTGTGCCCACAACCGGTTACATGAAGGTGCCCACAACCAAGAATGGCAGCCTTTTCCATAATGGCAGAAAAAGCAAATTTCGGTTCACATTTTCGTTGAATTCGATATTACACCACAAAATATAAGGAATATACTGCATAAATATAACTTGCATTTACATTTTTGAATTAATTCACTTCGATTTATCGCATTTTGAAAATATTCACAAATGACTTTTATGTCGCTTTTTCTCAGATCTTTCATTTCGATTCTTGCACTTACTAAGAAAAAAATCTATTCACTTCGGTGTTAGCACAAAAACTGCGTACTGTCAAAATATATGTTTGGCAGTACTCAAATACACCATATTTGCTTTTTGTTAAAAGATATGGTGGGGTGCTCATAACCGGAGAATGTCCATAACATGAGACATTCACCTACATAGCCCACATAAATATTTCAATTCAGTCCATTAATAATTTGTAGCTCCCATTTTGGAACAAAATAGGTGATTGAAAAAAAAATGAAAATTGATTAAAAAAAAAAATTGATTAAAAAAAAAAAAAAAAAAAAGAGGAAGAAGAAGAAGAGAGAGAGAAATAAACCTAAACTTCCGAATGAACCAGAAGGACTTCTTTACTTTACTCTAGAAAAAAAAAAAAAAAAAGGAGTAATGCAAATTGGACACAAATTGACATGCATACAGGTTTCGATGGGAAATACAATTTTTTAAAATTTGGCGGCCGATAAATGAACATTTGAAGCTGCGAGTAGAAATTAAAGAGTAGAAACTTTGATTTCAGATCATATATTCTTCGATAATTTTTTTCCGTGTACTCAGTCAGTAATTATGCCTTGCATAGAGGTGCGCAAACAATATGCGCAGATAGCGTTTAAGTGAGGTGTATAATTGGGCTCAAAGAAGCCGGTTCATCTAATCTGCGAATTCTTTGACATTTGGATAAGAGTGATGCCGCTAGTATTGATGATGGCAGGAAAGGTTGAACCATGACCGAACATAGTGTTAAGGAAGCGGTCGACCTAGAGATGGGACATAATGTAAGAACTGATTCCAAATTCATAATATTATCGATCCTACGTGCAACTAGTGCTTCAGTGACTTCAAATACCATTAATAGGCGCCTTAGAAAATTGGGGTTGAGCTCACGGGGCTCCTTGTACCGTTTGCTATTAAACTTTTTACACTGACAAGCCCGTTTGCAGTGATATCGGGAACGTTCGACCTGGAATGTTACTGAATGAAGTAGAATTGTGTTCAGTGATGAGTCCCACTCCAAATTGAGCCCCGATGACCAATGAAGACGCCCCCCAAAAAGGGGGGAAGAAAAGAGGAACACGACATCTACCAATTTTAATCTTATTCGGATAAAACCTTCCTTGTGTGACTTTTTTTTTTCTTTTCTCTTCGGGTGTATTATCAGTGTATCCAGGTTTTTTTAAAATGGTACCCCATTTCTGACTTTGTAAAGTAGTTAAGTAAGTTAGTGATAAGTAAAAATGATTCTGTAAAATTAATATAAATACACTAAAGTAGTTTTATTTTTAAAAATGGAATAGTGGTAAAATAATTATTGAATATCAGTGGTGAGTAAATTCTAATATGTAAGGTAATTATGTCTGGGCGATGTAGCAATTCGTCAAGAAATATCAATTTAATACCTATATTATTAATCGATTAAAGCTTACACTGAATCTTGTCTATATGAATATTACATTTATATTGTTAAATTGATTTATGTTTAGACAGCTTTTAATTTATATGTATATCATTAGTTGTGAGCGTAACATTAGCGCCATGCACAATATTTAAAGAAACTGCGAGTTACACAAACATGGACATCGATTTATCTTGATTGCTGACGTTCTAAAGAAGGATAGATATTCCTAACGTAACACTGTCCTTATGAAATTTTAAATTTAGTGTTGTTGCGTGTTTGCATGACAAAGATTTTGCCTTTTGGAAAGGGACAATCCCCGCACGGCCTTGTATTGAAAAATTATGGTTCAAACTTTACGAAATTTTAAATCTGGGGTTGTTTGGGTGTTATTGTGTCTAACTACACAGTTAAAAGGGGGAGGAACCCCGCAGTGCTTTATCTTTCGAAGATGCGATTCTAACTTTACAAAATCTTAAATTTGGTGTTGGTTGGGTGTTAGTATGACGAAAATTGCACTGTTGGAAAGAAGGAGGGTCTGACCCTACCCTCACGGTGTTTTATTTGGAAAATTCAGCCCAAACTTCACGAAATTTGGATTTCATTGGGTGTTAGTAAGACAGAGACTGCGTCGTTGGAAAGAAGGCGGGTCTGACTTTTCATGGTGCATTATTTCGAAAAATTATGGTCTGGAATTTACGAAATTTTAAATTTGGGGCTGGTCAGATGTTAGTGTGACAAACACTACACCGTTAAAATGGAGAGAGTTTTACCATCCATCGTGTCTCATCTCAGAATGTCACCGTTCTAGCTTTTTGAAAATTTTAAACTCCTTATTGTTATCTATGCCAACGCATCTTGCTTTTCGTTTCAAACATAACAAGCATTTTTACAAATTGAAATAAAACATTTTTGTAAAAGTATTTTTATAAAATATTTTTTATTTAAACATACTAATATAATATTATATGCAATAAAGTAAAAACATTCCTAAAATAGTAAGAAACCACCACCCAAGTGGCGTTGGCGTTTCAAAGTATTAATTACAAAACTTTGGATAAACACCATAAAATGCAATAAACTCACAACAATTATTTTGGGTCGAAAGAACACACGACCCTTTGTCAGGAGAACAATGTAGGCACAAATACTGCAATCAAAGTGGCAATGCACTTGACCCGAACCAACTATTGCGAGGTTATTGCATTTTGTGGTGTCCATTCAAAGTTTTGTAATTAATTACAAAATGCCAGTGAATTTTTTAATATCAATATATCGTTAAATCGCGATACGAAGCTTGTTATATATCACGATGTAAGATTTTTAACATCGCTGATTGCTAGTGTTCACTAAAGTTTTAACAACTGTCTCCAGTAAATATTCAAGTTGAGGGTATTTATCGAGAGTTCACTTCAATGTTCATAGAAATTTTCAGTGTGCAGCTGTATTACAAAGAAGTGAATTTTTCAATATACTTTTTTGGTGAAGGATGATTTTGTGAAGGTGGCTTTTGTCAAGGCCGTACCTGATACAAGACATTTTATTTCGTTACAGGTTTCTTTTCTTTCTAAAGTTAATTGCGCAAAAGTGTATCAAAGAGATATCGAAATATTTCTAGATTAACTTTTGTATTATTGTTAAATTTGTCTGTTCTTTTAATTAAACATAAATGAAAACTGAAAATTATTTTCGAATTTATTGTTATCATTTAATAAATTTAACCCGAAGATTATCTGAAGAGTCAAATTTACTATGGTATATTTTAAACTACATTTTCAATAAAGTTATCTGAACTAATTCAGTTTATTTAAAATTTAAGTTTGATACAAAGATTCAGTCTTAACAATAAATAAGGGAATGTCTCCTGTTGTGGGCACAGTTCATAATTTTCGCGTATAACTTTTGATAGAGTAGATATTATGCAAACATATGCATATCAATGGAAAGCTACAACACTTAGCTAACGTTTGATGAAGTAACTGTATTGATTCTGTCAAATACAAAAAAATTATTACTAATTTTGTAAAGTGATAATTTTTGGCCAAAAAAAAAAAAAAATATGTATCCAGTTATGGGCACACTTCAAAAATTCCACACATGAAAAACAACCATAAATACAGAAAACGACAAAATTTATTCATTTTATAAAGATTCAGTGGCAAAGTAATAACAGAAACTGTCATTTTTCCAATTTCATTCGTCATCATCTTCACCCTCCAAATGAGAAGTGCAATGCTTGCAAGTAAAATAATTTGCATGTATATAATCCCCATAAAACGCAAAAACTCACAACGGTTTTTTCAGGTCGAAACAAAACCTTGATTTCCAAAAGGTTTTTGAAATATCAATCCTGTTTCTTCTACATGTACATTCTCTTCCTAATTCCACTTTGGAAATATTTTCGGACACAAAGGGCTTTTGTTCGAACGGACACACCCCCAGTAGTGGGGCAAAATGTTCGAAAATTTTTGGTGTAACTTCAACGGACATAACAGGGGATTTTCAGGGTAGCTTTCTCATAACAAAAAGATTATTTTTGAAGTAGAAACGTGACATTAAGTCACACGCTCAGAGGGTTAATTTGTCTTCCGGTCGCGCAATGCCATCGAGTTTAAGAAAAAATTGTGAAAAACCTTAATTTTTCATATTTTTTTAACCCCTTAACGCGCGGTGTCCTCGCCACGAGGACGCAAAATTTAAGATCCAGCTGCAAAAATTCATCCCGGAAATATTTCAGCAAAAATTCACGTTTATAACATATCAGAAAAGGCCGGTTTTTTAAACCTTAAAATTTAAAATTTCTTTTAGTTTACTTTAGTTCATGAATTCCGGTGGCAGTATAATTTAAATATTTCAAATTGTCTTGCGCCGGAAAGGGTTAAGCACGCCATATGGTTTTATTTGCGTTCCTATCCCATGAATTAACTACTAAAAGTATGTGAAATCAAAATATATGCACTTATTATACATTTGTTTCATATCTTCCGGTCGTGCAACATAGTACAAAATGAGTAAAATTAGTAGTTTTTGCAAAATTTCAAAGTTTGACTGTTTAGTACATTTTAATCATATGACTTTTAGAGATGCTATAGTTTAATTCTAATACAATAATATATTTAAAATCCAAGCATATAAGATAAACGAGGCTATAAGATAGGCGTGGCGTACGTGACGAATGCAAGCGATGCGCGCGCAGCGGAAACAGTCGCAGTCATTATCGTTTCCCGCTATTTCCTTCAGTCTGCTCATGCCGCTACCTCGAATCAGTACTACATTGTGTTCTACTTAAGTCCTTATTTTTCTGTCTACTTTTGCGTTCAGTGTTTGTACTTGAATACGACAGTTATTGATACAATGGATGTGCCAAAGAAAGTTGGTATAGGTACAATAACTAAAAAAGATTTTTAGTGCCCTATTTTTGGTCACCCACGAGACTTGTTACACAACAAGCTTCCTACTCATGAAGATGTCCTTCGCTGCTGCTTTCAACAGAGATTCAACCCAGCTGTGACAATAAACAACAAGAGTGTATCTTTTTCAAGAGTAGCCTCAACAGTGGCAAAGAAAATTATCGGTTTATATGACAAACGGTCGTATTCACCGTTTACCTCAACCTGCGGTTAACCGCGAAAGCCCGACTTGAACGCTCAAATGGTATTCACCAATAACCGTAGTTAACATTACCGCGGCTGAAAAGCGACTTTAGGCTCAGAAACTCTACCTAGCTCTAGAGGAAGGTTAACCGTAAATTTTCGTTACTGAGCATGCGTAATAGCGTAAGTAAATGAAGCGAGAAGCGAAGCAAAATATAAAAATAATAATGGCGGCGCGGCTTGTTGATGTTGATGTCAAACTCTGCTGCAGTGAGTGAGAAAAAACCTTTTTCTTTCCTTTAACTGTTAATTATTTTGTTAAAAAAATGGAAATATGTAATGTTTTAAGATAACTTCTTTATTTGTGTTTATGTATGATTCGTTCATTGCTCTGAATTGTTTACTTAAAAAAATGCTCATACTGCTTTAAAAGTAGTAATGTCATTGTATCAGAATTTTAAATAATGATGGTTAAAAACAAATCGTATAGTTTCCACGGTATATAACCATCTCTGTACACATACGAACATTCTCCGTGCTAATGCTGTGATAAAAATTGAAGCTTATTAATATCCGTAGTACTTGATTCTTCTCTGCTACATACCATCCGATATAAATTATTTCAATTTATGTCTTTCTCTTTAATTTATTGTTATCGACTTATATTCTACTGCAACATATTAAATTATTGAATAAGTAAATAACGAAAAAGAATAATAATCTGCAATCTCATAGGTAAACTGTATACTCACATAGAAGCTTTAATAATAATAGCAAATGCTTTATTAATAATTGTCACAACAAGCTAAGTGCAGCTGCATGGATTTATTTTCTTAGTCCATGTAATCACACAAATTTTTTAAAAGGGGGCATTAATACTTTAATGATTAATATTCAAAATCTATGTATGCTTATGAAATTGGAGAAATGTAACTAAAGTATTGGGATGTAACTGTATATTTACTTTTGTGAAATTGAAATTTTTAATCGAATTAATTATATTTGTCAAAGCAAGTTTATTTTTTCATTTATCGCAAGTAAATATTGGCTCTTCCAAAGATGATTTTAATAGCAAAATGGCAAAAAATTTAAAATAGCAACATATACAAATATATATTTAATTTAGCTAAACTTTCTATATTTCTATAAAAACATTTGTCACATACTTTGTAATCTTGGTGTGATTAATCTGAATATTTCCTTTTAATGTGGATAACATAGTATATGGCACATCATTTGTTTCCATATACATTTCATTGCAACTGCATATTTTAAATTACAATATTAATTTAACAGTAATATGTTATTCTTTTTAAGTTCATCATTTTTAGGTTATGTCAGCGCATTATCTGTGAAATATGCAGATCCTACACATCAGATGGTATTAAATCAAATGCCAAGTGAGTTGTTCTGTTGATGCCTTCTGTTTTAATAGAAGGTAAATGCAATGGGATAGCTTTCTTAGCTAGTTTTGCTGAAGTTTGGGCAAAGACTAGTTGTCTACACTACAGACGAGTTGGAATGCTCTTCATGGAGGTCTTTCTAGGGGACCCTTACCCAACTAATCTGATTGGTAAGTATAAGAGCTCTATTTTTTTAATACTTTTGTCTGCGATTCTAATTTTAAATGAATAATTTGAATAAAAAATAACTTTGTAAAAAATGCATTTAAATGTTATGTATATTTGGAGTCTTTTCCTTTGAAAATGGAGGTTACACAAAGCTTTAGATTACATTTTTTTTTTTTTTTTTTTTTTTTTTTTTTATGATTAAGTGCAGTGCTATTATATTGCGGTTTTTTATCAGTATTCATTTATGAAAAGTTGATAACCAGTGCTTTTGAATGAGATTGGGGGAGGGGAATGCTATTTCTTATACTATTATTTGTTCTTGTTATTATTATTTCTATGATCATAACTTGAGCTTTGAGTTTTCATATACACAAAGAATTCATAAATGTATAAAAGTGATTGTTGTAACATGTAATTTTGTGCAAAGCAATGTTGCGATACAAGTACTCAAGATGCATAAGGTGAGTACATTAAAATTATCCCAATTTTAAGCTAAACTGATTAAATTTGTACATTTCTGTTATTATAAATAACTCATTAAATTATTGAAATATTTTTCTTATACAAAAACTTGTTGTTCGCAGATGCTTATTTGTAAAAGTTTATATAATATATATATGTATATTTAATAATTTACGTATCAATTATATTACTTACTTAGCAAGCTTTGCTTGTCACTATATATTTAAGCTTTTTCTTGTTTAATTAAATAAATAGAAATGTTTAAATAAATATATTTTCATTAGCATTTTAAATACTCAGCTAATCCAAACTGTGTCAAAGTACTGTGATATACAGCTGTTAATGAAACATAAATGGCATTAATTATTCGAATTTTATTATGTTGATAAGAAACAAAGTTAATTTTAAATCAGCGTGTATAGTTAAGCTCATCAGTGCCTTGTACCATGTTTGTGTGTGAACGCAGGTTGCCACCTAATTTTCGTACTCATTTTTAAAAATCTGCCCCTTTTTATTGCCCCTTTTATTTGGTAAATTATTTGTAGTAACAAATTTTTGATTAGATTTTTTAAAATTAATGAAAATATGAAAATAACAGCTTTAAAATAGAAATTTAAATTTTTTATTGTTGCCATTTTTTTCCCCAGCATAAAATGAAATATGCTTTCACATGAAAAAAATAAATATTAAATTTGCTCATGCATATGAAAAATGACGTCTATAAAATAATAATTTTAAAGGTAACAAAGAGATAAATAGAGTGTGAAGATTTTGCACAGGCTTGCTAGCAAATGAATTACTTGAAGTGAGAAAGAAATAAAATGAAATGATCACTTTTCAACAGGTGCCTTAGTCGCCCTACAACTAACTAGTAAATAATAGGCATTCTCATTAAGAGGGGACAATGCCTAATCCCGCGAACAGCTGTGGACAATGTTATTCTATGGGAAAATTTGTTGCGACAATTACACATTACCTAATGTATATATTTTAATTCTGTTTTCGCAGTCAGAAAATTTATAACCGTTAAATGAGTACTCATTTTTGAAAAATTCATTTTTTTTTTTTTTTTCATTTTAATTTTGAGTTCAAAAATGCGATTTTTCACAAAATACATTTTTCTCATTTTCTAGTTGCAAAATGAAATACTAAAATTTAAAAAAATCAATTTTTGGAAAACAAGTACTAATTGAACGCTTGTGAATTTTCTAAATGGGAAAACAGAATTGAAAAATATTCATTAGGTAATGAGTAATTATGTAAACAAATTTTCCCATAGAATAACATGGGCCAAGGCAGCCAGCGAGATTAGGTATTGTCCGCTCTTAAGGAACTGCTTTAGTATTTGGACCCTGTAGGCAAAATTTAAAGTTTTAAACCAATGTAGGTTTGATACTTTAGATTTTTTTTTTTAAATATTAATTTCAGTTAATCGAATACTGTTATTTATTATTGTCACAATTTAGTTTGTAAAATAATATGGACACATCTTTTGTGTAGTACCTCCTTGGCAACTTTTATTCTTTGCCAGTTTTGCGATGCTTAAATGTGAATTATTTCAATTGCGTAAGTACAGACCTTACCAAAAATCATTTGAACTACTTAATTGCGAAATTTTTTATTTCACTAAGGGGGTTTTATATTAAAGCTGTTCCCTAATGCTATTGTGAAATATCAGTAGTGTATAAGCATCATGAAATAAAATTCAGACATTTTGAAATGGTTATAAGAAAGCGCCACAGGCTGGCATTTTAAAATAATAATTACAAAACTTTTAATAAACACCGTAAAATTAAAAAAAAAACTCACAACAATTGTTTTGAGTTGAAAGAACACGCAACTCTTCATTAGGCGAAGAAGGTAGGCACGAGTGCTGTACTCATGTTGCCGTTTTAACTGCAGCCTACTTTCTTTGCCTGACAAAGGATCTTGTGTCCTTTCGACCCAGAACAATTGTTGTGAGTTAATTGCATTTTATGGTGTCTGCAGTTTGAAGAAGGTCACACTTAATTAACTAATGCTGAAAGGCAAGAAAGTCAACAAAATTGAGCACGGTGTAGCAGGTGGAAGGTATTATATTACGTATCAGCAATCACAGAGTGAGCATTAAACACATTGCACAGGAATTGTGAATATCCATAGACCTTATATAGATAGACGACACCCCCCCCCCTCATTATTCGTCTGCGACATGAAGTAGCTTCCCCAGCGAAATTATCACGTGATGCGGACCTGGAGAGAGAGATGAGAATGAATATTATTTGATTGTTCCATAAGAAAGAAAGTAGTTTTGAGTTTTATTAATTTATGTATTGTACACACACTTTTTATTTAAGCCTTTAGATTTACGCATTGTTGGAATGCTAAAATGTCATAGGTTAATTAAAAAAAAATTTCTTTTGTGAGAAACCATTCTAAAGGGGAGAATTTTTTGTTTGAATTCTGATAAAAATAAGTGCTTTCTTATGGAAGAATCGCCCTCAACTCTATGTCACGTGACATACGGAGCTGACCGCAAAGGATGAAGGTTTCAGATTACACCCTCATGTTGAAGACATTCACTATAACGGGAAGTCCTATTGGTGGCGTAGTCTATATATATAAGGTCTATGTGAATATCTGTTGGCGATGTTCATTGTATTGTCCATCACCAGTTTTAAGCTGGCTTCAGAACCAAGAAGCGAGTTTCTATCATCAAAACTAGAAAATGTACAGGCTAAAATTTTGGGGACTAGGCTGGATCCCTACTAATGCTTTGATTATCGAGCCTACCTTTGTTTATTTTTAATTTTGCAACGTAAGGCTTGGTCTAGACAAAAAACGATAAAATCAGGATCGACCTGATTAATCTTTTTTTTTTTTTTTTTTTTTTTTTTTTTTAAGGTAAATATAAAACCCTATGCCCTGCACAAAACAGAATTTAATTTAGTATGACAGGACTTATTTCAATCTATTCTTCCATACGAAGGCATGCAACAACTGTGTTTCATTTCCTAGCATCGGTTACTATATTTATCTCTTAAAATTTCTATGTTATAGTTTTAGCATAAGAGCGCTTTAGTGGATTTTAAACTTTTGTTGTCATTTTGGCGATTAATTAAATTAGTTATCACAATTGCGTAAGAAAAGATAATGCCAACAAACGTCTGAGCTAATTTGGTGCGAAATATCAGAGTTCCATACTGAAGTTGTTACATTTTTTTAGCATGATTTCTCTCAATTTTAATTACTTTTAAAAAATGTTTCTTTTTGACATCAGAAGAAATTATTTATTTTTGGCATGAATTTATTTTTTCTTTTTAAATTTTTAAAGTTACAATGGGATTTTGTTTAATATCTTTTGAACCAATTATCTGATTGAACTAAAAGAATATGGCATTAGCTAGATTTTGCCGTAATTATTTAGTATACCAACTTTTGTTAAAATCTAATAATTTTGATACAAATAATGACAAACTTTCAGCTTTATACATTTAGGTAAAAACAAAAATGTTTGCATGTTCATTCAAGGTGACAGATCGAAAATGGTAACGATGGCAAAATCACTGTTTAAAAGAAAATAATACAATCTGCAGTACTAAAAGAAATAGATGTATTTTTAAAAAATTGTAACTTTAAAAAAAAAAAAAAGAAAGAAATTGCCTGCTGAGCCCAGCCCCGTGCAGACCTTTAATCATTGCGTCTAACAATTACTTCAATGTTTTCACAAGTATCTGCAGCAACTCAGAAATTATGTACATAAATAGCGTGTCGTATTGTAGTACACTTCTAAATAATGTGTTTTTTTACTTTCAATGTTAAAATGTAACATACTTCTTAAACGCCTCAAGAAAAATATAATTTAAGTCTTATTTCCTAAGTGACTTTTTCAGATATATTTAAAATTAAAAGCTCTTACTTTGAAGCTTCACAAGGCTTTTGTCACGGTTCCACAACTTCATCAGGAGCAGCTTCACGTAATATGTAGATCACTGTTGAATTGGATTTGGGAATAAGGCCGATTGACTGCTGTAGATCCTGGGCCTCAGGGGGAATGCCCTTCGCGGGGGTCTTTCTAAGGTGTCCTAGCCCGTATTTATGCAAGTTTTGGAGAAAAGCATGGAAAACTCCGAATGGCTAGGCCAACACGCACGACATGGAATCAAACCTGGCACCTCACATCTACCAGCTTTGAGGATAGTGTAGATCACTAAAGTAAACATAAGCATCTTCCTCGTCCTGTTGTTGCAATAGATGGCACCACTTACAGTCTATGCTCAGCAATGGTTTGTCCCTGTTGCAACTGTATCATTTTTTTAATTTTTGGAAGTTTCGTGATGTATGGTATAAACATAATTTTTGTAATTTGCTAATTTATTTGTATTATCAAAATTTATTTTTATAAAGATTAGTTAGTGCAATGGTTGTTCTATCGAATTTAATATCAGATTTATGTTCTTTTATTCTATTTTTCATTTTGTGCTTTGTCAAGCTTCAAAGTAAGGCCTTTTAATTTTAACACACTGGCTGCTGATCTCACATGACGGGCATTTCAAACAGCATTCCCCATCATGCACTGGCGCGAGATTAGCCGCCATTGTGTTAAACATGTGTAATGAAGATTTCAATGTTAATTTAAGTGATTTTTTTTTTTTCTTTTTTTAAGATTTTTGAATAGGAAACTATATGAAAAATGCCAGAGCCGGGAATAGAATCCGGGCATTTTTCACATGGTTGGTTTATGAAAAATTTAATCAGCCTTTATACTCCAACCTATTTAAAATGAATATTCCCAGATGATGAATTCATGAATAAAAAATTTCTAAATTGAAATTTCGTGGTCTATGAAGTTGTGCTACGATTAACATTGTCTCACCTGTTACATCTGCGTTTGCAGACAAGGTGACCTTCTGTGGTGTCGCCAGAAAAAATTTCAGGGGGGGGGGGGTGCACAACCTGAAAAAATATTTTTTTTTTAAATAAAATTCTGATAGCATAGTTTTAAATTTAAAGAAAAAATGCTTAGTAGAATTTTCCAGGGGGGGGGGCATGGAAAGAAGGCCCCCCATGCCCCATTCTGCGGACGCCCATGGTGACCTTGTCAATGGTTGTTATCTGAGAAATGCTAGGCTAGTTTTCAGCCAGGGTGGCTCAGTGAAAGAGCATCCACACATTAAACGGAAGGTGCCGGGTTCGATTCCCGGCTCTGGCATTTTTCACATAGTTGGTTTATGAAAAATTTAATCAACCTTTATACCAACAACCTATTTAAAATGAATATTCACGGTTGATGAATTAATGAATAAAAAAATTTCTAAAGTTAAACTATACTTATAAAATTATTTTAATTGTCCACGTATGAATATAATCATTCCATTTACAAACATTTCTGTGATAAAGTTATCAATATTATTGTACACCTCATGTATTCCCTAATTAAGGGAGGCTGACAACTTTTTTAGCACATTTTTATTAACTCACTTTCTTGTTTTTTTCTCCAATATAAATCTTGCAATCGATTTTTAACTAACATCTCGACTAGCTAGACATTTGAAACTTTTCGAATAGCTCAGAACATGATGACAATGCATTCTTTGAATACTTTTATTCAATTAATAAATGTTTGAAAATTTCTTCTATTGCTTTTTTAAGTACTTATTAATACCTAGAATTGTCAAGTTTATGTGATTCAACAGAAAATTTAAAAACGTGGTATATAAAATATTCCTGTTATCTTGTAATTATTTTAACAAAAATAAAAAGTATTTCGAGATGTGAAAACAAATATCCCTTTATGCAAACATGATAAATTTTACCAAAATTAATAAAATTTTATTAAAGTGAAAACAAGAAATTTATTGTAATAATGAATATTGTTAAAAGTTAAATACATTATTTTGCAGTAGGTAGGCAAATTATGGATGATTGTTTTTACTGTTTTTAATATTTTCATCATAGAAAATACTGTCATAAGCATTAATGCCCAATATAAAAATTTATCTGTTATGATAAGTTCATACAAAATAAATAAAAAATACAAAAATAAATAAATTACATTTCATGCATAGATAAATTTATCAAAGAGAATATTCTCTTGGATATTATTTTATTTCTTTATATAAGAATTTATTATTCTGTAATTATTTTGAGGAGAATATTCTTATTCTTTGAAAATAACTTCAAAAATTCAGGATTATAGTGGTGAAACTACAGAATGTGAAATTTATTTAATTCTATTCTAAACTTCAATGTTTTATTTATTTATTTTTCAAATCACTGTCTGAAATGTTTCGCATGCTGTAATAAAATCTAAGCACATAAAACATTTATTTGTTCTCAACAAAAATAGTTTTTTTTAGAGCAATTACAAAGTTAATTAACATTTTGACACTGAGAACTGCAAAATATTCCTTTTCCATTTCTTTTTTTAAGTAACTTTTATGAAGTAAAATGCATTTTTTATTTTATTTTTTTAAATAAATTATTCAGTAATTTTTTTTCATAAACTAACGAACTCTTTCCATCCATTTTTATGTAAGATGTGTGCAATAAAAAAAAAAAAAAAATGCAAGTTAAAATTCAAAGCTTATTTTCGATCGTTTCGATAAAAATGAATGTAAACACAAACTACTCCGTGATACAAACAGAAGCTAAAAACATCGGTTATCACGTGAACCTTTTGGCTAATAAGCGTTCATAGTTTCAAGCGGGTTGAAATACCCTCGGTTCAACAACTTTACTTCCCAAGTAAACGGTGAATACCGATTTGTCACTCCCGGTTATTCAGGATCGACCGGCAGCTTCTGAACCGCCAGTTCTACTGGCGGTTAAGGTTATCGGTGAATACGGGCGAAAGCCTCAATCCCAACTGTTACGAAGTACAGAGTCATCCAGCTAATTAGTTCTTACTACGATTCATGCAGTAAACTCAGAAAGTCGTTTCATCGTGCCAAATACAAACCAGCATTCAAACTTAGACTTGACAATTTCAAGAAGAAAGGATGCTCCTTTTTTGATATCGCGGCGTGTAAATGTGTAATATTTGCTAATGTCTGTTCATGTAAGAAATCTCCAGATACATGTGTATGTCCTCTAAGTGTGAACTGCATTTGTGAAAGAAAAAAAAAATGCACCTTTGGAATTAAAGTTTATGTACTTGCACATTTACACGCCGCGACATCAAAAAGAGAGCATCCTTTCTCCTTGAAATTGTGAAGTTTAAGTTTGAATGCTGGTTTAACTTTGTCACGATGAAACAAATTTTTGAGTTTACTGTATGATTCGTAGTAAGAACTAATCATCTAGATGACTTTGTAACAGTTGGGATCGAGGCTTTGTCATATAAATCGATAATTTTCTTTGCTACTTTTGAGGCTACTCTTGAATAAGATACACTCTTGTTGTTTACTGTCACAGCTAGGTTGAATCTCTGTTGAAAGCAGCAGCGAAGGACATTTTCATGCGTAGGAAGCTTGTTGTGCAACAAGTCTCGTGGGTGACCAAAAAAGGGCACTCAAATTCTTTTCTAGTCATTGTACCTATGCCAACTTTCATTGTTACATCCATTGTATCAATAACTGCCGTATTCAAGTACAAACACTGAACGCAGAAGTAGAATATGGACTTAAGCAGAACACAATCTAGAACTGACTAGATTTAGCGGCATGAGCAGACTGAAGAAAATAGCGGGAAACGATAATGGCTGCGGCTGTTTGCGCTGCGCGCGCATCGCTTGCATTCGTCACGTATGCCACGCCTATCTTATAGCCACGTTTATCTT
Organism: Salticus scenicus; assembly: GCA_963930645.1. Taxonomy (NCBI): domain Eukaryota; kingdom Metazoa; phylum Arthropoda; class Arachnida; order Araneae; family Salticidae; genus Salticus; species Salticus scenicus. The sequence continues at coordinate 245,464,330 of OZ005660.1, forward strand.
ATATGCTTAGATTTTAAATATATTACTGTAATAGAATTAATCTATAGCATCTCTAAAAGTCCTATGATTAAAATGTACTAAACAGTCAAACTTTAATATTTTGCAAAAACTACTAATTTTACTCATTTTGTACTATGTTGCGCGACCGGAAGATATGAAACAAATGTTTAAAAAGTGCATACATATTGATTTTACATACTTTTAGTAGTTAATTCATGGTATAGGATGCAATTAAAACCATCTGGCGTGCTTAAAAAAATTATGAAAAATTAAGGTTTTTCACATTTTTTTGCTAACTTCGATGGCATTGTGCGACCGGAAGACAAATTTATTAAAAAATAATAATTAGTGCTTTTTTCATGTCTATACCAATGGCAACTTTTGTGCACTATAGCGATCTGAAATTAAAAAAAAAAAAAAAGTTTTTTTCGAACCACCCTAACCTATAACCTTTCACAGTCATATATATATATATCTAAACTGTATTCCTTTAAAATCATAATATTACAACAAATAGACTTTTTAATGAAGGAAATCCAAATTATTCGCATAATCATGTGTTTTATATACAGTTTTTTGAAAATTTATGGAAAAATAATTTATTATATTAATGTTTTTGAGTAGTTATATGTTTGATTTTTTCGTTTTTCATGATTTTTACTTATTATTTTCTTAAAAATTGAGAAATAATGAAAGAAATTTCACTTACATCTTTCAATCCAGATTTGTCGCGATTTGGCGAAATATTGAAATGTCTAATAAGTTTGATGCATGATTGTATTTTTGTGTTTTACGTCATTTTGCGGTGTTCGAAAAATAAATGATTGTATTGTTTGCAAAAAGCATAAAGAAATATATTTTATTTTTTATTTACAAATTAGAATTCTTTTTTCCCCATATGTACTTCATTATGAATTTAGAGATTTTTGCGTATTGACGATCTGTCTGCATTTATAATGTTAGATCGAGAAAATAAAATTTGTCTCTTTATTTCTTACAAGGCAAAATTTAATCCCATATAAAATTAACAAATTGTTTCATTACAAGAATTTTTATTTAAAAATTTTTTTATTATTATAATTTATAAATATTATAATTTATAATTTCTTTACTTTGTTTTTCTATGCTCTGTAGAATATAGTGTATTTATTTATTTATGATTCATTTTTTCTTCTTCTTTATTCAAAGGATTTGAAATGATAAGATTTATAAAAAATTTCGTCTCCCGGTTTTCAATGAATTTACAGTTTTGAGGTGATCTATACACGTTTGGAGCATTTTTAGAAAATATCCACCTCTCTCCTGTGTGTGGCGGAGAGAGAGACCAAAAATTTGTGGCTTCTCTATATCAAGAACTAATGCACTAATTTACTTTTTTTTTTTCAATCTTGAATTTAGTACCTATCAACTTCTTGTGAAAATCGCCCAATAAGTGGCACTGCTGTACAGCGATTTCTCTAATTTATGGGAATGCTGTGTCTCTGCTTCTGTTCCGTAAAATTACACGAAACTTGGTATGCAGGAGGATAATTACAGAAATTATGTCAACTTGAATACATATTGTTCGACAGGTGGCGCTGGTATGATGCAGCTATTTTCCCTTGTGCAGAAAGGCTATATCTCAGCTTTTATAAGAAAAATGCTTTTTTATGATAAATGCATCGGAAACGTGTGTAATATCTTGTTCATGCGTTTATTTATTTCATTATAATTATTTCTCATGGTGTATTTAAATTCGACCTTTTAAATTTTTTTCCCTCTGATATACATTTATTTATTTACTTTTTTTTTTTTTTTCTTTGTGGTTGTCTACTGCAAAACGATTATAAGGCATTGTTGATGTCTGAAACAAATTATCCTCTACCTTTTGTCCTAATGACAAAAAGTAAACATTTTTTAATTCAAAGAAGGGTATATTATTCAAAATGCAACAATACATTTCTTAGGATTTAAGCGTAACAAAGAATATTTTAAATAATTCAAAAATTAATGGCCCTTAAACTACATTATTATTATTTTTTAAACCTTCATAAATGTACTCAATGTACAATGTACCTTGTATGTTATTTTCATTTAGCTTTCCTAAAGATAAAAACAGATGGAAATTACAGGAAGGTAAGATTTTAAGAGAAAAGGTTTTAAAGGCATTGACCATTCCCGTTTATGTTCAAAAAATTTCTTGCCAGATAATTTTCATAAAAATAGATTTGGAAGCACTTGGTTAAAAACGGATGCAGTACTAACTGTATTTAAATTTCCAGAGAATTGTCCCTATTTACATTTGTTATAAAAATCAGATAGTCATTTTCACGTTTAATGACGGCTCGAATTAACATTTAAAAATTATTTATAACTAATATTTCGAACTATTCAAGTGACCCTAGCAAAATTATATTTGTTGCAGGTAAAATAATGGAGAAAAATGTTCTTTAATTTCGACAAGGTAAAAGATTTCTAACGGCGAGCTGTAGCCAAATGTGGTTGCCTCCCTGTCACGTGACTAAGGTGAAAATCATTCAATGTTGACCTAAACTTTTCAACCCCATTTTTCCCTGCATGCGCTCTCTATCAGTATCTCTCCTCTAAGGTGTTGACCGGCATTTCAACATTTATGAGAGATAGGTAAAAAGAAGTCAAACAATAATTATATGAGTGCGAAGTATTAAGGAATTTGATTTTTACTTCTTTATAGACTATGGAAACTAATAAAGTAAATTTAAAAAAGAATATTGACAATCGTGTTGCAATTTGTAGATGGAGAAAGATTGGGAAACAAAAAAGTCCCGCAGAGAATTTGATTGCCGCTCGCTGGCTGAATTTAACAAGAGATTCGGGGGTGGGGGTAATTGCATAAATAAGAAATATTGAAAGACATTACTTCTTTACACGTTCTGGAATCTCATAAAGTAAGATATAAGAGAATACTGACATTTATACTATGGATGGATAAAGGTTATAAATGAAAACCTGTGATACAACATTTGATCGACAATTGTTTTTTTTTCGACGTATGTTTTTTTTTTTTTTTTTTTTTTAATTTATTTAAGCGAAAGATAATAATTAAAAATTGAAACCTAGAATATTAACTTAAATATCGGAAAACATTCGTCAAAATTAAAAAACAGAAACCTCGCCCCATCTTTTTACGAAATGCAAAATAAATAGTCTAAAATTAACGTTTTTAAATCTGATTTTAAGAAATTATTAGAAAAATGGGAAAAATACACATTTAAACGTAAAAAAGGGAGATACGGCTTGAAAAATCTTCCATGAAAAATGGGAGTTGGCAAGTCTGCAACGACCACACAGAAACAATGTTTTGATGTTACATAAAGCATTTTTCCGAGATAATTCTTTCATGTACATTCAATACACATGGCTATTTTCTGTGCGTAAATACGTAAATGATTTTTGAGGTATTTCTTTTGAGAAAACGAACAGAGAAAATTTCACACATATATAGCTTTTTTCTTGAGTGAATACGTAGATATCTATTTAGATTTTCCGTTTGATCGAGAAAAATCTTCCGAATACACTTCGCTTTCCTCTTGTTTGAGTTCGTACATGTTCATTTAAAGTTTCCCTTATGGAAAACTTTCAAGAACATATGGAACACTTTCAATAACATTTTAAATGATATACATACAGTTTTTCTTCTGTGTGAAAGCATAGATGTGTATTTAGATGCCTCAATTTAGAAAAACGTAACAGTTTTTCACTTGTGTGAGTGCGTACATGCATATCTAATACTACTTTATCCGAAACACTTAGAACAGATTTCACTCAAGTATGGTTTTTCGCCTATGTGAATTCATAAATGATTATTCAGAGTCTTCCTGCCTTAAAGAAAATTTTTTACGACATATTTCACATTTTTTTTTCTTTGTATGAATGCGTAAATTTGTATTCGAATTGCCTTTGAATGAAAACCTTCTAGTACAAATTTCAAATATACGGCTTTTCATCTCTATGGATGCGTGAATGTCAATTTAATTTCTCGATTTGGGAGAATCTTTTAGAACATATTACTTAGATATAGCTTTTCGCCCTCGTGAGTCCGTGAATGCACATATAATGCAGTTTTCTCGTGGAACTCTTTCGAACATATTTCACACATATAAGGGTTTTCTTTTGTGTCAATGTGTAGCTGTCCCTTTCTAGAAAAACCTCTGGAACAGATTCCAGTTTGATTTATTTTTTTGAATGAATGCGTAAATATGTATTCACAGCGCGCCTTACTGAAAATTTTTTAGAACACATTTCACAAACATATGGCTTTTCTTCTGGAGTGAATGCGTAAATATTAATTAAGAGCAATCTTCTCAAAGAACTCTTTACAACGAATTTCACACGCATATAGCATTTCGCCTGTAAGAGTGCGTGAATGTGCATTTAGATTCCTTTTTTGAGAGTATTCTTTAAAACAAATTTGACACACATATGGCTTTTATCCCATGTGAATGCGTAAATGTGTAATTAGATTACTTTAGTCAGAGAATCCTTTAAAATATATTTCACACATATATGGCTTTCTCCTGTGTCAATGCGTAAATCCCTATTTAGATAATTTTTGTGAGAGAATTCTTCAGAACATATTTCACACACATATGGCTTTTCTTTTGTGTGAATACGTAAATGCATATTTAGAAGACCTTTCCGAGAATCCTTTAGAACATATTTCACACACATATGGTATTTAACCTTTGTGAGAGAGTAAATGATAATTTAGACTTTCTTTACGAGAGAATTTTTTACAGCATAAATCACACACATACGGCTTTTCTCCTGTGTGAATCCGTAAATGGATATTCAGATGACTTTTTTGGGAATAGGCTTTAGAACATATTTCACACACATACGGCTTTTCTCCTGTGTGAATCCGTAAATGCGTATTCAGATGATGTTTGTGAGAGAATCCTTTAGAACATATTTCACACACATAATATGGCTTTTTGGCTGTGTGAATACGTAAATGTATATTTAGATGACCTTTCTGGGAGTAGCCCTTAGAACATATTTCACACACATACGGCTTTTCTCCTGTGTGAATCCGTAAATGCGTATTCAGATGATTTTTGTGAGAGAATCCTTTAGAACATATTTCACACACATAATATGGCTTTTTTCCCGTGTGAATGCGTAAATGTGTAATTAGACTACTTTTGTCAGAGAATCCTTTAGAACATATTTCACACACATATGGCTTTTCTTTTGTGTGAATATGTAAATGGATATTTAGATGACCTTTCCGAGAGAATCCTTTACAACATGTTTCACACACATATGGCATTTCACCTGTATGAGAGAGTGAATGATCGTTTAGACTATCTTTATGAGAGAATCCTTTAGAACATACTTTACACACATATGGCTTTTCTTCGGTGTGAATGCGTAAATGTTTAATTAGATTACCTTTCTTAGAGAATCTTTTAGAACATATTTCACATGCGTATGGTTTTTCTCCTGTGTGAATGCGTAAATGTGTATTTAGAGCACTCGTGTGAGTATTGTTTTGAACATATTTGACATACATATGACATTTTGCCTGTATGAATGCGTCAATGTGTACTTACATTACTTTTCTGAGAGAATTTCTTAGAACATTTTTCATACCCTTATGGCTTTTCTACTGTGTGAATGCGTAAATGTCTATAACCTTTTTGAGAGAATTCTTTACAACATATTTCACACATATATAGCTTTTTTTCGTGTGAACACAGAAACGTTTATTTAAAGCACTCTCATCAGAAAAATTTTTAGAACATATTTCACTAATACACGCCTTTGTGTGAATGCGTAAATTTATATTAGATAATCTTTCCGAGAGAAAGCTTTAGAACATACTACACACACATATGGCTTTTTTTCGGTGTGAATGCGTAAAAATGTTTATTTAAATTACTTTTGTTAGAGAATCCTTTAGAACATATTTTACATACATATGGCTTTCCGCCTCTGCATGTGCATGAATGCTTATTTTTTGCACTCTTGTCTTCTATATAGTTCATAATATTAACTCTTTCTAGAAAAACATTCAGAACAATTTTCACACACATACATGTTTCGTCCTACGTGAGAGAATGCATGTATACTATGATGTACTATTTTTGAGGATAATTATGAATTTTATTGGGTTTTCATGTGTATGACTGCGTCTATATGCATATCCGTATTAACAAAAATTTTTGTGTTAGGCCTTATTACAGAGAGTTGGCAAAAATATCTATATATTGTCTGAATACAATGAGGGATAACAACTTTCTTTGTTAATTAATTTCTATATTTTAACAGGAACATGTTCACGTAATAACGGAAATTTTTCGTGAAATTAACTTGCACCTTTCACAAAATTGAAATTGTATCTGTCATTCTTCATATACCTAAAACTGGAGAGTTTTCCTGTGTAGAAGATTTTCTTTCACATTACTTTACTGATTTTTTAATATTTCTCTTTAACTAACAGTGGTTAAAAACACATTTTAATAAAAATATTAATGAGGCTACAAATGGATAAATTTAAAGTTATGACCATGATCACAGGATATTTCTACCAAGACACATAGGAACATTATCAAATCATTTTTTGAAAAAAATAATGAAAAAGGTAAACAGAATAGCTATTTTACGGCAGAATTGAAGGTGAAAAACAACACCCGCTAGACTGTTACGATTTCCAGCCTTTGGAGCAGTTTCAGGGATACAATTGATTCCTTAAGCCACCCCTCGATGCGATACTCCACGGCCCCTATCCCGATTAAGGCTCGAGCTGGCGCATCCGACATTTTTTTGCCTTAGGGTTGCCACATGTACCCAGCGCGTTTCCCTGATAAATAAACGAAAAACATTTTTTTTTATCGTCTTACGTTACTTTAGAGTAATCTGTTTTATTATATTTCATAATTTTAGCTAAGTAAACTATGATATGGACGTTTTATTAACAACATACTGCTATAATCATTCAAGAAGTGAATATAAAGTGTTCACAGACCTTCTATTACTCTGTATTTGAGTTTTGGCGACATTTTGTAACAGAAACCGCCCTAACAACATATCTTAGAGTACATCCATGGGATATCCTCAGAATAAAATGACATCCTGAGAATGTACTGTGCAAAAAATGTGTTTTTAGGAATATTATTGTTGCTTATTGCTCTTATTTTGACCGAATTAGCTTCAGATCAAGATTTCTTAAAATCATTGGAGAAGCGATAAGGACGCCAAGCGGGAATGCTGTCCTCTTCGGAGGCAAAAAAATGGCGGTGATGCGCCGGCCTGTTATTTTATTTAGGGGCTCTAATCCCGATGGCCGATCCTATTCCGAAGTTGAGGGTGGACGGTTTTGAATTTGAATATTATCTTATCTTTTGCTTTTTTGGTCAATTCCTATCCCTGTGTTGTTAAATGTTATTAGTTGTTTAATGTTCAAGCGTTTATTTATTTATAAGTTTTTACTTATTTCTTGAAACTGTAAATTTCCAGATAATTTCAGTGTACCTTTTAATAATGATTTCAGTTTCATACATAATATAATATATGAAACTAATCTATAAATTATTGTGTAGCAAATTACTACAATTTCCTAACTCTAAGTTCTAAAATATAAATTTTACACTCATTAGAAATAAAATTCTACTAATGAATCATTTTGAAAACGTGCGTAATTCTATCTTAATTAATATGTTACAGTAATATCAGTTAATAATACAGTAAAACTTCCCGCGAGCGACCACCCTTCGTTCCGCAAAAATTTGGTCGTTAAGAGAGGCGGTCGCTCAAAGAATGTCAACACTAGACTGCCAAAAAAAAAAAAAAAAAAACTTAAAAATATTGTTTGTGTTGTTATTTATTTAATACTGCCTACTAATACATATAAATAGTTACACATACATATTTTTTAAAATTTAAACCTTCTTAAAATCTAAAAACATTAAAAAATGTTATTTATGTTGTTTTTTATTTAATACTGCATACACAACTACGCATATATGCGTACTTTTTAAAATTTAAATTTTCTGAAAATGCACACTTAAAAGTACTGTTTATGTTGTTATTTATTTAATACTGCATACTAAATACATATAAATTGCTGCAAATACGTATTTTTAAAAATTTAAACTTTCTTAAAATATTGCGAAATTTCGGTTTGTTGCATTTTTTTTGCTTTTTCAAACAGTACTTCTCTCTCTAATTTATTTTTTAAATCTGAAAAAAGTGCATTTATATTAACATCCTTCATGCATTCTGAATTTTCCATGATAAAATCTATTTGTTTTAAAGTTTGCTGGGCTGTCATAGGTTTGGCCTGTTGAATAACATCATCAGGCGGACTTTCCTCTTCAGATTCTGAATTAGTGCCTGAAAGGCATAAAAATATGTTTTAATTTCCTCATCCTAAAATTTTAATGGCGATTTTAATAGTGAATTTAGCACTTACCTTGAGCAACGGCCTTTTCCATCAGACGTTCTTCCCAATTGCCGTTGAGGTCATCAAAACATTCCAAGTTGTTCTCATTCTCCAGGGCCCTTGGGTCATATTCAATCTCTGCAAGTTTCGAAAGTTCTGCTATTTGTTGCATGGATGTTTTCTCATCAAACAAAAAAATCTGCTTTTCTATCGCGGAATTTGTCATGTGACAGCTAGCAAAGCAATTAATCACCAGTTTTGAATCCAAATCTCTCCAAGCACATTTAGCCATCCCACAGCGTCGGCCATAGACAAATAGAATTAGACCTTCAACTCGATCCTTTACTTCCAGCGCCCCCACTCACTTTGTAAGTAACTAATATTGTAAACAAACAGCTGCGGCGATATTCCTTGGCAGCCTGGCGCTTTTGGACGTTTGCCAATTCCCAGCACTGCGACTTCATTCGAATCTTCGAAAGCTGAGTGTTTTTCAGATCTGATCTGGCTTATATGAGAACAATTTTCTTGAAAGCTGAGTATTTTTTTAATTTTAATTTTTTTTTGTTTATATATTTTGCTTATTGTGTATGTATATTATGTACTGCTAATTTATTTATTTCAGGTATTATTTCACAAGACATGACTTTCAAGAATAATGGATGTCGTCTCTGAAACGTGACCGGTGTGTATTGTGCCTCTCCAATGCTGATTCTTCACAAAACAAATTATTTATGTTCCCCAAAGATCCTAAGAGGTATTTCTTGCAAATATTTCTATTTCTTTTTAGTAGATTTATGCCTTGTTATAAATTATTTTTTTGTCTATTAACTGTTTAGCAAAACGAAACAAAGAACATCTGCGATTTAGAAATTTTTTCTTCTTACAAAATTTTATAATTATTACCACCTAATTATATAAACTATTGCATTCTTCATTTAGTTCTGTATAATCAGATGCTTTCTGAAGGTCTTACTTTTTTTTTTTTTTTTTTTAAGACTGAATACAAACACCTCGATGTACAAATTTCCAATCGCAATCATAATCGTATTCATTATAGAAACTGCTTTATTTATCCTGTACTATTATTAGATATCAGTATATTTCATAATCATAAAATAATTTTAACGATAAATTTTGTTTGCAAGAGCTGTTTTTCAATGAAAAAAAAAATATATGTGTGTGTGTGTGTGTGTGTGTGTGTGTCGAGTGACATTTGCCCCACTCTGTGTATTTTTAAAAGTTAGAAATTAATCATGTTGTTATGTCCAGTCGATTATAACTGTTCCACCCTATTACAGCATTTTTTTTTTTTGTTGTTGTTGTTGTTAAAATGCTGTGGCTTAAGAGTAATCATTTTTAATGGAAAATATAAATCTGTTTATGTGTATGCAAATTGCTTCCGGTATACTTAATCTCATATTATTTAGATATATTTGATGTGCAAATTTTATTTTTACACTCAAACAAGGGTATCCATTGTCTGTTTATCTGTGTTTTTAAACACAACTAAATTTTGGATTGTGAGAAGTATCAAATATAAATTTTTACCTTTTATTGTTTACATTTAAACATATGAAGTAAGTATTCATTTATGTTCTATAAATTCTCATACAGATAAGCTCAATATCTTCGCTATTCAACATCAATTTCAGCTTGATCCTCTTAAATTTTAAATCATTTTTCAAACATTTTTAATTCTTTGTAAGACCCATATCTTTTTTAATAAGAAACTTCATCAATCCACAAAAATTTGTGTAACAACCAGGGGTGAGAATTTTTAGCTTTTCTGTAAATTTAACTTCTCACTTTCCTCAGTTTTTTTTTTGTGTGTGTGTGTATGTGTGTGTGTGTGTGTGTGTGTTTCTGATGTGCATTTGTTACGTCAACTAACGAAATAAAATTTGATAGAATATTAAAGCATAATCATTTGTTATTTATTTACTTATTTTTTTTTTTTTTTGTAGACTGAAAAAAAAAAAACATATTTATTACTTTAGTATTGCAGAATTTGTCATCAAAATTCTAGAATTTCATTTCAATGTTTTGCCTTTGCGTATAGTTTCAGATTTTTTGTCATTTTAGTAACCTCATCCCTGAATATCTTAAGATTTTAAATACATTTTTTATACTTTCAATGAATAACAATGTATTTTTAGTGCAAATGTTTGCTCTTTAAAATTTTCTATTTTTTTCTAAACTTTTATTTATTTATTGTTATTCATTTATTTATTTTTTATTTACCTTTTATTGTTTACATTTAAACATATGAAGTAAGTGTTCATTTATGTTCTATAAATTCTCATACAGATAAGCTCAATATCTTCGCTATTCAACATCAATTTCAGCTTGATCCTCTTAAATTTTAAATCATTTTTCAAACATTTTTAATTCTTTGTAAGACCCATATCTTTTTTAATAAGAAACTTCATCAATCCACAAAAATTTGTGTAACAACCAGGGGTGAGAATTTTTAGCTTTTCTGTAAATTTAACTTCTCACTTTCCTCAGTTTTTTTTTTGTGTGTGTGTGTATGTGTGTGTGTGTGTGTGTGTGTTTCTGATGTGCATTTGTTACGTCAACTAACGAAATAAAATTTGATAGAATATTAAAGCATAATCATTTGTTATTTATTTACTTATTTATTTTTTTTTTGTAGACTGAAAAAAAAAAAAACATATTTATTACTTTAGTATTGCAGAATTTGTCATCAAAATTCTAGAATTTCATTTCAATGTTTTGCCTTTGCGTATAGTTTCAGATTTTTTGTCATTTTAGTAACCTCATCCCTGAATATCTTAAGATTTTAAATACATTTTTTATACTTTCAATGAATAACAATGTATTTTTAGTGCAAATGTTTGCTCTTTAAAATTTTCTATTTTTTTCTAAACTTTTATTTATTTATTGTTATTCATTTATTTATTTTTTATTTTTTTGAGAGTAATAATAGCTCTCTTTTTTTTAGATATGTTTTTGGTAAATATAAAAAAGATAATTTTCTTTAAAATTGTTATGTAAATGACAGACTGAAAAAATTTTATATTATAATTTTTTGTAAGTTCAGTTTGGTTAATAATATAATTAAAGCAATTGACATTGTCTTACAATGTTTACCATTTGTAACTTTTTGGTTACAAGAGGGAAAGAATAAATATAAATAAAAATTACAGGTAATATTTTCAAGGTATTGGAAAGATGTTGCATTTATCTGCCCCATAAATTTTTATATAGATTTTGATTCATTATAAGATTCTGGAATTTGATTTATCTGTCATATACAAGAAAAATAAAAAAGATTTATATAATTGTTTAGTGTTCTTTTATACATATTTGTATTCAATGTTTGAATTTTTTACTCAGCTAATTATGAATACCAGCATGTTACTATCAAAGTTCGAAAATTTTCAATTTGATTATTATTTGTTTACATTTTTCCCTTCCTTGATTTCAGGGCCCACCAGCGGCCGAGCGGTTCTGCGCTCAAAGCTGGTAGATGGGAGGTGCCGGGTTTGATCCCAGGTCGCGCTCTTCAACCTAACCGTTCAGAGTTTTCCGTGGTTTCCTCTGAAACTCGTGTAAATATGGGCTATAATCCCCTAGAAAGGCCCCCCATGGAGGGCATTTTCCCTATTAGCCTAGAACACACATGGAGTCAATTGGCCTTAAATCCTCCGCATTTTAAATTCTTTGTTTATTTTATGGCAATGTATATTGACTGTTTTATATTTATGTTTATAGTAATTTAAATAAATGTGTAGCTGTCGAAAAGGAAAAAAAAAAATACCCCACCCTTTTTTCTGTACTTTTTTTTTTTTTTTCTCTTCAAGATGGGCGAGATCAAGCTAACCAAAGCTGCTACAGAATAAAAAGGATTACAAGCATTAAAAGAAAAAAAAAAAAGATTGAAATTGTAAAGAAATTTAGTTACAAAATTGTTTTAACCAAACCAAAATTAATTACTTAATCCTCCCCCCCCCCCCCTCATAAAGATGTCTCAATCAGTTTGGCTATATCTCACCATTTTTTTTTATGTGTGTGTGTATAATATAATTAACTGGCTATTTTATTTGGTTATGGCTTCAAATAATTTGCTTACACAAAATATTACTATGGGTAATTTTATCTAAATGTGTATATAAATTAAAAAAAACAAAAAGTCAGGAGTGAAACTTTTCAGGGGCTACCCCTGAATTCAGGGTTTTTGAAATCTTTACTGTCTTTGCATTTCATGTTAAAATACATTGTTTTTACAGAAATAATAGCACCACCTATTGGTTAATATGCATCCACATTGATTAAAAAAAATGGCTTTCTCACATATCAAATTTTGTTTCATTACACACAATAGAACATGAGATATAGTCTTCTTTGAAATTGCAGAAATCACTGTTTAGCATTCCCAGCTGTAGAGAGATGAGCACCAAAAGTTGATAGACACTAATTTAGGTGTAGGTGCATCTATATATAAATTTATTGTGCAGTAGTTCCTAAGATATAGCCGTCCTTTAAACTGTAAAAATAAGTGCTCCACCTATTGAGTAGTTGACACTAAAAATTTATAGGCACTAATTTTGATCAAAGTGCAACAACATATAAATTTATGTCATCCACTGCTCTAGTTTCTGAGATAGAAACAGCACAAAATTTTGTCGCACACAGTCACAGACATTTTTTAAAAGATGTCAAATCGTGCTCTGGATCCCCTCAAAGTGTGTAAGTCCATCAAAAACTCGAAGTCGAAAATTTTTATTTAGTTAAAAATACTCTTAATTGCATCTTATGAAAATGTGACAAATCTTTTTGTAAATTCAACTTTTTTTTTTTTTTTAAATGTAGATACTATTAAATAGAAAATCAACGATATGTATTAATAGTATATACTGTTTAAAAGTCTAATTTTTTTAATTATAAAATAAAAAAAAATAACTATGTTATTTAAACTATGTTAATTTTGTGGTCACATTCGTCTATTTATTTTTTTCTCCTCTCTTTACAGGTTTGCATATAAGGCCTGACACTGTTCTTTAGCAGTTTGGACTACAAATACAAAGTTTGGTCAAAAAAATGTCTTCATAATTGAATTAACATATAAATTTCAGAGTTCTCATCAGGTCACTTTTGTATTTTTATATCACAATCAGCTCATTATTTTTTTAGGTAAAACCATGTAATCTACTAATAATTATGTAATAATATAAAGTGTATTATGACTATACAATTTTTGTTACAATAAAATGAAATCTTCAAAATATCTTAAATGTGGATTTATTTTCCTTATTCTTAAAATTTCTGTGAAGAGAAAAAATAAAATTATGTTGCAGTAATGTTCTTGACAAATCATTAAATTTGGCATTAAAGTTTTATTTATTTGGGGGGGGGGGGGGGGAGATGGATGCATCAGAGTGTGGTATAAACTCATAAAAAACTATAAACTATAAGATTGAATTCTGAACTATATACAGTCGGCTGCAAATTTTTTCGAGCACTAGCCAATAATTCATATATTTAAAAAGTACACTTAAGACTGTTTTTCTAAGTAAATCCTTGTCGAATCATGTTCTTAGACTGATTAAGAACATGACTCGACAAGGATTTATTTAACAAAGCTGTATTAAGTGTACTTTTTTTTTTGGCAAGGATTATTGCTAGTGCTCGAATAATTTTGCAGCCGACTGTACATATGTTTATTACACCTCAACTCGTGTTTGTATATTAACTGTAACCTGTTTTCACGGAGTAATATTAATAGGAGTTGAAGGTCCAATGGGAGAAAGCTACGAAACTGTGATCTAAATTTTTGGTAAATATTGAGGGCGCCACTTGTCATTCCTCCCTACTTCGGCGCGGATATACTGTTGTTTTCAATAGAATTTTGCTGAAGTACATTTAAAATTTTTTATTTTAAGCAATTTAATTTCTTTGTAAGTTCTTAAAACTGCATAATTCAGATGTTTCAAATAAATGCTTCGTTCCTAGTTGTAAAACAGGCTATGATAGTGATAAGAAAAACAAAAAAAAAAGCCCTAGGAGAAAAATAAAGTCCGAGTTCGTGTTTTCTGCACCTAAAGTAAGTTTATTTTTTTTCTTTACAAAATTTCATCCTTTCTCCTTCCTCCCAATTGTCTGTTTTAGCTAGCTTCGGTTCATAAGAATCGTCATTTTTTAAAAGCTTTCTTTCAAAGTAAAATTAGTAAAAAGTGGCTCTTAAAAAAAACATGTTGGTTAGAATACTCTATTTAATGAAATTTGCTTTCAATCGAAATTTTTTCAGCTTGATATTATTTTTAAAAAAATAATTAAAACGAGACATTTCCCCATTGAATAACATTGCGGAAGCTGGAGAGAAGGAAGGATTGCACGCTGGCGCCATCTGTAAACATTAGAAAACAACATCACAAAATTTCAGTGTTACCTTCTTCTCCTGTCTTTTTACTCTGTGCCTGTTTTGTAACTGACTGTTGTGTAAGTATCTGTCGTGCGTGTACGTGTTTGTTTACTTCCATTAAAGTTGTGTGTTGTGTTCTAAACACGGATTCTTAAATCATGCTACCAATAATAAGAGTTATTATTTATGCTCGCTTGTATCATAAAGATACATAACAACACATGGCGGCAGCGGTTAAAAAGTTAGTACTTCACTTTCTCAAAGTTTCGTTTTCACCGGCGTTCGTTTCGTTTTAACACTAGAAGCGCCAAGATTTCTCTCTACCTAGAAGCGCCAATGGCATTCAATTTGACTGCTCCGTGAATTAAATGCAGATTTGAAATAACATATGTTTAATAAATTTTAACACTATTTTTAATTACTTTATAGAATATTTTTACGAACTTCTTTGGTGAAAAACATATAAATTTTTATAAAAATATACAATTACTTTATGTAAATTTCCACTTACCTTCTATTAAAAAAAACATTTTATTGCTCTTTACAATTTTTACACAGCACAACTTTATCTACTTCAGACGTACATTTCCCACTCACATAATACGAACATTTTTTACACGTATCACTTGTTTTGTTGTTGTTACAATGTCCTATCTGGCACTGACGTCTTTTCTTTGAGAGTCTTATGCTGGGGCTGGGAATTTCCACAGGCAATTTTGAGCTCGTTTTTCTATTTAAATGAATTTCTCTTAATTCCTCCGCTAACTGAAATAGGAAGTTCCGCCGTGAAATGTTTTTATCAATTAATTCTTGACAGATGACAAAAGCATTAATTGCTGCTAAGTCTAGTACATTATAGAAAGTATGTACTGGCCACCTTCTCGAAGCATGTGATTGGTTAAAGAGTTACGGGAAATTTGAATTTAAAAAAAAGTTGATTTTAAAAATAAAATATTAATCCTTTTAGAACAACATATATTTGCATCATGAATTACATTAGCACTTTATCAATGTGTAGAAAATCTTTAAAGTGATAATGATGTCATTTTTTGCCAGATGCATAATTTAACTTTTTACAACTTTTTAACGCTCACGTTTAATTAAATGTATTTATTTTTATGTCAAAAGAAAATGAACTCGTAAAATTTTTTGGCAACAATTAAATTATAGCTAATATTTTAATGACTATTTTGATTGCTATTAGGAGCTTATAATTTTCACATTTTAATTAATTAAAAGAAAACTATTCGAAAATCGGACTTCGAAGTATTGTGTTATCACCGGGTTCTGAGCTACTGGGAAAGTTTCAAATGTCTAGCTAGTAGGGAAGTTAGTTAAAAATAGATTGCAAGATTTGTACCGGACAAACAAACAATCAAGAATAGAAGTTAATAAAAACATGGTAAAAAGTAAGGTGATTTTGCCTGATTAGATGACAGTCGGCGATATATGTCACTCGCAAATAATTCCTCTTTAGTTACGCAGCCTTTTTTTTTTTTTTTTTTGCGGTGCTTTTCTCCTGACAATGTTTCTGGATCGGGTAGAATTACTCTTTTCACGAGGACGTTGCTGTCTATTCCTCCGTACCAAACGTTTCGTTTTAATACTTTTTGTGGGTCTTCCAAGTAATGTAGTACAACCCAAGATAACCTTCGTATTTCCCCAGGTTTGCATGAACTTTTCGGCATGTTTAAGTAAAGTTGTTGGATTATTTTTACTTTCTTCTATCTTCAATAGAAGAAAGTATTGGATTCGTAAAAAATTTCAATTCCGGGTTATTGATGGATTTACACGTTTTGAGAGCTGTAGAACACGATTTTACAATTTTTAGAAAATGTCTGTCTGTCTGTCTGTCTGTGTGTGTGTGAAAAAATTTTGTGGCAACTATATCTCTGGAACTACTGCACAGAATTTCATACAAATTGGTATGTAGTTGCACCTTGACATAAATTAGTGCCTATCAACTTTATGTAGAAATCGTCTTACAGGTTGCCTTGCCATCCCGCTTTTTCTAAATTTTTAACAGGGTGATATAGGGCAAAAATTTTCAAGATGGGTATCATTCGAAAGGTCTCGTCAGTACCTTTAAAACGAATGGTTGAACTATAAATCTGTGATAATTTAAAACAAAGTTATCGATTTTTTTTTTTTACTTTTTACGAAAAAAAACTTAGAAAAAAAAATCATTTTTTTTTCTCTCCCCTTAATTTTATCAAACTCCCACGGTTTCCGTGTTCTGACAAACTTAAACTAATTTTTGCTTTTTTCCCCTAATTTTGTCGAAGTCCTACAGTTTCCGTGTCTAGACAAACTTTAACATATTTTTGCATTTTTTCCCTAATTTTGTCAAAGTCCTACGGTTTCCATGTTTTGACAAACTTTAACAAATTTTCACATTTTACCCAAAATTTTGTGAAAGTCCCACTTTTTTTTTTCTTTCTCTCCCCTTTATTCTAACAAACTCCCACGGTTTCCGTGTTCTGACAAACTTAAACAAATTTTTGCATTTTTCCCCCAATTTTGTCAAAGTCCCACGGTCTCCGTGTTTTGACAAACTTAGAATAATTTTTACATTTTACCCAAAATTTTGTCATAGTCCCACTTTTTTTTTTTTTTTTTTTTTTTGTAATTATTGTGACTGAGTGAATTTGTATAGGAAAATATAGAAGAAAGTCTCGTGGTGGCCACAACATACTAGTTTATTTTTCCTAAAATATTAAGATTTTGGAGAGTTTGTGTTTTCAATTTATTTTGCGTTTCTGGAATTTAGCAGTAAACCGACGGTCGTTCCCCCAATTACTGTTCCACCAGCAGTAATTAAACCAGCTGGTCCTAAAGAAGTTAATGCATAAACAGAACTAACTTCACCAGCTTCTATAGAAAAAACAGAAAACGATATAACACCGGTTTCTAATAAAACACCAGCAATAACTTCAGATAATGAAGCCAAAACAGTTCCCATAAAATCACGTGAAAAAAAAATACGAAGATCCTATGCACAAAAGTAGTGTAAAAAGGACAGTTCTGCGCCACGGTGGTGGCGTAGTGGCGTATTGTGGCGTAGGGTGGAGGCGCGCCTCCACCCTGACACCACTACGCCACCACCCAGTCGCAGAACGTGTCCTTTTTACACTACTTAGTCATCATCTTGGACGAGGGGTTGTTGCCACCGGAAGAATAAAAAATTTACGTTGCCACAGGAAGAATAGAAACTTTGAGTCATCATCTTGGATGAGAAGTTTGGTGGTGCCATCTATCGAGGAGAATGGGAATTTTGAGGAGTTATTTATTTTCATAAATTTTGGACTTAGTATTTTTTTCACAATTTTGGGGACTTCAAAATTTTTTCGAAGTTTTGCGGGAAGTGAGATGACGTCACGATCTTTTGGGACTTAGCCTGAAAAGAGATACATACAAAATTTACAATTTGAGAAATAAGTGAAAGAAAAATGTATAGAAAAAAGTTAGAAAGAGAATACAAATTTAAGAAAAAAGGTAGAAAGAGAGAGATCACCTTGAGCGACTGGGAAACTGCCCTCCCGAGGCCCTGCGGTGCCCCTTTTCGCTCCGTAGAGCAAGGCGGGAGTTAGTTCCTTTTAAAAAAAAATAAAGAAATATCAACCTGAAGAACTCATCACATAGTTTTCTGGGGTTTTCTTCAAAGCATGGGTTCAGACAATCTTCATATGTGCAGAAACAATTGATATATACAGGATGCAGGAACAATCTTCATAGGTGCGAAACAATTTAAAATATATACAGGATGCAGGAACAATCTTCATAGGTGCGAAACAATTGATATATACAGGGTGCAGAAACAATCTTCATAGGTGCGAAACAATTGATATATACAGGGTGCAGGAACAATCTTCATAGGTGCAGAAACAATTGATATATACAGGATGCAGAAACAAACTTCATGGATGCAGAAACAATTGATATATACAGGGTGCAGAAACAATTGATATATACAGGATGCAGGAACAATCTTCATGGGTGCAGAAACAATTGATATATACAGGGTGCAGGAACAATTTACATAGATGCAGGAACAATTTAAAAATATATACAGGGTGCAGGAACAATCTTCATGGATGCAGAAACAATTGATATATACAGGATGCAGGAACAATCTTCATGGTTGCAGAAACAATTGATATATACAGGATGCAGAAACAATTTAAAAATATATACAGGATGCAGGAACAATCTTCATGGATGCAGAAACAATTGATATATACAGGGCGCAGGAACAATCTTCATAGGTGCGAAACAATTGATATATACAGGGTGCAGGAACAATCTTCATGGGTGCAGAAACAATTGATATATACAGGGTGCAGAAACAATCTTCATGGGTGCAGAAACAATTTAAAATATATACAGTGTGCAGGAAAAATCTTCATGGATGCAGAAACAATTGATATATACAGGATGCAGGAACAATCTTCATGGTTGCAGAAACAATTGATATATACAGGGTGCAGGAACAATATATACAAAAATATTCACTATGGATGCTGCGGTATTCTGTAATGGCCATAAGCCAGACTGGTGATTCCATCATCTAGGAGATACCTCTTGTCATCAAAAGGAGATAAACACTTTTTGTTTTGATTAACTGTATAGAGTTGATGACGTTCTTGTAGGATTCTGGTTTGTTGCTCATACGTGGCTATCTCCTTTTGCAGGCATTCTTGATAGTCTTGAACACTTAATTTTTTCCTTACGATGCATGTTGATATGCCTTTTGCTGTCTTCTTTTCACCACCAGCTGACTGTATGGCATACATTTTTGGCTTTAATCCAATGAATTTGTAGGCAGCTTGACTGTGGAGTTCGTCTTTAAACTTTCCAAGGACCTTTTTGTTAGTTGTAGAATATAGCGGATGATTTTCTGGATACTCTGAGAAGTCAAAATGGTGCTGATCTTCCTTCATATCTTGATACATGTCTGCTGTCTGGATACAGTACGTCAAGGAGTCTGTATCCGTGACCAACAAAGTTGCACGACTTTCATACTTTTTCATAATGAAATTGTAGTGAAAGTCGTACATGAGCAACTTTGCTAATTCAAGGATACAGAAACCCACGTATATCGGCCTATTCATCAGGATGGTGGGTTTTGTTCTCTCCACAGCTACGAGGTTATTGCAAAATTCTTTAAAAGTTGTGAAATTCGGTGATGCAACTAATTTTTGGGCTCTGACTTCATTGTTACACAGTTCTATGTTACGACGTTTTCTCAAATTTTCGATGGTCTTTCCATAGACGCTATTGTTCAACAGTTTAAAGAAATCTTTCTCAAAGCTGTTCTTTGCAGATTTTCGTTTATCTGTGTTGAAGTCTACATACTTTTTAAGCCAGGGTGCTTGGTGAAATTTCAAAACCTTGTTCACTTTTAATAGCTTCATTCCGAGTTTTAGGTATAACTGTAGATTTCTGTAATGTACAACATACTCTGATTTATTGTGAAGGTTTGGAATGAGTTTGGGTGTTCCTGAATATTTTTGGTTCTGCAACAAGGACTTGGCATAGGTGGAGAGCATTTGTTCTGTCACGGTCATTTTTTCAGGTGCAAGTGGGTAGCTATTGTGGAGGTCATGCAGATGAGATGGATACTCCAAATTCACTTCAAAAATGAAGCCTTCAGCTGCATCTTCGGGTATGTTCATGATGAAATCTTCAGTAATGTTAGAGGGGTACATCCATTGAAACTTGCCATAAGGCATGTACTGGGACATAGCCCAACCGTAAAGGTTGTTCGCATCCCAGTACATGATATAACTAGAGGGCTTACTTGAGTCGTAGTGAGGAGTGTGCGGGTTGTTTGCAACAGCGAAACGGTGTGAAATCTGCGACACACCCCCGCGCACCCCTTTTTCAATAAACAGCAGCATGTTGATATCCGTGAGCAACTCTAGCTTGACATCAGTCATTTTCAGACAGGCTTGCCAGGACAGTCCAGGAGAGGTGTATAAATGGGCAGCATCGATGTTATAATAGTGTAAGCAAAGACTTCTAAAATTTTGGAAGACATCGGCAAGGAGTAAAACGTCTGTCTTCACATACAGGTCATGATACTCGCCGAGGTTTCTTATCTGGAAGACTTCCCATACGTTTTTTGCATGTTGATAATCAGATTCTTCGACGGCTTCGTTCGTGAGAGAGTTGAAAAACGCTGAAGGAGGCGGCAACACTGTTTCTTCAAATTTATCAAATCCAGTAATGTAGTCATAGGGGTATACTCCTTTTCTGGTGAGGAGACTTAGATCGGTACTTCAATTAAACTGGTCTTTTAGAATGTTAAACTGACTAATATCCAAATTCTTCACCAACTTTTCTAACGAAGCAGGCAAAAATTGGAAGGAGTCAAGACGAGTTGTTGCGATAACTTGTATCTGATGGTCTTGAAAATGGCCTAATTCTGTCATAATATGGTGGGCATCATAATTCTTCAAGTTAAGGAAAACCACGGGAATCTTCATAGGCTGCTTAAAATTAAGGTTGCAGCTAGCATGGGCGGCACCTCTAAAAACTCCAGTTTCGTGATTGTGATCCCGAACTTTAATGCATCCGGGTAACAGGGGTTGATGACATATGCTGCACCTTGTAGCATTTTGGAACGCCTCCTCTTCTTGGGTAGAGAGCTTCATAGGCTTAATTTCTCGTAGTTTGTCTTCAAGGATATCTTTTTCCATGATGATATTTTCTAGAAAATGCTTGACTGCATTCTCTCCTCGATAGTTAAAGATGGGCTTCACGGCTTTGCCATCAGACCCTACGATTACATAAGCGTAACCGCAGGGTGTATGGCGGGCTGTATGTTGCAGGTAGGAGTTTGATGAGGATGGAGCAGCTGATGCAATAGGTTCTAACAAACTTTCAAAGTCTGCATAGATGATATAGCTGATAGGGTGTTGAAGATGGGTTCCCGTGAACTCTAGTATATTTTTCTCCTTGCTGGGCATCTCAATGGCTTGAGCATTGTGTTTTTTGCAGTTTGTTTCATGATCTTTTAACAAAAGTTCTGTCGAAAAACCATGCAGGCACCTGTAACAATAATACTGTTTTCCATCATGTTTTGTGCGGTCTCCCATCAATCTGGAAAAGTTCAGGATTAAACAATAGTGGTGGGCACCTTCCTCATTCGCAAGGAGTAATAAGTTGATAGCTTCAACATCTTCTACTTCAGAAATTCTTAGAATTGTCACTTTAGAGTTTTCGTAGCCGAAGAAGTTGATTCTAAGATTGTTCAGTTTTTCTATGAGTCCTATTTTTGAGATGGGAACAGGATACTGAACATTACCCATCTTGATTTCATTTTCATGAGGTAAATAGTGGGAGACTCGATGAGGATGGCTTGCACGATCCAAATTTAGTTTGTGTGCTAGCAGGCACCATAGGAAGCACTTGTTATCGCTGTTCTGTATATTTAAGATGGCTTTCTTCGCAAGCAGTTTAGCTGGCAATTCTTGGTAACTGCTCGCTCTCAAGGGGTTATATTTAGCAGACTTCAATTCTAGGTAGTAGATGTTTCTCAGCCCCCAGCCGGATCCTCTCTCTAAGAACTCTTCGTAGTTTTGAATAATCTTCATGAATCCTACACTTATTTGATCATCAATTAAATCAGGAGTGTGTTGCTGGTAGCAGGGTGTTCTGAAGTAGGCATCCATAATTTCCAGTTCTCCTTCGGCTGTCTCTCTTTCAAAGCAGACTTTTATTACCAGGTACCATTTGATGGAATCTTTCTCATACAATTCCTGTAGGATGTTTTCATGTATCTCGGCACGAATAGACTCTAAAAAGATTTTCACATCGTACCGAGTGGCTTCAGTAGGTTCAATGAGCACCGTCTTAAACGTGTTCAAAGCTTGCGTATAGGGACGTCTTCGAGAGAGTGGTGGAGGAGTCGTTTTCGGTTTCTTCTGGCTTTCACTTAGGCTATTTGAATGCTGAACTCGCATATGATTCATTAATGATGACTTAGAGGAGAAGGTGGACTGGCATTCTTTGCAGGGGTAGTTATGTGTCTTTAGATGAGCGTTGTACTCATCCAGGCGACTAAACTTTCGTTGGCATGTAGCACATTGATAGGTGGAAGTGTCAGCATCATGCAACTTCTTATGTCGGTTTAAGGCATCCTTTCTGGAGAACTCCTTCAAACACACAGAACAGGAGAAACCCTATAAAAGAATAAATAACGATTTTTTAATTAAAGTGTTACAATTTTTTGAAATATCACAAAACAAAAACTTTAAGAAATAATACATACCTTAGAAGGACCTGGCTGAGGATCTACAGATTCTTGCAATTCACATTTGGGGTGATGCGATTTTCGGTGTCTGTTCAAAGCATCCTTTCTGGAGAATTCCTTATGGCAAATGAGACACACGAACATTTTTTCTGTGTTGTGTGTTTTCTTGTGTCTAGTCAAATCTCAATTTCTCGCAAACGATTTCCCACAAGTAGGGCAAACAGGTTGAACCTATAATAAGAAAGACAATTTTTTTAACGTTTGTAAAAGGGACAATGTTTAAAACTTTTGTAAAAGGAAACACTCTCATTTTTAATGTAAAACAATACATACCTTAGAAGGTTCAGGTTGGGCTTCAGGTTGGGTTTCAGGTTGGACCTCAGGTTGGGGTTCAGGGTCGGCTTCAGGTTGGGCGTCGTCGTCATCCCATTGGGGGTTTCGCCACTCCTCATTATTCATTTCCCCAACAGTACAAAGCATATGAATTTCGTCATCGGGTATACCGAAGGAAATACCCAACTGAAAATAAAAGAATAGGATGCAACTTTAAAAAATTTTAGAAAAATAAATTCTTCTAGTTAAAGATTTGATATACAAAAGGTTATACAAATCTAACTTTTATACAACATAAATAAATAAATTTAATCTATTCGATGAGTCATTAAATAAACGAATCATTTTATAAACATAGGATGCAACTTTAAAAATTTTTAGAAAAATAAATTCTTCTAGTTAAAGATTTAATTAATCTGACTTTTATACATACACGCTACCATTTTAATAATCCAAATACACTATTTTATCTAAACATAGGATTAGGTATGCAACTTTAAAAAATTTTAGAAAAATAAATTCTCCTAGTTAAAGATTTAATAAATCTAACTTTTATACATACACGCTACTATTTTAATAAACCAATACACTATTTTAACTAAACATAGGATTAGGTATGCAAATTTAAAAAATTTTTTAGAAAAATAAATTCTCCTAGTTAAAGATTTAATAAACAAAAGGTTATGCAAATCTAACTGATAGCTTATCAAACGATGAGTCATCCTAAACATGTCTGAACATGAATCTACTTGAACACTAACATTTTATTGTATAAGCTATGCGATGACTCATCAAACGATGAGTCATCCTAAACATGACTGAATATGAATCTACTTGAACACTAACATTTTATTGTATAAGCGATAATTACTATATAAATCACAAAGTATAGGATGTTAAAAATTAAATAAACAACACTAGTTGATGAAAATTATAAGTAAACTGATTTTCTAGTTAATAATTTAATTTTTTATTTATAATGAATGCAAATTAAGTTTCTCATAAGTAAACAATAATAATAATAACTTTTTGATTTGAATAATATAAAAAGCACCTTTAAACGAAGTATGAGTCATAAATTTTGTAAGGAAATAAATTATTAGAATAATAAATTTTTAGTTTAAACTTATGAGAATAAGTTTTAATTAAATCTTCTAATTTAAAAGTTTTTCACTTATAAAATAATTTCTATGTCATATGATTGTAAAAAAATAAATAAACTTATTAAAATTTCTATACAAAGTTTTTCACTTATAAAATAAATAATTTCTAAGCATAAACAAATTTTACACATACTTAAATTTCACTTTATGTAGTTTATTGAATGAAATAAAATAGATTTCGCATTTATCAAATTAAAGATTCGAAATCAAATTTATGTTTAACACATAATAAATAAAATAGATTTTCACTTATAGATTAATTTCTATGTCATATGATTGTAAAAAAATAAATAAAATTATTAAAATTTCTATACAAAGTTTTTCACTTATAAAATAAATAATTCCTAAGCATAAGCAAGTTTTACACATACTTAAATTTCGCTTTATGTAGTTTATTGAATGAAATAAAATAGATTTCCCATTTATCAAATTAAAGATTCGAAATTAAATTTATTTTAAACACAATATAAATCAAATAGATTTCCCATTTGTCGAAATAAAGATTTGAAATTAAATTTATGTTAAACACATTATAAATAAAATAGATTTTCACTTATAGAATAATTTCTATGTCATATGATTGTAAAAAAATAAATAAACTTATTAAAATTTCTATACAAAGTTTTTCACTTATAAAATAAATAATTTCTATGCATAAACAAGTTTTACACATACTTAAATTTCGCTTTATGTAGTTTATTGAATGAAATAAAATAGAATTCGCATTTATCAAATTAAAGATTCGAAATTAAGTTTATTTTAAGCACATTATAAATAAAAATAGATTTTAACATAATATAAATAAAATAGATTTCTCATTTAACAAAATAAAGATTCGAAATGAAATTTATTTTTAACACACATTATAAATAGATTTTAAACTCATTCTATTTTTGCATAGTGTAAATCAAATTTATTTTTTAACATATCGTAAAAAGTAATAATAAGTTAAAGAATTCTTATTACAATTTAATATCTCATATTTCACTAAAAATGATTAAACACAGTTAGAAAATTAATTAAAATCAATGATTACTAGATAAATATACTTACTGCATTTTCAACATCCATAGCTTGATTGTCGTTGGTGAATCCTTCCATTATAGAGGTACGGAAAAACTGAAATACAATACGCCGAAAAACACAAGATATTTACGGGAAGAAAACTTCGCGAGCGTCGCTAAAGGAGAGAACTAAAGCGCGTGTTACCTAGGCAGTAGGTAATCTACGAATGACCCGAGAATTGAGTTGCAGCGGCTTATCTAGATAAGGGGGTTTCCCCCATGCGTCACCCTGACTCACCTCTGTAGATCTTACGAGAAACTTCTCGAATTCTGATTCATCATCATAGAGGTTGATTCATTTGCATATTTCCCCTCGTGGATTTTCCAAGGTGAGTCATCCCCTCCGTGTTCGTACAGGTATAATATCTCACGGGAGATATGAAACATACTCATTTGCATATTTCTAATGAAGAGATAATGCCTACACTTTTAATTAATGGAAAATAACAATTATTATTTCAATTTGATTATTAAAAAATATTTTTTCAAGTGGATTGTTTCATGAATAAATGGTTTTATTATATGTTTTACGAAATAAAATATATCATTTCGAAACAATATTTTTCCCGAATATAAGTTATTAAATGCATAAGAAATGGTTTTATTATATGATTTAATAAATATATCTTTAAAATTATTAAATCCCTATAAAGTGAATCTCTTAAAAATAAATTGTTTTAAGAAATGAAATAGTCATTTCAAACTTATAAATTCATAGAATCTTTTATGAAATAAAATATTTCTAATTAAATCTTTTAAGAAATAAAATCAATAAAATATTTCAAAATAAGACAGACAGACACAGATATTCAGTTTCAATCTATTTATTGAAAATCCATAAAATATATACACACATTACTTTTTGGATACAATTGTTTAAAGAAGTCGTTTTCATAAACACACACATTACTTTTTGGATAAAGTATCTTCAATATATTTTTCATTCAAGGTCATATTCAATTGTTTAAAGAAATCGTCATTGTAATGACAGGAACAATTAATTTTTTTAACAATAGCATGCATATTTAATTTTAAAAGTATTTCTTCACGATATAATTGATATTTTTCAAACATAGATTTCATTAAACACTCGTGTGAATTTTGATCGTCTGAATTAAAAACACACCCGTCACATTGAAATAAATTTTCAATTCCTAACTGAATTTCATACACGATAAAATCGATTAAGATTTCCTTAGCACTTTGCCGATTTTCATGAGAAATACACACAAGGGGTTTATTTAGAATTAACATAGGAAGTTGAACGGTGAATATTGCATCAATAATAAAATGAGTTATTCTCATTTTGAGTTCTCTAAGCCTAAAAATTTGATCCTATGACAATTTAATGACATTTGGTTTTAAATAAAAGCCAGAAGGATTTAAAGAAAACATTTGCTGTAAAGTACAATAATCCTCATGTATGTAAGCCATTATTAATTGATTGTTAGAAATAAAACTTTCATTTACTGATTCAAAATTAAAATTTTCAATCTTACTTTGAAAATAATACCATGTCTGAGCTGTCATTACAACGCCTTCTTTAGTAGGTATCCATTGACCTGTATGTAATTCTTTAAAATTACGAATGTGGATTCTCACATTAAAATTCTTTTCTATTACAATTTGTAAAAAACTGCTAAAGTTTAAATTAAATTCACCTCGTATAGGATCCCAAGATTGTTCACGTACCCATTGGTTTAACCAATCATTCACATTCAATTCTTCACACATGTCTTGAGAACAGTTTTTAACAGAAGTATCACAATGAGAGTTTTTCGAAGTATCACAATCAGAGTTTTTCAAAGTATCGCATGCACTGGATGAAGCATCACTTATATCAAGTCTTGGTTTCTTTAAAGGTGGCATGAAAGGGTTGGGTATTAAGTGACGAAAAGTCAGGCTGATTCTGATATCTTTGACGATAGGATTCGGTGCAATGCCGTGGGTAAACAGTTCGTTCGTAGGCTTTAACATACTGTAGAGAGAACCATGTTCTAATGAAATCAAAGTAGAAGGTGTTTTAGACTTCTTGAATTCAATTGTTCGTTCGGCACCAAAGCTGAGGACTACGATAGGGAAAGTTGCATCTAATCCACTTTCGTTGTCTTTATGTTGAGGTATGTAGCTGTATCCATTGCTGTAGAGGTTTAGCAGAACATAGTTGAAGGTAGAAGCCGTCCATTTTTCCACTCGATCCCGCAGCTCCAATATCAGACGTGTCCAAGGGTTAGCAGGCACACGAGTTCCGCTGAAGGCATAACTCAAAGTTGAATCGCCGTATCCCAGAACTTGTCTTTTAGGCTTAAAACTTTTTCCATGAATTCTAAAGGTTGGCGTGTAGAAAGGTAAAGTTTTTAACTCGGCAAAATACCGATCCGCTTGTTCCTTTTCGATGAAGTTTGAAACATACTGGACATTCAGTCCGTTTTCCGTGAAACTCACTGCAGACATGACGAGACAAACAACACACACGAAATCAAATGGTAGACTGAGCCGTGATCGCTGATAAGCAATCTCTGATAAGATAAGACTCTCGTCACGTGACCAGAGGTAGCCAATCAAATAACTCGTGACGTCACTCACCACGTGACTGAGCATAGCCAATCACATCACTCGTGACGTCACCCTAATCACGTGACCTCGCGTCGCTGATAAGAACTCTCCTTATCATTCATTTCTCTCAAGGCAGCCGTTGGAGTAGGACGTGTTTTCAGGTAAGTGTATTTTATTCTATAAATAATCACACGTATGGATAGATACAAATTCATTTTATTTAGTATGTTTCCCAGGTTACAGGGTTGAGTTTAACAACAGGTTTTTTTACAATAAGTTTCTTTTTCGGTTTGACAATGTTTTTTCTTGAAGACAAATATCGATTCTTAATAATACTTTGGGGTACTCCCATATCTTTCAAGGCTTGCAAAAATTCACTTTGTCCTGTAATAGGTGGTTTTTTATTCACAGAAAAGATGAAATGAAAGAGTTCAGCTAAATTAGAATGTTCCATGGTCCTTCCGTTGTAAGTAATCTCTCCTTTCGGGTTCCACTTAAACTTGTTTGAATGAGACTTGAGAAAATTTAATAAGGCTTCGGCTTGTTTCTTCATGGGTTTAGCTACAGATGATAACACAAAGGTTTCATAGTCTTCTTGGGGTTCTTGTTTTATAGACTCCACTTGTTTAGGTTCCACTTTTTCAGGTTCTTCTTCGGGTTGCTTAGACATCCAAGGCAAATTATATTCTTGCAAATTCATTTTTCTTTTTAAGAGTTCGTAGTAGTGCTGAATTTTTTCGTGATCCGGTAGAGAACTATTTAATATTTTAGCCATAGCTAAATCAAATTCCGTCATTTGCTTTTTAGAAGGTGTATGCTTAGAAAATTCTTCTTCCGGTACCAACGCATACTTAGCTGCGAATTCCATTGATGATGCCGGTTAAAACAGACAATGCAGCCGGGATTAAAATATTTAAAAATCCGCCGTGTTGAACAATCAATTTTTTCTTGTTGAATAAACTTCCTTTCTTGGTACCAATTTTTCGAAGAGTCGTCTTATATTTCCTTAAAGACCTTTTCTGATGAGAGGAGAGAGGTACGTTTCCTTTTAATACGTTCAGGGTGCATTCGCAAATAGCCTTTACAGATCGAGTCGGTAATTTTTTTAACAAATGCTTGCGTAAGGTTTGAGGACAAGACTTTATAAGCTCAATATCTCGAAGTTGTTTCCTCGTTAACGTCATGATCACAACTGAATTAAAATCGGTAGGGCTTTCCTTTTAAACCTTTTTTGGGCTCGTACACAAATTGGGTTTCCCCCGGTAATATACGCGTTCTGAGTCGCATACCTTCGGGGGTTTCATTCCTTAAATCCACCAACAAGTAAGAGAAGGGTTGTTTGGTAGCATCCTCGAACACTTCTTGAAAAAACTGAGTTGATCTCAGGTATAATTGTCTACCCAAGTGCGTAATATGACTCATGTCCCGACGATTTTTAAAAAGTACTAAGTATTGACTGTTTAAGGAAATACCTCTCATTTCTTTACCTTTATGAAAAAGGTTTTGAGTAATAAAAATAATACTTAAATTTAAATGGTGACTTCCTTTGGTAAAGAGGTGGGTTAATCGATCATCACCCCCACATTCCACCATCAAATCATCTAAAATCATTAAAGAATGGGTACCTAAATATTCCCGATAATTAGAAGCAAACCCTTCCACGAACGTCACGTCGGGAATTTCCTCGTAAAGCTTTTGAGAGATGCCGTAAAACCAAACGACTTTATCGGGAGGTGGGTTAAACATACGCCGTCGTTCTGCCAGTAAATCCCGCAGAAACCAACTCTTACCGACCCGCGTGGGGCCTGCTAAGAGCATTGTAAAAGGGTGTTGAAAGCGTGGAAACTCCATTCTAAATAAACACAGACACATAGGTTTACATTATAAAGAGTTTTTTATTGATAAAAAGGAGCACGTGTGCGAAATCGTTTGGATACAAAATTATAGACTCGATGGTCGTTACATATATTCTCAGTTACAAACTGCTTTAAAAAATCTTTCAAAGTTTTGCCACGACATCGGCAATAAATATAATACACACAAAATTGACCACAAACAGCTGTCACATGACTTTGCAGCGGAAGTGGATTAAACACCACTCGTGAAAATTGAGATACATAGTTCGATATAGGTCCTTTAAAAAAGTTTGTCTTGTTTCCATAGGAATCAAAGAATTCCACTTCTGTAGGGGAGGATAGGTAGAATGCCACCCAGTGGCTTCCGGCTTCTGTAGACTTGTCCACGTTGCATACAAAACATGCAGGATAACGCTCGATCTTCTTGGGTAATTGATCACTGGGGAAAACACCGGAAAAGTATTTCTTGGTCACTGGATCGTGGGATAAAATAGTCTCGATTTCTATAGAATTCATTTTCAGTTGGGGAAGTCACACAACACATGTCGTGTTTTACTAATTTCTATAATGTTTTCAAATTCCGCATACACCAATACAGTCGTGGTTCTTTCTAAGGAGTCTGCAAACTTGATTTCAATTCGTAAATTTCCTTGTTGCTGTAGATTCAGATGGGGTCCGTCACACATGTCAGGGCTCAAGTCGAAAGCATACAAAGTATGCCCGTTCGCAAAGTCCTCTCGGGTTAGATAAATGCCGGTATCCCGGTTAAATTCCGAAAACAAACGATGATACGCTCTTATATAGTTATTTTCTTCGAAATCCAATTCCAAGGGTTTGCTGGGTACGGGTTGTCCATCCACGTAAACACTTAAAAAGTTGACCTTGTGCTGATAGAAATAAAAGGGATTTAAATCATATTGACCAGTGTAGGCACTATTTTCTAAAAGTCCAATAATAATTCTTTTCGGCATGGCTCCTAAAAACACATTGTCTTGCATAAAGGATTTACTTCCGGTGGAGATCGAATAGGTCTTGCATAACACTCGATCGATGGGATACTTTGCTGTACTTTTCTCTAAGGCCTTGGCATGACCCAGTAATACACCGGGGCTCACTTTCACTTTACGTATGAAAATAGAAGCATGTTCCAAAATCACTTTGTAGTTGGGAATGGGTTTCGCCGCATCGATTTTACACATTAAGGAAAATTCGGGCTTGCTTCGGGTCATCTTAATTTTCAAGTCAACCATATTCAATAGCAATCGATTTTGTTGAAAAATATCACAATGCAAAGGTCCAATCATATCTAACGTTTTGCTTTTATTCGTGAGTGCGTAACGTATCTTTAATCCGGGGTTGTCTCCAGCAGGATCTGTAGCAGCTAAATTCTCATCTTTGTAAAAACATTCGCAGGTCAATAAACTTTTCTTGGCATCTTCTCCATAATTCAACAGCGTTTCAATATAGGCGCGGTAGGGGTAGGTGTTACTCGACGAGGAGATCACTCTTTCGTTCTGGCTAATATCCACTTGAGAAAACAAGGCGTGTAAAAATAAATTCACGGGGGCAACTGCATCTGTTTCCGCTAAGGGTGATCCATCAAACTTGGTAATTTTCACTTTCACATACAGGTAGGAAGCTGATAAATCAATATAGTCTTCACCATTTCTGGAAATATTAAATTCCACAGGTCCTCCGTCTCGAATATTCGCAAGAGGGTGGTATTCAACAAAGTATCCTTTTTCAATAGCCGTTTGCGTGGGTGGGATCAAAAATAAATCCAATTCGGATTTCGCACAGGCAGCAGAATCTTTATGGATGAGTCCAGACATCTTTAAGCGAAAATATCTTGTACCTTCACTTTCTTGGTTTTACGTCGAATGACTGCTTTGGTAGAACGCTTCCTCTTTTTATACCGGCAGCCCGATCCAATCATCGTCTTCACTTTAGTAGCGGCTTTGTCGGTTAACGTCTGTCCAGCTTCTTTTAATCTTCGCTTGACGGCCATTTTAATGTCTTCTCCGCGAGACAGGTCACTTAACACGTTCACGCCTGAATGAAACAACTGCTTGCCGACCGCTTTCGCTCCCGATTTGGAGAGGGGTACTGTTGCACGAAAAAGGGATCGAAACAGTCCACCGAATCCATATCCCTTTTGTAAAGTAGTGCCTTGATAATAATTTAGACCACTACCCGACTGATGGGAATAGTAATCTTCAAAAGATTTCGCACAACACTGGTAAGGAACAAACATCACGAGAGGTATTTTTGACGAAAGTGAAGCTTCACGTACGAGCGCCCACGTTCAAATGGCGTGAGTTCGCCGAGGTGGTTCCTTATAACGATTTCCAAAGAGTCGAACGATTTTCGGCTGACAGGTAAATAGTGCGGTCGGTCGAATGTCTCGCAAATCATTTCTCCATCTTTTCCCCTCACATTGACAATTCGTAAAAGGGGTGCTAACACATCTCCGATAATTTGGGGTTCGACAATATCCGAATAAACCAGCAACACTCTATAATGCGCACAGGGATCTGCGACATAGGTACTAAAAATAGTGTGCTCGATATTTATATCTGGCGAGGCGATTTCACCTGGTTCGAATCCTAACATCTGCGCTATCCTCTCATGCAATATCAGTTTTGTTTTATCTTTCACGTTAATACACACCTTTTTCGTGTGCGGATCATAAGTGAAAGAAATTTTATTTTTAATCTCTTCAATAGACATCGCTTTTAAAATGTCATCAACCGATTCGTAAAAGCCAGGGGGAATTCTTCTACCAAACGGAGATTTCTGGTCATTCAAATCGAAACCAAATAAATTATTATTTTGGTTCACATTATACCAGGTGTGAGGGTAAATAAATTCGACGAGGCCTACTTCCCATTCTCCTTTCAATTCAACAGGGGCAGGTAATCGCGTAATAAAATGAGAAATTTTATTCTCAGGAAAATAATTCAGGGAACTGTCCGAAGGTAACGTCACGTAGAACGACATGCTTTCAAATGATCTTTCAACAATCCAAACACTTTTTTTATAAGGCGAATAAATCAGAGGATGGAATCCATTGGTCAAATTTGCTGGGATAACCTTTAAATTTCACTTTGTATTCCACACGCTTTTTCCGTATCCGCTTATCTAAAATCTTTTCGATCGTATAATTCTCTTTTGGTTTCACTTTCTGAAGTTCTTGAGGGTAAACGGTTCCTTTAATGGGTTCTTCTAACAGGTCCTTGATTCGGTAGACAGGAGGGTCTCTTCTCACACATTCAGTCACCACAAACAGTTCTTCCGTCCAGTTCGTTTCATATCCTTTTTCGAAGGTTAATTTCTGCTTGGAAACTCGTACAACATCTCCCGGTTGAAACACGCAGGGTTTTCTTTTCGCATTTTGCATGTCACCGTATAAAGTATCCCATACATCGCTTTCATTTTCAGCGGTTACTTCAACTGGAGCTCTCTTGATACTCGAATGACAAGTATGATTATAACTGTGTAACAACTGATCCAACACGTCTAAATAGCGGTAGGTGTGATTATGGGTAAAATATTTCCACATTTTCGTTTTCAAAGTTCGGTTAAATCGCTCCACGACAGATGCTTTCGTATTGTTATTCATTGTAAAAAACCGCACGCCTTCTTCTTTCAAAAATTTTTGAAAAAGTCTGTTTTGATACTCTTTTCCGTCATCCGATTGTAGGGACTTGGGTTTCCTCGTCACAAAAATAGACCGGAACGCCTTTACGATATCTTCACCCCGTTTTTGCTTCAAAGGGACCACCCACGCAAATTTAGACAGAATGTCTATACAAGTCAGGATGTAGCGGTACCCTTGATTGAACTTTTGCAAACTGCCGAGATCCACTAAGTCGGTCTGCCACTGTTGATCGATGGAATACACTATCACTCGATTGGTCGGGAACTTTCTTCGAACAGGTTTGTGCAGCGTGTATGCATCGACTCCGCTCAGCCACTCCTGAATCTTCTTCTTCGAGATTTTGCCTTTGGCAGCACGAAATAAGGCATTTACACCACCAAAACTTCCTGCGTGACTTGGGTTCTGATACACCTCCATCGTTACAACACAAAATTTTATTATGACTCACATTCACACGAAAGCGCATCATATCTTCCTCGTACGAAGATACG
This sequence comes from Salticus scenicus, assembly GCA_963930645.1. NCBI lineage: Eukaryota > Metazoa > Arthropoda > Arachnida > Araneae > Salticidae > Salticus > Salticus scenicus. The sequence goes on from OZ005660.1 coordinate 245,498,500, forward strand.
TTTTACAATGACTCAGTAACGCAACGTCTCTCTCTTTGTATACCTTATAAGTGTACTCACAAGCATAGCTTCATGGCCTGATAAATAAAACCCTTATCCACTTATCAAGCCGTGAAACTATTTTACCTTCGGTCCGAATCTAACCCCCTGCAAAAATTCGAAAAAATTTTGAAGTCCCCGAAATTGTGAAAAAAATACTAAGTCACAAACAAAATTCCCCTTTCTCCCCGATAGATGGCAGCACTCATCGCAGAAACCCTCGTAAAAGGTGATACCCAAAGTTTCTATTCTTCCGGTGGCAACACACAGTTTCTATTCTTCCGGTGGCAACAACCCCTCGTCCAAGATGATGACTAAGTAGTGTAAAAAGGACACGTTCTGCGACTGGGTGGTGGCGTAGTGGTGTCAGGGTGGAGGCGCGCCTCCACCCTACGCCACAATACGCCTCTACGCCACCACCGTGGCGCAGAACTGTCCTTTTTACACTACTCACAAAGGGACTATTCTAATTAAACTATTCAATTATCATTAATTAGTAATTATTAGCAATTAAACCAATTAATTACAAATAATTAAAAATTAGGTAATTATTCAAATAAATAGTTAATTATTATATTCATTTAATAATAAAATAAATGAATTTAACAATTATTAAATATATATATTAATTACTGATATTAAATAAATAAATCAATTAAATTTATATTCACAAAGGAAACAGCTTTCTAACGTCTGCCTTTAATTAGTTACGATTATTCAATAACTTTAATCTGCCCCAAACGTACTTTAATACATCTGGAAAAAAATACAATACACAATGCCCTCCAACGTACTTATTTAATGATATTAATACCACAACTGTACCGTAATTTCATTATTTTTATAAAACAAAGGCATGACCCAGGAATTAATTTTCTTGGGAATTTCCAGGAATGAAGTTTAATGTCATTTATTGCCTGTTGAGCCGCATGTGAGTTCAGACTTTATTTCATTTGCATTTTTCAGTGACAAATTCAAATTTGTTATTATATCACTTGTGTCATTTTTCTTGCCAGATTTGAGTATGATTTTTGTTTGATCTCTTGAAGTTTCCTAGATGGCAACATCATGTGAATTATATGCACTCTTTCTTAACTCAACTTTATAATCATATATCGTTATTCGGTTATTGATGAAGAAAATTCTTTTTTTAGATATTATTGTTATGATTAACGGGTTATTTTCCTTTATCCAGGCGCATGGAAATCACCAAATACTATTAACCAAATGCGAGCCAAGTCGCAAAGCAAAGCGAATGTAAAAATAGTTTACGGAATAAAAGTCGAAACATTACATTAGGGTTGTAAAAAATTTAGGGTTATAAGAAACCAAGCCATAGCCCCATACAAACAATCACATTACAGTTGTAAGAAATTTTGATGAAATTCTACATTATTTGGTGACTTTTCGAAGTGAGCCAAGTCATGGCCCCATCACAGATTATCATACAGATAGGATAGTGAAGCTAAAACGCGAACCGGAAATATAGTAGCACCACTAGTGTCAACGGAAGGGAACTACATGTGTTATGTCTACATTAATAGCATCTTTGGTCGACAATTGTTTTTCTATTTCGCGAGTAGTTAGTAGCAGGCAGGAAAGGGAAGTTTTCATTTTCTGCACTTTCTATTGTTTTTGAATTCACAAAATTATCCTCAAAACATTCACAGGTATTCTTCTGAGAAATAAAAATTGATTTTTATAATGTTTAAAAATATGCTTTGTCAAGAATATTCATATTCAAGTACAAATTAAAATTACAAACTGTAATTCTGTAATAGCAGTGTGGTATGAAATCATTAAATATTTAACGTTGATTGGTTTAAATAATACAAAATGCTTTAAAATGAAAAAAATGTTTTTATTTTATGTATATTTTCAAAGTTTATTTTCTTAATATTTAGCACTTGTTTCTTAAAATAAATTGCTTTTGACAATCAAGTTTGTAAACAATAATAAAGTTGCCAAACGAATACGTGCAGTTTTCTTTCCTTCACTTTTTTTTTCCTTCACTTTTTCTACTACTTTTAAATTCACAAAATCATAACATTCACAGCTATTTTCTAAGAAATAAAACTAATTTTTATTATGTTTGAAAATAAAAATTGCCAAACACATTCGTTTTCAAGTGTACAAATTAATATAACAAACAAAAATACTTCTGGTTAACGTATATTTTCGAAATTTATTTGCTTAATATTTAGTACTTGCTTCTTAAAATAAATTGCTTTCGTCAATCAAATTCGTAAACAATAACAAAGTCCAAATGTAAACATCAATGCAACGGCTAGTTGGTTGGATGTTGGGTTTAACGTTGCACTAGTATTACGATATGAACATAGATATAATGAAAATAAGACGAGCGATTGCGTAAGCTGGAGAGCTCGTGAAACTTACCGCCGTTGACAATAGGATCGCTGCAGTCAAATTTTGGTTACCGAAAAATATACGGGAGTGTCCTATCTGTATAATAATCTGTGGGCACCATACAAACATTCACTAGTTTTCAGGCCACAAGAGCCAAGTCACCAAGTCCAAGTTATTTTTGCTAAACCAAGCCGTGACCCCATACAAACATTCACATTAGGGTTGTAAGAAATTTTGGTGGAATTCTACATTATTTGGCGATTTTTCAATGCGAGCCAAGTCGCCAAGCCCTTAATAGTATTTGGCGATTTTTCCTATGCGCCCAGATAAAGGAAAAGTACCGATTAATGTAACTAATAATTAATTTTCTTTAATGTTACTTGAAACTAAATAACACAATTATTTTGATTGAAATAAAATCTACTTCTTAATTACTTTAAAAAATTTTAATTTAATGATAATTAAAAATAACAGAATTTTTTACAAATGATTAAATATATATATTTTTTTTAATTGAGTCTTTATATCTTCAACTAGCCGAATAATTTAATATTCGGCCTAGCCGAATAGTTTTAGATTTAGCCAAACTGAATATTCGGTGCATCCCTAGTTTGTAGACTGTAATGGCACCAAATTCTTTGGTGTACCTACAAGCACTATACACAAGACATAAAACTCAAACACTACACACACATCGACATACACACACAAAATCTTTTAGATAATCCCTAATGATACTAATGAATCCCGTGCTCCTTAAATCATTTATAAGGGTACTATAATAGCACTATGGTACAGAATCTTATTTGAGTATCAGAATATAATAGTACAATGCTTATATGGATAAATAAATCAAGTAAAGAGACATGCAAGTAGACGCGGGTAAATTTTCATAAATTTCCTTCAAATACAACTGTTTTATTAAAAGAATGACTAATAAAACAGGAAAGAGATAATTTTATATGAACAAAATGCAGCATATTATATTCAGATAATTTCACAGAATGTGACTTTGCTCACCATAATTTTACAAAATAAAAAAAGGTTTCTGAAAAGTGAAAATTAACACATAAAGTAATTTTGCTGTGTCTGATAATTACACTTCTATCAGTTTAGAAAATAATGTATGTACAAAAAAAAAGTTATTTGAGTATAAATAATATAGGAATATGAGCAAATGTAAATTGAGAAAAAATGAAACCATAATGCATAGTTACACAAGATGAAATGATTTCATTGTCTTTGTTCTACAAAAATGCGAACAAATATGAAAATTTAAAAATCGTAGCCGACATAAATTGCATGAGTATGCATAATACATAAAATGTGAACAAACTGGAATGAAGAAAAAAATTAAAAACAAATGTTTTAAACAAAGTGTACACATGTGTGTATATAAATGATTTAAATAAGCATTAAAAAAAAACTTCAACTAGTTTTAGCAAAGAACAATGGTTTGAATTGATTAATCATTTTTCTATGCATTCCGTATGGTACTACATATACTGGGTGATAAAAATTAAATGTAAAATTGTGTCTATATTAAACGTGAACAAGTCGGATAATTTAACAGTCAGGAACAACATAAATTGTTTCAGTTTATATCCAAGACTTCGACCTCAATTAAAAGTACCTTTCCTTATCTCATTAAATTCAGTTTTTAAAAAATTACCATGAAAAAAATAAGCGCAACCCTGATTTTTTCCTGTTAAACTTTACAATAAACTTTATTGTTGATTGGTTGGGTTACTCAGATTTCTAGGAGTCTACAATAAATTTGAATAAAACCGAAAGAATTTAAAAAAAATAAAAAATAAAAATATGTACAACAACAAATCTTTAGGATAAGCAATATTATAAAAATTTAACCTTAAGTATAAGGTGGAATAACCTTACTGTATCTGGTAAGAACAAAATGAAAAAAAAAAAAAGTATAACATTAATTTTGCAGTAACATTGAAGCATATAGGAGATTTATTGTAAGAAATGAAGTAAAAAATTCCCTATTTTTTTATTTTATCATTAAAATTTAAATTATAAAATACGGGTTCCAAAATTAACTAAAAATGCTGACATATCAATTAATTGACTAATGGAGAGTGTATGGTATGATGCAGGTGCAGTCTAAAAGTTTAAGTAATTTAATGCCCCCCCCCCCCCCCAATAGCTCTTTCGACATGAATTCTATGTCGCGAAACTTTTTTCTTTTCTTTTCTTTCATCAAATGAAAATTGAATTTTGTTTTTTAAAAAGTGTGGTGTAACTAATTTAAAACTAAATATAGACGGTGCAGCATCACTTTTCAGAAATCTTCTCTCTGTAAAATTTTGGTAAGTAAAGTCATTTTCGGTAAAATGCTCTGAACGTAATACGCTATGTTTAGATGGTGAAAAATTTTCTCTTTTCAGTTTGATGAGCCATCCTTTAATGGCCGTATTCACCATTAACTTCGACTCCCAGTTCAACGCAAAATCTTGAAAAGCGTCTAAAGGCAGGGTATAGCTTTCCAGAAATATTTAGTACGCTGTTTCTGCCATCTAGCGTTAAGGATTTCATATAATTTTTGATTGGTCATTTTAAAGTAAAAAATCTAAAAATACCTATACCGCTAGATGGCAGAAACAACGCGACAAAATTTACTGAAAATTTTTACACCGCCTTTATGCGTTTTTCGATTTTTTGTGTTCAACCGGGAGTTGAGGTTATTGGTGAATAACAGCCTTAATAAACCAGACGAATTTAAAGGAAATGCATGAAAACTTACACGTTTCTGCTTGCATGTTTCTTTGCTTGAATTATTTGTGCATCTAAAAGATGCACAGTTTTTTGGCATGTTGCTTTTTTTTACTTCGCATTCGCAGCGTAAACAAATCATGGAATACCACCATCACGTGACTTCCACACAAATGTTGCCAACGGTGAATAACCCTCATATTTGTTCCCTTTATCGTAAAGACCCTAAAAAAAAGGAATAAAAGACATTAAAAGTTCCTTCATCATCATCACGGGAGCTTTGGGAGTGCCTGCAGTGATCGAAACCACGGCTTACCTCCACCTAAATATGTAGGTGTATGATCAAGAAACTCGATTTTCTTGACCAAGGCCAAACTGTAGGAGTTACCACAGTTACCCACCAGACGGCGCTGCGTGCGTTGGTCATTTCGCGGCTTATTTACATGGTTTTACTAGGTACGAACGGTAGAAGTTTGTGTATTTATATTTTTCTTTTCTATAGATTGTGAAATTATCGAATGTATGTAATATTAGGATTCTGAGTAACGTTATTTTAAATAGTAACTCAAGCTGTAGCAAGAACTTGATTTCAGTCAAGTCAATGAGCGATAAATTATCAACTTCATGAATATGGCATACTGCTGTGTTCCATTCTGCAAATCGAATTCCAGAAAGAATAAGGACATATCGTTGCATGAATTTCCATCGGATAATGACGTAAAATCTGCTTGGTTAAAGGCAATTTCTCGTGAAGATTACTACCCGAATGGTAAATCCAATTAGTCACGTGTTTGTAGCAAACATTTTAAAAATAAAGATTACATAGAGAACCAAAAAAGACGACGGCTAAAGCCTACCCATAGAACCAAAAGGATCCATTGGATGTCCTACAAACATCATACATATCCTACAACTGACATATCCGGTAAGTGTCATAAAAATGCAACCAGAGAATGCCTAATGCAAGATATTCGTAGGATCGCGGGGGTTTCAAGTGACGATTAGAACGAGACACGCCCACCTACGTCACAACGACGTCATAGCCGTTTGTTTGTGAGCAGCGCGGGAAGTTTTGGTTTTGGATAGCTTGATGCTGCTTGTTGTTGATCGTTTGATTTTATAAAAAAATAAAAATAAAAAAAAGACGATGGTGCAACATTGTGCTGTTCCACAATGCAGCAACAACGCTACATTAAAGGCAATTTCGTTTTTTTTTTTTTTTTTTTTTTTTTTTTTCCATTCCCAAGGGATAGAAATATGCGAAAACAATGGCTTGTAAAAATTCGACGTGATGAACGAAAAAATGTAGAACTTTCGGTTACTATGAGGGTATGCTCAGAACATTTTTTGGATACTGATTTTATTACTTCAAAAAATGGAAAACGAAGAAATCTGCAGAAAGATGCTGTGTCTTCAGTCTTTTCATTTACTTCTCCTAGAAAGTTAAAACGTCGTCGTCCCCTGATATGAAAGGCATTTGACACTACAAGTGCTACTTCCTCATCAAACGTAAGTTTAATTTATTCCTTTTAAGCTTATCTGAGTTAATTCTAGGATGTTTTGATTAATGTAGCTGAATTTAACGCTAACTTACATATGTCTTTCTTATAAGTATACACATATAATTAAAAAATATGGGTCAAATAAATAGTAGTAGACCAGTTTGATTTTACAACAGGAATTATCGCTTTAGCATACAAACTACACAATTTAATTTATGTTACTATGTGAAAGTTATTTAACTGCGAGAACAGTTACTTAAATGGATAATTGAGCATTTAATTGCCCCATATTAGACAGTGTTGTTTAATCAAATAACATATCCCTTATATATATATATATATATTACTTTTATAGCAGTTCTTAATCTTAAATTCAGCAAAAACATTTCTACCTTATGGGGAAACATTAATGAGCATATGAGCAGTCAATTTTGACATAATATTAAGTGCTATGTAGAGTTAGATTTCAAAATCTTCATTTGTAATCATTTTGTAAATATGCAATTTTTTTTTAAATGCATAGGTGTCAGCAGATGAAATTGATATGGAATCTTGTGTTTCTGAAGAAACAAATCTGAGAAATAAGTTAAGAGCGATGGAGGAGAAATTACAAGATACAGAAGAGATATTACAAACTGCACACGTCATGAATGCGCAATTAGAACTTGAAATAAGTGATGATTTTTTAAATATTTATTGAGAAATAATTCTGAGCATGTAATTATTGATGTGTGTTATAACACATAAATGCTTTCTGTAGACTGTTTTATTTATTTCAGTGTCATCAAACTACTTTTACTTTTATAATTAACATATAGAATATAAGCATTGGCACTAATGCCTGATTCATTGTACCTGATTTTTATTTATTTATTTATTTATTTATTTTTTAATATAAAACTATGCGCTTTCTTAATAAAAAAGTTCTGCTTTAAGACTGTAAACAAATCTCATTAGTGTAACTAGATTATTTTTGTTTAAGAGCAGTACACATCCAGGATATCTTTGATCAGTTATTCTGTGTACTTTTCTTTAGATTATGAAGATATGAAAATGAGGTTGTATAATTGATTTTTGGACTTTAGTAACAATTTCAGCGAGGGCATAAGTGCTAATTACAAGGGTGTGGGACTGGGGCACATGCTGCTCTGAAAATTTTCATTTAGATGTTGCCCCCTTTCTACCTTTTCTACTTTACATAAATAAAACTTAACAAAATTTTTCTAATGTTTATATACTTTTATTGTTTAATGAATGAAAGTTTTTTTTTTTTTTTTTTTTTTTAAGTTTCAAATACAGAAAATCTTCATCAGTTCAGTTTATTTGTTTGTTATCACTGATGCTTTTATCAACATATATACAGGGTTGTCCCCGTCTAATTTTTTTTTCACCACTATTTTTGTGTAAAAATCTTTGCTTTTTTAAATCATACTACCATGTTATAAAAGGAAAAAAAAAAAAAAAATGTTACCTTTAAATAATGGCCAAAATTAGTATGGGCATCGGCAGTTGTTTGTAAACTTGAGTTGATCTAAAAATTCTGTATATGCTTGAGTTGTCATGAAATTTTAATAAAATATACTAAGAAGATTGATGGCAAAACACTGGCACCAGCTTAGTAGCAATACAGTTTATAATCAATTAAACCACATTAAAACAAAATAAATAATTCTTGCTTACTCTGTGTATCATAATTCCTAAATACAAATTTTAACTGTCTTTCATCATGTTTTTATTAACTTCGACTCTTGTTTGTATGTTTGTTTGTCCGGTACAAATCTTGCAATCTATTTTTAACTTCCTTACTAGCTAGACATTTGAAACTTTCACATCAGCTCAGAACCCGGTGACAACACAATACTTCGAAGTCAGATATTCGAATAGTTTTCTTTTAATTAATTAAAATATGAAAATAATAAGCTCTTAATAGCAATAAAATAGCCATTAAAATATCAGCTATAATTTAATTAATGCCAAAAAAATTTACGAGTTCATTTTCTTTCGATATACAAATAAACACATTTAATTCAACGTGTACGTTAAAAAATTATAAAAAGTTAAATTATGCACCTCAGAAAATATGATGTCATTATCACCATTTTACCATATCTTTCACGCAATATAATTATTGTTTTAAGAACTTGTATTTATTGTCATTTTTAAAACCAACTTTTTTTTTCTCCCTCTATTATTATTTCACTGAACTGAGTCCGCATGCTTAAATATTATTTTTTATCCGCGCGTATTTTATTATTGATTCATCAGAAAATTTAAAAACATGGAATATATATATATGTTTTTTTTTTTTAATCCTATAATTATTTAATTTGAACTGCCTTCACCTAATTGCAGAATGCACACACAGAAAAAAAAAATGCGTTTTGAAGAGTAAAAATCAATTTGGCATACTTTGGTTTCAAGCAAAACTAGTTTTTATTGGTAGCTTACTTTTTGAAAAAGCGAAATACTTTAAAGAAAACTAATTGCTTTAACTGTTTCGATCAAATACATTTTAATCAGCGAAAGTGCTTTTCATAATAAGAAAACTGTAGACCCTGTGGAACGAAAGTTGAGATTTGACATTGACAAATATATTTTTATTTTATTTATTTTATAACATATCTGTTTGTTTTAAGAACTTGCATCTTGGGAAACTGGTCTGATTTTGATCATTAGAATTTGCACCATCATGGTGACAAATGTCACGAAAAGCAAATACATGGATGACAAATGTGTTTTGAAAAGCATTTCTATAAACCTAACCTATGTTTTACAAAAAATATATTTTGGTGTTCATAAACTATGGTTAAGAAATTTTTACTGACTGAAATCCATATATATTTATAAATTATTTTTTATTTATTTATTAATTATTTTTATTTATTTATTTTTTATTTTCTACAAAATACCAATATACAAAAATTGTAACGCGTGTCAATTATGCTCGAGTAACTGTAATAAAAAAAAGAAATTGCTCAATTGTTCTCTCACTCAAAAATGAAATCATAATTTCAAAATATTAAAGTAAATACTAGTGCATTACTGCTTTCATACTGTGCACATGCCAACCTTTTATCACCTAAAGAAGGATCAGATTTTATCTCAATTCAAAAATATTGTTGCATAATTTTGCATCTGTGTTTTTATTACTATCACAGCTAATATTTGGGGACACAAAATATAAATATTATTGTGGAAACATTAGCCAATCAAACCAAATTCCTGTAAGTGGTAACAATATCTTAAATATTGGCATACAGAACACAGCAGAGTACCAAAGTATAAAAAATGATTCCTTACCTCTGATATCAATTTTTAATGAAAAAACATAAATAGGGAAACAGAGCTAACCCCCCCCCCCCCTTTTTTTTTTTTTTTTTTTTTTTTTTTGCCAGAAAAAAACTCAGCTCAGTGGGTTTGTTGGTTCATCGGTTTTTTTCAGGATATTTTCGGGTTTTATTAAAGTTTTCAGGAATATTTTCTTTCTTTTTCTTTCTTCTTCTTTTTTTTTTTTTTTTTTTTTTTTTTTTTTACATTTAGTGTATCATTCATAATTAGATAATTTAAAAATTATTTAAAGTCTTTTTAGATTTAATTTTAAAATTTCTAAAGTATTTTTATAATTAATAGTTGTTCTTTAACTATTCTAAAATTCTGTTTATCTGCCCTTTACAACAAAAAACTGGATTTTAATTACTATTTATTGTTGCTTTATTAAATTTTTTGTAGTCATAAATCTGTATTGCTGTGGTGATGTATGCTCGCTGTGCAAGCAAGCAAATCGAGTGAACACCAGTTTTGTAAAAAATGAAAAAAAAAAAAAAAAAATTAAGACATAGAAGAAATCTAAATAGTCAAAATCGACATATCAAACTCAGTTTTCTTACCAAAAGCTGTGGAGTTTACTTCACATGTACAGCAGTAATAAAAATTTGAATCTTTGGAGAAGCACTCTGTCAGAGAGGGTAATTTTTCAAATTATCACTGTTTTATATGAAATTTTGTTTCCTAAGTTAAAATATAACAAAGATATGCTTAACAAGCAGATATTTTGACTGTATTGTTCCTAATTCAGCTTATTAATTGAGTTATAATCCGAGATCAAAGTGCTTTTTAAGAAAGCAAAGCCTATGTTTACCTAGCAGATTTTCATTTAATTATGTTTTCTTTTATTTCCAGACTTGCTTAAAGACAACCTGGAATCTGCTACACAATAAAAAAATAAATTGAAGCAGAAATTGATGGAAGCAGAGAAACACGATTGTTCAAGTTTTCTCTTGAGTCAATTGTAAAACATAACGAACTTGTAACGTACTATACAGGATTTGATGATTCAAAAATGTTATCCGCTTTTATTAATTTCATTAATCCTGGCAATAAAATTTTTTTTTCGTGAAAACTGCGGGTATCAGATCAGATATTGGTAGTGCTAGTTAAATTAAGGCAAGGTTTTGATAACATTGATTTATTATTCGTTTTAAAATTTGTTCTAAACATGTTTCAAAAATATTTGTTAATTGCATCAATATAATTTATTTTAAACTTGGATCATTAAATATATTTCCTTCTAGAGACGTAATTTTAAATAATAGCCCTCAGGTTTTTAAGGAAAAATATCCTACAACATTTATGATTTTAGACTGCACTGAACTAAAGATTGAAGCACCTTCAGCTTTAGTTCTTCAGTCCCAGTCATATTTAACCTACAAATTTCACAATACTATGAAGGACTTGTTGGATGTGATCCTAATGGTGGTTTGTTGTTTGTTTCTGCCCTTCTTACTGGAGGAATATCGGACAAAAAAAATTGTGGAGAAAAGTGGCATATTAAATCTATTATCAGAAAAGCTGAAGGCAAAAGAACTGTTGCCTAATGATGCAATTATGTTTGACAAAGGTTTAACCATTTCAAATGAATTAAAAGCTTTAAATCTCAATTATAATGTTCCTCCAATGGCAAGTGAATTACAGTTTCCCGAAGAAGAGGTCTTTGAAATAAGATCAATTGCTTCTGTTCGGGTTCACGTGGAACGTTTAATTAGGAGATTTAAAACTTTTAAAATTTTATCTGGTGTCGTACCAATAACACTGATGCCATATTTGAATCAAATTTGGACTGTTTGCTGTATTCCAAGTGGCTTTAGAACAGTAACTAATAATGACGATTTAAGATCTGATGATGAAGATGATGATGAAACAGACAGTGATGCAGATGTAGAATGAATGCATTTTATAATTGAGCAGTAGTGATTCTGAAAGAAATTTTCAGAACTGCACATCATATGTTCTAAAATGCTGTGTAAGACTTTCTTTCTACACATCATATATATACACACACACACATGAACATACAAATTGTATGAAATGTGTGTTCATATATAGACACATGATGTGTAGAAAGAAAAGGAAATGTTATGTATTGAATAGTGTTTCTGAAAATTTTGATATGCAGTTCTGAAAATTGCGATTTCTGCGATTAGCGATAAATGTTTGCGGAAAAGCTTGTTTTAGGATAGCCAGAAACCCTTTCTCAATTTTAACTGAGTATATTATTTCGGTGAAAAGTATTTTTTTCCACGACTACTTTTTGCGAAATTGGAGAAAACTGGGCCATCTATACTTGAATATTTTTCATAGTACGCTAAACTGTACATTTTCCAATGAGATAGTCTGAAACAAGCCGTTGAGTAGAACTGGGTGATACACCGATACATTGCAAAATATCGATTTAAAGCAGGCAATTTGAAACCGGTAACAGAATCTTGCAGTTGGCGATATATCGCAACCTCCACGATTATCATGGAACTCGGCTGTGAATGTATTGAGAACGACCATATCGTTTTCCGTGATCCCAACTTTTCATCCTCTACCATGATAGCCGGTAATTGTTTATATGAAGGAGAGTGGATGACACTTGCATAACGCATGCATGATATTTGACATTGGGTTCATCTGAAATCGCTGCTCACGGCCACGATCTGAATATTCGCTATCGTCTTTTATGATCATCATCTTTTTTTTTTTTTTTTTTCTGTGAATCGATTATCAGCAAAGCAATAACTCATGCATGATATCAAACGCTGATGACTGATATTCCTCCGATCTCTTCATTCGCTGCTACGATATGAATATTCATTATCGCCATAACACTGTTAATCGAAAACGGTTATTGCCTATAAATACAAGTAACAATTGTTGATGTCATTAGTTTTATTAAGAGATAACTGAATAATTTCGTGATTTATTTACATCCATTTTTTTTTATATATATTATTAACGTCTTATGTTTTTTTAGATTTAACTTGTATTTCTATTTAAATAATTTTTAAAATGTTTTTTTATCAATTTTTACTGAATATATTTTTAATATTTTAACGGTTATTTAAATTCCTTTTGAAAATATTATTATTTCTGATCAACTTAGTAAAAAATTTGGTGCTTTTTATATTTGTAGTTCTATTTCGTTAAACTATAGCCTCCTAAACTAGATGCCTTCAGCGTGGCTCGGGAACTTCGCAACATTTCTAGCAGCAGACAACGCCATCTGGTACAGACTGAACCCTTTTTATTTCAAGAGCCGCCAAAAATTTTCTAAAGGGGAATTTGATATGCATAAAAGGCGAATAGAATCGAAGAAACATCGATTATATTTATCACATATCATTTCTTAAAATTATTGGTGTCAGTTGAATAAAAAAGTACCATGTGGTAGTCTACCGCTTGAACTTTTCCCAAGTTTCCGAGTCACGCTGAAGGCATCTAGTTCAGGAGACTACGGTTAAACAAACCGAAGCAATTTCTTTTCCCAGGGTACTGATTATATTTACGGAGAATTTAATTTCAAAGGCGGGGTGGGGGAGGAAGAGCTAATTACCTTTAGCTTAGAAATCTTATTATTCTTTTTCGGCGTTCTTTTCAAAAGTAAAGAAAGTTAAAATTTAGTTTTATTAAATTTTCTTGGGATTAATTTATTATGAAAAAATTGTTGTTTCAAGTTTAATATCTTTATTTCTCTCAAGGTTTCTTCGACTTCATAAATTTATTATGAAAAAAATTTGTATTTGAAGTTTAATATGTTTCATTTTTTCTTGGTTGTTTCCACATATTGATTGAAATATTTTTCCAGTCTCTTCGGGCATTGCATGCTGTAAATATTTAGCAGTTTGCATACAGCAGGACAGAAAGATCACCAAATTTGCATACAACATTCATTTAATGCCCTTGAAGAAATAATGAATTTGAATGTTTCAATATCAAATCGCTTACTTTTCTCTTTTCTTCAATTTTATCAATTTTTCGTAGTTTTTCATGTGATACTTGGTTTCATATTATTCAATGTTTGAAAAATATTTCAATATATATATATATATATATATATATATATATTTATTTTTTTCAAAAATTATAAGTTTCATGAATAGAGCGATAGTAATGTTAGTGAACTTCAGATACTTTGTGATTTCGAAAATATAGAAACACCTTTTTCTGAAAGAATAACCATCGAAAAAAAAAGGATTATAAAAATTAATTATTTTGCATTTTATAAATATATATATATATATATATATATATATATTAACGAAAATGCTTGCCTCTCTAGGAATACAAGCGAAAATTTTAAAATTTGAGGAGGTTTGCGATGAAATTTTAAGTAGAAAAGTATACTATTATAAATTTTTTAGTTATAAAATTACATAAATAAAATTTTTGTCTTCCCCACACCTACATTTTGCTTATATTTTTAAAAAGTAAAAAAACATTCTTGAGTTAATTCATGAAACTATATTCTGCTTTTCCTATAAAGAAGGAGGACGGAATTTCGCACGATTTTTTTATATTATGACTTAGATACATATAATTGGCTCACACATCAAAAACCCCCTTCCTAAGATAACTTATTGCAGAGTTACGCATGAATACATGCTTTCGTTACCCTCGCCCCTGAAGGGGCGGTATATATTTCACAAAATCACTTTGTAGTGTGTATTGAGCATACGCATAAGCAGTCCACATATCAAAAATTGTCATTCTAAGATAATTTGGAGCAGAGTTACGCATGGAAGAATGTTTTTTACCCCCCCCCCCCCCCCCCAAACCTCAATGGAGACTAACAGGGAATTTCAAATAATTCCTTTCTAGTTTGTGCGTGTTGAGTACGCACAGTCAATCCACATATCAAATAATCGTTTTCCTGAGATAATTTAGAGCAGAGTTACTCTTTACAACTTGTTTTTGCCCCCTCCCCCACTCTGAACTTAACGGGAAGAAAGGGGAACTTTCACAAAATTCCTTTATAGTGCATGTTGGGAACGCATAACCAGCCCGCAGAAAAAAAAAAAAAATCACCTAAGATAGTTCGAAGCAGAGTTGCGCACTGAATCACGAGTTCCCCCTCCCCCGCCAAGGAGGAAAATACGGAATTCTACAAAATTCTTTGCAGCGTGTGCGTATCTTGAGTTTACGCATAATCAATCTACATATCAAAAAATAGCTATTCTGAGGTAATGTGAAATAGAGTTACTCTTAAAAGCAATTTTTTAGCCCCCACCCCTCCTATGCCCTTAAAGGAAAGGGGGAATTTCCTAAAATCCCTTTATAGTGCGTGTTGGAAAGGCATAAACAACCCACACGTAAAAATTTGGAAACACATTTCCCCCCCCCATCTCCAAGGGGGGATAGGACGAAATTTTACGAAACCCTTTGTAGCGTGTGTCTTGTGTACGCATAACCAAACGACGCTTCAAAAAATCGCTAACCTGGGATAATTTGAAGCAGAGTTACTCTCATAAGTGTGATTTGCCTCCCCACACCCCGCCCGTTAATGTGTGTGGGGGGGGGAGGAGGAATTTCGTAAAATTCCTTTACAATGCGTGTTGGGAAAGCATAAAAAACTCACACGTAAAAATTAATCTTGCTGAAATAACTTCAAGCTTAGTTATGCTTGGAAACGGGTTTATTGCTCCCCCAACCCCCAAGGGAGGATGGGGGGAATATCGCAAAATCCCATTACAATGGGTGTTGGACACACGTGTATAAGCGACAAATTAAAATTTGAGACCTCAGCTCCTTTAGAGTTCCCTGGACAAATTTAACGGTAAAAGGGGGCTCGAATTTGCGCCCCGTAAATCCTCCCGAACCCGAAGATTAGAAAAAAACAAAAATGAGTTTTTGGAAATACTCTCAAGAAGTCTCTTGGCGGTTTTCTATATCTTTGTGCTACTATTGGTAGAGTTTTCCTCGAAAATCCGTATTTTGCTAAATTTGCCTCCGAAAGTCCTTTTTACCCTCTCCCCCTTAAAAATCTAAAATTCCAAATTCGCAGAAAGTGATTATTTTGTACTATAGTCTTCCCATCTGCATTTTCTTCGTCGTGAAGCAATTTGGAGCCGAGTTATACTTCTAAGCGGGATTTGCCTTCTGCCACCAGAGGAAGGGAAAGAGGGATATTTTGGATATTTCGCAAAATCTTGTTTTATTGGGTGTCGGGGTCCTCAAAACTTGTGACTCTATCTCCGATAGAATCGCCACGGCTGTGTTGAGTCAATGAATCAATGAGTTTTCTCTTATATATATATAGATTAAACAACTTAAATGACACAATCTTTTCTTGAAATAAGGTGCTTATTTGATGGATCTTTATAAAACAGTGCACTTAAACAATTGCGAATTGTACAAACAGTTTGACGTGTTTAACATTTTATTTATATATATTTCTTTCTTTCTTTTTTATTCATCGTAATAGTTCTTGAACTACGAGCTAGTCTGGATAATTTTGATATGAGAGTTAATTATTATTATTATTTGTTTTTTTAATGTAAAATTAAAAAAAAAAAAAGTTTTAAGGATCAAATTTCGAAGTGATTCCTGAAAAGTTTATAAAATTTACGTGAAACCGAATATTTTACTACGGATTATAATTTCAACTTTTTTTTTTTTTTTTCCTTTATTGTCAAGTATTACCCAGGTCGACATGTAAAATTTTGATTATATAATTTTGGATGATCTTTATGTTTTTTGATGTTCTGAAACCGAAAATGAAGCCAGTTTTTCTCTATCACGTATAGATTTTTGTCAATACAGGGTGCTTGCCGATGCAATTTCTTCCAATACTCTTCCACCAATATAATTATATAGTAAGTTTTATAGTATGTCTCCATAATTAATTAATCATAGATGCTTTGTTGTAATTGTGAAGCACTAGTGCGATTCAAAACCATATCAACCGACTAAACAACTGATTCTTATGATGGTATACGTAAGAAATCGTGTCAATAAACACCCAGTATGGACAAAAATCTATACGTGATAGAGAAAAATGGGCTGCATTTTCGGTTTCAGCATATCAAAAAACATAATCATCAGCTAAAATCATCAAATCAAATTTTGTAAACTTCATTTTTGTAGGCCTGTGTTATTAGTCCTTAATTTTCAAACTTTGAAAAAAAAAACATCAAATTTTATACCTACGCCAGTAGTCAAGAGGTTATCTCAAACCTGAACAGTAGATGCAGGTTGAGAATTTATGATCAAGAATACAAACCAAAGTTGTACGGTAGATTTCTCTTATAAATGTCTTAGATTAGTTTACTGAGTAACTTGCTCCGCCATTTTCATCCATGTGGTGCCTACTTAATTTATCAGCCCAATAACTTTGGAAATTCTAACTAAATATGCAGAGTAAACGTATCTCATAAACGCATTTGATACATTTGTTTGTCAACTTGACCTGCCTCCACCATCTTGTTTCAATAAACCGGCCATTTAAAAATTTTTAATTCACATAAGAAAGGTATTTACGAACCAATTTGCTTAAAACTCCATACATAGGGGATTATCTCCGGTGGAGGGAACAGATTTGATTTTGGCTTATAATTTTTGATAGATTAGATATTATGCAAACATATGAATACCAATGGAAAACTAGTATCCTTAGCTGACGTTAGATGAAGTAACCGCATTGATTTCATCAACTAGAAAAAAAAAATATTACCAATTTTGTAAAGGGATCATTTTTTGAAAAAAAAAAAAAACTTTATACCCGGTTGTGGACACACTTGAAAATTCCGCAAAATATGAGAATGAGAAAATAACAAGAAAAACACCATAAATACAGAAAACAACAAAATTCATTTATTTTGCAAGGATTCAGTGGCCGAAATATTAACAGAAAATGGCATTTTTCCAAATTTTTTTTTGTCATCTTCCTCCTTCCAATCAGAAGTGCAACACGTGAATGAAAATAATTTGCATATATATTAGCACACTTCAAATGCGTCAGACGATCACACGCGTTGCATTTCATTAAGATGTCTTGTTAGGCGTAGCGGTAGGTGCTTCAAACAGACGACACAAAAGTCGACATCGTCAGACTGTTGAGACTCCAATGTTTAGGACGCTTGCACGGCATTTTGAAAGGTGGAGTTGCGTTACTTTATCTAGGCTTCTTCTGGAGGACTCAGATGCTGCAAGGAACTCCATATTCTCGGGTAGTTGCTTTTATAGATTTCTTATCCGCTAAGTAATCCTAAATGGCTTTAACCAGTGCAATTAAATCCATTTCTTTAAGATCGGTTCACTTTTTCGGGATTGACATTGTTAAAATATCCTAAACATACATATAAACGCTAATAAAATATGTTATTTTAATATAAACGACCACATTTCACTGTTTGTATGTCAAACATACGTTTTAAACGAAAGAAACAAGTGTGCCCACAACCAGTTACATGAAGGTGCCCACAACCAAGAATGGCAGCCTTTTTTATAATGGCAGAAAAAGCAAATTTCGGTTCACATTTTCGTTGAATTCGATATTACACCACAAAATATAAGGAATATACTGCATAAATATAACTTGCATTTACATTTTTGAATTAATTCACTTCGATTTATCGAATTTTGAAAATATTCACGAATGACTTTTATGTCGCTTTTTCTCAGATTTTTTATTTCGATTTTTGCACTTACTAAGAAAAAAAATCTATTCACTTCGGTGTTAGAACAAAAACTGCGTACTGTCACAATATATGTTTCACAGTACTCAAATACACCATATTTGCTTTTTGTTAAAAGATATGGTGGGGTGCTCATAACCGGAGAATGCCCATAACATGAGACATTCACCTACATAACCCACATAAATATTTCAATTAAGTCCATTAATAATTTGTAGCGCCCATTCTAGAACAAAATAGGTGAGCTTGATAAGAAAAAAAAAAAAAAAAAAAAGAAGAAGAAGAGAGAGAGAAATAAACCTAAACTTCCGAATGAGCCAGAAGGACTTCTTTACTTTACTCTAAAAAAAAAAAAAAAAAGGAGTAATGCAAATTGGACGCAAATTGACATGCATACTGGTTTCGATGGGAAATACAATTTTTTAAAATTTGGCGGCCGATAAATGAACATGTGAAGCTGCGAGTAGAAATTAAAGAGTAGAAATTTTGATTTCAGATCATATATTCTTGGAGAATTTTCTTCCGTCTACTCAGACAGTAATTATGCCTTGCATAGAGGTGCGCAAACAATATGTGCAGATAGCGTTTGAGAGAGGAGTATAGTTTGGCTCAAAGAAACCGGTTCGTCAAATCTGCGAATTCTTTGACATTTGGATAAGAGTGATGCCGCTAGTATTGATGATGGCAGGAAAGATTGAACCATAACCGAACATAGTGTTAAGGAAGCGGTCGACCTAGAGATGGGACATAATGTAAGAACTGATTCCAAATTCATCATTATTATCGATCCTACGTGCAACTGGTACTTCAGTGACTTCAAATACCATTAATAGGCGCCTTAGAAAAATGGGGTTGAGCTCACGGGGCTCCTTGTACCGACTGCTATTAAACTTTTCACATTGACAAGCCCGTTTGCAGTGATATCGAGAACGTTTGACCTGGAATGTTACTGAATGAAGTAGATTTGTGTTCAGTGATGAGTCCCACTCCAATTTGAGCCCCGATAACCAATGAAGACGCCCCCCAAAAAGGGGGGAAGAAAAGAGAAACATGACACCTACCAATTTTCATCTTATTCGGATAAAACCTTCTTGGTGTGACTTTTTTTGTCTTTTCTCTTAGGGTGTTCATCTTATTCGATGTCTTAGGGTGTATTATCAGTGTTTAATCCAGGTTTTTATAAATGGTACCCCATTTCTGACTTTGTAAAATAGTTAAGTAAGTTAGTGATAAGTAAAAGTGATTCTGAAAAATTAACATAAATACACTAAAGTAGTTTTATTTTTAAAAATGGAATAGTAGTAAAATAATTATCAAATATCAGTGGTGAGCAAATTCTAACATGTAAAGTAATTAAGTCTGGGCGATGTAGCAATTCCTCAAGAAATATCAATTTAATACCTATATTATTAATCGATTTAAGCTTATAGTGAATCTTGTCTATATCAATATAACATTTACATTGCTAAATTGATTTATGTTTAGACAGATTTTAATTTATATGTATATCATTAGTTGTGAGCGTAACATTAGCGCTACTATACAGGACTAGTAAGACTACTAACAGGCTGAATCATTCGCCGCCATTTGTACGTCAAGTCCGTCATTGCTAAACTTAAGATTACTATATAGTAACCTTATATAGTCTCATATAATAATCTTATATGGTAGTTCGTCACAGCCAAACCTAAGACTATTATATAATAGTCTTATATAATCTCATATAATAGTCATATACAATAGTCTTAATTTAGCAATGACGGACTTGACGTACAAATGGCGGCGAATGATTCAGCCTTTTATATAGTAGTCTTACGCCATGCATTATATTTAAAGCAACTGCGAGTTATACAAACATGGACATCGATTTTTCTTGATTACTGACGTTCTAATGAAGGATAGATATTCCTAACGTAACACTGTCCTTATGAAATTTTAAATTTAGTGTTGTTGGGTGTTCGCATGACAAAGATTGCGCCGTTTGCAAAGGGAAAATCCACACACGGCCTTGTAATGAAAAATTATGGTCCAATCTTTGCGAAATTTTAAATCTGGGGTTGGTTTGGTGTTAATATGTCTAACTACACAGTTAATAGGGGGAGGAACCCCGCAGTGACATATCTTTCAAAGATGCGATTCTAACTTTACAAAATCTTAAATTTGGAGTTGGTTGGGTGTTAGTATGACGAAAATTGCACTGTTGGAAATAGAGAGGGTCTGACCCTACCCTCACGGTGTTTTATTTGGAAAGTTTAGCCCAAACTTTACGAAATTTGGATTTCATTGGTGTTAGTAAGACAGAGACTGCGTCGTTGGAAAGAAGGCGGGTCTGACTTTTCATGGTGCATTATTTCGAAAAATTATGGTCTGGAATTTAGGAAATTTTAAATTTGGGGCTGGTCAGATGTTAGTGTGATAAAGACTACACCGTTAAAATGGAGAGGGTTTTAACATCCATCGTGTCTCATCTCGGAATGTCACCGTTCTAGCTTTTTGAAAATTTTAAACTCCTTATTGTTATATATGCCATCGCCTCTTGCTTTCCGTTTCAAACATAACAAGCATTTTTACAAATTGAAGTAAAACACTTTTGTAAAAGTATTTTTGTAAAATATTTTTTATTTAAACATACTAATATAATATTATATGCAATAAAGTAAAAACATTCCTAAAATAGTAAGAAAGCGCCACCCAAGTGGCGTTGGCGTTTCAAAGTAATAATTACAAAACTTTGGATAACCACCATAAAATGCAATAAACTCACAACAATTATTTCGGGTCGAAAGAACACACGACCCTTTGTCAGGAGAACAATGTAGGCACAAGTGCTGCAGTCAAAGTGGCAACGCACCCGACCCGAAACAATTGTTGCGAGGTTATTGTATTTTGTGGTGTCTATTCAAAGTTTTGTAATTAATTACAAAATGCCAGTGAATTTTTTAATATCAATATATCGTTAAACCTTGAAGCTTTACGAATACGAAGCTTGTTGTACATCCCGATGCAAGATTTTTAACATCGCTGATTTCTAGTGTTCACTAAGGTTATAACAACTGTCTCCAGTAAATATTCAAGTTGAGGGTATTTATTGAGAGTTTACTGCAATGTTCATAGAAATTTTCAGTGTGCAGCTGTATTCCAGAGAAGTGAATTTTAATATACCTTTTTGGTGAAAGATGATTTTGTGAAGGTGGCTTTTTTCAAGGCCGTACCTGATACCAGACATTTTATTTCGTTACAGTCTTCTTTTCTTTATAAAGTTAATTGCGCAAAAGTGTATCAAACTGATATCGAAATATTTCTAGATTAACCTTTGTATTATTGTTATAATTGTCTGTTTGCTTTTAATTGAACATAAATAAAATCTGAAAATTATTTTCGAATTTATTGTTGTCATTTAATAAATTTAATCCAAAGATTATCTGAAAAGTCAAATTTACTATGGTATATTTTAAACTACATTTTCAATAAAGTTATCTGAACTAATTCAGTTTATTTAAAATTTAAGTATGATACAAAGATTCAGTCTTAACAATAAATAAGGGAATGTCTCCTGTTGGGGGGCACAGTTCAAATTTTCGCGTATAACTTTTGATAGAGCAGATATTATGCAAAATTATGCATACGAATGGAAAGCTACAACACTTAGCTAACGTTTGATGAAGTAACTGTATTGATTCTGTCAACCAGAAAAAAAAAAAAAAAATATTACTAATTTTGTTAAGTGATAATTCTTGGCAGAAAAAAAAAATGTATCCAGTTATGGACACACTTCAAAAATTCCACACATGAAAAACTACCTTAAATACAGAAAATGACAAAATTTATTCATTTTATAAAGAAGTGGCGAAGTAATAACAGAAATTGGCATTTTTCCAATTTTATTCGTCATCTTCTTCACCCTCCAAATTAGAAAAGCAATGCTTGCAAGTAAAATAATTTGCATGTATATAAACACCATAAAACGCAAAAACTCACAACGATTGTTTTGGGTCGAAACAAAACCTTGATTTTTCTTCAGGTGAACAAAATATGCACATTGCTACTTTCTTAGAGGCACTCGGGCCTACTTACTCCACCTTAAAAAAGGCCGTGTTTTCCTTCAGCCCGAACATTTTTGCATTACCTTTTTGTCTGACTGACGAAAGGAACATGTATTCTTTCCACATTAAACAATTGTTGCGAGCTCTTGCATTTTTTGATGTGTATTTAAAATTTTGTATAGTCAGTAGCAAAATTATTGAAGCACACTTTTCATATCACATCAACACTTTTCAAATAATTAGGTACCCATATTTTAAGTTGGAATTACTGCTAGGGTTTCAATGATTTTCCTGCCAACTGTACTTAATAATCATTAAAATACAGAACCAAAAATCATTAAAATACAAAAAATGGTTAATTATACAGTAGACTCTATATTAATTTATTCAGAATTTTATTTATTTATTTTAATAGTTACAAATTTCTGTAAAATATATTTTAAAATATGTTTGCTCTCATATAATTTCAAAAAAGATTTTTTTTATGAATATGAAAGTAAACAGAAGTTTTTTAAGCATATTGGAGCCGGTCATTTTCAAAGTAATTAAATTTACCATTATCATTTAATCAGAACAAAGATATTGCTGGAATTTTTTATTCAAATGATTAAAACATTTTTTTACCGTTATTAAAAAGAGCAAAATTGGCATTATCAGTAGATTTATTTATTTATTCATTTTTTGAAACAATTATTATAATATCCTCCTGTGAAAAAGAAAAAAAAAAGTTTATATTTCATTAACTCATACTATATTATTAAATTTTGCTTCTTAATATGTTCAAAAATAATGCATATATATATATATGTATATATATATAGAGAGAGAGAGAGATTAGTAAGGGTACATGACACTTTGGTAGGGAGGACATTTCGGTCCCACTAATTTTTTGATATCTTTTAAATATATGAGTGTTTTAGTATGATGGCATAAATTTTTGATTGATATTACATCATTTTCCAACTTTGGTGAAAATGATGTAAGAATAAGACACACAGAACAGATTTTTTTTTTTTTTTTTTTCGTATCGATTTTTGAATAATAAAGTTTATCTGTTATCACCAAAGATCTAACCATTGTTAATTTATCTAAGTCCCCGAAATTTCAGTTTAAAAAAAATACAAGGATTTTTATATAAAACACTGTAATGCGGCTCTTAATTATCACATTCAAGTTTAGATAGCTCGAATACAAAATTTGTAGGCAATCGAAGCTTTATCCAAACACCTCCTAAATGTTAGAATTTAATAATAAAAGAACCTAAATAATGATCTGGTTATTTAATTTGTAGAGATCTGCGAAACTTCAGTCATTTTCTTCTCTGTCAATCACGATACATTTGTCAAACAGAAAATAGTCATATATCACTCAGAATTGAAAACGTATTTTTCTTCCATTATAAAGTCTTACAATATTGTTTAAATAAATTTCGTTCAAAAGCGATCCTCCCCCCCCCCCTTTTTTTTCTTTTTAAAATGCGCTGAAACAAAACAGTGAAATTCCTTTTTACTGTCTGCGGAAGAAAATGTGTGGAAAAAAAAATCCCAATGTATTACTGAGATGTGTGAATTATTTTTGGGCATAGGGAATTATTTATGTTTAAAAAAAAAAAAAAACAGAAATGAAAGAAAAAATGAACTAAAAAGATAAAAAAACTGTGCATGAACATTTCTAAAGCTTGATACTTGCAATGCGCACATTTGATTAAATAATGAATTACTTACATATTTTCAATTTTAAAATAATTATAATTGAAAGAAAAATAATTTATGTGCATATATACATGGATAACATAATTGAATATCACGGAGAAACAAACATGCATTTTATAAATATTTTAAATATAACAAGATTTTGAAATAAATTCCTCTTAGATTAATAATAAAAATATATTACATATTTAAATATATTAAATTTTCATTAAAAAAAAAAAAAAAAAAAAAAAAAAAAAACAGAACAAAATACCTTGAATCTCGAAGGCTACGAAGCAATCGTAATGTCGAAAGTTTTTACATTTACCAACTATAATATATTTTAAGAGCACTTCAATTTTCCCGTATTAACAAATATGCTACCATACGTCGGAGAAAGGATAGATTTTATCCTTACTCCAAGTACCATACTAGAAACTTATATATATATATATATATATATATATAATATAGCAAAAAATTAGCAGGATCAAAATGTCTCGGGACCAGAATAGCCATGGATAAAAAAAATTTCGGAGCAAGAAAAGCAGGACCAAAATGGCCTGCTCGAGTAAATTTATGTACATAAATTTCAAGTTATATTATAGGCAGACTGGGATAAAATTAAAAACCTTTCTGTAAATACAAGATGCATATCAGATTAATAACTTATTTTTAGTATTATACATATGAACGCATAATCATAATTTTTTTACTGTTTGTGTTTTATAGTATTTTATGATAAAAAAATTTTTTAAATACACATTTTCCTCAAGATCCCACCGGAAAGAAGTATATGGATTATGCATTTATACACTGCGGCCCGCCTGTGTAAAATAGATCTCCAACGCGCCCCATCAAGAATTTCGGGTTGGACTGCCCTGATTTGTTTCTGAATTTTACAACTTATCTGCAATACTAAATGTTTTTATATGGTCCTATTTTTTTACAAAATAATACTGAGTGCATGTAATCTACTTTACAACCAGAAATAATCAAAATTATTTTCACAATGGTTACATAAGAATTTTGTAAAAAAAAATCCGCGGAATTCAAGGATTTTACAAAGTAAAATATCCATCGTCCCAAATGTCTTTTTCTCTTTCTAAGTCTAGACGAGAATTCCTAGTAAAAATGTTAAAACCGATTAAAGTTTAACCAAATTAAAGTTTTAGAATTTATTGAGTAATCTACTATAATGTGTAAATCCATACTTTTATTTTTCTTTCTATACTCAACAATTAAAAATATTAAGTACTTTCCATTTCATCATAATATATATATATATATATATATAATAACAGCTTTTTACCACAATTATTTGTAAACTGTCAAGTTTTTCTAAAATAAAATTCTCCCCCCCCCTCCACACACAAAAAAAAATAAATAAAATAAAATAAAAATAAAAATAAAAATAAAACTAACACTTATATTTATTTAATCTGCGCATCAGGTAACCCTAACCCGCAGATATAAGATATTGTATCAAGGATTTCATGCCAAACGATTTGACGCCACCGGATTGTGCTGGTGGGTTTATGTTTTCTAAATACGCCACTCGAACGGGAAAAACCGAAGACTTTGCTGTTTCTTCTGGGTCTATGTTTCTTCATTCAATGCACCAAAAGTATCTTGTTTTAAAATCCGATCGTGCGTCTAAAAATGTTCTTTTTTTATTTTTTATTTTTTTTTTTTTATTTAAACACCAAATTAAATTTCGAAACATGGAATTGCTATTATATTATGGTCGATCGGGTAGATAGAAAAAAACAAAATACTCGATGGTGAATATTGTCTATAGTATGTTAGTGTTGTTTAATGTAATCGATATTTAAATATGAAAAACATATTTGCCAACCTTAGTGGAGGGGAAAAAAACAGATTTTACATAATTTTAATGGAGGAATTGAGAGATTTCGTTTTGTTGAGGTAAAAAAAAAAAATCTGTTCAAAACATTATTTTCTAAATAAAAAAGTCTAACATAATTGAGATATATTTGTTTTAAACTTATTCAGGAAAAACAAACAGATTCAACATGTTCAATAATATAGTCTAAAAATAATTAAATATGAGAAAAATATTGAGAGTAGAATAGAAGTATACTTACTACTATTGCTTCAATGGTTCTAAAATCTAATAAAATAAGTTTATTAAGAACATTGATCCCTTTGTTGTACATTGAGAAAGCTTGAGTGTTGAACGACATTTCATCATTTATGAGAGATAGGCAAAAAGAAGTAAAACAATAATTATATGAGTGTGAATATTAAGGAATTAGATTTCTACTTCTTTATAGACTCTAGAAACTAATAAAGTAAATTTAAAAGGAATATTGACAATCGTGTTGCGATTTGTAGATGGAAAAAGATTGGGAAACAAAAAAGTCTCGCAGAGAATTTGATCGCCGCTCGCTGGCTGAAGTTAACAAGAGATTCGGGGGCGGGGGGGAATTATTGCATGAATAACAAATATTGAAAGGCATTGCTTCTTTACAAGTTCTGGAATCTCAAAAAGCAAGATATAAAAGAATACTGACATTTATACTATGGTTGGATAAAGGTTATAAATGAAAACCTGTCATACAACATTTGATCGACAATTGTTTTTTTCGACGTATTTTTTTTTTTTTTTTTTAGCGAAAGATAATAATTAAGAATTGATAGCTGGAATATTAGCTTAAATATCGGAAAATTTCCGTCAAAATTAAAAAACAGAAACCTCGCCTCAAACAAATAGTCTAAAATTAACGTTTTTAAATCTGATTTTTCGAAATTATTAGAAAAATGGGAAAAATACACATTTAAACGTAAAAACGGGGGATACGGCTTGAAAAATCTTCCGTGAAAAATGGAAGTTGGTAAGTCTGCAAAGACTTCTAGACAATATAAAGAAGAATATTTAAAATTTTACCAAAATCTACCGATACAGATGAAGAGAGGACTATATTGGACAAAATGTTTACCACTTTACTGACTTCCACCGATGTAAATCAATAATGTGCGAGATTGGGGAAAATCGGTAAAAAATTGGGGGCTTTTGCTGACGGAAACTAATATTTGCTGGGATATTTCACACACAGACACAATGTGTTGATGTAACATAAAGCATTTTTCCGAGACAATTCTTTCAATTACAATCAATACACATGGCTTTTCTGTGCGTAAATACGTAAATGGTTTTTGAGGTATTTCTTTTGAGAAAACGAACAGAGCAAATTTCACACATATATAGCTTTTTTCTTGATTGAATACGTAGATATCTATTTAGATTTTCCGTTTCATCGAGAAAAATCTTCCGAACACACTTCGCTTACCCCTTGTTTGAGTTCGTACATGTTCATTCAAAGTTTCCCTTATGGAAAACTTTCAAGAACATATGGAACACTTTGAAAAACATTTTTAATGATATACATACGGTTTTTCTTTCGTGTGAAAGCATAGATGTGTATTTAGATGCCTCAATTTAGAAAAACGTAAGAGTTTTTCACTTGTGTGAATGCGTACATGCATATGTAAAACTGATTTATCCGAAACACTTAGAACGGATTTCACACAACCTTTTTTCGCCTATGTGAATTCATAAATGTTTATTCAGAGTCTTCCTGCCTTAAAGAAAATTTTTTACGACATATTTCAATTTTTTTTTTTTTTTGGTGTGAATGCGTAAATGTGTACTCGAATTGCCCTTGACAGAAAACCTTCTAGTACAAATTTCACATACATGGCTTTTCATCTCTATGGATGCGTGAATGTCAAATTAATTTCTGCATTTGGGAGAATCTTTTAGAACATATTACTTAGATATAGCTTTTTGCTTGCGAGAGTCTGTGAAGGCACATATAATGCAGTTTTCTCGTGTAATCCTTACGAACATATTTCACACACATAAGGGTTTTCTTTTGTTTAGATGTCCCTTTTTAGAAAAACCTCTGGAACAGATTTTAGATTGATTTATTCTTTTGAATGAATGCGTAAACATGCATTCACAGCGCGCCTTACTGAAAATTTTTTAGAACACATTTCACAAACATATGGCTTTCATTTTGGTGTGAATGCGTAAATATTTATTAACAGCAATCTTGTCAAAGAACTCTTTAGAACAAATTTCACACAGATATAGCATTTCGCCTGTAAGAGTGATTGAATGTGCATTTAGATTACTTTTTTGAGAGTATTCTTTAAAACAAATTTGACACACATATTGCTTTTATTTCTTGTGAATGCGTAAATGTGCAATTAGATTACGTTTGTCAGAAAATTTTTTAGAACATATTTCACACACATATGGCTTTTCTTTTGTGTGAAAACGTAAATGGATATTTAGAAGATCTTTCCGAGAGAATCCTTTAGAACATATTTCACACACATATGGCACTTCACCTGTATGAGAGAGTAAATGATTTTTTAGAGTACCTTTCTGAGAGAATCCTTTAGAACATATTTCACACACGTATGGCTTTTCTCCCGTGTGAATGCGTAGATGTGTAAGTAGATTACTTTTATCACAGAATCCCTTAGAACATATTTCACACACATATGGCTTTTCTTCGGTGTGAATGCGTAAATGTTTATTTAGATAATCTTTCCGAGAGAATTTTTTAGAACATATTTCACACACATGTGGCATTTCGCCAGTATGAGTGCGTGAATGTACATTTAGAGCACTTTTCTGAGAGAATCCTTTAGAACATATTTCACACACGTATGGCTTTTCTTTTGTGTGAAAGTGCAAATGTACAATTAGATTACTTTTGTCAAAGAAATCTTTAGAACATATTTCACACACTTATGCCATTTCGCATGTATGAGTGCGTGAATGTACATTTAGAGCACTTTTATGAGAGAATTCTTTAGAACATATTTCACACACATATGGCTTTTCTTTTGTGTGAATGCGTAAATGTGCATTTAGATTACCTTTCTGGGAGAAGTCTTTAGAACATATTTGACACACATATGCCATTTTGCCTGTATGAGTGAATCAATGTGTATTTAGATTACTTTTCTGAGAGAATTTCTTAGAACATATTTCATACTCTTATGGCTTTCCTCCTGTGTGAATGCGTAAATGTCTATAACCTTTCTGAGAGAATTCTTTATAACATATTTCACAAATATATAGCTTTTTTTTCGTGTGAACGCATAAACGTGTATTTAAAGCACTCTTAGAAAATTTTATAGAACATATTTTACAAATACATGCCTTTCCTTGTGTGTGAATGCGTAAATGTGTATTTTGATAATCTTTTCGAGAGAAAGCTTTAGAACATACTTCACGCACACATGGCTTTTTTTTGGTGTGAATGCGTAAATGTTTATTTAAATTACTTTTGTTAGAGAATCGTTTATAATATATTTTACATACATATGTCTTTTCGCCTTCGCATGTGCATGAATGCCTTCATATGTGCTTCTATCTCTGTGATATCTCTTTCTAGAAAAACATTTAGAACACACTTGACACAGACGTTTCGTCCTACGTGAGAGAATGAATGTATACTATGAATATAATGGACTCTTCCCACCAGACGTCAGAGGTTACATGATAGAGGAAAAACATATAGCATAGCAGAGGAAGTCTTGTTTATCTAAAGCGATTGCTGAAATAACATATTTTTTATTATTATTTTTGATCAATCGTATTTAATCAGTGTCATTTTTTATACATCATCATTTTTAATCCATTTTATATCATTATTCATCATCTTTTGTTTGCTGTATACATTTACAATCATCATTTAGTTTATACCTGTTATTGATGTTCATGAAGTCCATGTTTAAATACTTTGATTTTTCGTACTTAAATCAGTGACAGTGTAATATCGTACTACGCAAATTCATTTAGACCAGTAACTAAGTTAATTAACTTGTTGTAACACCTTTATGCAATTAAATTAAATGAAAACATTTTAAAATTTCAAATCCGTAAACATTCTACAAGAGGTCGGCGTTAGTTCACATCCATCGGCAGTCGTGACGTCGTCACTGCTTGTCACATGATCTAAGGCCTCTAACATGATCAAAATAGTAGATTGCGTCATCGGTTGCTGCTAGCAGTTTACCTTCATGATTATTTTCTATCGTACGTTTCAGCGAGTACCGATAGCACAGTGGATAGCACATCCAATTATAATCTCTGAGTACGTCGGTTCGATCCTGAAGTTGGAATTTTTGTGTCATTTTGTAACTTTGTGTTTTAAGTTCATTTTTCATATATTTTAAGTATTTTTGTGTTACTTTTTGATTTAAATACTGAAAAATAAATAAATAAATAATAATAAATGCATTTCCTAAGAACTTTCACTCTACATAAATATGCAGAATATATAGAGTGAAATATATATTTCTCTCTCTCTCTCTTTTTTTTTTTTTATTTAATTTATATATATATATATATATATATACACACATATAAGAGTTATAATTTTTAGCTTTAAATTTTTGCAATTTTCAACTTATCTTAATTTTAAATTTTCCCTTTATAGGCACCTCTCTTCACTTCCCTAAATCAAAGAAAAGAAAATTTTGAAATATGTAATCTTAATAATTAAGTCCTGAGAGGTTTTCTAAAAGTATTATAAGTAGTTTAAAATTAATAATAAATAATAATAATTGAGTTAAGTAATAGTTCTCTAATTATTACTTGTATGCTATTGATTAAAAAAATATGGGGTGACACACACACTTCCTTCTCTTAACTTTCTAGTTATAGAAGCACTTTAATGTGGCATATATTTCCGTGTGTAAGGGGGGGGGGGATGGGAGGATCTATCATCACCTTCATTCCTTATTTGAATGTTTAACAAACATTCATGAAATATTCATGGTTGTGTTAAAACTAAAATATACATTTAAAATTATTCGCAGAACTTTACTCACCCCACTATTGGAAACTTATAGATCTTAAGTCAAAAATTTCAAGTGGCATTCCCATACAATCTTTCAAATACCAAATTTGAACTTCTATAATTTTCATGTTTTTAACTTATAATGATAGCAGACTCTAAGCTAAAAGTCTGATATATGTATTCAGAAAACCTCAAAACGTGCAATTGTAGCAAAATTCTAAGTCAAAAATGGCCCAACCAGTTACCAAGTAGCTTTGAGCTCAAAGCTGGTAGACGGGAAGTGCTGGGTTCGATCACAGATTGCGTACATTGACTTAACCATTTGAAATTTTCCATGGTTTTCTCTGAAACTTGTATAAACATGGGCTAGAACCCTTTAGAAAGGCCTCTATGGAGGGCACACCACCTTTGACCTAGGACTCATGTGTTGCCAGTCAGCCTTGCACACAAACACACCTAAATTAAAAATTGGACTCCAAAACAAAATATTGTCTGTCGCATAAGTACGAGAAAGTAATTATAATTTCTGGAGCCCTGTACAAAAATATATTATGCAGTGTATTTGACCTTAATTATTACTCAACACATTTTCTTAGTTCTGCTGATAATGGTCACCTTTTAGTTTCGAAAATGGTACATTTTTCAATTCTTATAAAGTAAGATTTCAAAAATTTCAGCTTGTGATTGACATAGTTTCTATAATGAAATGATTCGTTTAAATATTAAAGATGCGTAAATATTAAACTTTGTGTGTATGGTAACAGAGGGTTAAGGCAAAAAAAAAGAAGCATTAGCATAAGACTGAATTCCTAGTTTGTTTGAATAGTCAAAAATTAAATTTATTTAATTTTGAAGAAACTGGGGGGGGGGGGGGGAACCACCCACTTAAAATAAAGTAACAAGTAAAGCAGGAAAAAAGAAATTTCTAAATTAATATTCCTTTGTAATGACTCTTCATTAAATTTTTGGCATATTTTGTTTTTACTGATACTTAGCAATATTTTGGATTTTTTAATAAATTGGTATTATCAGAAAGATATTAGTATTATTTTCCCTTTTGTAATAATTCTCCCTTGAGCAAGATGTTGTCAAATGAGTATTTTTTCATAATAATTCGTCTATTGTTTTAATTTCATAGGATTAATCTTCATTTCTTATGCTATTTCTAATTTATTTGTTTGAATTTTTCCTTTATCACAAAAAATTATCTGTTCTTATACATATAAATATTTCTTGTATATTGTTTGAAAAGTTTTTTATAATATAGTAATAATATTTCATAATTATGATGATCAAATACCAGGAAGAAAGACTTGAATAAATCAATAAACAATTACTTCAAAGAAAAATATATAGAAAAGTTAATAAATACTGAAAAATAATTTTGAAATTTACAAAATTACAAATATATCTTTATCAAGGACTATAGCAGTAAGTTAATAGAAAATGAGTTGGTTTTAGCACAGTATTATACCAGATTGTGTAGTACCAATGTCATTGCCCAACAACTCAAAGATTTCAACAATGAATTAAGATATTTAAAAAATGAAAATAATAATAATAATAAAATTAAACTTATCAAACATTTCTCTCTCTCTTTTTTTTTTAATAAAAAAACCTATCAAGTAATACAGCACATTGCATATATTTAAAAAATATAGATCATTATTTCTTTTTTATTAAGCAGAAAATAATTCCAATTTTTTTATACATGTAATGTCTGTCACACAATTATTATTATTTATTTTTATTTATTTAATGAGACAAAAGCCCTGCGTGTGTAAATTAAAATCTCTGGACTCCGAATGTATTTCAGTTTAGAGCAAATGAGTGACAAATATCAATTACTGAAAACATGCTTTGTTGTCAGGTTTGTCACGCTATAACTTTACCTTAGTAAATGTAATTATTTTTTCTTTAGATAAAAAAA
Source organism: Salticus scenicus (assembly GCA_963930645.1). Taxonomy (NCBI): domain Eukaryota; kingdom Metazoa; phylum Arthropoda; class Arachnida; order Araneae; family Salticidae; genus Salticus; species Salticus scenicus. The sequence continues at coordinate 245,531,607 of OZ005660.1, forward strand.
AAAAAAAAAAAAAAAAAATGTATTATTTATAAGAAAAACATATAGATATAACGGAACACCAAAATTCATTAAATTTAAATTTAGTATTTAAAATTGAACAAGAAAGCTGTGTGATATGTCTGTCACAAATGAAATTAACTATTACACATCACAAGCAGATTGTCAATAAGGCATTAAAACATATATTTTTTTTTTCTGAATGTTTAGAAAAGAATCATTAATGGATCAGAATTTTACGATTGTACTATATTTTACTTCAATGAAAACCTTGTCGCTTTTGAAGCAAACAAATTTAGATAATTTTTAATTTCGTGTTATATTGTTCTTGCAAAACAATTATAAATTCCTCAAACGAAATCTCATTATTATTTCTGCATATATATTTCATTATTCTGGCATAAACAGTTTGCCGGATTCCTTTTAACTCTTTAGACACACCCCCTTCTGACGTCACGACTGCCGATGGATGTGAACTAACGCCGACCTCTACAAGAAGCTATTATTTATTGCTAGATCAGTTAATGTTACAGTTGCACTACAATATACAAAAATCGAATCTTATAGGTAAAAATAAATAAACACATAAAATGTTTTTTAAAAATTATTAAAATTACAAATAAAACTATTCTAGTGTCTACAAATGCACAATATTACTTTTATTTTATTTTATATAATATATTAAAATTTTTGTTCTTAAGAACAATATTTAATTGAATTCGATTCTCAGAATTCGATTATTGGTTTTCCTCTATCACGTGATTGAGCAGACGACGGTGGGAAGAGCCCATTGGGTTTTTCATGTGTATGACTGTCTATATGCATATCCATATTAACAAAATTTTTTGTGTATTAGGCCTTATTACAGAGGGCTGGCAAAAATTTCTATATATTATATAAATGCAATGAAGGAAAACAACATTCTTTGCTAATTAATTTTTATCTTTAAACCGAAACATGTTCACGTAATAACGTCAATTGTTTCGAGAAATTAACTTGTACCTTTCACAAAATTTACATTACTTTATTGATTTTTTAATATTTCTCTTTAACTAACAGTAGTTAAAAATACATTTTAATAAAAATATTAATAAGGCTATATATGGATAAATTTAAAGTTATGACCATGATCACAGGATATTTCTACCAAGACACATAAGAACCTTATCAATTCATTTTTTGAAAAAATAATGAAAAAGGTAAACAGAATAGCTATTTTGCTGTAGAATTGATAGAGAAAAACCACAGTGTAGAGTTATATGTAACATATTAATATTAAATACAAGTTAAAAAATCAAAAATAACACCCACTAGACTATGACTATTTTCAGCCTTTGAATCACTTTGAGGGACACAATTGATTCCTTAAGCCACCCCTCGATCCATTGACTGGTCGAAAATATGCCTGGAATATTTCTTCCCTTTATCGTAAAGTAGGGTGACCAGCTGTCCTCATTTTCTGAGGACAGTCTTCATTTTTCAAGTGCTGTCCTCAGTTATTTTCAGAAGTTCTCATATCCTCATTTTTGGATTTTTGTTCTCATTTGTCCTCATTTTTCAGTAATTTCCTTCTTTACTTAAAATTTCAACATTAGAGATGCTGCTGACCATGTTAATTTGCAATACTGATTCTACAACTCAACACTACGTAAAAAGTAACTATTTCTTGATTCATTACATTTACTTTTAAATCATCTCCAACACTATTTTACATCCCTTGTCAAGGATCAAAATTGCGATGGCATATTTCTGGACCACCTCTTAGGGTGAGTCCCAGACCGTGGATAATTAAAAATATAACATGAAGCTGAAAGTTATTTTATTACTAATTAGATTTTATAACTAACTAAATTTAAATACCATTTTAAATGGAAAAGCATTTTTTAGCCAGACTGAAAACTGACTGCTAATCAGGGAACATGCTAATCATCTGAACACAGATTACTTTGTTAACTTCTCATGATTTTTTGCTCTCAAGTGAGTAAATAGTGCTACTCGAAGGTCATCATAATAACTCAGTTTGTAGATCAATTTTTATTCCTAGCCTAGCCGGTTTTTGGCATTCTTCAGATTGCCTTTTCCTTTTAAAATGTTATTTTTTGGATCACTTCCATCTGTATAGATATGACCAGTAGTTATGATTTCGTTTATACTAAAAACTTGCTCTATACAACAGTAACAATTGTATTAAAACAGTTTATAGAAGTTTTAATAGAATCAGATATAAAATAGTTTGGTACTTTTTTGTCAAAACGTATCAGAAATTAAAATTAACAGCATAGCATGCCATGCCTTTATATTATAGGAAGACGAAGAGAAGAGTTTATGATACGAGTTTATGATAATGTTTATTATAAATTTAATAATGCTTACATAAATATTTTTTTATAATGTTTATCGTATAAGTTTATAAGTAGCATAAATTTATCATAGTGACGATTAATGGCTGCAAGTGGGGTTAATATAAGCTATTTTTGCTCTATATTTTATGAAATTTTAGTCCTCCATGTTCCCAACAAAAATTATACCTCTGGAGGTCACCGAAGCGGGAGAGACATCCCTTCCGTGGAGGATCAAATTGTGATGGCATGTCTCCGGACCACCTCTAGGGGTGTGTCCCAGACCGTCGCCAATTGTGTGCCAATTGCCCATCTGTGCAGCATTAGTGCGACGAAAAAAAAAAACGTGAACACTATATAACCATGGAGATTTAATATATGGAGTGGGTCCTCTTCTACGACTCAACGTGAAGCTGCTTCTAAAATAAACAGTGTAGAAAGCGGCAAAGAAAATTGTACTAAACAAATTAAGCCTGTCACCAGATGTCATTGTAATCGAAGCTAGTGTCACGACATCAAAACCGAGACTCCCTATTGGTTAATTACGTACTTAGATCACGTGATTGAGCTGACGAAACTGGGAAAAGCCAATCAGGTCTTCGATTTGAGCAATGGCTTCGATCACAGCGACATCTGGGGAAGCTTAATTTTTGTAGCATTATTTTAACACCACGATTATAGGCGATTGCCACACTGTTTATTCTGGACGCTGTAGTGAAGCCGTGCCACACCTCTATCTTGCGCAAGACATCGCCGCTCATAATAGAAATACGTGCATTTGTTTGTGTTGAAAAATGCTTAATTGAAAATATTTTATTTTTATAATTTGTGACATTTGAGCCAAACTTAAATTTAATGTTAATGTGTTAGAGATCGTTCTGATCGTGGTCTCGAGTAATTTTCGATTTTTACTTTTTAATTAATCCTTAAATTCTGAGGCACATGTTTGTATGAAATAATGATTTTATTTGCGTGATTTTTTTTTTTTTTTTTTTTTTTTTTTTTACGGTGAATTTTTGGAATAAAATTGGGATTCATGTGTTATTATGTTTCAGAATTGGATCAGGCTAACTCAAAGTTCTTCTTAATCGTAAACATTCTTTGAAGGTTTATTAATTGATCTATCCAAAAGTTTCAATCAGATTATAATGTTACAAAACAAGATCACAATTTTGCAGTGTTTTATTTATCTTGATCATATTAGAGCATCGTTATAATAAAATAGCTTTAATAGATATTATAATTAATGAATTATAAACATTTTTAATTATTATTTTATGACTGCATATCAATTTCATATGACTGCTTAGCCTAAATAAAATTACATATTTTTCAAATCAGAGTATTGAACCTGCTCTCATTAAATTATATATTCTCTCCACATGTGAAAAATTTTTCTGGCTAAAATTTCAAGTGTTTATTAACGAATTCATAATCACTCATGGGAGTATTCAGTAGCATGTTATATTTTTCATTGAAACATGTGTATAAAACTTTTTTTTTTTATCCTGAGTAAAATAAATAAATAAAACCTTCTCCTTCAGAATCTAGATTTTTATTTTTTATTTATTTATTTATTTATTTATTTTAATAGCTGCAGAATTGTTATTGAGTGCATGTGAGTGTTTTTATATCTCAGGCCTCAGTGACATTGCTCCGGCTAATTTTTTATGTGTTCATCATCTTTATGAATTCCAAATGAAGTTGTGACAGTTGATTTTTCTCATATTCTATTTTTCCTGGTCTGTTCTCTGCTGTCAGTAAGTATGCATGTTCATGATTGCCATGCGCATAATTATTTTTCCCCTTACCTGACTTAAGTTTTGGAAAGATTCAAAATAGATAACAATAGATAAATTTCATAATATAAAGATATAATAAAACCTATATCCGAGAAACTTAGATAACTTCTGTCAGGTCTGTTTGATTGTGTACTTAATCTAAAAAATTTTAAAAATCTAAATTTTCAAGACTGTAATTATACTTTTAAACTACCCACCTCCAAAAAAAAAATAATAATTTTACACTTCCAAAAGTTTGTGTAATCAATTTCTCACCTTCAAATACTTTACAACACACATTTTCAAGGCCATGTTAGGAACAGATATTTTGCACGTATTTCGAATCATAATAATCAATCAACATAAAAATAAGTCTCGGCCCTAGTCTGGCCCAAAGTAAAAACAGAAATCTCAATCAAGTCCAAACACTATGTAAAAACAAAAATAAATAAAGCAATTGAAAACAAAAATCAAAATCTTTTTTCTGCCAACTTTAAGCAGTTTCGACAACAAGTTCTGTGTCTTTCCCAACAAATATGGGAAGAATTTGATAATATATGAGAGATGCAAGACTTTATTGTATGACATGCATACACGTACACGAATGTCTATGCTTTACAAGGTGTGTCTGCATTTCATTGCAACTATACTCTGTATTATATAGAGAAATATTTTATTATGCTTTATTTTAGGTTACATAGATAGAAAATGCTTTTATATCAGAATGAAATCTGGAAAAAGCCTTTGTATGGTAAAATATAGGCTCGGGCTGGCTAATATAAATATGAAGCATTATAAAATAATTTTATTTGTTTATATTATAGATCTTAGTTCTGATCATAACTTTAAGATACATGAAAATAAAATTATTTTAGGTCAAAATTACATATACGGCAAAGGAAAACTTTTTCAAGCAGTCTTGGTAATTTGATGTGTTTAGTGTTTTGGGAATAAGACTGATTGACTACTCTAGGGACGTAGGTCTGAAGAGAAGTGCCCTCTGTGAGGGTCTTCCTAAGGGCCCGCAGCCCATATACACGCAAGTTTCGGAGAAAATCACAGAAAACTCTGAACGGTTAGGCTGACGAGCGTGGCCTGGGATCAAACCCGGCACTTCATGTCTACCAGCTTTCAGCACAGAACCGCATGCTTGCTGATGGGTCTTTGGTAATTTGAATGAATGATGGTTACTTTTGTAATGAATCAGTTAAATGTTAAAAGCTAATTATATTCTGAAGAAATATTTCCCCATTAATTTTATACTACTGCTCATACCCAAATAAAATATAACTTGCCTAATTACCGTTTCTCTAATCTAATAACTGTGATTTAAAAAATCACTTTTATTTATTTATTGTTTTTCATTTAATATTTTTGTATCAAATTTGATTTCTCTTTCAAGAAAAGCTTTAATTTTTTAAGTATTAGAAAAATAATAAATATTCATAGATATTTTAATAAGAAATTTTAACTTCATGGCAGGATTTAAACTGCCATTAAACACTAACCTTTTTTACATTTTGTTAAACGATTATCGTATTTTGTTAAAATAGGTCAGCAAGAATTTTGCGAAAAAGGTAAAACTGGTTTATTACATAAAGTATCTCTATATAACCACATCTCTATATAACCACATCCATTATTCAAATATTTGCTGTCGAAAATTACAAAACGGCTGAAAATATCGTGAATGATTATTAATTAGTATACTTTGATTTAATTTCTTCTTTTAATGGTTAAATTTAAATGCAAAAATATTTAAAATTTAAATTTCAAGATTTCAGACTTTACCTTACAGATGCATTCTTAGTACTAATATTGCGTTTGTTGAAATCTAAACATACAATAAACTGATTCATGTTTCTTAAATTCGAATTATGGATACTTGGTTAAAATCATCAGTGAACAAAAGAAATAGAAAACAAAGTTAAGGATAAAAAGTATTTAGTACTAATATTGTGTTTTTTATTTATTTATTTTTTTTTTATGTTTAAATTTCAACAAATTCATTTTTCTTAAATCACAATTATGGATACTTGGTTAAAATCATCAGTGAACAAAGGAAATAGAAAACAAAATTTAGGATAACCAAATTAAGAAAAAGAAATCAATGGTATCAGTACTATCCGAAGGATTAAATTAAATTTCGAAAAAGCTAAAATACTGCTTAGCTAAAATGCTAAAGAAACATTTTTGCCAGGTTAAACCCTGATGTAAGTAAAATAGTTAAATGTCATATGATTTACACATACATACATATATATATTTTAATAAGAAATTTTAACTTCATGGCAGGATTTAAACTGCCATTAAACACTAACCTTTTTAACATTTTGTTAAACGATTATCGTATTTTGTTAAAATAGGTCAGCAAGAATTTTGCGAAAAAGGTAAAACTGGTTTATTACATAAAGTATCTCTATATAACCACATCTCTATAATAATGTAAAATAAATAAATAAAACCTTCTCCTTCAGAATCTAGATTTTTATTTTTTATTTATTTATTTATTTATTTATTTTAATAGCTGCAGAATTGTTATTGAGTGCATGTGAGTGTTTTTATATCTCAGGCCTCAGTGACATTGCTCCGGCTAATTTTTTATGTGTTCATCATCTTTATGAATTCCAAATGAAGTTGTGACAGTTGATTTTTCTCATATTCTATTTTTCCTGGTCTGTTCTCTGCTGTCAGTAAGTATGCATGTTCATGATTGCCATGCGCATAATTATTTTTCCCCTTACCTGACTTAAGTTTTGGAAAGATTCAAAATAGATAACAATAGATAAATTTCATAATATAAAGATATAATAAAACCTATATCCGAGAAACTTAGATAACTTCTGTCAGGTCTGTTTGATTGTGTACTTAATCTAAAAAATTTTAAAAATCTAAATTTTCAAGGCTGTAATTATACTTTTAAACTACCCACCTCCAAAAAAAAAATAATAATTTTACACTTCCAAAAGTTTGTGTAATCAATTTCTCACCTTCAAATACTTTACAACACACATTTTCAAGGCCATGTTAGGAACAGATATTTTGCACGTATTTCGAATCATAATAATCAATCAACATAAAAATAAGTCTCGGCCCTAGTCTGGCCCAAAGTAAAAACGGAAATCTCAATCAAGTCCAAACACTATGTAAAAACAAAAATAAATAAAGCAATTGAAAACAAAAATCAAAATCTTTTTTCTGCCAACTTTAAGCAGTTTCGACAACAAGTTCTGTGTCTTTCCCAACAAATATGGGAAGAATTTGATAATATATGAGAGATGCAAGACTTTATTGTATGACATGCATACACGTACACGAATGTCTATGCTTTACAAGGTGTGTCTGCATTTCATTGCAACTATACTCTGTATTATATAGAGAAATATTTTATTATGCTTTATTTTAGGTTACATAGATAGAAAATGCTTTTATATCAGAATGAAATCTGGAAAAAGCCTTTGTATGGTAAAATATAGGCTCGGGCTGGCTAATATAAATATGAAGCATTATAAAATAATTTTATTTGTTTATATTATAGATCTTAGTTCTGATCATAACTTTAAGATACATGAAAATAAAATTATTTTAGGTCAAAGTTACATATACGGCAAAGGAAAACTTTTTCAAGCAGTCTTGGTAATTTGATGTGTTTAGTGTTTTGGGAATAAGACTGATTGACTACTCTAGGGACGTAGGTCTGAAGAGAAGTGCCCTCTGTGAGGGTCTTCCTAAGGGCCCGTAGCCCATATACACGCAAGTTTCGGAGAAAATCACAGAAAACTCTGAACGGTTAGACTGACGAGCGTGGCCTGGGATCAAACCCGGCACTTCATGTCTACCAGCTTTCAGCACAGAACCGCATGCTTGCTGATGGGTCTTTGGTAATTTGAATGAATGATGGTTACTTTTGTAATGAATCAGTTAAATGTTAAAAGCTAATTATATTCTGAAGAAATATTTCCCCATTAATTTTATACTACTGCTCATACCCAAATAAAATATAACTTGCCTAATTACCGTTTCTCTAATCTAATAACTGTGATTTAAAAAATCACTTTTATTTATTTATTGTTTTTCATTTAATATTTTTGTATCAAATTTGATTTCTATTTCAAGAAAAGCTTTAATTTTTTAAGTATTAGAAAAATAATAAATATTCATAGATATTTTAATAAGAAATTTTAACTTCATGGCAGGATTTAAACTGCCATTAAACACTAACCTTTTTAACATTTTGTTAAACGATTATCGTATTTTGTTAAAATAGGTCAGCAAGAATTTTGCGAAAAAGGTAAAACTGGTTTATTACATAAAGTATCTCTATATAACCACATCTCTATATAACCACATCCATTATTCAAATATTTGCTGTCGAAAATTACAAAACGGCTGAAAATATCGTGAATGATTATTAATTAGTATACTTTGATTTAATTTCTTCTTTTAATGGTTAAATTTAAATGCAAAAATATTTAAAATTTAAATTTCAAGATTTCACACTTTACCTTACAGATGCATTCTTAGTACTAATATTGCGTTTGTTGAAATCTAAACATACAATAAACTGATTCATGTTTCTTAAATTCGAATTATGGATACTTGGTTAAAATCATCAGTGAACAAAAGAAATAGAAAACAAAGTTAAGGATAAAAAGTATTTAGTACTAATATTGTGTTTTTTATTTATTTATTTTTTTTTTTTTTATGTTTAAATTTCAACAAATTCATTTTTCTTAAATCACAATTATGGATACTTGGTTAAAATCATCAGTGAACAAAGGAAATAGAAAACAAAATTTAGGATAACCAAATTAAGAAAAAGAAATCAATGGTATCAGTACTATCCGAAGGATTAAATTAAATTTCGAAAAAGCTAAAATACTGCTTAGCTAAAATGCTAAAAAAACATTTTTGCCAGGTTAAACCCTGATGTAAGTAAAATAGTTAAATGTAATATGATTTACACATACATATATATATATAAGCATGAGCATATATAAATCCCATATAGTCGAATCCTTTTAGAAGAAATTCCACAGTTCATTTGTACTTCATTTATAAAGGTCATGCAATATTTACATTTTTTTTTTACTTTAAATGGTTTTTCATTCTATCAGGTATCAATGTAACTGAATCTGACTGTACATATTTTATAATGATAATTTTTTTTATAAATAACAGAATTACATATATATACTCAAATAATAATAATTCGGACAGAACTTATTATTTTACGAGAATTCAGCTGTTAGCCATACATTAAAATGAAAAGCAGAAATGAAAATTATAAAATAACATACATACTTACAGCGGAGGACATAAATAAGAAGGTTTCTCAAATGGGAATAAACATATTTATATTATTCATATTATATATTCCAGAAAGCGTTCATAAAGATGATATGTTATTCAAATTTGTCTTAAATCCAGGAAGCGTTTATAAAGTTGATCATTAAAAATAATAAAAAGGCATGGAAATTTAGCCGAAAAAATGCCACTGAGGCATATGATGGGAAAACACTCAAATGCACTGATTAACTGTTCTACAGCCATACAGGAATGTACAGATAATTGGGATCTTTGCATCAATGAGAGGTAAAAATATTATTTTTATCGATATATATTAATGAAATCTCAATATAATAAGTCCAATAAAATTTCAATGAGAGCATACGGTTGTAAGAAGATGGCCTTCTTGTTTTCCGGCCTGTTTGCACAACCGAACGCTGAACTACCAGCAGAATTTAAATACAAATCCAATAGAAATTCCAAAAAATAATAAAATAAAAACCTTGATTTTATTTGCAATATGATTTTTTAAAAGTAATTTCGATAATAAAATCAATATATCATGCAATCATGTGCTAATCGCCTGATAAACATCAACAACAACATGTGCTTCTTATTTATCGATTATTTCAAAAGTAAAAGGTGAAATAAAACACGGAATCATGGTCAGAATTATCTCTAACACATAAACTTTAAATTCAACTTTCATCCAAGTGCCGAAATTAAAAATTATATATTTTATCAAAGCCATTTTAGCATGCAGAAATGCATTTATTCATACTACAAGAGGCAATGTTTTGGGCCAGATAGGGGGAGTGGCATTTGGCTTCACTCATTCCGCGTCAGGGCTACTCCATATATTGAACCTCCTTGTATACACCAGAGGCTGGATCATTCGCCGCCGTTTGTACGTGAAGCCCGTCATTGCTCTGAAAACCGGCTTTTGTGCAGAGTTATCCATTTGGGGCAGTTATCGCATTTGCGACGTTTATACCAAAGTGTAAATAAATGAAATTCGGTATCTGCGGTAAAGCACGTACAAGCTTTGATCTACGGTTAATTAGATTTGTTTAATAATACATTATTTTACTTTAATTATTTTTTTTTCTTTCTTTTTCCTTATTCATTTAATATGCATATAAGTTTATTGGACACTCATTAAGAAAAATAAACGGAAGTCAATTTAATTTTAACATTTATCAAAAGCTTTTAGTTTTATTAAAAATCTTGAGAGCAAATAGCATTGAATTTTAGATTTACTTTCTCTTTACTTCATTTTTTCTTACAAACAGATACACATTCAAATGTCAGCAGATACTATTACAGCGTCTAGAATAAACAGTGTGGCAATAGCCTATAACCGTGGTGTTAAAATTATGCTACAAAAATTAAGCTTCCCCAGATGTTGCTGTGATCGAAGCTATTGCTCGAATCGAAGACCTGATTGGCTTTTCCCAGTTCCGTCAGCTCAATCACGTGATCCAAGTACGTAATTAACCAATAGGGAGTCACGGTTTTGATGTCTTTCATTACAATGACATCTGGTGACAGGCTTAATTTTTCTAGTACAATTTTATTTGCCGCTTTCCACACTGTTTATTCTAGACGCTGTAATACCATAAAACAGTTTGAACATTTCACTATGATTTCGCAAAAGGAAGCTTCATAAGTAGCAGAGAATTCTGGCTCTTTTAATCTAATAGTACACAGAAAGTGCCGGGTTTGATTCCATATCTTTCTCATCAGTCATTCCGAATTTTCCCTGTTTTTCTCTGAAAGTTACATGAATACCAGCTAGGATATCTTAGAAAGATGTTTTTAAGCTGTTCCATATAACTGAAAGAACTTGTGTACTATAGAAAAGCGATATTTTAGAAGGATAATCTTTCAATAGAGGTCGTTTAGAAAGTCATAATAAAGCAAATGATTCTATAAATTGTCTAATTTTAACTATTCTTATATACATTTCTCGCCTCTATAGTTTTTTTTTTCATAAATATTATCAGTTTACTTGAATTTGAAAAGCGTTTTAGTAATTAGTTCGGCTGATAGTAAGCTTGCATTGCATATTATTAATTGTATATTCTACAGTGTCAAAAGCTCTTGCGATAACCGTGACAATATTACGGTTCTTGCTATTTTGCTTTATTCTATATGTGTTAGAAGAAAGTATTGGATTCGTGAAAATTTGTGAATTCTAATTTTCGATGGATTTACATGTTTTTAAATGTCCTGAACTCAATTCGACTATTTTTTAAAAATGCCTGTCCGTGTGTGTATATCACAAATTTTGAGGGTGCTAGTATCTCATGAGTCAAAGAAGGAAATTTAACTAATTAGTTGGACCCCGATCTAAACTGGTACTGATTAGATTTGGGGATCAATAACTGAACAGGTGGTGCTGTAATCTCGTTTTTTTTTTATTTTTTTCTAAATTTTTAACATCGCAGTATACGACAATATTTTGTATAAATGTACATGATGACAGTTATTTTCAATGTGTAATTGAAAAATTGATATGAATTATGTATTTTATTAGCACTAGACTGGGAAAAATGTGCATGTAAGAGCATCGGGTGAAAGTTTTCAATTCGACTATTTTTGAAAAGAAATCATGAATTCCTTTAAAAGGAATGGTTAAACCATAGATCTATAGTAACTTAAAAAACTTTTTTTTTTCCCATCTTAACAATATATAGGGGAAAGTACCCCAAAACGGGATAGCTTATCTATTCTTCGCTTTATTTCTTATTGTGTACAAGGTACATTCCAAAGCTAGACGTCATTTAAAAGTATACACCTTTTCAACTACTTAAAATACCTTTGTCACATTTGTTCAATAATATTTATGTGAAAATTCTGGTTTCACAAAGTCTTACACGATCCCGTTTTACCTACCAAGGGTGGGTAAAAAGGGATAAAGATTTTTGTTATTAGGTTTTTGCTGATTGTACTTTTGATTTAGTTTTTAGAACAAAAATAGGCTACATTTTTATAGAAAGAAACTTTTTAATTGTAAATTTGAAAAATTACATAACACAGAAATCGCATAAAAATGTGTCGTCTTCTTCTTCTGCAGAACAGGCTTCATGGGCCCATCCCTAGCAGCTCGAGCATTGTAACCAGCCTTCTCCAGATTTCGATTCAAGATACAGAGCGTTGCAGAAAATACATGCTTCATCTTTTTCAGCTTCATCATCTGAAGACGAAGACATCCAACCTTCGCTAACGGAGGATTTTTTTTTTTTAGGTTTTCTTATGTTAGGTCCATTTTCTTCGATTTTTGCAAATGATGATTGTGCCTTTTTTTCAGGTTCAGAGTAACATTTTTTAACTTTATCTGCCTCTTTTGCATCTCCACTTGGTTTTCTTTTACGCCTCGTTTGTTTTCTCTTCGGAACATTCAAGACACTTATTTTGGCAGCCCTTTTTTCAGCTTTTGAGTTCTTTCTCGTTCTTTTTGTTTCACGCTCTTCTTCTTCTAACTCAAGTTTATATGGGCTTCCTGTTATAAGTACTGTTTTCCCTCTTCTCTTATCGTGTTTATTTTGAGGTCTTGGTCCAATCACTCTTGGCGGAGGTAGAATTTCTTTGGGTGATATAGAAAATGGCAGTGAAGGACGATAGTGTAGCCCAAGTCCTTTGTTTCCTGTTGAAGAGGACGGTTGGATAAGTCCTGTGTTTGTGCTAGTGTTATCGGTGCCCCCATCATTAGGTGATTCATTCAATACTGTCTCTAGTGGTTGTGATGACTGCAAACTCTTAGATGATATGACTGAACTTGAAGATCCTTCGGATCTGGCCTCGTTTTGTTGCAGATTTAATGGTTGTTGGGACGTCCTGTTCTGAGCATCCGGCAACGGGTGATCTGTTGTAAGAGAAGGAGCGAAGAGATATTCAGGAAAGACATCTGGTTTATATGGGAAAATGCCTGTTTTCCTGAACCCTTTCACAGCAGTTTGGACAAGAGCTTCTCGTTGAAATGCTGCATTGGACATCCTTCCTACTTCGTAGATAGTAATCCCTCTGACAGGATGGTTGAACATCCACTTGCGAACTTCTTGCTCGTAGAAGGTGCTCAATGGAGACATAACTGTAACATCTAATGGCTGAAGCCGATGAGTAGTGTGGGGAGGGAAAGTCAGCATGATAACATTTTTTTCTCTAGCCAGATTTATTAGTTCGATACTTTTAGTGTAGCTGCAATGACCATCAAGCAACAGCAGAGCAGGTCTTTCATGGAAAGTATTTGCTATCTGAACGAATTTCTTGAACCACACAATGAATGATTCCTTGTTTATCCAGCCTGTCTTGTTCTATGCCGCGAAAGAACCTGGTGGAGTATCATCCATTAGCCTTGGGTTTTCCCTTTGCCTGGGGAAGGCAAACATGGGAGGAAGATAATTCCCTGCAGCACTTACACAGGTTTCGACTGTGACCAAGACTCCTCTCTCACCTGATGTCAAACTTCCCACTTGCTTTTTAACTCGCAATGCAAGAACTTCAGAAGATTTGTTAGGAAATGAGAGAATCCAAGTCTCATCAACATTGTAAATGTCATTGGGAGCAACTTATACTTTTCATAGTGAGAGGCCAATAGGTCATAAGACTTTTTCACGGCAATGCGATTGAAACCTTTTGCTCTGGCCATCGATGTAGCTTCAAGGTTTTTCAGACTAAGGGTTTTATTTCTTCCAAGAAAATTGTACAACCAGTGCTTACCCGCCATTTTTTTAACGGTGTTAAAACAGTGCTGAATATTGTTAATTTCAGATAACTCAAAAGCTAGGATTCTCAAGTCGGTTAGGGTAATTCCAAAGAGCCTTTCTAATAAATTCAGTACATGTTGAGCTAGCTTTTTTCCCTGATCTGCAGTAAAGACGTTTTCAAACCTGCCCAGCTTTTTTACAGCAGCCACTTCTGGTGTCAAAGCATTTAAGCGAGCTTTTTTCACTTTTCTCTCCAGTGTAGATTTGGGGACATTAAATGAATGGGCAGCTTTCAGGAAACCCATCCTCCCTTTTAAAACTTCTCGAACAGCCTCTGCCATGCTCTGTTCGTCCCAGCTATTCCTAGATGTAATTCGTTGATAATTGCGAGGCATCTTGTATTCTGAAACAAAAATAAATTATTCGCTTTTTAAAAATTGCCAAAGAAAACATGGTCAAAGTTTAGCTGTGATTAGCTTATGTTTTTATAATATTATAGTGCGCACAACGTGTGGTTTTCTGGTTTAACTTTGTATAAGCTGCCCCCCTAAAAAAGATTTTTTTTAAAAACTCAACTTTTTGAATTTAAAACTTAAAATTTTGGTCAAAACATTTTTCTGACTTACAGTTTTAACCTATAACTAAATTTTGTACATAACTCAGGCCAATTATTTGTACCCCAAAAGTAAATTATTTTATTTCGAAAATATAATTATTTAAAATTAAAATAAATTGTTGTAATTGATTATACATATTATAATTCATTATTTATTTCAATTAAAATAACTTAAACACATTGCCAAAACATTAATGGAAATGGTCGGGTAAAACGGGACACATCAAAATTGTATCCCGTTTTGGGCACCCCAAAAGTGTCCCGTTTTGCCCGACCGTGATGCTTTTGAGAAAATAAATGGCTTACCCCTGAACCGTCACTCACTAGCAATATTTAAATACATGAAATTGTTGTTAAAAGAGCTATTAACAAAACACAGTACTTACCGGAATTGCTTCGAAGGACGGAGAAGCACAAGGATAGTTGTTCTGCAGTCGAAAAAAGTACAAAGTAAGTAAAAATTTCACTTGAAAACTATGAAAAAATATTTCTTTGCGAAACACGTGGCTAACGTTGAGAAATCAACTGAGAATGCTGTCATGGCGGTCGGGAACCAGTTTAGCCTTTCTCCCGCGAGGTAGCACCACCAGTCAAGATCCGAGGCTCAATATCCCGTTTTGGAGAACTCTCCCCTATATATATATATATATATATATATATATATATAGCTTCTGATGTTAGCACAAAATGGACTTATTTTCGGCATTTAAACTTATACATCTGTCAGATAAAAATACTCTCCACTCAAAATAATTTTAATATACAGTGGAACCTCGTTAACATGAACTATTTCCACAATCCCTGTCAAAATGAAGATTAGTTACTGATAGCATGAACTAGTGAGATCAAGAAAAGTTTCTCATCCCCCTTGAGATTCAAATTAACGAGGTTCGACTGTAGAATATTTTAATAAATAACACTGCTCGGCATGAAAATTGCCCCGAACACAACTTTGGCAAATTATTGGTTAAATGGCCTCCATATTCTGAATAAGGCGCCCATTTTGCCTTGTCATCCACCATTTTTTAGAGACGGCCCCCTATTTTATCACTTTTCGGTGATTTTGTGGCTATAAATTTGATTTTTAGGTTGGGAGGGGGAGAGGATTATTTTAACAGTTAAATAACTTCTGAGGAGTTACAGAGTTTGAAAACTCTAAAAGATGAACATTTGCGACAAGGGGAAAAGTTAGGGGGTATTTGCCACTGAAATTATGTATTGCATTTCTTATATTTTTTTAATCTTTTATTATTTAAATATACAATATAATTTTTTTTTTTTTTAGGCGTTAATTCTTTTTCATTTTCCAAATGAAATTCATGGTCATAAAATTACTAAAGAGTGATAAAAATTGAGAGAGGGGGAAGTGTTTCTAGAAAACGGTGGATCACTGTGCAAAATGGAAGTCATATTCGGATTAAGAAGGTCATTTTATATAAGAATCAACAAGAATGGTATGAGAGCTAAAGGTTTTTTTTTTTTCTTTTTCTTTTTTTTTTTTTTTCAATGCAGTGTACTTTGTAATGACAGAATTATTGAAAAAATATAGAGAAGAAAGTCTTGTGGTGGTCATAACATACTAGTTTTGACAACAATTTTAAGATTAAATTAACGGACACTGGTTGAGAGACTCTGCTTTTGAAGCTAATAGACCAGATGTGTTAGCTTAAGTACCAGGTCGTATTCATTAACCTATTCAGACATTTCTTTCAATTATGACAGTAATTGCTTTGAATTTTTTTTTTTTATTATGGTTTCATACTTTGTCAAAGATTTTAAATTAGCAATATTTTGCTTAAGTCAAATAATAATATTAATAAATTTGCCAAAACAGAATCTAGTTTAGCAATAAAATCCTATTTTTAACACACACTGTAAAGAAAGTTGTAATTTTTCCTGCACTTTCTGTTCTATATTTTCAAGCATTGATGCTGTTTAATAAATTATGCACTAAATGCTGTTAAAATCGACTTCCAGTGGACTTTAGACGAGAACATCTGCGCGGAAACATAACATCTGTGTCTCTGAACTGAGATGCAGATAGTAATTAGTTGCCTTGTCGAATGCTAGCTGCCTCAGTGTTTGTACACTAAGGCAAGGTTGCACACCTGTTTATACCTCAAAAATTCCATCTATGAAAGTTTCACTTAAAAATTTCCTTTAATATAAAGCTTTCAATTTAAGTCAATAGATTTTTTTTCTCCTTCACTAGTCAGAACGTTTAACAGCTAGGCTTAACGGTCAAAGTGAATACAAAAAATCTCATCCTGGTAGTGAAATTCAGGTTTATTTGTATTATTATTTTTTTCTTCGTTACTTGAAAGAAGCTAAATAAATTTTGAAAACAAATTGCTTTATATGAAGGGTTCATCGTTCATCATATGTTCATCGTTTACTCCTGACAACAAGGTTTTTAATTTAGTCATCCATTTTTTATAGTTTCTATAAAAATATACATTCTTTGTATGTGATAGTTGTAGAATTTTGAAATTTATCTTAAATAAATAAAATAAATTAGTTTATTATGGTTTTATTGCACTACCAAGATTTTTCACTTTCTATCAAAAGTATATTGAATGTGCCAGTAATGCTTTTTTTCAAGATATTTTCTTAAAAATGCTTGAGATTTTTTTAGACATGTACAGCATGTCTGCATGAGCTTATAAAAAACAAACACAACACAACACAAGGTTTACTGAATTAGTTACTTTCAAAATTCACATAATCTATTAATGCATATTTATTTTGCTTTCTACTTGTTGTATTCCAGGTATATTATATTTCATCTTTCTATTAAAAAAGAAAGTTATAATATCTATTCTTTTAATATATATATATCTTTTTTTTTTTTTTTTTTCACTTTAGGCGATTGTACACTTGCCCGCACGAAACTGAAACATGATGTTGTGCCATCATTGAATTTGCCGCTGAGTTCCTGTGACAACAAGGAAAGATTAACAAAAAGAAATCTATAATTTTTGGCAAAAAAAAAAAAAAAAAAAAAAAAAAATATATATATATATATATATATATATATATATATATATATAATAATAATAATAATAATAATAATAATAATAATAATAATTACCCAGTTGTGGGCACGCTTGAAAAATTCGCTAAAAATAAGAAAATGATATGATAAAACTACCATAAATACAGAAAATCACAAAATTTATTCCCTTTATAAGGTTTCAGTGGCAAAGTAATAACAGGAATTGGCATTTTTCTAATTTTATTCGTCATCTTCTTCATCCTCCAAATCAGAAGTGCAATGCTTGCAAGTAAAATAATTTGCATGTATATTTGCATGTATATAAACACCATAAAACTCAAAAACTCACAACGATTGTTTCGGGTTGAAACAAAACCTTGATTTTTCTTCAGGCGAACAAAGTAAGCACATTGCTACTTTTTTTGAGGCACTCGGGTCTACTTAGTCCACTTTACAAAGGGCCGTGTTTTCCTTCAACCCGAAAGAATTGTGTGCATTGCCTCTTTGTTTGACTGACGAAAGGATCATGTTTTCTTTCAACATCAAACAATTGTTGCGAGCTCTTGCATTTTATGACGTGTAGTTAAAATTTTGTATAGTCAGTAGGAAATTTATTGAAGCACACATCAACCCTTTTCAAATATATATATATATATATATAGTTTAATCGCAAATTTTTATCTGCTTAATTTTTCATAAACAGTATAAGACTAAGATCACGACTCAACAAATACTTACTTAACAAAACAGTATTAGGTACCCATTTTTTAAGTTGCAATTACTGTTAGGGCTTCAATGATTTTGCTGCCAACTGCACTTAATAATCATTAAAATGCTGAACCGAAAAATCATTAAAATACAGAAAATGGTTAATTATGCAGTGGACTCTATAGTAATTGTTCAAGGATTTTTTTTTATTTATTTATTTATTATTATTATTTAATAGTTACAAATTCCTGTAAAATATATTTTAAAATATTTTTGCTCTCATATAAGTTCAATGAAGATTTTTTTAATGTATCTGAAAGTAATGAGAAATTTTTAAGCAAATTGGAACGATTCATTCTCAAAGTAATTGATTTTACCATTATCATTTCATCAGAACAAAGATATTGCTGAGATTTTTTATTCAAAAATTGAAAATATTCTTTTACCGTTCTTAAAAAGAGTAAAATTGGTATTATCAGTAGATTTTATTTATTTATTTATTTATTTAATTTAATTATTTATTTATTTATTGAAACAATTATTATAATATCCTCCCGTGAAAAAGAAAAAAAAAAGTTTATATTTCATTAACTCATACTATATTATGAAATTTTGCTTCTTAATATGCTCAAAAATATTATATAGGGGAGACCTGTGTACCTAGGGCCATCATGTACCTAGGACCACCCTACTTTATTTGAATAATATTTCATTTTAAGTTTTAATACTCAATTGGGCAAGTAACAACACCAATTGCTACTTTTACAACTACTTTGGAATTTTTGAGGAGAAAGTTTTGACAAGTTACATGTAGAAAACCAATTTACATGGTTTGAAATAAAATTTTGCAGCTCATCTCTTTTGCTATTTTACAAAAGCAAGTCAAATATTTTTCTTTCAATTATAGTGTATAATTTTGCTTTTTATATTGAGCAATAAATGAGATATTTAACTAGTCCTCTCTGACAGTGGATTTTTTAGTGGACAGCATTTTCAATGAAGTTACCAAAACTTGTGCCTACGGCCACACAGCTGCCTTGTACCTAGAGCCAGTGTGTTTGGACCATTTAACACTTTCGCAACCGCATGTGTTTGTCTTTTTGACAGTAAGGTCCGCCTGTGGGAGTTTTTCTTATAAGTTACAAATTTTCAAAACAAAATTTTCCTTATTCACATTTATATTACAAATGGATATGCATTATAATCATACTCTATCTAATCAATGTATTTGCATCTATAGTATACTGATTGTACAAATATGAATATTGTGTATATTTTTTAGAAACAAATAACATACAAATTGCAAAAGAAGCGCTCACTGGCGGAGTTTTATATTTTCAAATGACGTGAATCTACGTCAGTGGTCGCGAAAGTGTTAAGAAACACAGTACAGTCTATAGTAATTGGATGCTGGCAAACCCTAGTAAACCAATTACTATATATGACGTTGCTGAAAATGTTGGCAAGCCCTATCCGTCGGCCTTTACTCCTGTAAACATTCTATCAGGCTTTCTTGTATCCGGCATATGGCCAATGAATCAAAACACATTCACTGAGGATGAATATTTAAGTTCAAAAGTGACTGAAACACAAGATTCCTAGATTACAAAAAAAAAAAAAAAAAAAGAAACTCCAGGAAGAAAGTGAACCAACAATGATAGAACTCGATGTCTCTGTTTCGTGTCCTGATGAAATTTTGAAACCTTCAACATCTGACATATTTTCGTGTGTCATGCTTTAACAGGTACGAACCTAAGCAATACCTTTTCTTAAAGCAAAACCTCCCACATCAAAGAAAAAATGTGACCGAAAACCAGAGAGATCTAGAAATCCAAGAGACACTCCAGATTTAAAAAAAAAAAAAAAAAGAAAAGAAAGAAATTGAAGAAAAAGAAAACATTCTGTTAGAATACCCCAAAGAATAATAAAAAAAAAGTGAAAATTTTCGTGTTTCAAATTAAGGCAACGACATGATAATTATTATATGATAAATAAATATATTACTTGATATTGTTTCTTTTATAAAATACATGTTTATATGTTTATTTTCTATTCATTACAAAGTGAAGTATAAATTGGAGAGAGTGGCCCTAGGTACAATGAGGTCTGGCCCCAGGTACAATGAGGATGTTGTACCTAGGGCCACGAGTGAAGTTTTTTAAAAACCTTCTATTTGTCGGAATTTATTATTTTAGGTATTTATAGTAATCCCAATTGGAAGTAATTAGTCCTAAAGATATGTACATATCAGTTTGATAATTTTAAACAGATCAACGGTTCTGTTTTGGGGCATTGAAAAAAAGCGGCCCTAGGTACACGGGTCTCCCCTATATATGTAGATAGATAGATAGATAGAGATAGAGAGAGATAGAGAGAGAGAGACAGAGAGATTAGTAAGGGTACATGACACTTTGGTCAGGAGGAAATTTTGGTCCCCAGATATTTTGGTTCCACCAATTTTTTGCTATCTTTTAAATATATGAGTGTTTTAGTATGATAGTATATATTTTTGATTGATATTACATCATTTTCCACCTTTGTTGAAAATGATGTAAGAATAAGACACACAGAACAGATTTTTTTTTTTTTTTTTTTTTTTTTATATTTCGTATCGAATTTTTAATAATAATATTCATCTGTTATCGCCTAAGATCTAACCATTGTTAATATATATGAGATCCCAAAATTTCAGTTTAAATAAAATACAAGGTTTTTAATATAAAACACTGTAATGCGGCTCTTAATTATCACATTCAAATTTAGAGTGTTCGAATACAAAATTTGTAGGAAATTGAAGCTTAATCCAAACATCTCCTAAATGTCAGACTTTAATAATAAAAGAAGTTACGAAGAATCTAAACAATGACCTCGGAATTTAATTTGTAGAGAACTGCAAAACTTGAGTCATTTTCTTCCCTGTCAATCAGGATATATTTGTCAAATACAGAAAATAGTCATGTATCACACAGAATTCGAAACGCATTTTTCTTCCATTATAATCTCTTACAATATTGTTTAAATAAATTTCGTTCAAAAGCCCCCCCCCCTTTTTTTTTTTTTTTTTTTTTTTTTTTTTCAAATGCGCTGAAAGAAAACAGTGAAACTCCTTTTTACTGTCTGTGGAAGAAAATTTGTTGAAAAAAAAACCCTATGTGTTACTGAGATTTCAATCTGTGACTTATTTTTGGGCATAGGGACATATCAGACATATACATACATATATATATATATATATATATATATATATATATATATATATATATATATATATATATATATATATAAAGAAAAGAAAGGAAAGAAAAAATGAACTGAAAAGATAAAAACTGTGCATTAACATTTCTAAACCTTGATACTTGCAATGCGCACATTTGATTAAATAATGAACTACTTATTTTTTTTTTAAAGTTTAAAATAAAATAATTATAATTGAAAAAAAAAATACTTTATGTACATATATACATGGACAACATAATTAAATATCACGGACAAACAAACATGCATTTTATTAATATTTTAAATATAACATAGAGTTTGAAATAAATTCCTCTTAGATTAATAATAAAAATATATTACATATTTAAATATATTAAATTTTCATAAAAAAAATCAGAACAAAATAACTTCAATCTCAATGGCTAGGGAGTAATCGTAATGTCTAAAGTTTTTATATTTACCAACTATAATATATTCTAAGATCACTTCAATTTTCCCGTATTAACAAATATACTAAAAACTCATATATATTTAAATGATAGCAAAAAATTAGCGGGATCAAAATGTCTCAGGACCAGAATGGCCAGGGACCAAAATTTCCTCAGGGCAAGAAAAACAGGACCAAAATGGCCTGCTTCGGGTAAATTTATGTACATAAATTTCAAGTTATCTTATAGGCAGACTCAGAAAACTTTCTGCAAATACAAGATTAAAAGATTTAATGCTTGTGTTTCATTAAAAAATAAAACATTTAATTTTTTCAGGTCGATAACATATCACATATCAGATTAATAACTTATTTTTAGTATTGTACATAATCATAATTTTTTTTATTGTTTTATAGTTGTTTTATGAATAAATATATTTTTAAAATACGCATTTTCCTCGAGATCCCACCAGCAAAATATTTATATGTACATGGTTTATGCATTTATACACTGCGCCCGCCTGTGTAAAATAGATTTCCAACGCGGCCCATCAAGAATTTTGGGTCGGACTGGCATGATTTATTTCTGAATTTTACAACTTATCTGCAATATTAAAAGTTTTTATATGGTCCTATTTATTTATAAAAAAAAAAAAAAAAAAAAAAAAAATACTGAGTGCATGCACTCTACTTTACAACTAGAAATAATCTAAATTATTTTCACAATGGTTACATAAGAATTTTGTAAACATTTTTCTCGGGTTTTATGGATTTTTACAAAGTAAAATATCCATCGCCCAATATTTTTTTTCTCTTTCAAAATCGAAATGAGAATTCCTACTAAAAATGTTTAAAACAATAAGTCAAAATAACGTTGTACAGTTTATTGAGTAATCAACTGTAATGTGTAAATCCATACTTTTATTTTTCTTTCTGTACTCAAGAATTAAAAATATTCAGTACTTTCATTTTTGTCAAAAAAAAAAAAAAAAAAAAAAAAAACTGATAATAATAATAGCTTTTTAATACAAATATTTGTAAACCGTTAATTTTTCTAAAATAATACCCCCCCCCCTCAAAAAAAAAAAAGAAAAAGTTTAAAAGTAATAATAATTCAAATGTATTACTGCAATGCAACTGATATAAGAAAATCATACACCATACTGCGGTACAACCAGTATCCAGTACTGATCACATATATTTATTTAATCTGCGCATCAGGTAACCCTAACCCTCAGAAATAAGATACTGCACCAAGGATTTCAAGCCAAACGATTGTGCTGGTACGTATTTGTTTTCTAAATACGCCACTCGAACGGGAAAAACCGAAGACTTTGCTGTTTCATCTGGGTCTAGGTTTCTTCATTTATTACACCAAAAATGTCTTGTTTTAAAATCCGATCGGGCGTCTAAAAGTGGATCTTTTTTATTTTTCATTTAAACACAAAATTAAATTTCGTAACATGGAATTGCTATTATATTATGGTCGATCGGGTAGATCAAATAAAGTATTAAAAAAAAAAAATAGTTGATGGTGAATATTGTCTATAGTATGTTAGTGTTGTTTAATGTAATCGGTATTTAAATATGAAAAACATATTTGCAAACCTCAGTGGAAGAAAAAAAAAAAAAAAAAAAAAAAACAGATTTTACGTAATTTTAAAAGAGGAAAAGAGATATTTAGTTTCGTTGAGAGAGAAAAAAAAAGTCTACTTTATTCAATACATGACATTTTTTTCTAAATAAAAATGCCTAACATAATTGAGATATATTTGTTTTAAACTTATTCGGGAAAAATAAATAGATTCAACAAGTTCAATAATATAGTCTAAAAATAACTAAGTATGAGAGAAATAGTGAGAGTAGAATAGAAGTATACTTCTATTGCTCCAATGGTTCTAAAATCTAATATAAGTTTATTAAGAACATTGATCCCTTTGTTGTACATTGAGAAAGCTTGAATGTTGAACGACATTTATCGTTTATGAGAGATAGGGAAAAAGAAGTTAAACTATAACTATATGAGTGTGAAGTATTAAGGAAATATATTTCTACTTCTTTATAGACTCTAGAATGTAATAAAGTAAATTTAAGAAGAATATATACAATCGTGTTGCGAATTGTAGGTGTAGAAAGATTGGGAAACAAAAAAGTCCCGCAGAGAATTTGATCGCCGCTCGCAGGCTGAAGTTAACAACGGACTCGGGGGAGGGACTAATTGCATGAATAAGAAATATTGAAAGGCTTTATTTCTTTACATGTTCTGGAATCTCATAAAGCAAGTTGTAAAAGAATTCTGACATTTATATTATGGATGGATAAAGGTTATAAATGGAAACCTGTCATACAACATTTGATCGACAATTGTTTATGTGTTTTACTTTTATTATGGAATGACGTTTTTTTTTTTTTTTTTTTTTTTTTCTTTTGAGCGAAAAAAATAATTAAAAATTGGAAGCTGGAATAGTATAAAATTAACGTTTTTAAATCTGATTTTTCGAAATTATTAGAAAAAGGGGAGAAATACACATTTAAACGTACAAACGGGAGATACGGCTTGAAAATCTTCCGTGAAAAATTGGAGTTGGTATGTTTGCAACGACTTCTAGAAAATATTCAAAATCTTACCAACATCCTCCGTTACAGATCAAGAGAGGACGACATTGGGGAAAATCTTTACAAATTTACCCCAGTAGCACAGCGATATGGGCCGCGCAGTATTGATTGGCATCGGGGAAAATCGACAATTTTTTACACATTTTTTTCAATGTCACACAATAACAATCAATGTTGTTACTGCAATATTCGAATTTAAAACACTGAAAAGTTCAACAGTGTATTAACATTTCCTAGGAAAGTTGAAATGTATCTATGACATATCTGTCCGTTTGTCTGACAGCAACATAAATTCCTAAATATTTTTAGAATGCCTCTGAGCTTATGCAAGTTATTTAATCATACTAAAGCAGCTTTTCCTAACAGCACACTTATTCCAAGTACATCCTATGTATGTCTCTTGGATGTTTTTTTCATCCGCAGGGTATCCCGTGGAGAAGATGTGTTGTTAGGGTTTACATTTAAAATAGTATGAAAAGAACTACCAGCTTGTATACAGGGACGCCCAAAGAGAACTTCAATTTATTAAGCTCTACGAGGGGCATTTTTATAACTCATATTTTAATATTTTTGTACAGCACAAAACACAACAAATTTAACATATTACACATACGTACATAAGCACGTTTTATGTCGTATATGATATAAACAACATTAATGACTACTTTACAGTGCCACACAAAATAATTCAAATATATTAACTATGTAACTGAGAAAGACTAGAAACGAATAATCAAATAGGCTTATGCGTTTTTAACCTTTACCAACAACGTTAAAAATTTTTAGGACTTTCATTCTTCTATGGGTCTGTCTTCCTGCACTCTAATTCCCGTAAATACGTAAAGAATGCATTGAAATTGATGTATTTTATTCTGGTACACTATAAAGTGCTCTCTATTAGAATTGTAAAAATAAGAACACTCGCTTGTGTGTAAGAACAGTCAAAAGAATTCATACATATTATGGCCTATGAGAGTATCTCTGTAAAGCAAATTGTAATATTTCTATCCTGCACAAAACATAACAAAATTAATGTTTATTTACCAGGTGAAAATTGCGTATGTTTCCCTTAGAATAGGGTATGAATAGTTTTATTCCTTGTTTTACAGGGTACCACACAAATTTCTTCAGGCACATAATTAAAATATACGGGAAAATAGCTCGAATGGTATTTTCAGTTGTGCTATGAGAATTATTAATACATTACAATTTATTTTATTTTTAGACAGTATACAGGGCTGTACAAGATTTTAATTATTTATTGTAATGATTTAAATTTAATTTTTATGAGATTTCTTCATCCATAATTGAAACAAGTGTTATAAATAATAATATTATAGTTTAAAAAAAATTAAAGAGCACGCTTTTTTAGAAATGTGAACTAAAAAGCACAAAATATCTATCTTAGTATTAAAGTGCAGGGTAAGAGAAAATCGAGTGAGTGACACACCATAATATTTACATACACTTAAATCTTTGAATAAACAAAATTTAGAATTAAACAAAAACCATTTTTAAAAAATCTCCCCTAACTGGGATCGAACGCTAGACCTTTAGGTTCGTAACGCGGAGCTATACTTCAACGCCACGGTGTTCACGTAGGGAAAGTCTTTTTTTTTCTTACAATATAGATTTTTTGTTTGCTCCCAGAGCGGTTACAAACATGCAAACATACATACAAACATACATACATACATACATACATACAGGTGAAGCTAATAAAACCGTGTTAAAAACAGTACTGATTTGTATATAGGGGCTCATAAAAGAATTTTTGTACATCATGATCTCTAAGTGTAAGATGCATTTCTTTAGAGCTTATTAAATTTTTATATTGCACAAAACATCACGAATGTAAAATAATCCAGATATACGTAAGTATGTTCTTTGTGGAATAAGGTATGGTTACAATTAAGGATTACTTTATGAAGTCGCACAAAATAAAATAAACAGAAATTGCTCGTAGAGCATCTTCAGCTGTGTTATGTGAGAAATTTCTCCTCCCCCCACCTTTTTTTGTTTTCTTTTCTAATTTTTTAATACGATATATCAAACCATATTCTATTTTTAGACAATATACAGGGTTACAAAAACGCAATTTACTTTATCCTTCCTCTTTAAAAGTAAAACTATAAAGTATTGTGAGGTATTTTTATTTTTTATTTCTATTCCTGTTTCAAAATAAACTAGTATTTTGTGGCCCTCGTAAAACTTTTCTCTATATCACGAATAATAGCGCCACCTACTGATTATAAGGCACAAAAATAATAGTCCCTGTAACTTTACACTGCTTAAATTTACATATGCAGTTTGGTACAATTTTCACCAACAGGACCAGATATATAGCCATCTTGAAATTCTCGGAAGGTAAGCGCCACCTGTCATCCGATATACACTCAAATTCCATTAAGATAATTTTCCATTGTTTGCATATATATTTATATATATACCTAATTTCGGGCATTTATATCTTACTTATATATCTTAGAAACTGAGATATTGCCTTGCAGTAGACAGAGATAAATTGCAGCATAGCAGTGCCATCAGTTATCTCATATAAAACCAAATTCATTCAACTTAGTTTTTCATCATGTTTTATACATCACGTTTATCTCTCATTCATCTCTCATGATTTATGCATTTAAGCATATAGAAACTAAGATACAGTCTTTCCTTAAATATGGGAAAATGCAACACAGCAGCGCCACTTGTTGAGCGATGTATCAAAAATTGTAATTTTTTAATACTTGCAACAAATATATATATATATATATATATATATATATATATATATATATATATATTTGAAAGTTGAGTCAAATGATGTATCGGATAAGTACAGTTTGAAAGTGCTTGTAATGCATGCGAACAGCATGAATTTTCTTTCTCTTTTTTATTCTATCAGCATAGTATAGATGGAAAAAAAGGAAAAAAAAAGTAATAATTGAGCTTGTTTATAAATAGTAAATACAGTTTGCTTTTCTACAATAAATATAATGTATACTATTTAAATAAAAATATTTTTCAAATGAAATTAAATAATCGTCTGCACTACAGAATAATTTTAGATGCTATATGGGAGAAATGGCATCAAGAATAAAATGTTTATGTTTTCGAAAGAAAAAAATTTACTCGAATTCATGAAATTCTATGCAATTGGTAACTATTACTGATTATTGATTATTATTATTATTATTATTAGATTTAAGCTTATTTTATAGTGATATTCATTCAGATGTGCCAATGCATATTTTGTAATATTTTTATAATTCACTGAATTTAGCATTATTATGATTTCGTAAATGTTATAGCGTTGTTCTAGTTCATAGTGTACACATATATATTTACACTAAAAGTTATTTTGTCGATTGTTAAAAAATACGTATTTACTTCATTATGTATACCGAAATGCCTTTTATTTTTTAAAAGCAATACAAACATTTGTCTGCATATATATATATATATATATATTTAAGATCCGAAGAGATAAAATATTTATAATTTTCCTTTTAATTAGTATGTTATTCGGATATTTATTCTGTAAATAACACCCTTTGAAACGAAATAGTTATGTTTACATTCGAAAATGGAAGTCTGCGGTTTTGTTTCTAGAGTTTTGAAATTTAAAATTAAAATTTTATCAATTTTGTAGCAAAAATAACTCAATCTAACACACGCAGATAAAGACAATAACATTTTTTATAAAGAGAATAAGTGATTCAAGATTTTTAAAATGTACTTAAATACAAATACAAGCAAAGATGGCGAAGCCTGGTCGTGTTTAATTAAATAAAATCAATATTACAGTTTTTAATAGAAAACATTTAACGTTATAATAAAATTTGCTTTAATTAATTATAAAATATTACTGTTTATTTGTCCATATCAGTTACAGAATAGTGACACTGCGCTGCATTTTTTTTTTTTTTTTTTTTTTTAACCCCTGATATTATTTTTGCTGATTCTTATGTAAAATGACCTCCTGAATCCGAATATGACCCAATCACCCACCGTTTTCTCGGCACGCCCCCACCTCCCCCACCTCCCCCAATTTTCATCAAAGTTCGGTAATTTTATGGCCATGAATTTGATTTGGAGAATGGAAAATAATTATTTTAACATTTAAAAAAAAAAAAAATGTATAATAAATAATAATAATAATAATATAATAATTGATTAATAAAATATAATAAATTTAATATATTCAGTGAAACTTCAATAATTCGAACTTGTTTAATTCGAAATTCTGGATAATTCGAATTTTTTACTCAGTCCCTTGAATTTTATATTAAAATAATGTTAAAAAATCGAGCATAATTCGAATTCTATTTTAGATAATTCGAATTTTTCATACGATTACCTTTAAAATATTACAGTAAAATTTGTTCCCGGGAATTTTTCTCAGTTAAAGTGCATTATATACCTTAACAGTCTTTCAAAAGAAGGATAAGGAAATACAAGAGAAGCCCCTAGCTAGTGCATCACAAGATGCGTTGAATATACATGAACTTCGAGGTTTTTTTTAATTGAAAGTCATGCCCAGAGCAGCCAACCTAATCCGGCAAATTGTTAGTACCGCCTTTTTTTCTACACCACATAATTTTTAGAGTATTTTTCTTCTTAATTCATCGTAGCTACATTTCAAGAGAATTACTCTAAAAATTAATTGGTGTAGAAAAAGAGGCGAACTAACAATTTCCCGCATTAGATTGGCAGCTCTGCATGCCTAACGTAGTAAGTAGATTCTATTTTTGTATCAAGTCATATGCTATGACACAAAGATTGTACTTAAAGAAGAAATAAAAAATATCTGACTATTTTTTTAAAAGTGTTGAATAATTAAGCTCGTAAAAAATATTGATTTAATGGGGGAGGGGGGAGGAATGTAGCAGTATTCTTAGGTATAACGTTTATGTGTTAAATCTTTGATCGTAGAGTTTTAATTTTTTAATATATATCTTTTTTTTTTTTTTTTTTGACAAAATAGTATATGTAATTCGAATTTTTGGATATTTCGAATTTTTCTCTGGTCCCTTCAACTTCGAATTATCCAAGTTCTACTGTATTTTCAGTGTCAACCCCCCCTCCGCCCTAAATTATCTCTTTGCTGCAAATGTTCATGTTTTAGAATTTACCAACACTGTATACCCTCAGAATATATTTAACAACTAAAATAATCCTTTCATTTCCTACAAATCAAATTTATAGCCATTAAATTACAGAAAAATGATAAGAGTATGGGGTGTCCTTAAAAAACGGTGGGCGATAGGGAAAATGGGTGTCATATGCGAATTCAGGAGGTCATTTTACTTAAGAATCAGCAAAAATGGTGTTGGGGCCGATTTTCATGTGGTGCAGTGTAATATGTGAAACATTTTCAAGTTAAAAATTAATTTAATCTAGAGTTTTTACTTTCTCTTACCCATAGGGTCGAGAAAGTATTGTTTTAGGGTCAAATTTTCGAACGTTAGTTTTTGCTATATTTTCATGTTCTTAGGTCCCCTAAATACGAAAATCATGTTTTTAGCGAATGGTCTGTTTGTCTGTTATCAGCATACCTCAAAAACAAATAGTAGCAGAAATTCCAACCTCGGTATCCTAAATGTGTATCAAGTAGGGATGCTACAGTAAGCTTTTCGTTAAGATGAAGCAAATGCTTCGTGTACAGGGACATTCAAAAGTATTCAAATACATTACGTCTAAGGGGGAAATTGCAGGTAAGTAGAGTTTAACATGTATAGACTGCACTAAACCAACTGAAACTAATATATATTTTTTGTAAAAGAGATAGTCAAGTTAGAAAAAAATATTGTGTTTGTAGGAGCCCCACCCCCCCCATCTGGGGGGGGGGCAAGAAGTCCTCCCTCGAGGGGAGTACATTTTCATGATGGGTATCTTCCAAAAGAGCTCGCCAATACTTTTAAAACGAATGGTTGAAACATCGATCTGCGATAATTTAAAATAAAATTATCGATTTTTTTCATTTTTAACCAATTTTTTTTTTTTTTTTTTTTTTTTTTTTTCTGTGATATTGAGAACAAATTTATTTTTATTTTTATTTATTTTTATTTATTTTATTTTTTTTTAATACTTAGTGTTATACTACATCTCTAATATGGAAATCGTTTGTATTATCCTAAAAGATAATATTTTTAAATAATAATTTTAAGAAATTAATTTTAAAAAACAGAATTATTTTTTAATAACCGAATTAAATTCTATAGAAATGTAAGTGTGTTAATATGAAACGGGGGGTTGAAGGGGGGCGGTAGACCCTCTCACACAGAACTAATAATCATATAAAACTCTTCCGAAGCCTAATGTGAATTGTTTAACACAGGTTTACATTACAGTACTCGTTATCTTACCTCTTAATCTGCAACCGGTATTTTTAGTATTAAATTTCAGGGTAAGAGAAAGTCGTGTGAGTGACACACCATATTATTTACATTCTCTTACCCTTACGGTAGAAAAAAGTATTGTTTTAGA
Organism: Salticus scenicus; assembly: GCA_963930645.1. Lineage (NCBI taxonomy): Eukaryota > Metazoa > Arthropoda > Arachnida > Araneae > Salticidae > Salticus > Salticus scenicus. The sequence goes on from OZ005660.1 coordinate 245,562,789, forward strand.
GCCAAATTTTCGAAAGTGAGTTTTCGTTATATTTATATGTTCTGGGGTCCCCTGAATACGAAAATCCTGTTATTAGCGAATGGTATGTGTGTGTGTGCCTGTCTGTGGGGCTGTCATCAGCATATCTCAGGAACAAATAGTAGCAGAAATTCCAAACTCGGTATTTTGAATGAGTATCATATAGGTATGCTACACTATGTTTTCGTTGAGATGAAGCAAATGGTTCGTGTACAGGGACACTCAAAAGTATTCAAATACATTACGTCTTTGGGGGAAATTGCAGGTAAGTAGAGTTTAACATCTATAGATTGCACTAAACCAAATGAAAGGAATATATATTTTTTGCAATACAGATAGTCAACTGGGAAAAGAACTTTGTGTATGTAGGAGCCTCGCTTTTCCCCCTTGGGGGTGAGTCCCCCCTCAAGGGAAGTAAATTTTCATGATGGGTATTTTTCAAAAGAGCTCGCCGATAACTTTAAAACGAATGGTTGAGACACAATTCTGCGACAATTTAAAATAAAGTTATCGATTTTTTTTTACGTTTTTTTAATGTAATATTGAGAATAAATTCAACTTTTTTTTTTTGATATTTAGTGTTATACTACTTCTCTAACATGGAAATCGTCTGCATTGTCATGCTACATAATTTTTTAAATAATAATTTTAATAAAATATTTTTACTGAGTGAATTTGTATAGGAAAATATAGAAGAAGTCATGTGGTGGGCATAACACACTAGTTATTTGTTGTTAGTGGATATGCTTTACTAATAATATTTTACCATTTCCAGAAAAGCTGTTCGGTAATTGAAGTAAATTCCTCATAGAGATATGGTAAGTAATGTATGTTTTAAGCTAAATATTCGTCTCTCGTTTTTTGCATATTTACACGTTTTGCAGCTTCCTGATTACCGTAGTCAAGTTTTTTAGCGTTTGATCTTTGTCTGCCTTTCTTAGAGTAACTTAAAAACGAATAATTTTAGGCGATCCAAATTTTGTATTTTGAGGTTAATATAAGTTTGTTGCTGGAAAAGTTTGATCAAAATTGATAAGTTTCAATAAATGTTGCTCGTGAAAATTGTCTGTATAATTTTTAGTAAACTTTTAATTTTAATAAGAGAATTAAATTCTATATAAATGTAGGTGCATTAAGGGGGCGGTAGCCCACCTCACAAAAAACAAATTAACATATAAAACACTTCCGAATCCTAATTTGAATTGTTTAACTTTGGTTTACATGGCAGTACTCGTTATCTTACCTCTTAAACTCCAACCTGTATTTATAGTATTAAATTTCAGAGTAAGAGAAAGTCGTGTGAGGGACACACCAGATTATTATTATTGTGTTTAGTAATTGTAATTTTGATTCATTATCTTTTTTTGCAAGTGTTGAAATAAAATAAGAGGTAATTTTGATTCATTATCTTTTTTTGCAAGTGTTGAAATAAAATAAGAGAATACCGTACGAGAAGAACTAGAAGTCTCTATTCTTTGCAATCTGTAGACCTATTGGAAGAGTGCTGCCAGTCTATACGTTAATCGGAAAAACGAGTAATGAGAAACTGATTTAAAGAGTTGTAAATGTGATTTTGTAAAAAAAAAAAAAAAAAAAAAAAAAAAAAACAGGTTGTGCAAACAATGTTTTTTTTTTTTTTTTTTTTTTTTTTTAAATAGAGAATATTTGAAAATTGGCACTAAATACTGCAAAAACGCGTGAGTTTCAATAAATTTTATTTGTTGAGATATGAATGTCATTATTTACATTTTGAAGTCTTAATTTTTATGTTAATTACTGAAAAAATGCTCAGGTGTGTGATATCTTTATAAATACTATATATTAGGAAATTCCTAATTCTTTTCTAAATCTGAAATATTGCTGATTGTTTTCCTTAACACAAGGGACAACTTAATAAAATTAAGTCTTTTCCTAGATCAACTGCACTGTACACACTTGCTGTAGTCATGCCCTGCCTGGAGAAGTAAATTAAATTGTTCTTCCATAAGATTCTTTAACTGAATTATTGTAAATTTAGACTTTTATAATTTTTGATAAAATGTAGCTGTTTTCATTTTCATTATCACTAACCTGAAAAGAAAGGTGTTCTAAGTGTGCAGGCTTCGTTTTTATTTATATATTTATTTTTTATTACAACATTAATTTAATCTAGTTGTTTCTTAACTATGATTTAAGGAAATTATATTTGCTATATATTTTTAAAATTAATTAAAATGTAAATATTTTTCAAAGATGATTTTGTATTGTTATTTTGAAATTTGTGATCTATCAATTTTTCAACTTCTAATTCATGTTAGATAATAAATATCATGGCTTCATTGAACTTAAAAAAGGAAAGAAAACCGCGAAATTTCAAACGATTTTGATGAAAAACAAAATTGTCTATAGTAGTGATTATGAGTACACATTCCAAAAATCTTTAAATTCGGTTGAAAATTTCAGGTTTTATATAAAAATATAATAATACTTGATTAATTCAAAGACCAAAAATATGCTAATAATTCACAATTTGCGAGCTATAACTTTTCCAATTAAAATAATAGATATTATAGATACAGTCGAACCTCGTTAACGTGAACACTCTTAAAGTGAATTACTTTTAACACGAACAGAATCTCCTTAAAAATGAAGATAAGTTTAGTTATATAAGATTAGTTATTGATAGCATGAACTATTGATAATATAAACAAAATTTTTAATTCCCCTTGAGATTCAAGTTACCAATTTTGACTGTACTAATACTGAATTAACTTCAAAGTTCGTCTTTTTATCAAATTAGATTTACATTTGTTAATTATTTAAAACCTCACTTATTAATTATTTAAAACCTCACTTATAATTATTTAAAACCTTGGAATTAATTTCAATCTGTTAAATGTGTTGAAGAAGACTTCATTAAAATGTCTTCTCTTAAAAAGTCTTTAAAATTTAAGGCGCGCGATAGAAAATAACACATTAAATTTCTCACTTTAATAGTTCAACCTTTCCTTTTTTTTTAACAGTTTTCAGTTTTTAGCATTAATTTTCAGGCCTAAAAAAATTACTGCTTTAATTTAAAGTTGATGTTTTTAGGAAAAGTTAGATTTTCCTCTAATTTTATATTAATATACTTATCTCTAAAACGCCTGAAGCATAAGTACGGCATGCTGATTGATTCACAAAATCAATTTTCCATGATTCTATTCGCCACAAAATGTCTGATGATAATCATAAATGGGAATTTTGTATAGAAATACCACAAATTTTCAAGCGTTTGACTCCTTTTTTGTTGTCATAAAAGTTAATTATTTTTATTTGCAACGATTGATATTTTGGATATTTTATGGTGTTTGTATACCAAGTTCTTGTTTTCAGTATGTCCGTATACAATTAAATCTAAAATAATCTGGATTCTCCAGGACCATAGAAATTCACATAACAACACCATTTTCATTATCACCTTTTTTTTAATGGTAATCTGTTAACCATTTTCCAATATATTTCTTCGATTAAATATTGCAAAAATTGCTTTTCAGTAATAGTGGAATTTAAAATAGTGACTGCTATGAATCATGATATTCTAATAGTAGTATAAAAATACCTTGAATAATTTATTTTATTTTTGTTACAGCAGATTAAGTGCAAGTTACAGTGGATACAGTTATGAATGAATTCTTTACATACTTCTCAATATTTATTCTCTGTACATTTCCTCATGTAATAATCATTTCGTAATACAAGCATTTCTATCTTAAATTAGTGAGAATATTGAAACAGTAGCGTTCTGGCCTCAATGAGACTGTGATTCAACTGTCATACCGAAATAATTCTGGTGTACGTCAGTAATATTTTTAGAAGTAAACGATATCATAGTCATCAAACAGTTAAAAAAAAATCGTCGAGAGCCTGAGAGAGAGAAACAAAAGAAAATATGTAAATGAGAGTACAACCTTTAACATTGTTAAGCATACATAAAGGCGAGGGGGACCAATATTTTTCTTAAGAGATGCTGTGTTATAGAGTGTTCTTTATCATACGAAATTTTGCTTTGAGAGCGAGAAAAAATATTTCGAAAAAATCAATGAAAAGGAAAAATCCAAATCTTGTCATTGTCATACAATTTATAACGGTTGATTGGTTGGGTTTTATGTCGCACTAGTGCTGCGCAGATGGGCAATTGGCGACGGTCTGGAACTCACCCCTAGAGGTGGTCCGAAGACATGCCATCGCAATTTTGATCCTCCACGGAAGGGATGGCTCTCCCGCTTCGGTGAACCCCATAGGTATAATTTTTGATGGGAACATGGAGGACTTTGCAGCCACGACAGATTTTACGTGCACCAGCCACCATTGGTGTACACGACGGTCTTTGGCCGGCTCCAGTACCGAGCCCGCAGTCTTCCAATTACGAGGCCGGCGCTCTACCGACTGGGCTACCGCCGCCCCACTTTAGAACGACATATAGGCTGTTATTCACCAATAACTTCAACTCCCGGTTTAACACAAAAACTTGAAAAACGCATAAAGGCGGGGAACTAATTTTCAGCAAATTCTGACGGGTTATTTCTACCATCTAGCAGTATAGACAATTTCAGATATTTTACGTGAAATTAACCAATCAAAGATTATATGAAATACTTGACGCTAGAGGGCAGAAACAGCGTACCAAATTTTGCTGGAAAGCTGTACCCTATCTTTAGACGCTTTTCAAGTTTTTGCGTTGAACCGGTAGTCGTAGTTAACCCTCTCAGCGTTTGAACCGGAATTTTGTAACACAAACAAACTCCCTCGAAACGGTTTGAGACTGATTCTTGTAATGTAAGAAATCTCTCTCTAAATCGTGCGAACCTGATTACTGTAACTCTAAATATCTACTCCGAAATCGTTAGAGACGGAAACTTGTAACTGACCCTTCCCCCTTTTGCCAACAAGGGGCGGACAAGGACGATATGATAAGCTGACAGTTGAAATGCTTCTTTGTTGAAAGAGAGGGTTGATAACAAAAGAATAGAATAGTGAAAAATGTTAAAGAAGAACTGTTGATAATTTGTAAAAACAGTTAAAATACTGCTTGGCTGAACAGAACTTCGCATAAAAACTTTATTTTTTTCAATTTAAATTATACCTTTTAGATGACGATGCTTTTCATGGGAATCTTAAAATTAATAATAAAAGACATTATTTATTGTTAGAATAAAATAATGACAATTATTTGTTAAATCAGCAGCTTTATTATTATTGTTATTATTCTTATTATTTATGAACTAACCGAATATTCTGCATAAAACACTGTTTTAATTAAATATAAATGTACAGCATTTTAATATCCTGTAACAGGTTTTCCTCTTTTTATATTCCGTACCTGAATTACAGTTTACTTGGTTTCATTGTAAAAATTATTAATAGTGTAATACAATGATTCGTTTTCGGAAGTGTATTATATATATATAGGTAACTATTTTATCGAATTTATGAGTTTAAAGATAAGAAAAAAAAAAAAAAAAAAAAAAAAAGAGAATTGCAAACCAATGCGCAGAATTGCTACAGAAGGAAATGCAAAACTTAAATATAGGAATAAATTATCAATGAATAAAATGAAATACCCCCCCCCCCTCCAAATATATATATATATATATATATATATATATATATATGTGTGTGTGTGTGTCTCGGCGGAGCGCTGGCTACCAGTGAAATCTAATTTTCATGGAGATAAGACAAATTCAAATCGAATTATTATCGGAAACCCCTAAATCTAGCAATTTCCTAGAAAATACTCTTCTAGGTTTTGCGTTTGCTAATATTTAAATCTGTTACCTAATAATCAGATTTATTTTTCATCTCAAAAAAATCTCTAACACTACCTACCTATCTATCTATCTATCTATATATATATATTTAAATTGTTCTTGCGATTTCCAACAAAACCAAATTTCTGTCATATTTTTTCCGGATTTAGTGCGAATTACCAGTGACCGATAATTTTCCTGAAAATCCGAATACTTCATATCGTATAAAGTCTATCTTTTTTTTTTTTTTTTTTTTTTTTTTTTTTCCTAATCCTTGAAGTATTTTCGAAGAAAATGCAGTCTTAGCTTCTTTTTTTCCCCCCTGACAAAATATGGGTTTCCCGTGAACGGTAATTTTACTGAAGAAGAGCACAATACAGATTAAATTGTAAACTCAAAATATCCCTAAATCTGAATTTTTATCAAAATCATTCAAGTAGTTTGTAAGAAAATCACGTTTCTGCCATATTTTCGCACGGGCGAAGTGAAGGTTAGCAATGAAAAGTAATCTTCGATAAAAAGAGGATAAGTCAGATGTGTTTCTAATCTAGAAAAACTTATTTTAGTCAAATTTTTCATATAAAGACATGCAGGAACTATTTCATTCCCTAGCAACGGTTACTATATTCATTTCTTAAAATTACTTTAGTACAGCTTTAGCACAGGAGCCCCTTGGCAGTTTTTATATTTTTGTTTTCATTTTGACGATAAACTAAAATGGCTATCGCAATTGCGTAAGTAAACATCTAGGCGAGAAGCGACCGAGCTATTTTGGTGACAAATATCAAATTTTGCCAAGAGGTTCAAGCTGCTCCATTGCTTTAGCAGGATTTTTTCAATTTTATTTAATTATTTTTTAACTTAATGCCAGGGGGGGGGGGGAAATTGGTCTAAATATACAAAATATCTCGAGATAAAATATTATCCGTTTTCCTCCCTGTTTATTAAACGGAAGAAAAATGGCCAAAATAGTTTTTTCAGTATCATTGACATCTCTATAAATTGAAATTAAAATATCCAGTGCTATTTTATTTCAATCTACATGCGCACTTTTTATTTTCTAAATTAAATACATATCATCTAAATCTTAATATACATATCAAGGTGTAATAAAATAAGAGGCGACAACACAAAATCCTATCCAAATAGTCCTATCGTACTAAAATAAAATAAAATAAAATAAAAAAATAAATTTTGCTTCAGGTATTCGCTACATTCGACAGTGTATTCCTCGCCGGTACTGCATTGCCAAGGTCCCCACTACCGTCAGTATCTTATCCGGACATTTCAATTTGGTTTTTTATGGAACAACAAGTAGCTCTGCTTTTATTCAAAAACTATAATTTTACATATAACTATATACCATCTTCTATTAAACATTTTAGTTTTGGCACTATGTATTAGTGGGACATAATTACACATTTTTTCTAGATTTTTGCTTTCTGATAATAAAATTGCATCTGCAAAAAATTACAATTATACTGCTATTAGTTGTATTATAAAAGTATAAATAAAAATAAATTTTGGTTACATTTATAATTAAAGTAATAAGTTTAATTATTTTCATTATATAACAATATTATTTCTACAAATACAATTAAATAAATAAAAATAACTAAACTGAATAGTAAACATTGCTAAATATGAATATGAATTAAATAATAATATTAAGAATTAAATAAATAAATAAATAATATTTTGATTGTGAAATGTAAGAAATGTGACGAATAAATTATTACCTTTTTTTTTTGAAACATAAAATGATTTAATCCTACATGGCAAGCGTTTATTACTTTGTAACTTAGATTAAAATCTGCTTTTTTTAAATTTAACCCTTTGCCGGTCCAGACGCTCCTAAGTGCTGTAAACATTGTCACCAAATTTAGGAACATTTTTGTTCAACTATCATAAATAATTCTGAGCAATAGCATTTGATATACATAATGACCGAATTACCTTCGAAGGGATTAAGCAACCGTTACAGTTAAAATTTTGTGGTGGATATTGAATAAAAATATCACTGAATTTTCAACACTGGTAAGAGGAGTGGTATTAAATAGGACCGGCAAAGGGTTATAAATAATTAAAAATAATAATAATAAAAATCATAACCATAACCATACCATTAAATAATTCTTCACCTGAAAGATTTTTTATTTTACCTTTTCTTATCCCATAAAAAATACACTAAAAAATGCCTATAATATATTGAAGGAATAGTTGAATTAAGTATACTACACTGTAAAAATATATATATATATATAATATATCTGTTATAATATCTGTTATCTGTTTTATAGTTCAAAAATATGTTATTCTTTATATTGTTCCTTAAGGTTCTGAAAAATATCTTTTCTTCACTCAACAACGTAAAAACATTCATGGAAATATTTTTAGACGAAAAAGCAGGAAATTTGCATCTACTAAGAGAATGAAAATTCGGATGTTGGTTTTCTCCAAATCAGTTAGTTTTCGAATTGCATAGAGTTCCTACAGATATATATGGGATAATTAGACATAGAATCCGCTTAATATACCCATAATATCAAAACTGGCTATTTATTCCCCCTAATTTTATAGAAAAAAGAAAGCGCTATTACTTTTCTAAATTAAAAATGTCGAAAAGTAGCACGAATTTTAGCCAGATGGAAAAGTAGGCACGAGTGCAGAATTAAAGCACCGACGTATTCATTAAGATGAAAATACAAGAAGTGTAACAAATTTCTATATTAATTTTAAGCCTGGTAAATTGTGATACTAACATATTTCGATTCGAAATAAATGTTGGATTCGTTTTTATGCATAGTTCTTATTCATTATCAGTAAAAACCCAGTTTATATATTATTTTGAAACTCTCTGTATATATATATATATATATATATATATATATATATATATATTGTTCCTTTCAAAGATATATAACACCAAAAATATTATTTGTAAGTCAGTAAGTAATAGTTACGCAAAGTTTAGCAAAAATCTGAAAAAAAAAAGAAAGAAAGAAAATATCTTCTGTCCAACCCCCCCCCCCCCCCCCCCCCCCCTTTTTTTTTTTTTTTTCACCGTAGAATCCCAACTATTTCTATTTTTGAACGTTTTTTATTTTTTAGTAGGAAAGATTATTAGTCTCAAATCTCAATCTACGGATTTTTACAATATCAGTTTTACAGCAGTTGGACATTTATCGAAATCGAAAATTTATCGAAAATATAATTGAACAAGAAATCTCTAAATCAAGAACAGTACAAAATTCATTTTAAAATACATGATATATCAAATAATTCTTTTATCATTATTGTGAGCCTTTTAACATTATTATGCTTTCAAGATAAAAATAATAATTAATTAATTAATTTTTTACTGGTGTTGGTGTTGCGGAATAAGGCCGATTGACTACTCTTGGGTCCTAGGCCAGAATGGGAGTACCTTTAATGTACGTCTTTCTAAGGGATCCTAGCCCGTACTTACGCAAGTTTTGGAGAAAAACCACGAAAAACTCCGAACTGCTGGGTCGACGAGCGCGACCTGGGCTCGAACCCGGCACCTCACGTCTACCAGCTTTGAGCGCAGAACCGCTTTGCCGTTGGTGTATTTTTTACTGGTTAAGTCATTCAACAACAATTACCCCCCCCCTCCCCGAAAAAAAAAATATATATATATATGTACTGATAAGTATAAAGGATTTAAGTCCATATTCTTGATTTTTCAGGAGACGAAAAATAAAGTTTAACTAGCTAAAAACAAATCAAAATAATCGATTAGGAAAAAGTATTTCGTTGATTTATACCCTTTATACCATTCAGTGGTTGTCAACTTTCATTTAATAACGGGAAAAATTGAATTAAATATTTTATACCATACATGAATGGTAAATTTCTGTCTTGGACCTTTTTTTACCAATGAATTTTCTCAAATACTAAATGACATAGACTTAAATCCTTTATACCAATCGATAGAGAATTTTTTTCTGAGTCTGACTATGTACTTAACTCAAAATCGACATTTTTGGACTTAAATCCTTTATACTTATCAGTACAGATATATATATATAAAGAAATAACATTATTCATTTTCTGATTATTTCAAGAATAATGTTCACATTATTATATATTATTTATAAACTGACTTTTTTTTTTCAGTATTTAGTAATAACTAACTTGCACAAATTGCTTAAATTATTCAGGCTATTGAAAAGTATTTTCTAAGTAAATTTGGCAGATATATCGTCCAAATGACATCTGAGAGAAAAAAAAAAATAATAATAAAATAATAATAATAATAATAATAATGCGTATTTTGTAAATGTTAAATAAATAAATAAAGTTTCATCAATTTACAATGCAATAGTTGGCAATTTCAGTGATCAGTAGAGAAAAAAAAAATCTTGTATGAAACAACCACACGATTTCCATTAACCGCTATTATATAGTACATTTTTTAGAAATAATGTGATTAGAAGACATAAAATTGACCTAACGAAATAGACACTTATCAAATTTCCTATAAGAGAAAGCTGATATGAATATAATGACATGTAAAACAGAGTTTACACAGCGAGTTAAAAAATAATAATAAAATTAGAAATTTTAACTTCTAAACTTTTAAATTATTTATTTTAATTTATAATTGTTACCAAAAAAATTTACAAGTTAATTTATTTTTCGACGTATAGAAAAATATATTTTAAAGCAAATAATAAAAAAAAAAAAATATTTTTGTAAAAAAAAGAAAAAAGAACTTTTTCGATAAAGTCTATTTCGAAAGTGCCTGTTATTTTCTTTTCTTTTCCCTTCTAAGAAAAGAAAGAAAAGAAAGAACGATTTTGATGAAATTCTGTCAAAAGCAGAATTTAGTTTAGTACGGAGGACAGTTAGTTTTTTTTTTTTTTTCCCCAAATTATAACACCGCTTTCCAATTAGTCAAACCTCGTTAACGTGAATCTCAAGGGGGATAAAAATTTTGTTCATGTTATCAGTAGTTCATGCTATCAGTAACTAATATTCATATAACTAAACAAATCTTCATTTTGACGGGGAAGGTGGAAACAGTTCATGTTAACAGTAATTCACGTGAACAGTGTTCATGTTAACGAGGTTCGACTGTATTCAATTATATTTTCGATAAATTTTCAATTTCGATAAATGTCCAACTACCGTAAAACTGGTATCGTAAAAATCCGTAGATTGAGACGAACAGTCTTCTGTCATAATAATTTGAAAGCAATGTTAAAATTTGAAAAAAAAAAAATGAATGAATAAATAAATAAAATAAAATGAAAAAATTATAATCATCCATACTAAACTAAATTCTGCTTTTGCCAAAATTTCATGAAAATCATTTTTTTTGTTTTTTAAGGAAAAAGAAAAGAAAATTAATCATAATCAACATCAAAACGGACAGTATCGTAAAAGTTTTATTTATTTTTTATTTTTTTGGAGGGGGGAAGGTTGAGAAGGTCGAAATGTTTATATTTTATTAATATTTTACACCAAAGCCACTAGTAAGACTAAGAAATGCTTATCATCTGCTTTTAATTTTGTTATTTTTTATACGTATCATAAAAATAAATATCCTGTTAAATTGTTAAAACATTTTATTTCAAGAGAAAAAAAAATGTTTTTCAAATGAACAGTGCAACGAAAAATAGTATTAATATTGCATTTCTGCTTTTAATTGCGCTATTATTCATCTACGAATCAATCTACGAATAAAACGTTGACGCCAGTTTTACGATGGAAAAATTGGACATAAAATTTCATTTTTCTTTTGCGGATAACCCAAGTTTAAAAATATTTAAATACTTAGAGCTAAAAGAAAAATGGAAGCGGATATTCTGGTTCAAGTCTCGAATAGTAAAATTTTTAAGTAATTCAAGAATTTCCGGAATTTTCTTCATTATATTTCCAAAATCTAATAACGATTTAAAAGCGGTTCTTTTTTTTTTTTTTTTTTTGGGGGGGGGGGGGGAGGATTACAATGAATAAAAAGAAATTAAACTTGTTAGCAATAAAAATACTTTATAATGTTTAAAAACCTATCAGCTGTTTGGACAATCAACATAATAACCTCTTCTGTTTTTGTTTTGAGGGGATGATTGCATGTTAAGTGTAATAAAATGAAAAAAGTAATAAGTATAATAAAATGTCTTCGAACTTATCAAAAGCAAAAAAGTAAATTTAAAAACTTTAATATCTTTAATTATTTTAAATGCTCGAGCTTCGCTAATTCTTCTTCTTTTGTTTTGTTTTGTTTTTCTTTTTTTGTTATTCTAGTTCAAATATACTATGAATCTATTTGAATATTGCAATACAAACGCGTTAACAATTTATATATATATAAAAAAAAAATACTTTTACATTTGAATAATAAAATTTTACAAAATTTTCAAAATTTATTTTTATTATTATTTTTTTTTTCAAAATCTCAAGTAAAATGAAGACATTTCAGTATCTACAAATCATAATACATTTGCTATAAATAATTCAAGATTGTTTAGAAATAGTTTCAGAAAAAAAAAAAAAAGAAAGAAAGAAAATCATATTACAAAAATATGCACAAAGTGATTTTTTATTATCTTTTTTAAAAAAAATATATAGAAAAGCGTTATTTGGTTTTCTAGAATACTATGAAATCATCAAATTTCACACGCGAAAGATTAAAAATACTTTGAATAAAGGGCCAAAAATAGCTCGTTGGACTCTATAAACATTACAAGATATTAAAATCACACAATCAATTGATTGGGAAGAAAATCATATTTACTGAAATTTATTTTTCCGACTGAGTGAAAATAATGCCTGGACCGGGAGTCGAACCCCGGATCTTTGATTTCCAAGGTCAAAGCTCTACCAATTGAGTTATCCAGGCCGACAACCGGTCGGCATTACTCACTCAGACAACCTTTAGGCTATAACATCTGGTCTATCATGCAGATTGCTCGACAGAAATAAGCCGCAGGTAATGGAAAACACCATTAAATAATGGGAGAAAGAAATACAATATATTAAAATCGCACAATCAGTTGATTGGGAAGAGAATCATATTTATTGAAATTTATTTTTCCGACTGAGTGAAAATAATGCCTGGACCGGGAGTCGAACCGCGGATCTTTGACTTCCAAGGTCAAGACTCTACCAATTGATCTATCCAGGCCGAAAACCGGTCGGCGTTACTCACTCAGACAACCTTTAGGCAGAAACATCTGGTCTATCATGCAGATAGCTCGACAGAAATAAGCCGCAGGTACTGAAAAACACCATTAAATAATGGGAGAAAGAAATACAATATATTAAAATCACACAATCAATTGATTTCGAAGAAAATCATATTTACCAGGTGTATAAGCTTAAATCCGCTGTTTTAAAGCTTAAATCCGCTGTTTTAAGCTTAAATCCGCTGTTAGACGGATAGAAATGGCTGGTTGAGTGACACCTAACTTCTCGGCAAGCATTTTTTGCGATTGGGTATCATCTTCGTCCAAAAGAGCCTGTAATTCATGGTCGTCAAACTTTCGGGGCCGATTTTCACGCACCTTTGTCATTTAAGTCAAAATAGCCATTTTTGAACCGACGTAACCAGTCTCTGCAAGTTGTTTCTGACAAAGCACTGTCACCATAAGCTTCCACAAGCATTCTATGCGATTCGGCAGCTGATTTCTTCAAATTGAAGCAGAAAAGCAGAGCTTCCAGCATATGCTCTTTTTTTGGTACAAAACGAGACATGTTTACACGAAGAAAAATTAATGTTTTTATATGAAATCACTAATGATTTGCACTGATTTATGTGAACAGACGTCAAAGTAATACAAAAACAATAAGACATTTAAATGTCCGCTGTTAATACACTCACTAGCGCCATCTATACGCAAACAGCGGATTTAAGCTTATACACCTGGTATTTAAATTTATTTTTCCGACTGAGTGAAAATAATGCCTGGACCGGGAGTCGAACCCCGGATCTTCGACTTCCAAGGTCAAGGCTCTACCAATTGATCTATCCAGGCCGACAACCGGTCGGCGTTACTCACTCACACAACCTTTAGGCAGAAACATCTGGTGTATCATGCAGATAGCTCGACAGAAATAAGCCGCAGGTACTGGAAAACACCATTAAATAATGGGAGAAAGAAATACAATATATTAAAATCACACAATCAATTGATTTCGAAGAAAATCATATTTATTTAAATTTATTTTTCCGACTGAGTGAAAATAATGCCTGGACCGGGAGTCGAACCCCGGATCTTTGACTTACAAGGTCAAGGCTCTACGAATTGAGCTATTAAGACCGACAACCGGTCGGCATTACTCACTGTGACAACCTTTAGGCAGAAACATCTGGTCTATCATGCAGATAGCTCGACAGAAATAAGCCGCAGGTAATGAAAAATACCATTAAATAATGGGAGAAAGAAATACAATATATTAAAATCACACAATCAATTGATTGGGAAGAGAATCATATTTATTGAAATTTATTTTTCCGACTGAGTGAAAATAATGCCTGGACCGGGAGTCGAACCCCGGATGTTTGACTTACAAGGTCAAGGCTCTACCAATTGAGCTATCCAGGCCGACATCCGGTCGGCGTTACTCACTCAGACAACCTTTAGGCAGAAACATCTGGTATATCATGCAGATAGATCGACAGAAATAAGCCGCAGGTAATGGAAAACCCCATTAAATAATGGGAGAAAGAAATACAATATATTAAAATCACACAATCAATTGATTTCGAAGAAAATCATATTTATTGAAATTAATTTTTCCGACTGAGTGAAAATAATGCCTGGACCGGGAGTCGAACCCCGGATCTTTGACTTACAAGGTCAAGGCTCTACCAATTGAGCTATCCAGGCCGACAACCGGTCGGCATTACTCACTCAGACAACCTTTAGGCAGAAACATCTGGTCTATCATGCAGATAGCTCGACAGAAATAAGCCGCAGTTCGAGCTATCTGCATGCATTCTGTAAATAGAGTTTCTGCATAAAATATGTTTACATAGCAAAGAAGAAAAAAAATAATGCTACAGGTTTTTTTTTTTTTTTTTTACACCAATTTCCGAGATCTAAAACTGGTCTATGTGATCACGATGACTATTAAATTTCTTGTAATAACCACGTAAAGCATGAGAATGGATACCTAAAATAGGTTTATGCAACAGTTTTCGAGAAAATCGTTAGAGCCGGTTTTGAGACACCGATTTTACCAAAACTTGTTGAGCGGATGACAACAATTACATTTAAAATAGGGTTAATATTGCAAATTTGAAAAAAATCCATGCAGCCTTTTTGAAAGGAATCCACTGGCAGTACAAATTCAGCTATTTATACAGGACGCCTGTCAATTTTCCTGAACTAACCAACTACATGATTTGGGACCCGGTGCGAGTTTTTACCCGATGATAAAAGTTTTTTTTTTTTAATTTTATTCTCTTAATAATAAAAGTTTGAGTTGAGAAGGAATATGCGTGTACAGCGCACGTATATCCTCAGACATGCGCGCTGCGCGCGCATGCGTCTGCGCTGCCGAAGGCAGTGGGGTCCCGGTGCGAGTTTTTACCCGATGCTAATTGATATATTATTTTATTCCTTTTCTTAAGAATGAAAGTTTATGAGTAATAACTCGGATTTTTGAGAAGTCATAAGGATGGTGAAGGAATACTTGCGCGCAACGCACGGGTCTACGCTGCCGAAGGCAGTGGGGACCCGGTGCGGCATTTTTTCCGATCAGAATTTTTTTTCTCTTTTTTTTATCCCATGATAAAAATTAATGCATTTTTGAGAATTCATTAATTATTGTGATTCATTTAAAAATAGTGACCAGCGAAGCGGGCGTAGCCTGCTTGTATATAAATAATAATAATAATAATAATAATGCATGTGTACCATTCTATACTGAAACTGTCTCAGTTCTTTAGCACGATTCTTCTCAAATTTATTTTAATTATTTTAAAAGGAAATATGCTTGCAAGTCCCCTCCCCCCCCCCCCCCTCCTTTTTGCTTTTCCCGACATAAAATTAAATATTTTTCCTTCTTCTTTTATTTATGTTTGAAATCACCATTTTTTTTCTTTTGATTTTAAAGTTATAACGTGCTTTTATTTAATATCTTTCGAATCAATATCCGATTGAATAAAAAAATACAGCATTAACTATATTTGGTCCTGATTAATAAGTGTTCCAATTTTTGATAAAATCTGGTAATCCGAACAGATACGATGGCGATTTTTTAATTTTATGTATTTTAAATAAAACAAAAATATCTGCACGTTCATTGAAGGTGTAATACAATATATGATGACAACTCATAGTCATTGTCTGAAAGAAATAGTACTACGAAAAAAAAAAAAAAAAAAGCAAAAGTGAGTTGGATGTAAATTTGTGAAAATGCCGCCCCTCTGATATCGTACACAAATCGGATTTGACAAAGAATCATAACCAACTTTGTTAGTGATATCACTTTAAAAATGGATTAGGAGTATTATACTGGGTAAAAACATTTTGCACATTGCACTGTAAATGTAAAGACAGGCAATTTAAAAAAAAAAAAAAAAAAAAAAAATGTTTTGTCAAATGTGAATAAAAATTCTGAAAAAAAAAAAAAAAAAAAAATTCTTAATGATATCTGTAAAATCAGAGTAACGCAATATTTGTTTCAGAAGGAATTATTTAAACTAAATGCATTGCAGAGCTTTAAAAGGTATTGAATAGAAAGATAAAAATCTGTGTACTGTGAATTACTGCGGTAAGAATCAAAAGCTGAAGTTTTAATCGCATACTCTTTTTTCTTTCATTTCTTTTAATCATTTGACCGAGATTAACTAAACTTCTTGCAATTACAAAGTCAGAGCAAAATATGTAAAAACTAAATATATTAGTACAAAATGGTCAAATTTTCTTTAGCCATGACTAAATGTCAGAGTTTTTTTTTTTTTTTTTCCCTTCTTTCATGATTTATTTCTGAAATCATTTTTAATCGTAAACGTATAAAACATGCAGGTATATCTGTTTTTTTATTTTTTATTTATTTATTTTTTTTAAATAGATAATTGAATTAATTAAAATAATTATAATAAACAACCGTTTTTCGAGAATAAAATGACAAAATGCGCGCATTAAGCCGGCTTATTACTTTCTTCCGTTTTTTTTTTTTTTTTTTTCAAATCTTTCAACTAAATTTTATTGCAAAGGCATAAAAACACTTGTAATTATGCTTGCTTTTACGACAAAAAAATTAATGTTTTTTTTTTTTTTTTTTTCTATAAAGACATGAGATTTTTGGGAAAAGATTTCAGAAAAGGTGACATGAAAGAATGTCTTTTTGAATTCTTTTTTACTCACTGAAAAATAAAAAATATCACTAGCTTATTTTCTATTTCATTAGACAAGCCTCCAAATTTTATTTATTTATTGGAAAAATAGGTTTGACATGTAAAATATATATATATATATATATATATATATATTAAATGTAATTAAAATATAAAAAAAATATATGTATTATTTGCGATGAGAAAATGAAGTCATAAAAATTTGAAGTACTTTCTATTAATAGTTAAAAAAATTAATTGATTAAAAAAAAAAAAAAAATCGTTTTTACTACGATTTTCAGCGTTTAGTGATGTGCTAAACACAGCTCATTTGGTTCTATAATATCCTTTATAAAAGTTTCCAATTTATCATATATATTTTTTACAAATATATAATATACAAAATGATATGCAGAATGCATTAATTTAGGAAATTCATAAATATAAACGTGAATTTAACAAATCATAATATAATCATTTTCTATATACTCAAAGAGTTTTACACCATAAGTTAGTTTTATGAAGGAATGTGAATTTCAAACAAATAAAGTTGTGTTGAAATATAGTCTAATACTTTTACCAAACATCTATTTATTTTTTTTTCCCCTTTAGTAATTTAACTGAAGTGTTCATGTTTCGATTTATTTTAAGGAAATTCTTCATCATTTCCTTACTATTATTTTTGTTGTATTTGAACTTTTGAGAGCTCCTTTCTGCGTCTGATCACGTATGTTGCTGTGTTATTATAGTTAAGAAATAATTCATATAATGGAATAAATTTTCTTTGTAAATTGGTTATTAGAAAAAAAAAAAAAAAAAAAAAAAAAAAAAAACATTTTTTTTTTTTTACTTAATAATTTTGCTAATTTTATTATATTTCATTATTAATTATATATTTATTGATTAACCAAATTAAGCTGTCATTGAAATTAACTTTACTAATTAATGTAGATTAACATAGTTACAATTTTGAGAAATAAAATCGAAATATATACATTTATTTCTGTTCCTTATATCAACAGCATTTAAATTTTTATTATAATTTTAAAAGAAAGTGCAATTAAAGAGAATAAAGATAGCTGTAAAATATCATATAAATTAATTAATTCATTCATTCAAAAAAAAAAAAAAAAATAATAATAATAATAATAATAATAATAATAAATAAATAAAATAAAAAAATAATTTCAAACATTTATAAATTATTATTATTATTGTTATGGTATTTGTATAAAAAAGAAAGTTTTACAATTCATTTTTGCATACCATTTTAATTTAAATTATCTATAAAATTAGTAAATATTACGTTCAAAGTGTTTATAGTTTGTGCTGCATATAATTAATTAATCATTTTTGATTTCTGATAATAATAGTTACGGAAATTTAAATTTATGAATTGGAAATATAATGCAGACTAAATTTTGCGCTGCTAAAGCTATTTTAAATTGCAGCTTTAATTTTTCTGAACCCATTTTTCTTGCATAGAAATGATAAAGTCTGTTGCTATATTTCCAAAAGGTTTTTGAAATATCAATCCAGTTTCTTCTACATGTACATTCTCTTCCTAATGCCACTTTGGAAATATTTTCGGACACAAAGGGCTTTTGTTCGAACGGACACACCCCCAGTTGTGGGGGAAAAATGTTCGAAAATTTTTGGTGTAACTTCAACGGACATAACAGGGGATTTTCAGGGTAGCTTTCTCCTAACAATAAGATTACTTTTGAAGTAGAAACGTGACATTAGTCACACGCTGGGAGGGTTAATGGTGAATACGGCCATTAGAATTAAAACAAAAGAAAAAAGAAAAGTTACTTTTTTCCAATTAGCTAACAAAAGTATGCCACAAGGGACAAAATGAATTGTTATTTTTATTCCTCTTTTTATATATTTAGAAACATTCTGGTAATTACACCATTGAAAACCAAGTAATAAATACACTTTTAAATAAGTGGAAGTATTGAATGAAACTTGCCCAATTTATAAAGCATTCCACTTTATATAAATATGTAATTTTTAAAAACTAAAACAAACCTTTGAAGCATGCAATAGTATGACTAGCTACGTTGCACGATACACACATTAATCATTAAGTGTGGAGCATAATGAGATTATATGATGAATTTACAGATATTTATTGAGTTTTAATGTTCTTATGCAAGAGTTTTTAAAATTATACATATTAATGCATATTTAATTACCTTTGAAAAACAGAATTAAAATTATCCAGCTATTCATAGCAGGTTGTTCGCAGAATATTGGAATTTAATTAAACTCAACCCTACTTAAAGGAGGGATGGGGGGGGGGGGTATACAATAAATCTTTTTTTTTTTTTTTAATTGCTGTCTTAAATCAAAAATTTGCTTGTTAAGAAATTTTATTAAGTGTAGTAAATATTTCTCCAAAACATTTAATTTTTTATGTGATGAAATTTGTTTAAATTTCTAAAATATTTTTAAATTCTTATTGCTATTTGTTTTTCCATCGAATTTATATAGCTTAACAATATATTCTAAGCATAGTTCATTATTACTTTGTGTATTGAACTGTAAATTTGCTTTTGCTTTATAATTTTATGCTTGAATGCTGAAATTTACTTCAAAATTGTCGCATTCAAACAAAAAATTATTTTTTAGAAAATTTATGTGTTAATTAATGAATTTACCAAGAAATTCTGAAATATGTTTACAATATGTTGTTCAGCTAATAATTTAAAACCAAGAGAAAAAATAAAAAGTTTCTTAACAGGAAACATGTCTAAAAACTTAAAATTTTTTAATTTTTTAAAATTTTATTTACTTTTTAATTTAAATAATTTTTGAAAGCTTTAATATAGCTAAAAATATTATATTTCAATGCATATGTATGCAGATTTCTATAATCTAAAACATTAATTAAAAGAAAACGATTTATGTCGTGTCGTCCACTCTCATTTTGAGGGAACCTGGCACATTTGGCTTGGCACCACTGAAGTAGGTTTCATTTAAAGGTTAATATTTCCATTTGCCTCAATTTAGGAAACCTTAACAAATTTCATACACATGTGGCTTCTCGCCGGTGTGAGTACGTGAATGTCTGTTTAGATTATTTTTAAGAGAATGTTTTGAAACATGTCAGACACGTATTGCTTTTCACTTGTGTGAATGCGTACATGCATATCTACAACTACTTTATCAGCAACACTCAGAACGGATTTCACACAAGTATGGTTTTTCGCCTATGTGAATTAGGAAATGTTTATTCAGAGTCTGCCTGCCTTACAGAAAACTATTTACGACATATATCACATTCCCTTTTTTTTTTATGAATGCGTAAATGTGTATTCGAATTACCCTTGAAATTGCCCTTCTAGTGCAAATTTCATCTATATGGCTTTTCATCTTTATAGATGCGTGAATGCCAGTTTAATTTCCACAATTAGGAGAACTTTTTAGAACATATTACATAGATAAAGCTTTTCGTTTGCGCGAGTCCGTGAATGCACATATAATGCAGCTTTCTGTTGGAATGCTTTCGAACATATTTCACACACATAAGGGTTTTCTTTTGTGGGAATGTGTAGATGTCCCTTTCTAGAAAAACATCTGGAACAGATTTTAGACAGATGTATTCTTTTGAGTGAATGCGTAAATATCCATTCATAACGCGGCTGACTAAAAACTTTTTAGAACACATTTCACAAACATATGGCTTTTCTTCTAGTGTGAAAGCGTATATTTTTAGCGTGAACGTACATTTAGATTACTTTTCTGAGAGAATTCTATAGAACATTTTTGACACACACATAACATTTATCCCTTGTGAATGCGTAAATAGATTACGTTTGTCGAGAATCCTGTAGAACATATTTCACACACGCATAGCTTTTCTTCTGTGTGAATGCGCAAATGACTATTTAGATTACCTTTCTGAGAGAATGCTTTTGAACATATTTCACACACGTATAGCTTTTCTTCGGTGTGAATGCGCAAATGCCTATTTAGATTACCTTTCTGAGAGAATGCTTTAGAACATATTTCACATACATATGGCATTTCGCCTGTATGAGTGAGTGCATGTTTATTTAGACTACTTATATGAGAAAATTTTTTAGAACATGTACCACACACATATGGCTTTTCGCCTGTATGAGTGAGTGAATGTTTATTTAGACTACTTATATACCAGAATTTTTTAGAACATATTTCACACACATATGGCATTTCGCCTGTGTAAGAGAGTAAATGTTTATTTAGTGAATCTTTATGAGAGAATTCTTTAGAACAAATTTCACATACATATGGCATTTCTCCTGTATGAGTACGTGAATGTCTATTTAGATGACCTTTATCAGAGAATTTTTTAGAACATATTTCACACACATATGGCTTTTGTTTTGTGTGAATGCGCAAATGCCTATTTAGATTATCTTTCTGAGAGAATGCTTTAGAACATGTTTCACACACATATGGCTTTTCGCCTGTATGAGTGCGTAAATGTATATTTAGACTACTTTTCTCACAGAATTCTTTAGAACATATTTCACACACATATGGCATTTCACCTGTATGAGAGAGTAAATGTTTATTTAGTGTATTTTTATGAGAGAATTCTTTAGAACAAATTTCACATACATGTGGTATTTCTCCTGTATGAGTACGTGATTGTCTATTTTGATGACTTTTGTTAGGGAATTTTTTAGAACATATTTCACACACATATGGTTTTTGTTCTGTTTGAATGCGTAAATGTGTATTTAGATTGCATTTCTGAGAGAATCCTTTAGAACATATTTCACACACATGTGGCTTTACTCTCGTGTGAATGCGTAAATGTGTAATTAGATTACCTTTATCAGAGAATTCTTAGAACATATTTTATACTTGGATAGAGCAGTTCCTTGTTGGTAAACAAACATCTCAACTCTCAGGACTGGTTGGCAAAAGTTGACATTACAACCATTGATTATATATGGCTGTGTGTGCTCATAGCTGTTTTAAAACGCTCATATTTAGTTCTTTTTATGCAGATATTTCAGAATGTGTTTGAAATAAAAAATAGATTTAAAATTAAGCTCGACGAAAAATATATAACGTCAAACAGATTCATACTTCTTACGAAAATGCGATCGGCCTTTGGGCCAATCAGTGTTCCATCAAAGGCAATTTGTTAGGGAAAAATTGTATGATTAATGTAATGAAATTTTTATAAGATTTATTCATGACGTGATTTATTTAATACTGTATCCATAATATTTTTGGATTCTATTACTTTATAAATAAAACATAAATATTTTTCGAATACAGTATTTGCTGTATAGCATTGCATTTTGCATCTGTCGTGTTACGAGGTTTTGTCATATTTATTAATACCTTCCTTTTGTCGAATTATTCTTTTATTAATAAGTTTTCCATTTTTATTATGTATTTAATTTTTGAGTTTTGTCAATTATCCGCGATTGTAATGAAATGCTCGCCCTCTGGTGGGCTAAGGTAAATATATCATACCACTGATAGCTTTCACGCTGAAACAACGATAGAACAACAAGAACGAACAATAAATAAATACACGTGGAATTATATTTACTAACAACTGCAGTTGAGAAAGCTCCATCTATCGATCATTACAAACGCGGATTTATCTCAAAATGTTGAAATTTAACGGGAAATTTTTATAATTCTATAATTAAAACTTTTTTTTTTTTAAATTTAGGACTTATTTAGTTAGTCAATTGAATGTTTTGAAATTTATACCTTTTTAAATACGGTGACTGGTTGTATTATTAATGCAACGTTAATTTGTCATGTCGTGTTTGTGAAGTAGTTTAAGTGAGAACTACAAATCTATAGGACGCCAATAGAACATATACTTGATGATTCATATAAGACCGGAGAATACATTTAGAACAAACTCAAAACTGAACATCGACTAGAGATGTGCCGTCATTCGAGTGAAATAATCGATAAACCCGATTATTTGGAATAATTCAATTAACTAAAAATCATTCGTTAATTTCATTCGATGATTTCACTCGTTAATTTTTTCATTCGATCATTTCACTAGTTTTGTTTTTTCATTCGATCATTTCATTCCTTAATTTCATACCGATTATTTTTTCTTTCGATTGCATCATATTCTTTATGCGCGTGCGCGAATGACCATCTCGATTATTTTATTTCGAGTGATTTTAACGGCAGAAGTTTACTTGGTTATTCTATATTCGGATTATTTGCAGGGATTTCCACTGAGCTGAAGAACAGCTCAGTGTTTATTTCTTGTTTATAACGAATGAATTGGTGGTTTGGCTGCAATTTATAGTGGCCATTCTTTGAATGCTTGCTTTTCACACGTTATGTGTAGTTTGTAAACCGTTGTTTTTCAAAATACGCGTTATTTAGATTTAGTAATGTTTCTATCTGTAAAGATACTTTAAAAAATAATAAAAATTTTGTTCTTTTAAAGGAAAAAAAAAGGAGTATTTATAATTTTTACATTATATTAAGTTCTTTTTTTTTTTTTTTTTTTTATGAAATGCGTTTTTGGAAATACTCTCAAGAAGTCTCTTGGCGGTTTTCTATATCTTTGTGCTACTATTGGTAGAGTTTTACTCGAAAATCTGTATTTTGCTAAATTTGCCTCCGAAAATTCTTCTTACCCTCTCCCCCTTAAAAATCTAAAATTCCAACTTCGCAGAAAGTGATTTTTTTGTACTATAGTCTTCACATCAGCATTTTCTTCGTCGTGAAGCAATTTGGAGCCGAGTTATACTTATGAGGGGGATTTGCCTTCTGCCACCAGCGGAAAGGAAAGGGGGATATTTTGGATATTACGCAAAATCTCGTTTTATTGGGTGTCGGGGTCCTCATCAAAACTTGTGACTCTATCTCCGATAGAATCGCCACGGCTGTGTTGAGTCAATGAATCAATGAGTTTTCTCTTATATATATATATAGATAGATTAAACAACTTAAATGACACAATCTTTTCTTGAAATAAGGTGCTTATTTGGTGGATGGTTATAAAACAGTGCACTTAAACAATTGCGGAATGTACAAACAGTTTGACGTGTTTAACATTTTATTTATATATATTTCTTTCTTTATTTTTTATTCATCGTAATAGTTCTTGGACTATGAGCTAGTCTGGATAATTTTGATATGAGAGTTAATTATTATTATTATTTGTTTTTTTAATGTAAACTAACTTTTTTTTTTAACTTAAAAAAAAAAAAAAAAAAAAAAAAAAAAAAGTTTTAAGGATCAAATTTCGAAGTGATTCCTGAAAATTTATAAAATTTACGTGAAACCAAATATTTTACTACGGATTATAATTTCAACTTTTTTTTTTTTTTTTTTTCCTTTATTGTCAAGTATTACCCAGGTCGACATGTAAAATTTTGATTATATTATTTTGGATGATCTTTATGTTTTTTGATGTTCTGAAACCGAAAATGAAGCCAGTATTTCTCTATCACGTAAAATTTTTGTCAATACAGGGTGCTTGCCGATACAATTTCTTCCAATACTCTTCCACCAATATAATTATGTAGTAAGTTTTATAGTATGTCTCCATAATTAATTAATCATAGATGCTTTGTTGTAATTGTGAAGCACTAGTGCGATTCGAAACCATATCAACCGACTAACCAACTGATTGTTATGATAGTATACGTAAGAAATCGTGTCAATAAACACCCTGTATTGACAAAAATCTATACGTGATAGAGAAAAATGGGCTGCATTTTCGGTTTCAGCATACAAAAAACATAAAGACCAGCTGAAATCATCAAATCAAATTTTGTAAATTTCATTTTTGTAGGCCTGTGTTATTAGTCATTAATTTTCAAAGTTTGAAAAAAATATCAAATTTTATACCTACGCCAGTAGTCAAGAGGTTATCTCAAACCTGAACAGTAGACGCAGGTTGAGAATTTATCATCAAGAATACAAACCAAAGTTGTACGGTAGATTTCTCTTATAAATGTCTTTGATTAGTTTACTGAGTAACTTGCTCCGCCATTTTCATCCATGTGGTGCCTTCTTAATTTATCAGCCCAATAACTTTGGAAATTCGAACTAAATATGTAGAGTAAACGTATCTCATAAACGCATTTGATACATTTGTTTGTCAACTTGACCTGCCTCCACCATCTTGTTTCAATAAACCGGCCATTTGAAAGTTTTTAATTCACATAAGAAAGGTATTTACGAACCAATTTTCTTAAAACTCCATACATAGGGGAATGTCTCCAGTGGAGGGAACAGTTTTGATTTTGGCTTATAATTTTTGACAGATTAGATATTATGCAAACATATGAATACCAATGGAAAGCTAGTATCCTTAGCTGACGTTTGATGAAGTAACCGCATTTATTTCATCAACTAGAAAAAAAAAATATTACCAATTTTGTAAAGGGATCATTTTTTGAAAAAAAAAAAAAAAAAAAAAAAAAAAAACTGTATACCCGGTTGTGGGCACACTTGAAAATTTCGCAAAATGTTAGAAAATAACAAGAAAAACACCATAAATACAGAAAACAACAAAATTCATTCATTTTGTAAGGATTCAGTGGCCGAAATATTAACAGAAAATGGCATTTTTACAAATTTTTTTTTCTCATCTTCGTCCTTCCAATCAGAAGTGCAACACGTGAAAGAAAATAATTTGCATATATATTAGCACTCTTCAAATGCATCGGACGATCACACGCGTTGCATTTCATTAAGATGTCTTGTTAGGCGTAGTGGTAGGTGCTTCAAACAGAAGACACAAAAGTCGACATCGTCAAATTGTTGAGACCCCAATTTTTAGGACGCTTGCCCGGCACTTTGAAAGGTGGAGTTGCCTTACATTATCTAGGCTTCTTCAGGAGGACTCAGATGCTGCAAGGAACTCCATATTCTCGGGTAGTTGCTTTTATGGATTTCTTATCCACTAAGTAATCCTAAATGGCTTTAACCAGTGCAATTAAATCCATTTCTTTAAGATCGGTTCACTTTTTCGGGATTGACATTGTTAAAATATCCTAAACATACATGTAAACACAAATAAACTATGTTATTTTAATATAAACGACCACATTTCACTGTTTAACATACATACGTTTTAAACGAAAGAAGCAAGTGTGCCCACAACCGGTTACATGAAGGTGCCCACAACCAAGAATGGCAGCCTTTTCCATAATGGCAGAAAAAGCAAATTTCGGTTCACATTTTCGTTGAATTCGATATTACACCACAAAATATAAGGAATATACTGCATAAATATAACTTGCATTTACATTTTTGAAAATTCACTTCGATTTATCGCATTTTGAAAATATTCACAAATGACTTTTATGTCGCTTTTTCTCAGATCTTTCATTTCGATTCTTGCACTTACTAAGAAAAAAAATCTATTCACTTCGGTGTTAGCACAAAAACTGCGTACTGTCAAAATATATGTTTGACAGTACTCAAATGCACCATATTTGCTTTTTGTTAAAAGATATGGTGGGGTGCTCATAACCGAAGAATGTCCATAACATGAGACATTCACCTACATAGCCCACATAAATAATTCAATTCAGTCCATTAAAAATTTGTAGCGCCCATTTTGGAACAAAATAGGTGAAAAAGAGGAAGAAGAAGAAGAGAGAGAGAAATAAACCTAAACTTCCGAATGAACCAGAAGGACTTCTTTATTTTACTCTAGAAAAAAAAAAAAAGGAGTAATGCAAATTGGACACAAATTGACATGCATACAGATTTCGATGGGAAATACAAGTTTTTAAAATTTGGCGGCCGATGAATGAGCATGTGAAGCTGCAAAACTGACAGGAAATTAAAGAGTAGAAATTTTTATTCCTGATCATATATTCTTCGAGAATTTTATTCCGTCTACTCAGACAGTAATTATGCCTTGCATAGAGGTGCGCAAACAATATGTGCAGATAGCGTTTAAGTGAGGTGTATAATTGGGCTCAAAGAAGCCGGTTCATCTAATCTGCGAATTCTTTGACATTTGGATAAGAGTGATGCCGCTAGTATTGATGATGGCAGGAAAGGTTGAACCATGACCGAACATAGTGTTAAGGAAGCGGTCGACCTAGAGATGGGACATAATGTAAGAACTGATTCCAAATTCATAATTATTATCGATCCTACGTGCAACTAGTGCTTCAATGACTTCAAATACCATTAATAGGCGCCTTAGAAAATTGGGGTTGAGCTCACGGGGCTCTTTGTACCGTTTGCTATTAAACTTTTTACACTGACAAGCCCGTTTGCAGTGATATCGGGAACGTTCGACCTAGAATGTTACGGAATGAAGTAGAATTGTGTTCAGTGATGAGTCCCACTCCAATTTGAGCCCCGATGACCAATGAAGACGCCCCGCAAAAAGGGGGAAGAAAAGAGGAACACGACATCTACCAATTTTCATCTTATTCGGATAAAACCTTCCTTGTGTGACTTTTTTTTTTCTTTTCTCTTAGGGTGTATTATCAGTGTATCCAGGTTTTTTTAAAATGGTACCCCATTTCTGACTTTGTAAAATAGTTAAGTAAGTTAGTGATAAGTAAAAATGATTCTGTAAAATTAATATAAATACACTAAAGTAGTTTTATTTTTAAAAATGGAATAGTGGTAAAATAATTATTGAATATCAGTGGTGAGTAAATTCTAATATGTAAGGTAATTATGTCTGGGCGATGTAGCAATTCGTCAAGAAATATCAATTTAATACCTATATTATTAATCGATTTAAGCTTACACTGAATCTTGTCTATATCAATATTACATTTATATTGCTAAATTGATTTATGTTTAGACAGCTTTTAATTTATATGTATATCATTAGTTGTGACCATAACATTAGCGCCATGCACAATATTTAAAGCAACTGCGAGTTACACAAACATGGACATCGATTTATCTTGATTGCTGACGTTCTAATGAAGGATAGATATTCCTAACGTAACACTGTCCTTATGAAATTTTAAATTTAGTGTTGCATGACAAAGATTTTGCCGTTTGGAACGGGACAATCCCCGCACGGCCTTGTATTGAAAAATTATGGTCCAAACTTTACGAAATTTTAAATATGGGGTTGTTTGGGTGTTATTGTGTCTAACTACACAGTTAAAAGGGGGAGGAACCCCGCAGTGCTTTATCTTTCGAAGATGCGATTCTAACTTTACAAAATCTTAAATTTGGAGTTGGTTGGGTGTTAGTATGACGAAAATTTCACTGTTGGAAAGAAGGAGGGTCTGACCCTACCCTCACGGTGTTTTATTTGGAAAATTCAGCCCAAACTTCACGAAATTTGGATTTCATTGGGTGTTAGTAAGACAGAGACTGCGTCGTTGGAAAGAAGGCCGATCTGACTTTTCATGGTGCA
This sequence comes from Salticus scenicus, assembly GCA_963930645.1. NCBI lineage: Eukaryota > Metazoa > Arthropoda > Arachnida > Araneae > Salticidae > Salticus > Salticus scenicus. Next base: position 245,591,248 of record OZ005660.1, read on the forward strand.
TTGTTTCGAAAAATTATGGTCTGGAATTTACGAAATTTTAAATTTGGGGCTGGTCAGATGTTAGTGTGACAAACACTACACCGTTAAAATGGAGAGAGTTTTACCATCCATCGTGTCTCATCTCAGAATATCACCGTTCTAGCTTTTTGTAAATTTTAAACTCCTTATTGTTATTTATGCCAACGCATCTTGCTTTTCGTTTCAAACATAACAAGCATTTTTACAAATTGAAGTAAAACATTTTTGTAAAAGTATTTTTATAAAATATTTTTTATTTAAACATACTAATATAATATTATATGCAATAAAGTAAAAACATTCCTAAAATAGTAAGAAACCACCACCCAAGTGGCATTGGCGTTTCAAAGTATTAATTACAAGACTTTGGATAAACACCATAAAATGCAATAAACTCACAACAATTATTTTGGGTCGAAAGAACACACGACCCTTTGTCAGGAGAACAATGTAGGCACAAATGCTGCAATCAAAGTGGCAACGCACTTGACCCGAAACAATTATTGCGAGGTTATTGCATTTTGTGGTGTCGATTCAAAGTTTTGTAATTAATTACAATATGCCAGTGAATTTTTTAATATCAATATATCGTTAAATCGCGATACGAAGCTTGTTATATATCACGATGTAAGATTTTTAACATCGATGATTGCTACTGTTCACTAAAGTTTTAACAACTGTCTCCAGTAAATATTCAAGTTGAGGGTATTTATCGAGAGTTCACTTCAATGTTCATAGAAATTTTCAGTGTGCAGCTGTATTACAGAGAAGTGAATTTTTCAATATACTTTTTTGGTGAAGGATGATTTTTTGAAGGTGGCTTTTCTCAAGGCCGTACCTGATACAAGACATTTTATTTCGTTACAGGTTTCTTTTCTTTCTAAAGTTAATTGCGCAAAAGTGTATCAAAGTGATATCGAAATATTTCTAGATTAACCTTTGTATTTATTGTTATAATTGTCTGTTCTTTTAATTAAACATAAATGAAAACTGAAAATTATTTTCGAATTTATTGTTATCATTTAATAAATTTAACCCAAAGATTATCTGAAGAGTCAAATTTACTATGGTATATTTTAAACTACATTTTCAATAAAGTTATCTGAACTAATTCAGTTTATTTAAAATTTAAGTATGATACAAAGATTCAGTCTTAACAATAAATAAGGGAATGTCTCCTGTTGTGGGCACAGTTCATAATTTTCGCGTAGAACTTTTGATAGAGTAGATATTATGCAAACATATGCATATCAATGGAAAGCTACAACACTTAGCTAACGTTTGATGAAGTAACTGTATTGATTCTGTCAAATACAAAAAAATTAATACTAATTTTGTAAAGTGGTAATTTTTGGCCAAAAAAAAAAAAAAAAAAAAAAAAAAAATATGTATCCAGTTATGGGCACACTTCAAAAATTCCACACATGAAAAACAACCATAAATACAGAAAACGACAAAATTTATTCATTTTATAAAGATTCAGTGGCGAAGTAATAACAGAAACTGTCATTTTTCCAATTTCATTCGTCATCATCTTCACCCTCCAAATGAGAAGTGCAATGCTTGCAAGTAAAATAATTTGCATGTATATAAACACCATAAAACGCAAAAACTCACAACGGTTTTTTCAGGTCGAAACAAAACCTTGATTTATTTTCAGGTGAACAAAGTAGGCACATTGCTACTTTTTAATAGGGAGGCACTCGGGACTACTTAGTTCACCTCACAGAGAGCCGTGTTTTCCTTCAGCCCGAAAGGATTGTGTGCATTACCTTTTTGTCTGACTGACAAAAGGATCATGTTTTCTTTCAACATTAAACAACTGTTGCGAGCTCTTGTATTTTATGATGTGTATTTAAAATTTTGTATAGTCAGTAGCAAAATTATTGAAGCACACTTTTCAAATCAAATCAACACAAATATATATATATAGTTTAATCGCTAATTTTTATCTGCCTACTTTTATATAAACAGTATAAGACTAAGATCACGACTCGACAAATACTTACTTAACAAAACAGTATTAGGTACCCATATTTTAAGTTGGAATTATTGCTAGGGCTTCAATGATTTTGCTGCCAACTGTACTTAATAATCATTAAAATGCAGAACCGAAAAATCATTAAAATACAGAAAATTGTTAATTATGCAGTGGACTCTATATTAATTGTTTCAGTGTTTTATTAATTGATTTTAATAGTTACAAATTCCTGTAAAATATATTTGCTCTCATATAATTTCAACCAAGATTTTTTTAATGTATCTGAAAGTAAACAGAAGTTATTTAAGCATATTGGAGCCGCTCATTTTCAAAGTAATTAAATTTACCATTATCATTTAATCAGAACAAAGATATTGTTGGAATTTTTTATTCAAATGTTGAAAACATTCTTTTATCGTTATTAAAAAGAGTAAAATTGGCAATATCAGTAGATTTATTTATTTATTTATTTTTTATTTATTTATTTATTTATTTATTTTTTTTTTTTTTTTTTTTTTTGAAGCAATTATTATTTGAAGCAATTTCCTCTCGTGAAAAAAAAAAAAAAGTTTATATATCATGAACTCATACTATATTATTAAATTTTGCTTCTTAATATGTTCAAATAAAATGTATGCATATATATATATATATATATATATATAAAGAGAGAGAGAGAGATTAGTAAGGGTATATGATACTTTCGTAGTGAGGAAATTTCGGTCCCACTAATTTTTTGATATCTTTTAAATATATGAGTGTTTTAGTATGATAGCATAAATTTTTGATTGATATTACATCATTTTCCAACTTTGGTGAAAATGATGTAAGAATAAGACACACAGAATAGATTTTTTTTTTTTTTTTTTTTTCGTATCGATTTTTGAATAATAAAGTTTATCTGTTATCACTAAAGATCTAACCATTGTTACTTTATCCAAGTCCCCAAAATTTCAGTTTAAATAAAATACAAGGTTTTTAATATAAAACACTGTAATGCGGCTCTTAAGTATCACATTCAAATTTAGATAGCTCGAATACAAATTTTGCAGGAAATCGAAGCTTTATCCAAACACATCCTATATGTTAGAATTTAAAAATAAAAGAAGATACAAAGAACCTAAATAGTGATCTGGGGATTTAATTTGTAGAAATCAGCGAAACTTTAGTCATTTTCTTTTCTGTCAATCAGGATAAATTTGTCAAATACAGAAAATAGTCATATATCATATAGAATTGGAAACGTATTTTTCTTCCATTATAAACTCTTACAATATTGTTTAAATAAATTTCGTGCAAAAGCGATCCTCCCCCCCCCCTTTTTTTTTTCTTTTTCAAATGCGCTAAAACAAAACAGTGAAATTCCTTTTTACTGTCTGTGGAAGAAAATGTGTGAAAAATAAAAAAAAAACCCCAATGTGTTACTAAGATTTCAATGTGTGAATTATTTTTGGGCATAGGGACATTTATATACTAAAAATAAGAAAAAATAAGAAATGAAAGAAAAAATGAACTAAAAAGACAAAAAACTGTGCATCAACATTTCTAAACCTTGATACTCTCAATGCGCACATTTGATTAAATAATGGAACTTACATTTTTTTCAATTTTAAAATAAAATAATTATAATTCAAAGAAAAATAATTTATGTACATATATACATTGATAACATAATTGAATATCACGAAGAAACAAACATGCATTTTATTAATATTTTAAATATAAAATAGGTTTTGAAATAAAGTCCTCTTAGATTAATAATAAAAATATATAAAATATATTACATATTTCAATATATTAAATTTTATAAAAAAAAAAAAAAAAAAAAAAAATACGTGTGGCACTCGAGGACTGCCGCGGTAAAGCTATTGCATAGCATTTTTTATCAACTTATGCAATTATAATTATTTATTCATTTTATTTATGCAGTATTTTTTTTTCTTTGATATTAATTCAAGTTTTTTCTTTGATATTAATTCAAATTACACTTCTTGAGCGTGGTGACAGATAAGAAAACAATTTTTTTCTTTTATTGAATAAATGAGAATATATCCGCAATGAGAATATATCAAAAATATCCGCAATCGATTTGTAGGTATCGAAAACCTCGATGTACCAAATTTCAATGATCTAACTCTATTTTTTTTGAGAAAAGGTATTTTAATAGGTTTTTAAAGGCCTGCAAGTTGAATGGGGATATTCAAGTTTTTTCTTTGATATAATTTCAAGTTACACTTTTTGAGCGTGGTGACCGATAAGAAAACAAATTTTAATAGAGAAAAGGTATTTAATAGGTTTTAAAGGCCTGCAAGTCGAATGGGGATATTCAAGTTTTTTCTTTGATATTAATTCAAGTTACACTTTTTGAGCGTGGTGACAGATAAGAAAACAAATTTTAATAGAGAAAAGGTATTTAATAGGTTTTAAAGGCCTGCAAGTCGAATGGGGATATTCAAGTTTTTTCTTTGATATTAATGAATAAGATAACAATAATGATAAGATAACAATAAGGATATGAAAACAAATTTTAATAGAGAAAAGGTATTTTAATAGGTGTTAAAGGCCAGCAAGTCGAATGGGGATATTCAATTTTTTTTTTTTATTAATTCAAGTTACACTTTTTGAGCGTGGTGACCGATAAGAAAACGAATTTTAATAGAGAAAAGGTATTTAATAGGTTTTAAAGGCCTGCAAGTCGAATGGGGATATTCAAGTTTTTTCTTTGATATTAATTCAAGTTACACTTTTTGAGCGTGGTGACCGATAAGAAAACAAATTTTAATAGAGAAAATGTATTTAATAGGTTTTAAAGGCCTGCAAGTCGAATGGGGATATTCAAGTTTTTTCTTTGATATTAATTCAAGTTACACTTTTTGAGCGTGGTGACCGATAAGAAAACGAATTTTAATAGAGAAAATGTATTTAATAGGTTTTAAAGGTCTGCAAGTCGAATGGGGATATTCCAGTTTTTTCTTTGATATTAATTCAAGTTAAACCTTTTGAGCGTGGTGACCAAAAAGAAAACAAATTTTAATAGAGTAAAGGTATTTAATAGGTTTTAAAGGCCTGCAAGTCGAATGGGGATATTCAAGTTTTTTTCTTTGATATTAATGAATAAGATAACAATAATGATAAGATAAGAATAATGATAAGAAAACAAATTTTAATAGAGAAAAGGTAATTAATAGGTTTTAAAGGCCTGCAAGTCGAATGGGGATATTCAAGTTTTTTCTTTGATATTAATTCAAGTTACACTTTTTGAGCGTGGTGACCGATAAGAAAACGAATTTTAATAGAGAAAAGGTATTTAATAGGTTTTAAAGGCCTGCAAGTCGATTGGGGATATTCCAGTTTTTTCTTTGATATTAATTCAAGTTAAAACTTTTGAGCGTGGTGACCGAAAAGAAAACAAATTTTAATAGAGTAAAGGTATTTAATAGGTTTTAAAGGCCTGCAAGTCGAATGGGGATATTCAAGTTTTTTCTTTGATATTAATGAATAAGATAACAATAATGATAAGATAAGAATAATGATAAGAAAACAAATTTTAATAGAGAAAAGGTATTTTAATAGGTTTTAAAGGCCTGCAAGTCGAATGGGGATATTCAAGTTTTTTCTTTGATATTAATTCAAGTTACACTTTTTGAGCGTGGTGACCGATAAGAAAACGAATTTTAATAGAGAAAATGTATTTAATAGGTTTTAAAGGCCTGCAAGTCGAATGGGGATATTCAAGTTTTTTCTTTGATATTAATGAATAAGATAACAATAATGATAAGAAAACAAATTTTAATAGAGAAAAGGTAATTAATAGGTTTTAAAGGCCTGCAAGTCGAATGGGGATATTCAAGTTTTTTCTTTGATATTAATTCAAGTTACAATTTTTGAGCGTGGTGACCGATAAAAAAACGAATTTTAATAGAGAAAATGTATTTAATAGGTTTTAAAGGCCTGCAAGTCGAATGGGGATATTCAAGTTTTTTCTTTGATATTAATTAATAAGATAACAATAATGATAAGAAAACAAATTTTAATAGAGAAAAGGTAATTAATAGGTTTTAAAGGCCTGCAAGTCGAATGGGGATATTCAAGTTTTTTCTTTGATATTAATTCAAGTTACACTTTTTGAGCGTGGTGACCGATAAGAAAACGAATTTTAATAGAGAAAATGTATTTAATAGGTTTTAAAGGCCTGTACGTCGAATGGGGATATTCAAGTTTTTTCTTTGATATTAATGAATAAGATAACAATAATGATAAGAAAACAAATTTTAATAGAGAAAAGGTAATTAATAGGTTTTAAAGGCCTGCAAGTCGAATGGGGATATCCAAGTTTTTTCTTTGATATTAATTCAAGTTACACTTTTTGAGCGTGGTGACCGATAAGAAAACGAATTTTAATAGAGAAAAGGTATTTAATAGGTTTTAAAGGACTGCAAGTCGAATGGGGATATTCCAGTTTTTCCTTTGATATTAATTCAAGTTAAACCTTTTGAGCGTGGTGACCGATAAGAAAACAAATTTTAATAGAGTAAAGGTATTTAATAGGTTTTAAAGGCCTGCAAGTCGAATGGGGATATTCAAGTTTTTTCTTTGATATTAATGAATAAGATAACAATAATGATAAGATAAGAATAATGATAAGAAAACAAATTTTAATAGAGAAAAGGTATTTTAATAGGTTTTAAAGGCCTGCAAGTCGAATGGGGATATTCAAGTTTTTTCTTTGATATTAATTTAATTTACACTTTTTGAGCGTGGTGACCGATAAGAAAACAAATTTTAATAGAGAAAAGGTATTTAATAGGTTTTAAAGGCCTGCAAGTCGAATGGGGTTATTCAATTTTTTTCTTTGATATTAATTCAAGTTACACTTTTTGAGCGTGGTGACCTATATAAAACAAATTTTAATAGAGAAAAGGTAGTTAATAGGTTTTAAAGGCCTACAAGTCGAATGGGGATATTCAAGGTTTTTCTTTGATATTAATGAATAAGATAACACTAATGATAAGATAACAATAATGATAAGAAAACAAATTTTAATAGAGAAAAGGTATTTAATAGGTTTTAAAGGCCTGCAAGTCGAATGGGGATATTCAAGTTTTTTCTTTGATATTAATGAATAAGATAACAATAATGATAAGATAACAATAATGATAAGATAACAATAATGATAAGAAAACAAATTTTAATAGAGAAAAGGTAATTAATGGGTTTTAAAGGCCTGCAAGTCGAATGGGGATATTCAAGTTTTTTCTTTGATATTAATTCAAGTTACACTTTTTGAGCGTGGTGACCGATAAGAAAACGAATTTTATTCGAGAAAAGGTGTTTAATAGGTTTTAAAGGCCTGCAAGTCGAATGGGGATATTCCAGTTTTTGATTTGATATTAATTCAAGTTACCTTTTTTGAGCGTGGTGACCTATAAGAAAACAAATTTTAATAGAGAAAAGGTATTTTAATAGGTTTTAAAGGCCTGCAAGTCGAATGGTGATATTCAAGTTTTATCTGATGTATTTTATACACAAATTTTACGCGTACAGCTATTCACTGTTGTACATAGATGATACATACCTACACACCTATATACTTTCTCACAAACAGCTGCTTACGTATTCGTCCGATTTCGGAGCAGCTCGTCTCGATCCGTGCGAGCTTCGTACAGCCGAAGTCTACCGAAGTTTGACGAACTGTGTTAGGTTTTTTTTTCGTTACGGAATTTTTCGATTCGGTCGCCGCGCTCAAAGCCCGCGATAAAAACTATACAATAGCTTAAAAAAAAAAAAAAAAATAGAACAAAATACCTTCAATCTCAATGGCTAGGGAGCCATCGTAATGTCGAAAGTTTTTACATTTACCTACTATAATATATTCTAAGAGCACTTCAATTTTCCCGCATTGACAAATATGCTACCATACCTGGGAGAAAGGATAGATCTTTTAATTACTCCGAGTACCATACTAGAAACTCATACACATATATATATATATATATATATATATATATATATATAATATAGCAAAAAATTAGCAAGATCAAAATGTCTCGGGACCAGAATAGCCAGGGATAAAAAATATTTCGTTGCAAGAAAAGCAGGACTAAAATGGCCTGCTTCGAGTAAATATATGTACATAAATTTCAAGTTATATTATAGGCAGACTCGGATAAAATTTAAAACCTTTCTGTAAATATAAATACAAGGTTAAAAGATTTAATGCATATCAGATTAATAATTCATTTTTAGTATTGTACTTATGAGCTGATAATCATAATTTTTTTTACTGTTTTATAGTTGTTTTATGATTAAAAATATTTTTAAAATACACATTTTCTGCTTTTATACAAATTTTCTTCACGATCCCACCGGAAAATATAATTATATGTATATGGTTTATGCTTTTATAAACTGCAGCCCGCCTGTGTAAAATACACTTCCATCGCGGCCCATCAAGAATTTTGGGTCGGACTGGCCGGATTTGTTTCTGAATTTTACAGCTTATCTGCAATATTAAAAGTTTTTATATGGTCCTATTTATTTACAAAATAATACTGAGTGCATGTACTATACTTTACAACTAGAAATAATTAAAATTATTTTCACAGTGGTTACATAAGAATTTTGTAAAAAAATTTCCGCGGGATTCAGTGATTTTACAAAGTAAAATATCCATCGTCCCAAAGGTCTTTTTCTCTTTCAAAATCGAAAACAATAAGTCAAATTAAAGTTTTAGAATTTATTGAGTAATCTACTATAATGTGTAAATCCATACTTTTATTTTTCTTTCTGTACTCAACAATTAAAAATAATAAGTACTTTTCATTTAATCATAATATATATATATATATATATATAAGATAATAATAATAGCTTTTTACCACAAATATTTGTAAACTGTCAAGTTTTCTAAAATAAAATTCCCCCCCTCCACAAACACACAAAAAAAAGTTTAAAATTAATAATAAATTCAAATGCATTACTGCAATGCTACTGACATAAGAAAATCATACACCATGTAGTGATACAACCAGTACCCAGTACTGATCGCTTATACACTCCTTCTCATATTTATAAGGACACTTTATATTTTTAAATAACTGATGTAAAAATAATTGTGAACAAGATTATACTAAGTGCACTTAATATATCTAGTATTCTAAAAGCCAAACTGTTATAATTTTTTTAATATGAAACAAAATTAATAAAAAATAATGCAAAATGTGTTTTTCTCCACGTTTTTAGATGTTCATAATTATAGGGACAAAACAGATTTTTTCGCTTTATTTAACTTACTAGCGGATAAATTACAGTTGACATGCGAATTTGTTAACTACTGGGCTAGATTAATCCATATATAAGCCTTCAATTTTTTCTTGAACAGTCATTACTGATAATTCCTCGAAAAAAAAAGAACGTTCAAGTAGTGAAGTGTGATAAATGTGCTTTTTAAGTGGAAGGATAATTTCAATCCACCGAATTTCTAATGAAATTCGAAGATCTAAAATTGCTGAAGGAAATGTGATCAAACATTGAACTGCTGGTTCGATAGGAGAGAGATCTGATGCAAAATCAGAGTTGTTTTACAGAGATCGAAGACTCATAATTCCTCTTACTGTTCTACTCATAATGACTGCTGCTGAATTTGCTCGTAATTTTTAACGAAAGGTTAGGGTGCACATTTATGCATGTTTAAAATAATTAATAATATGTTAAAATGAATAAAAAATCTGTAATAATCAATCAACATTTAATGGGGGAAAGAACGTCTGTATTAAAGTTGAATAAAGACAACATTAAATGGTAAAATGTTGCATTTTCGGATGAAAAACGTTTTATTCTTGATTAACCAAATGGTTTTAAGAGTTACTGGCACGATCTAAAGATAGAGAAAGACAGAACAGATTTTTTAAAGGCAGATATGAATCGGGCATCTTAAAGGTGGATCTATGGTGCTCCGAGGAGCTGCTTCTACTGAAAGCAGAATGAATTTAGTAATTTTTTCTATTATTATGAACATCAAGAGATTATCCGCAAATTTTAAAAGTGGAATTATCGGATTTTTGTCATTTTGGGGGGTAATAATATTTTTTTCAAAAAGACTTACATTTTTGCTCTACTTTTAGAGCAATAGGAAATAGTTTGAAGAAAGAAACTTCTGTATTATTGCCTTTCCCATGGCCTAAAAGTTGAAAAAACCTTAAATTGTGATATTAGAAAAGTGTATGCAAGTGGAAAGCAATTTTAAATAGTTTAAATGTATTAAGAATATCATATATGCTATACGAAATGGTATTGAAACTGAATATTAAAAAAAAAAAATGTATATATATATATATATATATATATATATATATATATATATATATACCAGAGAGAATGTCTGACTGTTTAGCCTTAAAAAGAGATCCCATAAAATATTAATTTAAAGAATAACTGAAACAAATTACTAAAATTCGAGCTGTCCTTATAATTTTGAACACCTGAAAAATAATCTTTTTACCATATTTAAAGTTTTTTCAGATAGAAAAACGATAAAACTTTTTAAATATAGTCTATTAATGAAATTAGATTTAATTAAAAATATATTTGTTTAAATAATAGTGTTCAGTGTTTAGTTAATATAGAAAAACGGGTGTCCTTATAATTATGAGAAGGAGTGTATTTATTTAATCTGTGCATCAGGTAATCCTAACCCGCAGATATAAGATATTGCACTATACATTGCATGTCAAGCGATTTGACGCCACCTGATGGTGCTGGTGAGTTTATATTTTCTAAATACGCCACTCGAACGGGAAAAACCGAAGACTTTGCTGTTTCTCCTGGGTCTATGTTTCTTCATTCAATGCCCCAAAAATCCGATCGTGCGTCTAAAAATGGATTTATTTATTTATTTAAACACCAAATTAAATTTCGCAACATGTAATTGCTATTATATTATAGTCGATCAGGTAGATCAAATAAAATATAAAAAAAAATACATGATGGTGAATATTGTCTATAGTATGTTAGTGTTATTTAATGTAATCGATATTTAAACATAAAAAAAAAAAATATTTTCCAACCGCAGTGGATTAGAAAGACCCCCACGGAGGGCATTCCCCCTCTAGGCCTAGGACACATCAGGAGTCAATCGGCTTTAAATCCTATAACCAACCAACCAACCAACCGCAGTGGAGGGGAAAAAACAGATTTTACATAATTTTAATGGAGGAAATGAGAGATTTCGTTTTGTTGAGGGGGAAAGAAAAATCTATTCAATACATTTTCTTCTAAATAAAAAAGCCTAACATAATTGCGATATATTTGTTTTAAAGTTATTCGGGAAAAACAAATAGATTCAACAAGTTCAATAATATAGTCTAAAAATAATTAAATAAGAGAGAAATATTGAGAGTAGGATAGAAGTGTACTTACTTCTATTGCTACAACAATGGTTCTAAAATCTAATAAAATAAGTTTATTAAGAACATTAACCCATTTATTGTACAGTCACCCCCCCCCTTTCCAAAAAAAAAAAAAAAAAAAAAAAAACGCCACCCCCACCTAATTTCGCCATAAATTAACGTAGAAACATGCGGCTGGTACCTATCGATCTGTAATAACGTCTAGTTTTTAATGGTGTAGTTAGATTTTGCTTAAGGGTTTATCTACATATTAAAACTGTATAAACTTCATTTCTTCAACGAGGACCCCTAATTTTGACCTCATACTCAGATTTGTGAGATCAAGGCAGTTCGGAAAACCTACCTATTTATATACTTAAAATCAATTCTAAACAGAGTTACACGTGAAAATCTGTTAGGGGACCGTCTATACATTTAGAAAATATAAATCATGATCTACCACCCAATATACATTATTTATTAAATTTCACACCGGAAAAAGTTCAGATATCTTAGTTATAAAAAATATATATATATATATCTAATTCGGAGAACTTTCTATGTTAATTTATGAATTAAAATATTTTTATTGGTTTCTATTTATTAAACATTGAATAGTTAAATATATCACTTCACACGAAGAAAATTAAATAGCTTGAATCATATGAACCTTACAATGTTGAATTACAAAAATCTAGATACCAAGCTAAAAGAACAATAGAAATAATGATAATAATATCAATAGCGGAGGAAGAAAGAAAATAAAAAGTGTTTAATATTTAATAAAAAGAATTATCTACTTCTTGTTGGGTATATTTTTATTGTATACAGTAAGCCTCGCATGAAAGTGTTACATTTAATCTTAGTTAAGTTTTACATTTAATCTTAGGTGTACAAACCAACAATAGATAATATACAAAAATATAAATAACAAGATTTAAACTAAAATCTGAGAAAGAATATTTAACATTTTCGTGACTGCTGACGTAGTTTCACGTCATTTGGAAATATGTAACTTCTCCAGTGGGCGTTTCATCCACAATCCGTGTTTTACGATATTTCTTAAGAATATTCCTTATATTCATATTTATATAAACAAAGTAATATGAATACAAATACTTTCACTAGAAAGAGTATAATTATTTTGTATATTCATATGAAAATACATATGGTTATAGAAAAAACAGTTTCCTATTGCCTAGAACGAATATTCCCCGTTCTGCAGCCGTCTACTGTACTTGAATTCTTATTTTGAGATGCGTAAAATCTATATCTTTAAAAGTAATAAGACATATTACATTGTTTTCCCATAATAAATGTGAATTTTACGCCGTGATTAAAATAATCGAAAATAAAAAGTATTGCGCTTTGTTTCAATAATATATTTAATGAAAAAAAAAATCTTCCACTGTTTGATTTTGTATTAAAAAACATTAAATAAAAATTTAATATTATGTTACGTCATGCGATAAAATTTAAATAACACAAAGTTTGCAAACGTACAGTAAACAAATGCGAAAATGTCATAACAAATTTAAAACAGAAAATTCTTCTGAAAAAATCTTATAAAAATTATTAAATGTTAATTATAATAATTAAAAAAAAAAAAAAAAAAGAAAGAAATGCGTATTCCTCTTTCAAACGATAATCCTCGCCTTACCGCGTTTCCTAAATTATGATATTTAAATTGAGGTGTACGAACCCTGCAATATTCAAGAAAAAATAAGAGGGACAACTGACTTAAAATAGAATTTTAGCAGTGAGAAACTGGGAAAAGTTATGTAACACTTAAGAAGAAAGACTTGACATTTCAGGATCGGGTATATTCATAGCTGCCAATATTTAAATTTATCCGGAGTACTTTTTGCCCCGCTTTTATTGCGCACCACTTTCTTTGTAGAAAAAGTTTCTTTAATACATAATTTCGATAAAATAAGACAAAATACTTTTAACAAATAAGTGGCACGAATTAGAGGCGGGGCTAAAATTACTCCGGAATAAATTAAAATATTGGCAGCAACGAAAGCCACACCTTTACACAATTTTCTAAAACTTTACATTATAGAACAAATTTTTTCTACATATTTGCAATTAAATCATTTAAATTTTGTCTTCAGCATTCGATGTATTAAATGCCATTGACATTTATGCGTTCCACTGTTATACATAGAGTCAAATACGAATATGCAAACTAGTTTTTTTAATATTGTTTGTGCAATATAGAGGCAGGGCTTCACTTTTTTATGGAATTCTTTCACAATCTCTCGTCTGCATTGCGATAATTTTATAAAAATTAGCCAGTTTGTATGATACACGTCGAAATGTTGCTTAGAAAGCAATTAGAATAACAGAAATATAAATTAAAATTGTTTTTCGTCAAAATATATACAGATATTTACTTACAGATGATACAAATTATGACAGGTGACGGCCCCATAAACGCAGTAAAAAATGAAATATCACTGTAACTCATAAAATAATGTTAGGAGCGAGATGTAAATTTGGAAACCCATGTTTTTGACGATGCCCGTTCTATTCATGCAAAAATTAACATAGGTCATAATTCATAATTTTTTCAAATATGAAATTATTAATTATTTTCCTAATTCAAAAAATGTTTTTTTTATCAAAAATATTCATGTAATATTTTTGGGTCACTTCATTTTATCGTATAAAAAAGCAGAATTTGATTATCATAATTATTTTGGAAGATATGAATTAATGTTTGTCATATTCATTTAACATTAGCATCCTCATATTTTAACAGCTTATAAACTCTATGAAAAATTGAGCAAAATATATAAACTATATACGATTTTCCGCGATGATTTGATCCAAAGAATTCAAATAAATTATAAAAAATTGGGGTAACCATTGAAAAAAATGATATTGATGCCAGTTTTAATATGTAGACGACCCTTTAAGCAAAATATAACTATACCATTATAATCTAGACTTTATTACAAAACGATTGGTACCAATCACATGTTTCTACGACAACTTCTGGCGAAATTAGGTGGGGTGATGGCGTTTTTTTTTTTTGGGGGGGGGGGTGACTGTACATTGAGAAAGCTTCAGTGTTGACCTTAGAGGAGAGATAACCCTAGAGAGAGCATCCCCGAACGAAATCTTCTGCCAACATCGAAACCACGTGACTGAGGGACACCGTATTCGGACAGGGGAGTGTTTTACATGTATTTGAATGGGGATATCTGCTATGCTACCGAAGAAATGGTGAAATATTTCGTTGCATTTGGTTCTAGAGAAAAATTTCTCAATGGGGAACCTATAATAGGGTTATTCGAAAAAAACTTTTTTTAAATTTCAGATCGCTACAGTGCACAAAAGTTGCCATTGGCAAAGACATGAAAAAAGCACTAATTATTATTTTTTTTATTAATTTGTCTTCCGGTCGCGCAATGCCATCGAGTTTAAGAAAAAATTGTGAAAAACCTTAATTTTTCATATTTTTTTAAGCACGCCATATGGTTTTATTTGCGTTCCTATCCCATGAATTAACTACTAAAAGTATGTGAAATCAATATATATGCACTTATTATACATTTGTTTCATATCTTCCGGTCGTGCAACATAGTACAAAATGAGTAAAATTAGTAGTTTTTGCAAAATTTCAAAGTTTGACTGTTTAGTACATTTTAATCATATGACTTTTAGACATGCTATAGTTTAATTCTAATACAATAATATATTTAAAATCCAAGCATATAAGATAAACGAGGCTATAAGATAGGCGTGGCGTACGTGACGAATGAAAGCGATGCGCGCGCAGCGCAAACAGTCGCAGCCATTATCGTTTCCCGCTATTTCCTTCAGTCTGCTCATGCCGCTACCTCGAATCAGTACTACATTGTGTTCTACTTAAGTCCTTATTTTTCTGTCTACTTTTGCGTTCAGTGTTTGTACTTGAATACGACAGTTATTGATACAATGGATGTGCCAAAGAAAGTTGGTATAGGTACAATAACTAAAAAAGATTTTTAGTGCCCTATTTTTGGTCACCCACGAGACTTGTTACACAACAAGCTTCCTACTCATGAAGATGTCCTTCGCTGCTGCTTTCAACAGAGATTCAACCTAGCTGTGACAATAAACAACAAGAGTGTATCTTTTTCAAGAGTAGCCTCAACAGTGGCAAAGAAAATTATCGGTTTATATGACAAAGCCTCAATCCCAACTGTTACGAAGTACAGAGTCATCCAGCTAATTAGTTCTTACTACGAATCATGCAGTAAACTCAGAAAGTCGTTTCATCGTGCCAAATACAAACCAGCATTCAAACTTAGACTTGACAATTTCAAGAAGAAAGGATGCTCCTTTTTTGATATCGCGGCGTGTAAATGTGTAATATTTGCTAATGTCTGTTCATGTAAGAAATCTCCAGATACATGTGTATGTCCTCTAAGTGTGAACTGCATTTGTGAAAGAAAAAAAAAATGCACCTTTGGAATTAAAGTTTATGTACTTGCACATTTACACGCCGCGACATCAAAAAGAGAGCATCCTTTCTCCTTGAAATTGTGAAGTTTAAGTTTGAATGCTGGTTTATTTTTGTCACGATGAAACAACTTTTTGAGTTTACTGTATGATTCGTAGTAAGAACTAATTATCTAGATGACTTTGTAACAGTTGGGATCGAGGCTTTGTCATATAAATCGATAATTTTCTTTGCTACTTTTGAGGCTACTCTTGAATAAGATACACTCTTGTTGTTTACTGTCACAGCTAGGTTGAATCTCTGCTGAAAGCAGCAGCGAAGGACATTTTCATGCGTAGGAAGCTTGTTGTGCAACAAGTCTCGTGGGTGACCAAAAAAGGGCACTCAAAATCTTTTCTAGTCATTGTACCTATGCCAACTTTCATTGTTACATCCATTGTATCAATAACTGCCGTATTCAAGTACAAACACTGAACGCAGAAGTAGAATATGGACTTAAGCAGAACACAATCTAGAACTGACTAGATTTAGCGGCATGAGCAGACTGAAGAAAATAGCGGGAAACGATAATGGCTGCGACTGTTTGCGCTGCGCGCGCATCGCTTGCATTCGTCACGTATGCCACGCCTATCTTATAGCCACGTTTATCTTATATGCTTAGATTTTAAATATATTACTGTAATAGAATTAATCTATAGCATCTCTAAAAGTCATATGATTAAAATGTACTAAACAGTCAAACTTTAATATTTTGCAAAAACTACTAATTTTACTCACTTTGTACTATGTTGCGCGACCGGAAGATATGAAACAAATGTTTAAAAAGTGCATACATATTGATTTTACATACTTTTAGTAGTTAATTCATGGTATAGGAATGCAATTAAAACCATCTGGAAAAATTAAGGTTTTTCACATTTTTTTGCTAACTTCGATGGCATTGTGCGACCGGAAGACAAATTTATTAAAAAATAATAATTAGTGCTTTTTTCATGCCTATACCAATGGCAACTTTTGTGCACTATAGCGATCTGAAATTTAAAAAAAAAGTTTTTTTCGAACCACCCTAACCTATAACCTTTCACAGTCATATATATATATCTAAACTGTATTCCTATAAAATCATAATATTAAAACAAATAGACTTTTTAATGAAGGAAATCCAAATTATTCGCATAATCATGTGTTTTATATACAGTTTTTTGAAAATTTATGGAAAAATAATTTATTATATTAATGTTTTTGAGTAGTTATATGTTTGATTTTTTCGTTTTTCATGATTTTTACTTATTATTTTCTTAAAAACTGAGAAATAATGAAAGAAATTTCAGTTACATCTTTCAATCCAGATTTGTCGCGATTTGGCGAAATATTGAAATGTCTAATAAGCTTGATGCATAATTGTATTTTTGTGTTTTACGTCATTTTGCGGTGTTTGAAAAATAAATTATTGTATTGTTTGCAAAAAGCATAAAGAAATATATTTTATTTTTTATTTACAAATTAGAATTCTTTTTTCCCCCATATGTACTTTATTATGAATTTAGAGATTTTTGCGTATTGACGATCTGTTTGCATTTATAATGTTAGATTGAGAGAATAAAATTTGTCTCTTTATTTCTTACAAGGCAAAATTTAATCCCATATAAAATTAACAAATTGTTTCATATAAGAATTTTTATATAAAAAATATTTTATTATTATAATTTATAAATATTATAATTTATAATTTCTTTACTTTGCTTTTCTATGCTCTGTAGAATATAGTGTATTTATTTATTTATGATTCATTTTTTCTTCTTCTTTATTCAAAGGATTTGAAATGATAAGATTTATAAAAAATTTCGTCTCCCGGTTTTCAATGAATTTACAGTTTTGAGGTGATCTATACACGTTTGGAGCTTTTTTAGAAAATATCCACCTCTCTCCTGTCTCTTCTGTGTGTGGGGGAGAGAGAGACCAAAAATTTGTGGCTTCTCTATATCAAGAACTAATGCACTAATTTACTTTTTTTTTTTTCAATCTTGAATTTAGTACCTATCAACTTCTTGTGAAAATCGCCCAATAAGTGGCACTGCTGTACAGCGATTTCTCTAATTTACGGGAATGCTGTGTCTCTGCTTCTGTTCCGTAAAATTACACGAAACTTGGTATGCGAGAGGATAATTACAGAAATTATGTCAACTTGAATACATATTGTTCGACAGGTGGCGCTGGTATGATGCAGCTTTTTTCCCTTGTGCAGAAAGGCTATATCTCAGCTTTTATAAGAAAAATGCTTTTTTATGATAAATGCATCGGAAACGTGTGTAATATCTTGTTCATGCGTTTATTTATTTCATTATAATAATTTCTCATGGTGTATTTAAATTCGACCTTTTAAATTTTTTTCCCTCTGATATACATTTATTTATTTACTTTTTTTTTTCTTTGTGGTTGTCTACTGCAAAACGATTATAAGGCATTGTTGATGTCTGAAACAAATTATCCTCTACCTTTTGTCCTAATGACAAAAAGTAAACATTTTTTCATTCAAAGAAGGGTATATTATTCAAAATGCAACAATACATTTCTTAGGATTTAAGCGTAACAAAGAATATTTTAAATAATTCAAAAATTAATGGCCCTTTAACTACATTATTATTATTTTTTAAACCTTCATAAATGTACTCAATGTACAATGTACCTTGTATGTTATTTTCATTTAGCTTTCCTAAAGATAAAAACAGATGGAAATTACAGGAAGGTAAGATTTTAAGAGAAAAGGTTTTAAAGGCATTGACCATTCCCGTTTATGTTCAAAAAATTTCTTGCCAGATAATTTTCATAAAAATAGATTTGGAAGCACTTGGTTAAAAACGGATGCAGTACTAACTGTATTTAAATTTCCAGAGAATTGTCCCTATTTACATTTGTTATAAAAATCAGATAGTCATTTTCACGTTTAATGACGGCTCGAATTAACATTTAAAAATTATTTATAACTAATATTTCGAACTATTCAAGTGACCCTAGCAAAATTATATTTGTTGCAGGTAAAATAATGGAGAAAAATATTCTGTAATTTCGACAAGGTAAAAGATTTCTAACGGCGAGGTGTAGCCAAATGTGGTTGCCTCCCTGTCACGTGACTAAGGTGAAAATCATTCAATGTTGACCTAAACTTTTCAACCCCATTTTTCCCTGCATGCGCTCTCTATCAGTATCTCTCCTCTAAGGTGTTGACCGGCATTTCAACATTTATGAGAGATAGGTAAAAAGAAGTTAAACAATAATTATATGAGTGCGAAGTATTAAGGAATTTGATTTTTACTTCTTTATAGACTATGGAAACTAATAAAGTTAAAAAGAATATTGACAATCGTGTTGCAATTTGTAGATGGAGAAAGATTGGGAAACAAAAAAGTCCCGCAGAGAATTTGATTGCCGCTCGCTGGCTGAATTTAACAAGAGATTCGGAGGTGGGGGTAATTGCATGAATAAGAAATATTGAAAGACATTACTTCTTTACACCTTCTGGAATCTCATAAAGCCAGATATAAGAGAATACTGACATTTATACTATGGATGGATAAAGGTTATAAATGAAAACCTGTCATACAACATTTGATCGACAATTGTTTTTTTTCGACGTATTTTTTTTTTTTTTTTTTAATTTATTTAAGCGAAAGATAATAATTAAAAATTGAAACCTGGAATATTAACTTAAATATCGGAAAACATTCGTCAAAATTAAAAAACAGAAACCTCGCCCCATCTTTTTACGAAATGCAAAATAAATAGTCTAAAATTAACGTTTTTAAATCTGATTTTAAGAAATTATTAGAAAAATGGGAAAAATACACATTTAAACGTAAAAAAGGGAGATACGGCTTGAAAAATCTTCCATGAAAAATGGGAGTTGGCAAGTCTGCAACGACAACACAGAAACAATGTTTTGATGTTACATAAAGCATTTTTCCGAGATAATTCTTTCAAGTACATTCAATACACATGGCTTTTTTCTGTGCGTAAATACGTAAATGGTTTTTGAGGTATTTCTTTTGAGAAAACGAACAGAGAAAATTTCACACATATATAGTGTTAAATTAAATCAATCAGAGTCCGATGTTCATGGATATAAGATGAAGTTTAATAATGAAAAACGTGCAGAAATTGCACTCACGTACATCACGCTAGAGCGTCAGCGTACCCAAGAAACGACAACAAACAAAAGTGTTGCCAAAACATATATATAAAGAAAACTTACAGTTATGGTTACATATATGGTAGAAATGAATGACAGTTTAAATGTGATACAAAATAACAGTGATTACATCAAATATAAAACAGTTACTGTGATTAACTCTCAATACCCACCCTTAATCACATATTAGACCACAATGATTAATTAGTTTACATAATCTAGGTTTTAGTAAGCTTTTTGTAAATAAGTCTGCCAGCTGATCTTCAGTAGCTATGTATTCAACACTAATAGAATTTAATTTTATAATTTCCCTGATATACTTTAGCTTAATGTCTAGGTGCTTTAATCTAGCACAATGATTTTCATTACAGACAGCTTTTATGGCAGATTGATTATCTTCAAAAATTATCATTTTTATTTCTTTACATCCCAAAATTTCTTTTGTTAAGTTATAAACAATCACTAAAATTTGAATAGCTTTAGCTAAGGCTAAAATCTCTGCTTCAGTAGAAGACAGAGCTATGGATGTCTGCTTCTTAACATTCCAAATTATTGGACAACTGTTTAGCATTAAAATATAACCTGAAATTGATTTTCGATCACGTAAATCAGCCCCCCAATCAGCATCAACATACAGAGAAATGACAATATCATCACTACTACACTTAGGAAAAAATAATTTTAGCTCAAGAGTCCCTTTGAGATAACATAACACTCTTTTCAGACCAGTCCAAGCAGCAACTGTAGGTTGCTCTTGCAATTGACCAAAACAGTTTACAGAGTACAAAATATCTGGTCTAGTTGTCATTGCTAAATATAATAAAGTACCAACAAGTTCACGATAGGGGCCTTCAAAATGTTCACCATTGTCAAAGTTTGATGCAGTTGCTTTTGGTACAAGTGGTGTATCACAGGGCTTACTATCAGCCATCTTAAGTTTTTCTAAAATTTTTAACACATAAGATTTTTGACTTAAACAAAGATGGTTACTGGATTGTTCAAAACATATGCCCAAAAATTCACTGGCAATTTCAGATCTTGACATCTCAAATTTTTGCTGAAGAAGCTGAATTACCACTTTAACTTCTGATATGTCAGAACCAGAAATCAGCAAATCATCGACGTACAAAACATTTATCATTTCACTGTGATCTGACCTTTTTACAAATACACATGGCTCATTATTGAGTTGTTGAAATTTCAGATGAATTATGAAGTCTGTAAATTTCTCGAACCACTGCCTTGGTGCTTGTTTCAGTCCATATAGACTTTTTAAGATTGCACACTCTACCACTGTTATCACTATATCCCATGGGTTGTTCCATAAAGATATTTTCATTAAGTTCACCATTTAGGAAAGCAGTTTTAACATCAAGTGCAAACATTTTTAGTTCTTTATGAATGATGATGGCAAGTACAAGTCTGAGAGAGGATGTACTAATAACAGGAGCATAAGTTTCAAAGAAATCAACACCTGCTTTCTGTTCAAAGCCTCTTGCAACCAGTCTTGCCTTAAAGACACCATTTTGTTTAATTCTAAACACCCATTTGCAGGATATTGTTTTCTCATTTTCTGGTAACTCCACAAGTTCCCACACTTTGTTTTGATTCAAAGATTTCATTTCTTGATTCATAGCATTTCGCCATAAATTCTGCTCATTAACTGGTAATTTCTCTAAATCTTCAAACAAAATTGGATCAGGATTTGCTACAAGTGCACTGTATAGGTAGTAGTCATTTAGTCTAGCAGGTGGCTTTGTGCTTCTTCTGGTTTCATTTTCTTCAGGATTATTAGATTCAGCATCATTCGATTCAAGCAAAACTTCAGGTTGAGAATTAATGTCTAATGGAACATTTTCTTGACTTGTATCAGATATAGAAATTCTTTTCTTTTCTTCGTTAAACTTAACATTGCGAGAATTTGTAACTCTATTTGTTTCAGGGTCCAACAAACGGTAACCCATGCTTGAGTAGCCAACAAAAATCATTTTTCTTGATTTGGGATCCAACTTCTTCCTCAGGTTGTCTGAAATTCTCATGTATGCATCACATCCAAATACCTTTATTAAATTTAAGTCAGGAGGTTTTCCATACTTCAGCGCAAATGGCATGCAATTATTAATACTTTGGCAGGGAATTCTATTTTTAAGATAGGCTGCAGTCTGTACAGCAAAGCCCCAGAAACTTTTTGGTAACTGTGCTTCATACACCAATGCACGAGCTTTCTCCAACAAGTATCGATTGGCTCTTTCAGCAACACCGTTTAAACAAGCTGAGTATGGTGGAGCAGGATCTAGCAGTATACCAGTTTCCTTGCAACACTTGGCTAATTCTCCAGAGGCATACTCTCCCGTATTGTCGCATCTGATTTTATACAAATTAGGATTTTGCTTTAAGAATAGCTTAAATACTGGGACTATGTCATTTTTATGCTTCAGTAAATGTACCTCACAGAATCTTGAGTGATCATCAATGATTGTTACAAAATATTTTTCACCAGGAGGTGTAGGTAGTGAAATAGGGCCACATATGTCGGTATGAACCATTCTCATAGCTGAGGTTTCTCGACTTCTGGGACCCTTTCCAGCAGGTTCATTTGATTGCTTAGCCATGACACATTCTTCACAGAAATTATCTGAAGTAGGAAGGCCCATTTGCTCTAAAACTTTATTTGATGAGTGTCCCATGCGTCTATGCCAAAGATCTGAAGAATGGTTAGCGACACTAGCTACAGCTTTAATGGGCTTAAATTCACTAACATAGTGCCCTTTATCATTAAGCTGAGCCATTACAAAGCTCTTTTTACCCTTTTGCACTAACGCTTTATCATCTTTAAATATAATACTGTAACCTGCCTTTTGAATGTTCTTTACTGATATTAGTTCACCATTTAAATCAGGCACATAAAGTACATCAGTCAGAATAATTTTCTTTCCATGAAAAATTCCTGAAATTTTTCCAATTCCTTCTATTTTTAAAGTGTCATTTTTGGATGCACAGGCCACTGAACCAGAAAAACTTTTCAAATCATCAAACCACTCACTTTTACTGCACATATGTGCTGTAGCTCCAGAGTCCAACAGAAACAGATTGTCGTCAGATTCACCCATCATAAAAGTCACTGCTGCAGCTGTTTCTTTATGATCCATCTTTGATTTTACTCTACAGTCCCTTTTGTAATGCCCAGAACGGCCACAATTAAAACAAGTTACTTTACTTTTGCAGTTCTTTGCTACATGACCTTTAAATTTGCAACGATAGCAAGTTAAATTAGATTTATTCACACGAAAAGCTGCGTTGTCACTCGATCCACAATTACGTATCTGTTCACTACTTTTATCGCTTTTCAGGGCTTCTGCACTTAAGAGTCTTTGGGTAACAAAGTTCAAAGTCAGGTTCTCGCTCGGTTGATTTTCAATTGTAGCTTTAACTACATCATATTCAGGTGGAAGAGACATCATTAGATATATCAGCACATCCATATCCTGCACAGCCGCACCGGACATTCTTAAGTCATTTACAGTTCCTAGCATTTCATCAATATGTTGCTGCATACTGCAATCAGATCGTTTCTTCATAGTTGCTAATCTCTTTCTAGCCAAAATCTGACTAACAGCACTCGTTTTAGCATATTTTGTTTTTAAAGTTTTCCATATTTCACAAGCTGACTTTTCATTGGCCAGAGCAGCCAAAACCGAATCATCTAATAGAGTCAGCAATAAGGCATAAGCCTTTTTCGCGGCACGTACTTCCGCTTCTTTGGTTCTATCACATTCCTTTTCTAAATACAAATCCAGCTCTTTCGCTGCAAACACAGCTTCAACACGTCGACTCCATAGCGAGAAGTTCTTGCCGTTGAACGGTTCAACACTATATTTTGAATCTTCACTTGCCATTTCACACGTGACAAACACACTACGAAAAACTAATCAAAATATATACTTCATTGGCTTGTTAAACTTCTGTTAGAGCATCGAACCACGCTCTGCTGTTAAATTAAATCAATCAGAGTCCGATGTTCATGGATATAAGATGAAGTTTAAAATAATGAAAAATGTGCAGAAATTGCACTCACGTACATCACGCTAGAGCGTCAGCGTACCCAAGAAACGACAACAAACAAAAGTGTTGCCAAAACATATATATAAAGAAAACTTACAGTTATGGAGCGTGTTCAGTAGAGCGCCCGAGATGGATCAATGCGACCGGGCGATAACGTCACTGATCCTGGACCGGTCTTGGATCGGGCCAGGAATCTACTGAACGCTTTGGAACAATTTTGACGTGATAGGAGCAGCGCCATCTATCTAATTTGACCTGTATTAGCAAGTTATATATTGTATTTCTGTTGTTTATTTTGTCTGGACTTTTAATACGTAATTCCATAAAATGCTAAACTATATTACGTTTTTTCTAAAAAAAAAAAAAAAAAAAAAAAAGAAAAAAAGAAAGAAAGATCATTTATGTAATAACAGTTTTACTTCTTTCTTATTAATGTAGAATTCTGTACTCTGCTAACAAAAAATAAGAAGCTATTAATTGATTGTACTGATAAATTACTAATATACATTACTTTGGTTATGATTTTTCTAAATTCACGTATAAATTTTAATCATGAAAATGTTAAGAATATTACGTTACATTTATTTTTAAAGGAACAGAGTAGATTTATCTTAAGTAAGCACTTTAAACACCATTCTTTCTCTTCGAATTTTATTATGAACAGAAATGTACAACAAAAACGTTTTTGAAAAATAAATAAATAAATAAATTATATAAAATATGAAATATGCTGTTCAGTTAATATAATGGATTTATATAAAAAATAATCTTATTTTCTTCTTCAATTTATGAATCAATACAAAGAGCTTTTTCTCTTATTACCGACTGAATATTAAAATAAACTAGCAATGTAAACAACACTGCATAATTTTATAGCTACTTTTTTTACAGTCTGTTTTGTTTATTAAATTTAATAATTGACATCTTAAACTTATTTTTACCTAAATTAAAAATATGTGGAAGGATTTTAATTTATTTACTTATAGTTAACTTATTGTTTTAAAGGTAAAAAATACAAACTTTTCTATTTGTAAACAAAAAACAATCGCATGAATGAAAAGCTTTGTCTGAAAGAAAAAAGAAATGTAATTTTTCCCAGCTTATTTTTATATATTAAATTAACAAAATATGATAGCGTCCGAATTAAAAAAATATGTTTTTTTGTTTCAATTAAAATTGTGTAAATTTTTGTTTTAATTTTATGTTACGTTCATCAATAAAAAAAATTACGTATCGAAAATCGTTATTACGTAAAAAATCTTTTTTACACAATAAATAAATAAACATAATATAGTTTAGCATTTTATGGAATTACTTACCTTATTTTCTACAGCACAAACAATGCATATAAATAGGTACATCTGTATTAATCCTCAGCTAATCAAACAAATAAACAATCATTGTCAAAAAAAGATGTTCATTGTTCAGGTTTTCACTGCGTAATGTCAATAAGAGCCTGATTTTCAACCTATTGCGCATTTGATCCATCACGTGACCCAATGGATCAAGAAATTTTTCTGGGCTTTCTGATCCACGACCGGTCGAGATCGGTCCATTCCACTGAACGGCGTGACTCTGGATCGGTCGACACCACTGAACGCTTTGGCTCGGAATCTTTCGACCGGTCGTGGATCGGGCGCTCTACTGAACACGCCCATGGTTACATATATGGTAGAAATGAATGACAGTTCAAATGTGATACAAAATAACAGTGATTACATCAAATATAAAACAGTTACTGTGATTAACTCTCAATATATAGCTTTTTTCTTGAGTGAATACGTAGATATCTATTTAGATTTTCCGTTTGATCGAGAAAAATCTTCCGAATACACTTCGCTTTCCTCTTGTTTGAGTTCGTACATGTTCATTCAAAGTTTCCCTTATGGAAAACTTTCAAGAACATATGGAACACTTTCAATAACATTTTAAATGATATACATACAGTTTTTCTTCTGTGTGAAAGCATAGATGTGTATTTAGATGCCTCAATTTAGAAAAACGTAACAGTTTTTCACTTGTGTGAGTGCGTACATGCATATCTAATACTACTTTATCCGAAACACTTAGAACGGATTTCACTCAAGTATGGTTTTTCGCCTATGTGAATTCATAAATGTTTATTCAGAGTCTTCTAGCCTTAAAGAAAATTTTTTAGGACATATTTCACATTTTTTTTCTTTGTATGAATGCGTAAATTTGTATTCGAATTGCCTTTGAAAGAAAACCTTCTAGTACAAATTTCAAATATATGGCTTTTCATCTCTATGGATGCGTGAATGTCAATTTAATTTCTCGATTTGGGAGAATCTTTTAGAACATATTACTTAGATATAGCTTTTCGCCTGCGTGAGTCCGTGAACGCACATATAATGCAGTTTTCTCGTGGAACTCTTTCGAACATATTTCACACATATAAGGGTTTTCTTTTGTGTCAATGTGTAGCTGTCTCTTTCTAGAAAAACCTCTGGAACAGATTCCAGTTTGATTTATTTTTTTGAATGAATGCGTAAATACGCATTCACAGCGCGCCTTACTGAAAATTTTTTAGAACACATTTCACAAACATATGGCTTTTCTTCTGGAGTGAATGCGTAAATATTAATTAAGAGCAATCTTCTCAAAGAACTCTTTACAACGAATTTCACACGCATATAGCATTTCGCCTGTAAGAGTGCGTGAATGTGCATTTAGATTCCTTTTTTGAGAGTATTCTTTAAAACAAATTTGACACACATATGGCTTTTATCCCATGTGAATGCGTAAATGTGTAATTAGATTACTTTAGTCAGAGAATGCTTTAGAATATATTTCACACATATATGGCTTTCTCCTGTGTCAATGCGTAAATCCCTATTTAGATAATTTTTGTGAGAGAATTCTTCAGAACATATTTCACACACATATGGCTTTTCTTTTGTGTGAATACGTAAATGCATATTTAGAAGACCTTTCCGAGAGAATCCTTTAGAACATATTTCACACACATATGGTATTTAACCTTTGTGAGAGAGTAAATGATAATTTAGACTTTCTTTACGAGAGAATTTTTTAGAGCATAAATCACACACATACGGCTTTTCTCCTGTGTGAATCCGTAAATGGATATTCAGATGACTTTTTTGGGAATAGGCTTTAGAACATATTTCACACACATACGGCTTTTCTCCTGTGTGAATCCGTAAATGCGTATTCAGATGATTTTTGTGAGAGAATCCTTTAGAACATATTTCACACATAATATGGCTTTTTTCCCGTGTGAATGCGTAAATGTGTAATTAGATTACTTTTGTCAGAGTATCCTTTAGAACATATTTCACACACATATGGCTTTTCTTTTGTGTGAATACGTAAATGGATATTTAGATGACCTTTTCGAGAGAATCCTTTAGAACATGTTTCACACACGTATGGCATTTCACCTGTATGAGACAGTGAATGATCGATTAGACTAGCTTTATGAGAGAATCCTTTAGAACATACTTCACACACATATGGCTTTTCTTCGGTGTGAATGCGTAAATGTTTAATTAGATTACCTTTTTTAGAGAATCTCTTACAACATATTTCACATGCATATGGTTTTTCTCCTGTGTGAATGCGTAAATGTGTATTTAGAGCATCTTTTTGCGAGAATTGTTTAGAACATATTTGACACACATATGACATTTTGCCTGTATGAATGCGTCAATGTGTACTTACATTACTTTTCTGAGAGAATTTCTTAGAACATGTTTCATACCCTTATGGCTTTTCTACTGTGTGAATGCGTAAATGTCTATAACCTTTTTGAGAGAATTCTTTACAACATATTTCACACATATATAGCTTTTTTTCGTGTGAACACAGAAACGTTTATTTAAAGCACTCTCATCAGAAAAATTTTTAGAACATATTTCACTAATACACGCCTTTGCGTGAATATGCGTTAATTTATATTAGATAATCTTTCCGAGAGAAAGCTTTAGAACATACTTCACACACATATGGCTTTTTTTCGGTGTGAATGCGTAAAAATGTTTATTTAAATTACTTTTGTTAGAGAATCCTTTAGAACATATTTTACATACATATGGCTTTTCGTCTTTGCATGTGCATGAATGCTTATTTTTTGCACTCTTGTCTTCTATATAGTTCATAATATTAACTCTTTCTAGAAAAACATTTAGAACAATTTTCACACACATACATGTTTCGTCCTACGTGAGAGAATGCATGTATACTATGATGTACTATTTTTGAGGATAATTATGAATTTTATTGGGTTTTCATGTGTATGACTGCGTCTATATGCATATCCGTATTAACAAAAATTTTTGTGTTAGGCCTTATTACAGAGGGTTGGCAAAAATTTCTATATATTGTCTGAATACAATGAGGGATAACAACTTTCTTTGTTAATTAATTTCTATATTTCAACAGAAAGATGTTCACGTAATAACGGAAATTTTTCGTGAAATTAACTTGCACTGGAGAGTTTTCCTGTGTAGAAGATTTTCTTTCACATTACTTTACTGATTTTTTAATATTTCTCTTTAACTAACAGTAGTTAAAAACACATTTTAATAAAAATATTAATGAGGCTACAAATGGATAAATTTAAAGTTATGACCATGATCACAGGATATTTCTACCAAGACACATAGGAACATTATCAAATCATTTTTTGAAAAAATAATGAAAAAGGTAAACAGAATAGCTATTTTACGGCAGAATTGAAGGTGAAAAACCACAGTGTAGTTATATGTAACATATTAATATTAAATACAAGTTAAAAAAAATATATTAAATCAAAAATAACACCCGCTAGACTGTTACTATCTTCAGCCTTTGGAGCACTTTCATGGATACAATTGATTCCTTAAGCCACCCCTCGATGCGATACTCCACGGCCCCTATCCCGATGGCCGATCCTATTCCGAAGTTGAGGGTGGAGGGTTTTGAATTTGAATATTTTTTGGTCAATTCCTATCCCTGTGTTGTTAAATGTTATTATTTGTTTAATGTTCAAGCGTTTATTTATTTATAAGTTTTTACTTATTTCTTGAAACTGTAAATTTCCAGATAATTTCAGTGTACCTTTTAATCCGCGATTGTAATGAAATGCTCGCCCTCTGGTGGGCTAAGGTGAAATTATCACACCACTGCATATCCTCATATTACGCAATCGACTTTCCATGATGAAATGGCGGAGAAAGAATAATAATTACACGTGGCTGTTATATTTACTAACAACTGCAGTGTTCAGAGAGCGCCATCTATCGATCATTACAAACGCGGATAATGATTTCAGTTTCATACATAATATAATATATGAAACTAATCTATAAATTATTGTGTAGCAAATTACTACAATTTCCTAACTCTAAGTTCTAAAATATAAATTTTACACTCATTAGAAATAAAATTCTACTAATGAATCATTTTGAAAACGTGCGTAATTCTATCTTAATTAATATGTTACAGTAATATCAGTTAATAATATTTTAATTTTCCTGGGGTTATAGCATATTTGATACTTAGTATTAAATATCGGAAGCTGTGAAAAACACAGTTTGTTATATTATTACACATTTTGTTGAAATACCTTATCATGAAAGATGAAAAGTTGATTATACGTTAATTTTATCATGAATTACATGAAATTTTTTTTCTATGAATGCTGTTTAATAGTTATTTCTGTGTTGCTTAAATTGTATTTATAAGGAAGTGCATGTATGAAACTAACGAGAATCTCTATCTTCAGCCAGAAACTACTTCTGAGCTGAGTCTGAAAAACCTCTCAGAGACACACATAGAACTCGCAATCCTCTCTGAAAAAAAAAAAAAAAAAAAGAAATGGCATATAAATTTATATGTAATTATGTGCAGTGCAGTAGTTCCTGAGATACTATTGGAACAAAATTTTTGTCACACACAGAGGGTCCGTTTACAACCTTGCTTAAAATCAACCCGCATTTTAACGATGCTTCTTTTAATCCCCCTTTCTGTTTTGTCCGTTTACAACTATCTATCTGGAGGCGGCGACAACCGGTTTTCAGTGGGGAAAGAGTGTAAAGTAAAGGTCCCTTTAACTGAGATGCCCTTTAATTCACAAACCAAAACATTCGCATAAATTCTATTGCCATTAGTTATAGATGTACAGGAAAAAAAAAATACAGCCGGCAACAAAAGTATCCGAGCACTAGCGAGAAAATTCCTATATAAAAAAAGGTACACTTGATACAGTTTTGTTAAACAAATCCTTATCGAATTCTGTTCTTAGCCAGCCTAGGAATATGATTCGACAAGGATTTATTTAAAAAAACAGTATTAAATGCATATTTTTTTATGCAAAAATTTTTGCTAGCACTCGGATACATTTGCTGCCGACTGTATATAGTAAAATAATTACCACAGTCATGTTTTTATCTTTGAAAAACGTTGAGATATGTTTTATGTTTAATGTATGGACCTTAAAAAAAAAAAAAAAAAAAAAAAATCTCTGCAAGGAAATTAAATAAAGAAGAATTTTAGCGTTAAGTAGTCCAACATTTTTCTTTTTCCATTCCGCAAAATTACATAACAGACAGGAATGATTTTCTTATTTTAAGTTGAAAAAGAAATAAAATTTATAAGAAATATTTTTTAAGATTATCGCAAATATAAAATGAATTGGCAAGAGTTTAGATTACTTTCTATAAATTCTGAAGTTGATGAAAACAATTATTTTTTCTATTCGCAAGAAGAAAATATTACAATCGAGAAAATTTTTGACTTCTGGTTTTCGATGCATTTACACGTTTTGAAATACCATGACAACAATTTGATCATTTTTAAAAGTGCATGCCTGTCTGTGTGTCGTGCATGGTTCATAAAAATTTTGTGGTCGCTGTAGCTCGTTTAATAATGGATGGAATTCTGAAAAACTTTAAATTTTCATATGAATTGGTGATGAATATATTTGCAGTAAATCGCCCAGAAGGCAGTATCATAATCACATACTACAGCCAGACCTATCTAAAGCATTACTTTTTACAGGATAATCCCAAACATTTTGTTTTTTCTTTAATTTTTTACCACTCCCCTTCCCAGACAACACAAATTCGTCCAAATTAAGTCAAAGTACGTAATCTGGATATATAGTCATGTCCATATTACAGCCAGATTCAGTCTATATTTCATCAGATTTTGTAGATATTATGTAGAAATGTCCTCACCTGTTACGTCTTATGTACGTCTTTTAGCTGAAAACAATGACGTAAAATAGACGTATAGTGAACATAATATAGACATGTCCATATTACAGCCAGATTCAGTCTATATTTCATCAGATTTTGTAGATATTATGTAGAAATGTCCTCACCTGTTACGTCTTATGTACGTCTTTTAGCTGAAAACAATGACGTAAAATAGACGTATAGTGAACATAATATAGACATGTCCATATTACAGCCAGATTCAGTCTATATTTTATCAGATTTTGTAGATATTAAGTTGAAATGTCCCCACCTTTTATGTAATAAGTACGTCTTTTAGCTGTACAAAATAATGTAAAATGGACATATGTGAACATAATATAGACATGTCCATTTGTGTTCATATTACATCCAAAAATTACTCATGTTATTTTTAGATTTATGTAAATATAGTGCTGGTAGAATAAAATCCTTAATGAATACGGTCTTTTTTTTTTTTAAGTGTCACATGTCACTCTAGCAAAATCTACATAATGGGCTTTCTGTGAAATCCACAGAAAGAGACTAAAAGATTATTTTAAAGCTTAAATTATTATCATTATTTTTAATAATTTAAACATACAATTAAAAAGCTTTAAACTATTATTTTCAAAGTCATATCGAGTAAGGCTAAAAGAGAGAGAAAAAATTTCTCATGATTTATTTTTCGCACAAAATATTTAATATTTTAAAATTTCTTTCATTGCCCATGTATGTAACTAAATTTTTTATGGAATCTACACTGTTAAAAATTTCAACAGAAAACCCTGTGTAATCTATTATTTTAAGTCTTACGTAAAATTACAGAGAAAAATACACAGAGATATTAAAAAACTTATTTTATACATTCATTTTAATAACTAATATTAATTTAATTAATTATTGTTGAGAATATATTTCGGACTTAGAATGCTTTTTCTGAAGTAGAAACAGTCATTTTTAATTTAAATTAAAAAATTAAGTAAAAATACAGAATAAAGAATGAGAATCTCGATTATTCACGTTTAACTAAGAATAACAGTAAATTTACAGATACTCTGGATAAATATTTACATTAAATTTACAGAAATTTTTAACAGTGTAGCTAGGATTCAAACTTAGGTCCTTTGGTCCAATACACAATTATTCCACTAAGTGATGTTCTCCTTCAATATTTAACTTGCCTTAGCACTCCAATGAAATAGATTTCATCTTTTCTTTATGCGAATAAATGCAGAATTACAGGCATTTTTTTTTTCTTAATATATACAATCACATTATGATGGCAAAGAAAAGTTTAAGACTGTTCACTTCCTCTTGCGATTTCCTCGTCTCTAGTCACCAAATCACATGTAAGTCTATGGCGAAATTTGTTTATAGAATCACTTTTTACCTAATTGCAATTTTTAAGTTTGTTTTCACATTCAGAAAATTTACAACCGTTAAATTAGTACTTGTTCCCTAAAATTGATTTTTTTTTTTTTTTAATATTTTGTTTTACGACTAAAAAAAATGATAAATAATGCATTTAGTGAAAATTCTCATTTTTTAACTCAAAATTATAATATAAAAATGAATTTTTTGGAAAAAGAGTACTAATTTAATGGTTGTGTATTTTTAGAATGTGAAAAGGAAATTTAGAAATAATACTTAGGTAATGCGCAATTCTATAAACAATTTTACCCATAGTATTCTATAGGTACATGTATATTGTACAAAAATATGTAAATCTTGAACAGTAAGCAAATACGCAGTAGAACAGTATAACTCCTATTTGTAAAGTGGAAAGATTCTTTTCCTCCTAAAACTGTCAAAGAAATTCCAACAGAGAAAATACAATTCTTTGTGTTTGCTCTGTTGTTGGCTTGAATTAAAATTTGTTTTATTGAAGGTTGGTATTAATTAAAATTTTTTTAGGGGCTCGCACTCGTGGATAATCCTCACCGTGGCTCTCGCAAATAATCAGTGCTCTACTGTATTCAAATTCTTTACAGAGCCCCTACGTTAATGTTTCATTTTCCATGTACTACAAATATTTAAAATAAAAAAGTAAGTTGATAAAAATTAGCGATCAAACTAATATATATATATATATATATAAAGTGTGGATATGAGTGCTTAAATAGTTTTTGCTGCCGACTATTGCAGGGCTACTTGAAATCAGGCAAACACTTGAAAACTCACTATCTAGATAAATTTTGAACTTAGTCAGCAGCAAAATTATTCGAGTGCTAGCAATAATTCCCATATAAAAAAAGTACACTTAATACTGCTTTGTTAAATAAAATTTTTGTTGATTCATGTTCTTATATAAGAACATGACTCGACAAAGATAGCTGAAATTTTGTTATCACAGTAATTTCTGAAATATTGAATTTATTCGAATCAAAGCCGAACAGTAAATTTATCTTACAAACAACATGAATTAGTTAAGTGAGCAACTTGCTCCTGGCATTTTGTTTCCAAGTGGCAACTGCTTGAAAATTTTTTAATATAACAATCAAACCTCATTAATAAACAGCACTGCAAAACTGATGTTTCGAAAAAATAGGTACAAAATTTTGGTTGGTTGGTTGGGTTTTTACGTCGCACTAGTGCTGCTCAGATGGGCAATTGGCGACTACAAAATTTAGGATAAACACCATACAATGCAAGAAACTTGCGAATTTCACTTGCAATTTATGGCGTTTATTCAAAGTTTTGCACTTATTACAGTCGAACCTCTTTAACATGAATTACTTTTAAAATGAACTGTTTCCACAATCCCCGTAAAAAGGAAGATTAGTTTTTGAGTTACTGATACCATGAACAAAATTTTTATCCCCTTGAGATTCACATTAACAAAGTTCGACTGTACTGAATTAAACAAAAATAAACTTGCAGGGTAAACTCATCTTACTAACGCATTTGACATGTTTATTTGCAAACTTCATCTTCTTTCTTATTTTTAGTGCTGACCGCTTGAAAACTTCAAACTTGTATAGAAAAGGTATTTATGAACCAATTTGCTTAAAACTCAGCCTTCATCAATATTTAAATTCTGAGTCTGTTAATAAAATAAATCATAGCTGCCATTTTAAACCTGGGTCCTGTGGCCCAATTCACTCATGTTCCACCAAATGATCTTCTCATTTAATAATATTTGACTTTGTCTTATATTTCTTTCTTTTTTTTTTTTTTTTTTTTTTTTTTTTTAATTTCACCACATTACTTGCAGATGGTTAAAAAATTGTAATTTATCGTTTTGAAATCATTTTTTTTTTTTTTTTTTTTCCTTGCTTTGTTTTTTCTTCCTTCCTGCAAAAATTTAAATAAAAATATATATATGTAACAATTTTTCATTTCTTTTCCTATCAACGCACCCAGGCTTTTAAAATTTCATAATCTGTCTGCAAAATTTGCATATAATCAGGGGAGAAAATGGCTTACATTCAGGGGCGTAGCGTGAAAATTTGATTGGGGGGGGAGACCCGACGTTTGGCGCCCTTTCGTATTCCTCATTTGAAAATGCCACCCACATACTTTCAAGAGTGTTGCCAACCGACGAGAGGGCCTGTGCCCCTCTCGTCGGTTAATACATACCCCCCCACCCTCCTCTCCTTCGGGGCATTATTCCTAAAATCTGCCAAGAAAAAAAAAAAAAAAAGGCTGTTTTTTTTTTTTTTCCCTCCATTTAGTAGCTTTTTTTTTATACTTCTTTGGAGCATTTAAACTATATTATTTAAAAACGAAAAGTAATCGGCAAGCAACGAAGTCAGTAAAGGTTTTTTCATGTATTTAGTTTAGTAATTCTTTGGAGCATTCTAAATTTTTTCAGAGAATCTATATATTAATACGCAGACATGAAATACCTCTTACATTTTTAGCCTATTCAATAAAAGGAAGGGCTTACAAGTAGTATCGTTCGAAAGATATAGTTAATGCGTGCTTTGCAGAAATAAATACATTTATTCGTGCTTTGCAAAAATAAATACATTTATTCTCGTATGAGACTAAACAAAAGCATCTTTCTTAGGACAACCAGAGTATTGGTTTGAGATAAAGTAGAACAACTGAAAAAAATTTTTCCCCCTTTTCCAACAAGTTTAAAGATATTACATTATAATTCAGGTAAAACATAAAACTTTCAAAATAAATTTTAAGAAATGAAAGTAGTAACTGTTCCTAAGGAAAGCAACTTTATGTTTTTAGAGTGGATAATACCTAATCTCACCGACAGCCGTGGCCCATGTTACTCTATGGGAAAGTTTGATTTCATGATTACTCATTACATAATGTATATTTAAATTCTGTTTTCACATTTAGAAAATTTACAATCGTTTATTTATTTTTAATGTAATTCTAAGTTCAAAAATCTGAATTTTCAATATGTGCATTTTTCTCTTTCTTTCTTTCTTTTTTTTTTCTTTTTTTTTTTTTTTTTTTTTTTTTACCGCAAAATGAAATATTAAAAATTTATCAATTTTTGGAATATGAGTACGAAAAACATAAGCCTTACACATTTGTTCTGATCTGTCTAGTCTTTCGAAAGAAATTAATTACTTAAAATCTCTTGCTCTTTCTCGAGGCTATAATCACTCTATTATTAATAAAGCTTTATGTAAATTCAAGAATCTAAACGTTTTGATACCAAATTGAACGATCACAGTCTCATTCCAGTTGTTTTACCTTTTTATTTATCACTTTCTTTTAAAACTTCTAAAATTCTCTCTCCGTTTGGTTTTAAAGTCATTTAGAAAACCCGTCAACAAAATTAAATTATCTTCTCTTAAAGATCCCATTCCTACTGAAAACCGTTCTGGCATTTATTTAGTCTTATGTTCGTTGTGCAATTTAGTTAATATTGATCAAACAAGAAGGTGTTTGAAATATAGAATAAATGATCATCATCGAAATGTTCGTAATGAAGAGATCTCTAAATCTATTGCTTCCCACTGCTGGGCTCATAGTCATCGTTTTGATTTTTCTAAAACTAACATAATTTCATCTCCTGTCTTCTCTTCCCATTTGAATATCCATGAAGATTTTTACATGTTTAAAAATTCGAAAAATTTTCTTAATGATATTTGTTCCACTTCATTCTTGTCTGATGCTATGAAATTACTCACATTAGTTCAATTTTCCTTTAATTTTGAAATTTTTAGATTTTGTTCCCTTTTTTAATGTAATTTACTTAGGTATTTATTTGTTTTCTTCTTTTATTTCATAATTATGTAGGGCTGACACTAGGCTAATTTGACATGGTGCCCTTTTAAACAGTTTTTAGCATCCTGTGGCCTTTTTTCAACATATTTTAGCGCCTGGCAGCCCTTTTAAAAGAAATTTTGGTATAAAGTAGCCTTTTCTAACATTTTAAATGTTTAGAGGCCTTTACATTCCCCCCCCCCCTACGGCTTTTAAACTTTATTAGCAGTAATTCTTCAGCATTCCTGGAATAACAAATGCATACAGCCTATATATATATACAAGGAAAATTAGTAATTTACTTTTGTTACGTACAAAAATCATAACATAGAACATCGCAAATTATGCAAATAATGCCCCTTTTTATTGAATTCCCCCAGGCGGCCCTTTTATTTTAGAGTCAGCACTATTCTCCTCACACTAGTATTTATGTTTACATTCATCTGTATATATTTTTG
This sequence comes from Salticus scenicus, assembly GCA_963930645.1. Classification (NCBI taxonomy): domain Eukaryota; kingdom Metazoa; phylum Arthropoda; class Arachnida; order Araneae; family Salticidae; genus Salticus; species Salticus scenicus. Next base: position 245,628,175 of record OZ005660.1, read on the forward strand.
CTGCTCACTTAAAGCGATTTTGTGTGTTTCTGCTTTGACTGCAGCACTTGTGCCTACTTTTTTCGCAAGACGAAGGATCGTGTGTTCTTTCGAACCGAAACAATTATTGCAAGTTTATTGAATTTTATGGTGTTTATTCAAAGTTTTGTAATTATTGCTTTTAAACGCCAGGTCTGTGGTGTTTTCTTATTATGAAATTAGGTATTGTTCACTCTTAAGGAAAAAGAAAATCAGTAATTTATTTATTATTATTATTTTACATATTTAAACCAATTAAAAAACGTTTTTCTTTTTTCCCATATTGTGTGAAAAATATTTTAAGAAATGTAGTAGCCATTGCTAAGGAGCGCGACAGAATTAGCGCATGCCTTTATGTGGAAGAACATACTAAAAAAGAGTCCCATTGTCCAAAATTAAATCTTTTTTATACAGAAATTTATATCTTACTTAGGTGTTGGTGTCGGTGTTTGGGAAAAATTCCGAGTGACTGTTCTAGGGTCCTAGGCCTGAGGGGGAATGCCTTCTGTTGAGGTCTTTCTGTGGAATCCTAGCGCGTATTTACGCAAGTTTCGGAGAAAACCACGGAAAATTCCGAACGACTAGGCCGACAAGCGAGATCTGGGATTGTACTCGGCACCTCACGTCTACCTACTTGACAGAAAGATTGTGGATTCAATAATCGAGCCAATTGAAGATTATCATGAAAGTCAGTCTCTGGTGCACATAAACTCTGTCGTAGCTGCAATATCCTCCATGCTCCATGCAAATAATACCTCTGGAAGATACTGAAGCGGGGGAGCCCTCTTCCGCAGAAGATAAAAATTGTGATGGCTTGTCTTCGGATTGCCACAGGGGCGTTAATCCCAAACCGTCGCCAATTGCCCAATATGTGCCTATTAATGCAACGTTAAATCAGCTTCCTTGCGCTATTTCATGTCACGAAACACTAGTTGAATTCTATAGACTTACAAATATTTCAAAACCCGTAAGCGATGAAAATAAAATAAAAAATATGCTTAAAGGATCACTTAGAATGAAAAATTGTTAGTGAGAAATCGTTATAACCAAATCAAACCTTATCTAATTTCGTCTTTATACAATAGCCATAACGTACAATAAACTGCTTTTTTTTTTTTTTTTTTTTTTTTTTTCGAGCTAAGGTCTTGAAAAAACGTAATTTTAAATCTTTGGAGGTGAGAAAGCGATTGTGCATACTTACGAGTCAGTTGTAAGTATCTGAAATGGGAGAAGGGCGCCGCAGTCGCCTCAGAGCGTGAATTTGCTACAGTCAGAATTTTCAAGGGTCGTTGCATGGTAAGCGAACATGCTGTTGTAGGTGCCTAAACAGGGAAGGGCGCTGCTCAGCTGGAGTTTGCTGCAAACTTATTCTTAAAGTGTCCTGAATACGATCAAAGTTTACAACAGTCTTTTGCATGGTAAGCGAACAGACTATTGTAAGTGTTTGAAATGGGAAATCATGCCATAGGCGCCCCCAAACAGGAATTTGTTATAATCAGATTTTTTAAGGGTCGTGATAACGAAGAGAATTTTCAAGGATAGTTTGCACAGCAGGAAAATTGGTTGTTATACACGTTTCAAAAGGCTGTTTTAGGCGTCTAATTAGTTAAGAGGGCGCCACCTAACGGGAGTTTGCTACAGTCAGACATTTTAATGCGAACTTTTCTTGCTGGTCGGTGAACCAGTTGGTTGCCGAAGGAAGCTTCTGATGCATAAAAATCTTAAGTGTTTTTGGTAACTAACGATAATCAACAAAATTATGATCCACTTTCAAATGAACTTCAAGGCGCAAAACAGCGCCCCAGAAACCTCATTATGCCTTTGAAGGTGCCTGAACAGGGAAGGGCGCCGTTCAGCTGGAGTTTGCTACTCTTAAAGGGTCCCGAATACGATTAGAATTTTCAACTGTCTTTTGTACGGTAAGCGAACAGGCTATTGTAAGTGAACAAAACGGGAACTCATGCCATAGGCGCCCCCAAACAGGAATTCGTTATGATCAAATTTTTTTAAGCGTCATGAATACAATAAGAATTTTCAAGGGTCGTTTGCACGATAGGAAAACAGGCTGTTTCAGGCGTCTAACTAGTTTAGAGGGCACCGCAGGCGCCACCAAACGGGAGTTTGCTACAGTCAGACACAACTTTTTTGCTGGTTGGTGAACCAGTTGGTCAGCTTGTGATACATAAAACTCTTAAGTGTTTTTGTTAAATAACGATAATTAACAAAATTATGATCCACTTTCAAATGAACTTTAAGTCGCAAAACAGCGCCCCCAGAAACTTCAATATGCCGCCCTATTTTTTAAAACATTGGGGGGGAGACTCCCCCCCTCCCCCCCTCAAGCTACGCCCCTGACGAGGGGTCAAATTTGACTCCCTCTTTTAGCGCTAAATTTGTCCGTGGAAATCTATAGGAGGTAAGGTCACAAATTTTAGTGTGTGATTTATTTACGTGTGTCCAATACCCATTCTAACAGGATTTTGTGAAAGCCCCCCTTTCCCCCTTGGGTGTAGGAAGGAATAAACACGTTTCGAAGCATAACTTAGCTCCAAATTATCTCAGTAATATAAAATTTTATGTGTGGGTTGTTTATGCGTTCCCAACACGCACTATAAAGGGATTTTATGAAATTTCTCCCCCCCCCCTTTAAGGACATGGGGGAATAAACATGCTTCCAAGCTTAACTTTGCTTCAAATTATCTCAGTAAGATTAAATTTTATGTGTAAATTGTTTATGCGTTCCCAAAACAATAATAAACACGGGGGGAAAAAACACTTTTCCAAGCATAACTTTGCTTCAAATTATCTCGGTAAGATTAAATTTTGTGTGTGGGTTGTTTATGCATTCCCAACACACACTATAAAGGGATTTTTCGGAATTTCTCCCTCCCCCTCTTTAAGGGCAGGGGGGGGGGGTAGTAAATGTTTCCAAGCATATAACTTTGCTTCAAGTTATCTCTGTAAGATTAAATTTTATGTGTGGGTTTCTTATGCGTACTTAAGACACACACTGCAAAGGGATTTTGTAAAATTCCACCATATCTTCTTGGGGGTGGGGGAAATCATTTTTCCATGCGCAACTCTGCTCTGAACTATCTTAGGTGATTTTTTATACGTAGGCTGGTTAGGCTTTCCCAACGCGCATTATAAAGGGATTTCAGGAAATTTCCTCTTTCCTCCCTATAAAGGCGGAAGGGGGAGGGGCAAAAACACGTTTTAAAAAGTAACTCTGCTCCAAATTACCTCAGGAAAGCGATTCTTTGATATGTCGATTGGTTTTGCGTACTCAACACACACAAACTACAAAGTGATTATTTGAAATTCCGTGTTATCACCCCCCCCCCTTTTGAGGGTTGGTGGGTAAATTACATGTTTCCACATGTAACTTTCTTCAAAATTATCATAGAATGGCAATTTTTGATATGTGAACTGCTTATACGTATTCAACACACACTACAAATTAATTTTGTGAAATTACACCCTTCCGCCCCTTAGGGGGTGAGGGGGCAAAACCATGTATTTATGCGTAACTCTGCAGTAAATTGTCTTAGGAAGGACCTTTTTGATGTGTGGATCAGTTACATGTATCTAACTGATAATATAAAGTGATTTTGCAAAATTTTCTCCCCCTTCTTTTCTTTAAGAATGGGGCTAAAAGAACACAGGGGGTGGAGCTAAAATACATATTTTAAAACATAGCTCTGCCTCAAATAATCTTAGGATCTCAAATTTTTAATGTGTCGGTTATGTACGTGTATGCAACATGAATTATAAAGGGATTTTGTGAAATTACTCCTACCCCCTCTTAGGAGTGGGCGGGGCAAAAAACACATTTTCAAGCTTAAATGTGCTCCAAATTACCTTTGGCAAATTTTGGTGTGTGGGTTTTGATTAAATGTACTTAATATGCACTTTGATGTGAATTTGCAAATCTTCCCATTACCTGCGAGGAAGGGGAGAAAAATGCAGGCAAAGCACTACCGAAGGCATTGTTTCTCCAGACGCAAAGTGTGGTGTGCGGGAAAACCGCTACCGGAGGTAGCGAGAACTTTTTTGGGTGATCCTATGGGAGATAGTCACAATTTTTGTTGAGCAGGTTGATTTTAGGACCCTGACGCTCACTAGACGGGATTTTGCGAAATACTCCCCTGTTCACCCGGGGGAGGGGGTGGAGCAGAAAACAAAAACACCTTTATAAGCATTACCTCCAAATTACTTCACCCAGGGTTCTTACGCCTCAGGGAGAACCTGAAAATCAGGGGAAAAAAATTGGTCATAAAATCTCAGGGAAACCTCAGGGATCTTTCAAAACAAGCATGAAAACCAGGAAAAACAGGGATCTACTCTGAAAAAGCTGGTACTTGTGTGTTTCCGTGACGTCATTATGGAAACCCAATAAGACACGCCTACTAACATCATGCCGATTCAATGAAAAACTGGGCATGCTTTTTGCATCATGAACAATCCAATAGTGAAATTAGAGTCACCTTTCCTCTCTCTAAGAAATTCTTTAGCTTGATTTTTCTCCATGGTTAATTTTTTTTCATTCCATAACCGGCATCTGGCAGCAGCTTCAAATATTACATTTGTTATTTAGTCTTACTGATGCAGTGTGCACGTGCTTAGCTTATTTAGTTTATTAGCTTAGGCATTTTATTTTTTGAGATGGATTGAATTATAATAAAAAAGTAATTATTATCATGAGTTGGAAAACATCATTTAATCTGGACCGGACAGATAAAAACTTAAATCCACAGTTTGCATTTTGGATCGAAAGTGTAGATAGTGACCCTTACAATGCACAATGTTGTTTAATAATCATTGACTAATGAAATTTTTTTAAGCATTTGGTTTAAGGGCAAATTTTTATGTAAGGTAATAAAGTTTCCAAGAGTTTGTTATATATATACACATTTCCGATTCTGATTAATATTTTATTTTGTCTGAAAAGGGTTTTAAAATTAATTTAAATAAGTTATTCATATCAAAAACATTATAGGCAATTAGTTCACTATTTTTTTTTTTTTCATTTTTAGAAAGGCGGGGGGGAGTCGATTAAAATAAACATCACTAGCTGTCGATATGAAGAAGTTATTCATTCTGGGAACTAACTCAGGGAATGTTTTTTCTGAAAATGAGTATGAACCCTGAGTGAAAAAATTGCAGATGGGGAGACTAGACTTGAATACAAAAAAATCGTTTTCTGTGATTTTGGATTTATAATCCAGGGGGGTAGGGGGTAAAAATGAGATTTTCGGAGGTGCATAAGGCAAAAACACATTTATGAGCATAACTCAGCTCCAAATTACTTCACAGTGAAGTAATTGCAGATGAAGAGACTAGACCTGAATACAAAAAAAATCATTTTCTGCAATTTTGAAATTTTGGATTTTTAATGGAGGGATGGAGGGTAAGAACGATTTTTAGAGGTGCAGAAGGCAAAAACACCTTTATAAGGATAACTCGGCTCCAAATTACTTGACGGTGAAGAAATTGCAGAAGTGGAGACTAGACTTAAGTACAAAAAAATCGTTTTCTGTGATTTTGGAATTTTTTATTTTTAAGAGGGGAGAGGGGGTAAAAATGATTTTCGGAGGCAAATTTAGCAATGTATAGATTTCCGAGTAAAATTCTAGCAGTAATAGCTCAAAGATATTTAAAAACACCTGCCAAGCGTCTTGAAGGTATCTGCAAAAACTCATTTTTGATTCTGGTGGGAGGGGGCAAATTCGCCCCCCCCCAGTACTAAATTCATCCGTAGAAATCTATAAGAGCTGCGGTCACAAATTTTAGTGTGTGGCTTATTTACATGTGTCCAACACCCATTGTAACGAGAGGGGGTTCCAGGTTTTATAACTGATTTTCCCTGAGTTTTAATGAAAATTTTTATTTTCCCCGACTTTTTTTTAACAAATTCCAAATTCCCTGAGGAGTATGAACCCTGTTACAAATAATATGTACATGTACATTTAATTATAAAGATATCATTATTACTAATAGACTGTTGAAGAATTCTTAACTATAAGAGTTTCTATTTTCTACTGAAATTTATGAATATCTTTAATTTTTAAGATGAAATCTTTCTGTAAGTGACAATATCTTTTTCGCGACAATGTTGCTGTGTTTCCTAAATGCTGACACAAGCAAATTATATAAAACAGATACTATAAAATATTAACATTTTAGTTTTAAAAATTAATGAACGGAGTTTTGTGAAATTTGCCAGAATTTTAAATATTACATATTAATACCAAACATTTCTTCAAATAACAAAGTCTAAAAAAGTGAAAATCAGAGCTTTCTTTCTTAAAAATTCAGTTTAACCCTTCCGATATATTTATACAGAATTATAAATAATAATGAAGTTTATTATTACTATTTAAAAATAATTCAGATATGTATGAAGTTGGCACAAGATAAAACAACTTGCTTACAATAAAAATAAACAATCTAAGGAAAATGTTAAATGAAATTTTATAATGCATTATGCAATAAACATGAATTGTTGTGTCCATAAAATAGCAATTTAATCCTCTTAAATAAATTTTAAAAATATTAGATTGTTTTTTCTAAAGTTTTAAAATTATAATCTAAAGTACCTTTTGTCATTCATAATAGAAAAAATAAGATCAATAAAATCTCTCTGTATAAAAGGAGTAATTTTAAATATAGTTTTACAATGAAATTTTATATTATAAAGTAAACATAATTTGTATTGTTTTCTGCATAATTTAAATGCAATTAGAGCAATACATAAATATTTTTGGAGAAAATGTAATGAAAACTACAAAATATTAAAATGTATAATGCTTTGATATATTTCTTCTGTTTATGTTTAGATCAGTTTATTAATTGTTATAATAATAACAAACATGCAATTAAACAGTAACTGGGTTTTCATTTTTAAGTTAAAAATTTCAATAAAACAAAGTAATAAAAATTGCAAAATGGTTTAACAAAAGTTCAAGTGAATAATATGAATTTATCACAAATGCTATAGTTAACACTTTGTTTAGGATCTTTGAAAAAGTAATATCTATCATATTAAAATATTAACACTTTTACCATGTTTAATTTTAAAAAAGCAAATCAAAATTAAATGTAATGTTTAATCAAAAATAATACAAGCATGTGTTTCATTTGTTTATAAACAAACAAGGGTTGCTAGTAAACTGCAATGGTGGGTTACCAGAAAAACTAGGCAATCCAAAGAAATCACCAATTTTTAATAAACATATATAAAGTTATAACTAATCTTACATTAAAAGGAAAAGTGCAAAATGGTATTAATAAATCATTATAATAATTAGCATATTCACAGAATGTGACTTTGCTCACCATAATTTTACAAAAAAAAAAAAAAAAAAAAAAAAAAAAAAAAAAAAAAAAAAGGTTTCTGAAAAGTGATGATTAACACATAAAGTAATTTTGCTGTGTCTGATAATTACACTGCTATCAGTTTAGAAAATAATATATGTACAAAAAAAATTATTTGAGTACAAATAATATAGGAATATGAGCAAATGTAAATTGAGAAAAAATGAAACCATAATGCATAGTTACACAAGATGAAATGATTTCATTGTCTTTGTTCTACAAAAATGCGAACAAATATGAAAATTTAAAAATCGTAGTCGACATAAATTACATGAGTATGCATAATACATAAAATGTGAACAAACTGGAATGAAGAAAAAAATTAAAAACAAATGTTTTAAACAAAGTGTACACACGTGTGTATATAAATGATTTAAATAAGCATTAAAAAAAAAAAAAAAAAAAAAAAAAAAAAACTTCAACAAGTTTTAGCAAAGAACAATGGTTTGAATTGATTAATCATTTTTCTATGCATTCCGTACGGTACTACATATACTGGGTGATAAAAATAAATGTAAAATTGTGTCTATATTAAACGTGAACAATTCGTTAACAGTCAATAATTTAACAGAACAATAATTTAACAGTCTGGAACAACATAAATTATTTCAGTTTATCTCCAAGACTTCGACCTCAATTAAAAGTACCTTTCCTTTTCTCATTAAATTCAAATTTTTTAAAAATCACCATGAAAAAAATAAGCGCTACCCTGATTTTTTCCTGTTAAACTTTACTATAAACTTCATGATTTAGATTGGTTGTGTTACTCACATTTCTAGGAGTCTACAATAAATTTGAATAAAACTGAAAGAATTTAAAAAAAAAATAAATAAATAAATATGTAAAACAACAACTCTTTAGGATAAGCAAAATTATAAAAATTTAACCTTAAGTATAAGGTGGAATAACCTTACTGTATCTGGTACGCACAAAATGAAAAAAAAAAAAAAAAAAGTATAACATTAATTTTGCAGTAACATTGAAGCATATAGGAGATTTATTGTAAGAAATGAAGTAGAAAATTCCCTATTTTCTTATTTTATCATTAAAATTTAAATTATAAAATACGGGTTCCGAAATTAACTAAAATGCTGACATATCAATTAATTGACTAATGGGAGGGTATATGGTATGGTGCAGGTGCAGTCTAAAAGTTTAAGTAATTTATTGCGCCCCCCCATCCAATAGCTCTTTCGACATGAATTCTATGTCGCGAAACTTTTTTCTTTTCTTTTCTTTCATCAAATGAAAATTGAATTTTGTTTTTTAAAAAGTGTGGTGTAACTAATTTAAAACTAAATATAGACGGTACAGCATCACTTTTCAGAAATCTTCTCTCTGTAAAATTTTGGTAAGTAAAGTCATTTTCGGTAAAATGCTCTGAACATAATACGCTATGTTTAGATGGTGTAAATTTTTCTCTTTTCAGTTTGATGAGCCATTCTTTTAATAAAACGGACAAATTTAAAGGACATGCATGAAAACTTACACGTTTCTGCTTGCATGTTTCTTTGCTTGAATTATTTGTGCATCTAAAAGATGCTCAGTTTTTTGGCATGTTGCTTTTTTTTACTTCGCATTCGCTGCGTAAACAAATCATGGAATACCACCATCACGTGACTTCCACACAAATGTTGCCAACGGTGAATAACCCTCATATTTGTTCCCTTTATCGTAAAGACCCTAAAAAAAAGGGATAAAAGACATTAAAAGTTCCTTCATCATCATCACGGGAGCTTTTGGAGTGCCTGCAGTGATCGAAACCACGGCTTACCTCCACCTAAAGTTGTAGGTGTATGATCAAGAAACTCGGTTTTCTTGACCAAGGCCAAACTGTAGGAGTTACCACAGTTGCCCACCAGACGGCGCTGCGTATGTTGGTCATTTCGTGGCTTATTTACATGATTTTACTAGGTACGAACGGTAGAAGTTTGTGTATTTATATTTTTCTTTTCTATAGATTGTGAAATTATCGAATGTATGTAATATTAGGTTTCTGCGTAACGTTATTTTAAATAGTAACTCAAGCTGTAGCAAGAACTTGATTTCAGTCAAGTCAATGAGCGATAAATTATCAACTTCATGAATATGGCATACTGCTGTGTTCCATTCTGCAAATCGAATTCCAGAAAGAATAATGACATATCGTTCCATGAATTTCTATCGGATAATGACGTAAAATCTGCTTGGTTAAAGGCAATTTCTCGTGAAGATTACTACCCGAATGATAAATCCAATTAGTCACGTGCTTGTAGCAAACATTTTAAAAATAAAGATTACATAGAGAACCAAAAAAGACGACGGCTAAAGCCTACACATAGAACCAAAAGGATCCATTGGATGTCCTACAAACATCACACATATCCTACAACTGACATATCCGGTAAGTGTCATAAAACAGCAACCAGAGAATGCCTAATGCAAGATATTCGTAGGATCGCGGGGGTTTCAAGTGACGATTAGAACGAGACACGCCCACCTACGTCACAACGACGTCATAGGCGTTTGTTTGTGAGCAGCGCGGGAAGTTTCGGTTTTGGATAGCTTGATGCTGTTTGTTGTTGATCGTTTGATTTTATAAAAAAATAAAAAAATAAAAAGACGATGGTGCAACATTGTGCTGTTCCACAATGCAGCAACAACGCTACATTAAAGGCAATTTCGTTTTTTTTTTTTTTTTTTTTTTTTTTTTTTTCATTCCCAAGGGATAGAAATATGCGAAAACAATGGCTTGTAAAAATTCGACGTGATGAACGAAAAAATGTAGAACTCTTGGATACTATGAGGGTATGCTCAGCACATTTTTTGGATACTGATTTTATTACTTCAAAAAATGGAAAACGAAGAAATCTGCAGAAAGATGCTGAGCCTTCAGTCTTTTCATTTACTTCTCCTAGAAAGTTGAAACGTCGTCGTCCCCTGCTATGAAAGGCATTTGACACTACAAGTGCTGCTTCCTCATCAAACGTAAGTTTAATTTATTGCTTTTAAGCTTATCTGAGTTAATTCTAGGATGTTTTGATTAATGTAGCTGAATTTAACGCTAACTTACATATGTCTTTCTTATAAGTATATACATATAATTAAAAAATATGGGTCAAATAAATAGTAGTAGACCAGTTTGATTTTACAACAGGAATTATCGCTTTAGCATACAAACTACACAATTTAATTTATGTTACTATGTGAAAGTTATTTAACTGCGAGAACAGTTACTTAAATGGATAATTAAGCATTTAATTGCCCCATATTAGACAGTGTTGTTTAATCAAATAACATATCCCTTTTATATATATATATAGGGCCGGTGACAGGGGGGGGGGGCGCGTAAATCCTGTCACCGGCCCTGTATATATATATATATATAACCTTTATAGCAGTTCTTAATCTTAAATTCAGCAAAAACATTTCTACCTTATGGGGAAACATCAATGAGCATATGAGCAGTCAATTTTGACATAATATTAAGTGCTATGTAGCGTTAGATTTCAAAATCTTCATTTGTAATCATTTTGTAAATATGCAATTTTTTTCTAAATGCATAGGTGTCAGCAGATGAAATTGATATGGAAGCTTGTGTTTCTGAAGAAACAAATCTGAGAAATAAGTTAAGAGCTATGGAGGAGAAATTACAAGATACAGAAGAGATATTACAAGCCACTCAAAAAAAAAAAAAATTAGAAGCTGCACACGTAATGAATGCGCAATTAGAACTTGAAATAAGTGAGGATTTTTAAATATTTTTTGAGAAATAATTTTGAGCATGTAATTATTGATGTGTGTTATAACACATAAATGCTTTCTGTAGACTGTTTTATTTATTTCAGTGTCATCAAACTACTTTTACTTTTATAATTAACATATAGAATATAAGCATTAACACTAATGCCTGATTCATTGTACCTTATTTTTATTTATTTATTTATTATTTTTTTTAATATAAAACTATGCGCTTTCTTAATAAAAAAGTTCTGCTCTAAGTCTGTAAACAAATCTCATTAGTGTAACTAGATTATTTTTGTTTAAGAGCAGTACACATCCAGGATATCTTTGATCAGTTATTCTGTGTACTTTTCTTTAGATTATGAAGATATGAAAATGAGGTTGTATAATTGATTTTTGGACTTTAGTAACAATTTCAGTGAGGGCATAAGTGCTAACTACAAGGGTGTGGGACTGGGGCACATGCTGCTCTGAAAATTTTCATGGAGATGTTACCCCCTTTATAATTTTCTACCTTTTCTACTTTACATAAATAAAACTTAACAAAATTTTTCTAATGTTTATATACTTTTATTGTGTAATGAATGAAAGTTTTTTTTTTTTTTTTTTTTTTTTTTTTTAGTTTCAAATACAGAAAATCTTCATCAGTTCAGTTTATTTGTTTGTTATCACTGATGCTTTTATCAACATATATGCAGGGTTGTCCCCGTCTGATTTTTTTTTCACCACTATTTTTGTGTAAAAATCTTTGCATTTTTAAATCATACAACCATATTATAAAAGGAAAAAAGAAAAAAAAATGTTACCTTTAAATAATGGCCAAAATTTGTATGGGCATCGGCCGTTCTTTGTAAACTTGAGTTGATCTAAATATTCTGTATATGCTTGAGTTTTCACGAAATTTTAATAAAATATACTAAGAAGATTGATGGCAAAACACTGGCACCAGCTTAGTAGCAATACAGTTTATAATCAATTAAACCACATTAAAACAAAATAAATAAATCTTGCTTACTCTGTGTTTCATGATTCCTAAATACAAAATTTAACTGTCTTTTACCATGTTTTTATTAACTTCGACTCTTGTTTGTATGTTTGTTTGTCCGGTACAAATCTTGCAATCTATTTTTAAGTAACTTCCTTTCTAGCTAGACATTTGAAACTTTCACATCAGCTCAGAACCCGGTGACAACACAATACTTCGAAGTCAGATATTCGAATAGTTTTCTTTTAATTAATTAAAATATGATAATAATAAGCTCTTAATAGCAATAAAATAGCCATTAAAATATCAGCTAATTTAATTGTTGCCAAAAAAATTTACGAGTTCGTTTTCTTTCGGCATACAAATAAGTACATTTAATTCAACGTGTACGTTAAAAAATTATAAAAAGTTAAATTATGCACCTCAGAAAATATGATGTCATTATCGCCATTTTACCATATCGTTGACGCAATATAATTATTGTTTTAAGAACTTGTAATTATTGTCATTTTTAAAACCAACTTTTTTTTCCCCTCTATTATTATTTCACTGAACTGAGTCCGCATGCTTAAATATTATTTTTTATCCTCGCGTATTTTATTAATGATTCATTAGAAAATTTAAAAACATGGAATATATATATTTTTTTATCTTATAATTATTTAATTTGAAGCTGCCTTCACCTAATTGCAGAATGCACACACAGGAAAGAAAAACGTGTTCTCGAATTTTAAAATTTTGTGATAAAATATTGTACAATTTAACCTTATATGCCGCAAAAACCAAGAACAATGGGTTTTAAAGAGTAAAAATCAATTTGGCATACTTTGGTTTCAAGCAGAACTAGTTTTAATTGGTAGCTTTCTTTTTGAAAACGCGAAATACTTTAAAGAAAACTAATTGCTTTAACTGTTTCGATCAAATATATTTTAATCAGAGAAAGTGCTTTTCATAATAAGAAAACTGTAGACCCTGTGGCACGAAAGTTGAGATTTGACATTGACAAATATATTTCTATTTTATTTATTTTATAACATATCTGTTTGTTTTAAGAACTTGCATCTTGGCAAACTGGTCTGATTTTGATCATTAGAATTTGCACCATCATGGTGACAAATGTCACGAAAAGCACATATATGGACGACAAATGTGTCTTGAAAAGCATTTCTATAAACCTAACCTATGTTTTACAAAAAATATATTTTGGTGTTCATAAACTATAATTAAGAAATTTTTACTGACTGAAATCCATGTATATTTATAAATTATTATTTATTTATTTATTTATAATTTTATTTATTTATTTTTTATTTACTACAAAATACCACTATACAAAAATTGTAACGCGTGTCAATTATGCTCGAGTAACTGTAATTAAAAAAAAAAAATTGCTGTTCTCTCGCTCAAAAATGAAATCATAATTTCAAAATATTAAAGTAAACACTAGTGCATTACTGCTTTCATACTGTGCACATGCCAACCTTTTATCACCTAAAGAAGGGTCACATTTTATCTCAATTCAAAAATATTGTTGCATAATTTTGCATCTGTGTTTATATTACTATCACAGCTAATATTTAGGGACACAAAATATAAATATTACTGTGGAAACATTAGCCAATCAAACCAAATTCCTGTGAGTGGTAACAATCTTTTAAATATTGGCATACAGAACACAGCAGAGTACCAAAGTATAAAAAATGATTCCTTACGTCTGATATCAATTTTTAATGAAAAAACATATATAGGGAAACAGGGCTAACTCCCCCCCCCCTTTTTTTGCCAGAAAATAACTCAGCTCAGTGGGTTTTTTGTTTCATCGGTTTTTTTTTCAGGATATTTTCGGGTTTTATTAGAGTTTTCAGGAATATTTTCTTTCTTCTTCTTTTTTTTTTTTTTTTTTTTTTTTTTTAACATTTAGTCTATCATTCATAATAAGATAATTTAAAAATTATTTCAAGTCTTTTTAGATTTAATTTTAAAATTTCTAAAGTATATTTATAGTTAATAGTTGTTCTTTAAATATTCTAAAATTCTGTTTATCTGCCCTTTACAACAATAAACTGGATTTGAATTACTATTTATTGTTGCTTTATTAAATTTTTTGTAGTCATAAATCTCTATTGTTGTGGCGATGTATGCTCGCTGTGCAAGCAAGCAAATCGAGTCAACACCAGTTTTGTAAAAAATGAAAAAAAATAAATAAATTAAGACATTGAAGAAATCTGAATAGTCAAAATCGACATATCAAACTCAGTTTTCTTACCAAAAGCTGTGGAGTTTACTTCACATGTACAGCAGTAATAAAAATTCGAATCTTTAGAGAAGCTAATTTTTCAAATTATCACTGTTTTATATGTAATTTTGTTTCCTAAGTTAAAATATTACAAAGATATGTTTAACAAGCAGATATTTTGACTGTATTGTTCCTAATTCAGCTTATCAATTGAGTTATAATCTGAGATTAAAGTGCTTTTTAAGAATGCAAAGCCTATGTTTACCTAGCAGATTTTCATTCAATTATGTTTTCTTTTATTTTCAGACTTGCTTAAAGACAACCTGGAATCTGCTACACAAGAAAATGATAAATTGAAGCAGAAATTGATGGAAGCAGAGAAACACGATTGTTCAAGTTTTTCTCTTGAGTCAATTGTAAAACATAACGACCTTGTAAAGTACTATACAGGATTTGATGATTCAAAAATGTTATCCGCTTTTATTAATTTCATTAATCCTGGCAATAAAATTATTTTTCGCGAAAACTGCCGGTATCAGATCAGATATTGGTAGTGCTAGCTAAATTAAGGCAATGTTTTGATAACATCGATTTATCCATTCGTTTTAAAATTTGTTCCAAACATGTATCAAAAATATTTGTTAATTGCATCAATATAATTTATTTTAAACTTGGATCATTAAATATATTTCCTTCTAGAGACGTAATTTTAAATAATAGCCCTCAGGTTTTTAAGGAAAAATATCCTACAACATTTATGATTTTAGAGTGCACTGAACTAAAGATTGAAACACCTTCAGATTTAGTTCTTCATTCCCAGTCATATTCAACCTACAAATCTTACAATACTATGAAGGACTTGTTGGATGTGATCCTAATGGTGGTTTGTTGTTTGTTTCTGCCCTTCTTACTGGAGGAATATCGGACCAAAAAATTGTGGAGAAAAGTGGCATATTAAATCTATTATCAGAAAAGCTGAAGGCAAAAGAACTGTTGCCTAATGATGCAATTATGTTTGACAAAGGTTTCACCATTTCAAATGAATTAAAAGCTTTAAATCTCAATTAAAATGTTCCTCCAATGGCAAGTGAATTACAGTTTCCCGAAGAAGAGTTCTTTGAAACGAGATCGATTCCTTCTGTTCGGGTTCACGTGGAACGTTTAATTAGGATATTTAAAACTTTTAAAATTTTATCTGGTGTCATACCAATAAGACTGATGCCACATTTGAATCAAATTTGGACTGTTTGCTGTATACTAAGTGGCTTAAGAACAGTAACTAATAATGACGATTTAAGATCTGATGATGATGATGAAACAGACAGTGATGCAGATGTAGAATGAATGCATTTTATAATTAAGCAGTAGTGATTCTGAATGAAATTTTCAGAACTGCACATTATATGTTCTAAAATGCTGTTTAAGACTTTCTTTCTACACATCATATATATATATATATATATATATACATATATACACACACACACGAACATACAAATTGTATGAAATGTGTGTTCGTATATAGACACATGATGTGTAGAAAGAAAAGGAAATGTTATGTATTGAATAGTGCTACTGAAAATTTTTATATGCAGTTTTGAAAATTGCGATTTCTGCGATTAGCGATAAATGTTTGCGGAAAATCTTGTTTCAGGATAGCCAGAAACCATTTCTCAATTTTAACTGAGTATATTATTTCGGTGAAAAGTATTTTTTTCCACGACTAATTTTTGCGAAAGGGAAGAAAACTGAACCATCTATACTCGAATATTTTTCATAGTACGCTAAACTGTACATTTTCCAATGAGATATTCTGAAACAAGCCGTTGAGTAGAACTGGGTGATACACCGATACATTGCAAAATATCGATTTAAAGCAGGCAATTTGAAATCGACAACAGAATCTTGCATTTGGCGATATATCGCAACCTCCACGATTATCATGGAACTGAGCTGTCAATGTATTGAGAGCGACCATATCGGTTTCTGTGAACCCAACTTTTCATCCTCTGCCATGATAGCCGGTAATTGTTTATATGAAGGAGAGTGGATGACACTCGCATAACGCATGCATGATATTTGACATTGGGTTCATCTGAAATCGCTGCTTACGGCCACGATCTGAATATTCTTTATCGTCTTTTATGATAATGATCTTTTTTTTTTCGTGAATCGATTATCAGCAAAGCAATAACTCATGCATGATATCGAACGCTGATGACTGATATTCCTCCGATCTCTTCATTCGCTGCTACGATATGAATATTCATTATCGCCATAACACTGTTAATCAAAAACGGTTATTGCCTATAAATACAATTAACAATTGTTGATGTCATTAGTTTTATTAAGAGATAACTGAATAATTTCGTGATTTATTTACAACTTTTTTTTTTTTTTTTTTTTTTTTTTTTTTTTTTTTTTTTAATAACGTTTTAAGTTTTTTTTAGATTTTAACTTTTATTTCTATTTAAATAATTTTTAAAATGCTTTTTCATCAATTTTTACTGAATATATTTTAACGGTTATTTAAATTCCTTTGAAAATATTATTATTTTTGATCAACTTAGTTAAAAATTTGGTGCTTTTTTAAATTGTAGTTCTATTTCGTTAAACCATTGCCTCCTAAACTAGGTGCCTTCAGCGTGTCTCGGAAACTTGGCAACATTTCTAGCAGCAGACAACGCCATCTGGTACAGATTGAACGCCTTTTATTTCAAAAGCCAAAAATTTTCAAAAGGGGGATTTGATATGCATAAAAGGCGAATAGAATCGAAGAAACATCGATTATATTTATCACATACCATTTCTTAAAATTATTGGTGACAGTTGAATAAGAAATTCACGCAATCTGTACCAGGTGGCACTGTCAACCGCTTGTCCTAGCCCCGCGGAGGGCATCTAGTTCAGGAGACAACGGTTAAAGAAACCGAAGCAATTTCTTTTCTCAGGAAACTGATTCTATTTACTGAGAATTTAATTTCAAAGGCCGGGGGGGGGGAAAGAGCTAATTACCTTTAGCTTAGAAATCTTATTATTCTTTTTCGTCGTTCTTTTCAAAAGTAAAGAAATTTAAATTTAGTTTTTTTAAATTTACATGGGATTAATTTATTATGAAAAAAATTGTTTGAAGTTTAATATCTTTATTTCTCTCAAGGTTTCTTCGACTTCATAAATTTATTATGAAAAAAATTTGTATTTGAAGTTTAATATGTTTCTTTTTTTTCTCGGTTTTTTCCACATATTGATTGAAATATTTTTCCCGTCATTTAGGTGATCTCAGGCATCGCATGCTGTAAATTTTTAGCAGTTTGCATACAGCAGGACAGAAAGATCACCAAATTTGCATACAACATTCATTTAATGCCCTTGAAGAAGTAATGAATTTGTATGTTTCAATATCATATCGCTTACTTTTCTCTTTTCATCAACTTTATCTATTTTTAAAGTTTTTCATGTGATACTTGGTTTCATATAATGCAATGTTTGAAAAATATTTCAATATATATATATATTTATTTTTTTCCAAAATTATAAGTTTCATGAATAGAGCGATAGTAATGTTATTGAAGTTCAGATATTTTGTGATTTCAAAAATATAGGAACACCTTTTTTTGAAAGAATAACCATCGGAAAAAAAAAAAAGGATATATAATATATATATATGTATATATATATTAACGAAAATGTTTGCCTCTCCAGGAATACAAGCGGAAATTTTAAAATTTGAGGAGGTTTGCGATGAAATTTTAAGTAGAAAAGTATACTATTATAATTTTTTAGTTATAAAATTACATAAATGAAATTTTTGTCTTTCCCCACCCCTACATTTTGCTTATATTTTTAAAAAGCAAAAAAACATTCCTGAGTTAATTCATGAAACTGTATTCTGCTTTTCCTATAAAGATGGAGAAGGGAATTTCGCACGATTTCTTTATATTATGAGTTAGATACATACAACTGGCTCACACATCAAAAACCCCCCTTCCTAAGATAACTTATTGCAGAGTTACGCATGAATACATGCTTTCGTTCCCCTCGCCCCTGAAGGGGCGATACATATTTCACAAAATCACTTTGTAGTGTGTATTGAACATACGCATAAGCAGTCCACATATCAAAAATTGCCATTCTAAGATAATTTGGAGCAGAGTTACGCATGGAAGAATGTTTCCCCCCCCCCAACCTCAATGGAGACTAGCAGGGAATTTCAAATAATTCCTTTTTAGTTTGTGCGTGTTGAGTACGCACAGTCAATCCACATATCAAATAATCGCTTTCCTGAGGTAATTTAGAGCAGAGATACTCTTTACAAATTTTTTTTGCCCCCCTCCCCCACTCTGAACTTATCGGGAAGAAAGGGGAAATTTCACAAAATCCCTCTGTGCATGTTGGGAACGCATAACCAGCCCGCACAAAAAAAATCACCTAAGATAGTTCGAAGCAGAGTTGCGCACGGAATCACGAGTTCCCCTCCCCCCTCCAAGGAGGATAAGATGGAATTCTACAAAATTCTTTGTAGTGTGTGTCTTGATTTTACGCATAATCAATCTACATATAAAAAAATAGCTATTCTGAGATAATGTGAAATAGAGTTACTCTTAAAAGCAATTTGTTAGCCCCCCCTATGCCCTTAAAGGAAAGGGGGAATTTCCTAAAATCCTTGTATAGTGCGTGTTGGAAAGGCATAAACAACCCACACGTAAAACTAAATCTTACTGAGATAATTTGAAGGAAAGTTATGTTTGGAAACACGTTTCCCCCATCCCCAAGGGGGAATAGGACGAAAATTTACGAATCCCTTTGTAGCGTGTATCTTGTGTACGCATAACCAATCGACGCATCAAAAAATCGCTAACCTGGGATAATTTGAAGCAGAGTTACTCTCATAAGTGTGATTTGCCTCCCCACACCCCGCCAGTTAATGTGGGGGGGGAGGAGAAATTTCGTAAAATCCCTTTACAATGCGTGTTGGAAAGGCATAAAAAACTCACACTTAAAAATTAATCTTGCTGAAATAACTTCAAGCTTAGTTATGCTTGGAAACGGGTTTATTGCTACCCCAACCCCCAAGGGAGGATGGGGGGACTTTCGCAAAATCCCATTACAATGGGTGTTGGACACACGTGTATAAACCACACAATAAAATTTGAGACCTCAGCTCCTATAGATTTCCCTGGACAAATTTAACGCTACAAGGGGGCTCTAATTTGCGCCCCGTAACTCTTCCCAAAACCGAAAATCAGATGAAACCAAAAATGAGTTTTTGGAAATACTCTCAAGAAGTCTCTTGGCGGTATTCTATATCTTTGTGCTACTATTGGTAGACTTTTACTCGAAAATCCGTATTTTGCTAAATTTGCCTCCGAAAATTCTTTTTACCCCCCCCCCCCTTAAAAATATAAAATTCGAACTTCGCAGAAAGTGATTTTTTTGTACTACAGTCTTCATATCAGCATTTTCTTCGTCGTGAAGCAATTTGGAGCTGAGTTTTACTCATAAGGGGGATTTGCCTCCTGCCACCAGAGGAAGGAAAAGGGGGATATTTTGGATATTTCGCAAAATCTCGTTTTATTGGGTGTCGGGGTCCTCATCAAAACTTGTGACTCTATCGCCGATAGAAACGCCACGGCTGTGTTGAGTCAATGAATCAATGAGTTTTCTCTTATATATATATAGATTAAACATCTTAAATGACACAATCTTTTCTTAAAATAAGGTGCTTATTTGGTGGAAGGTTATAAAACAGTGCACTTAAACAATTGCGGATTGTTCAAACAGTTTGACGTGTTTAGCATTTTATATATATTTCTTTTTTTATTTTTTATTTATCGTCATAGTTCTTGAATTATGAGCTAGTGTGGATAATTTTGATATGAGAGTTAATTATTATTATTATTTGTTTTTTTAATGTAAAATTAAAAAAAAAAAAAAAAAAAGTTTTAAGGATCAAATTTCGAAGTGGTTCCTGAAAAGTTTACAAAACTTACGTGAAACCGAACATTTTACTACTGATTATAATTTCAATTTTTTTTTTTCCTTTATTGTCAAGTATTACCCAGGTCGACATGTAAAATTTTGATTATATAATTTTGGATGATCTTTACGTTTTTTGATGTTCTGAAACCGAAAATAAAGCATTATTAATAATGAAGTTTTTCTCTATCACGTATAGATTTTTGTCAATACAGGGTGCCTGCCGATACAATTTCTTCTAATACTCTTCCACCAATACAATTATATAGTAAGTTTTATAGTATGTCTCCATAATAATTAATCCTAGATGCTTTGTTGTAATTGTGAAGCACTAGTGCGATTCAAAACCATATCAACCGACAAACCAACTGATTGTTATGATGGTATACGCAAGAAATCGTGTCAACCCTGTATTGACAAAAATCTATACGTGATAGAGAAAAATGGGCTGCATTTTCGGTTTCAGCATATCAAAAAACATAAATATCAGCTGAAATCATCAAATCAAATTTTTAAACTTCCTTTTTTGTAGGCCTGTATTATTAGTCATTAATTTTCAAAGTTTGAAAAAAATATCAAATTTTATACCTACGCCAGTAGTCAAGAGGTTATCTCAAACCTGAACAGTAGATGCAGGTTGAGAATTTGTTATCAAGAATACAAACCAAAGTTGTACGGTAGATTTCTCTTATAAATGTCTTAGATTAGTTTACTGAGTAACTTGCTCCGCCATTTTCATCCATGTGGTGTCTACTTTGTTTATCAGCCCAACTTTGGAAATTCTAACTAAATATGTAGAGTAAACGTATCTAATAAACGCATTTGATACATTTGATTGTCAACTTGACCTGCCTCCACCATCTTGTTTCAATAAACCAGCCACTTGAAAGTTTTTAATTCAGATAAGGAAGGTATTTACGAAACAATTTGCTTAAAACTCCATACATACGGGAATGTCTCCAGTGGGGGGAACAGTTTTGATTTTGGCTTATCATTTTTGATAGATTAGATATTATGCAAACATATGAATACCAATGGAAAAATAGTATCCTTAGCTGTCGTTTGATGAAGCAACCGTAATGATTTCATCAACTACAAAAAAAAAAAAAAAAAAAATATATTACCAAATTTCTAAAGGGATCATTTTTTGAAAAAAAAGAAAAAAAATTATACCCGATTGTGGGCACACTTGAAAATTCCGCTAAATGTGAGAAAATAACAAGAAAAACACCATAAACACAGAAAGAAAAAAATTCATTCATTTTGTAAGGATTCAGTGGCCGAAATATTAACAGAAAAAGGCATTTTTCCATTTTTTTTTTTTTTTTTTTTTGGTCATCTTCATCTTTCCAATCAAAAGTGCAACGCGTGAAAGAAAATAATTTGCTTATATATTAGCACACTTCAAATGCATCAGACGATCACACGCGTTGCATTTCATTAAGATGTCTTGTTAGGCGCAGCGGTAGGTGCTTCAAACAGATGACACAAAAGTCGACATCGTCAGATTGTTGAGACTCCAATTTTTAGGAAGATTGACCGGCACTTTGAAAGGTGGAGTTGCCTTACTTTATCTAGGCTTCTTCTGGAGGACTCATATGCTGCAAGGAAGTCCATATTCTCGGGTAGTTGCTTTTATGGATTTCTTATCCACTAAGTAATCGTACATGGCTTTAACCAGTGGAATTAAATCCATTTCTTTAAGATCGGTTCACTTTTTCGGGATTGAGATTGTTAAAAAAGCCTAAACATACATATAAACGCTAATATAAACGGCCACATTTCACTGTTTGTAAGCCAAACATACGTTTTAAACGAAAGAAACAAGTGTGCCCACAACGGGTTACTTGAAGGTGCCCACAACCAAGGATGGCAGCCTTTTTCATAATGGCTGAAAAAGCAAATTTCGGTTCACATTTTCGTTGAATTCGATATTACACCACAAAATATGAGGAATATACTGCATAAATATAACTTGCATTTACATTTTTTAATTAATTCACTTCGATTTACCGCATTTTGAAAATATTCACGAATGACTTTTATGTCGCTTTTTCTCAGATTTTTCATTTCGATTCTTGCACTTACTAAGAAAACACATCTATTCACTTTGGTGCTAGAACAAAAACTGCGTACTGTCACAATATATGTTTGACAGTACTCAAATACACCATATTTGCTTTTTGTTAAAAGATATGGTTGGGTGCTCATAACCGGAGAATGGCCATAACATGAGACATTCACCTACATAGCCCACATAAATATTTCAATTAAGTGCATTAAAAATTTGTAGCGCCCATTTTGCGACAAAATAGGTGAGCTTGATAAAAAAAAAAAAAAAAAAAAAGAGAGAGAGAGAGAGAGAGAAATAAACCTAAACTTCCGAATGAACCAGAAGGACTTCTTTACTTTACTCTAGAAAAAAAAAAAAAAAAAAAGGAGTAATGCAAATTGGACACAAATTGACATGCATACAGGTTTCGATGGGAAATACAATTTTTTAAAATTTGGAGGCCCATGAATGAACATGTGAAGCTGCGAGTAGAAATTAAAGAGTAGAAATTTTGATTCCAGATCATATATTCTTCGAAAGTTTTATTCAGTGTACTCAGACAGTAATTATGCCTTGCATAGAGGTGCGCAAACAATATGCGCAGATAGCGTTTGAGAGAGGGGTATAGTTGGGCTCAAAGAAGCCGGTTCGTCTAATCTGAGAATTCTTTAACATTTGGATAAGAGTGATGCCGCTAGTATTGATTATTGCAGGAAAGGTTGAACCATGACCGAACATAGTGTTAAGGAAGCGGTCGACCTAGAGATGGGACATAATGTAAGAACTGATTCCAAATTCATCATGATTATCGATCCTACGTGCAACTGGTACTTCAGTGACTTCAAATACCATTAATAGGCGCCTTAGAAAATTGGGGTTGAGCTCATGGGGCTCCCTGTACCGTTTGCTATTAAACTTTTTACACTGACGAGCCCGTTTGCAGTGATATCGGGAACGTTTGACCTGGAATGTTACTGAATGAAGTAGAATTGTGTTCAGTGATGAGTCCCACTCCAATCTGAGCCCCGATGACACATGAAGACGCCCCCCAAAAAGGGTGGAAGAAAAAAGGAACATGACATCTACCAATTTTCATCTTATTCGGATAAAACCTTCTTGATGTGTCTTTTTTTTTTCTTTTCTCTTAGGGTGTATTATCAGTGTTTAATCCAGGTTTTTTAAAATGGTACCCCATTTCTGACTTTGTAAAATAGTTAAGTAAGTTAGTGATAAGTAAAAATGTTTCTGAAAAATTAATATAAATACACTAAAGTAGTTTTATTTTTAAAAACGGAATAGTGGTAAAATAATTATTAATATCAGTGGTGAGTAAATTCTAACATGTAAGGAAATTATGTCTCGGTGATGTAGCAATTCCTCAAGAAATATCAATTTAATACCTATATTATTAATAGATTTAAGCTTACACTGAATCTTGTCTATATCAATATAACATTTATATTGCTAAATTGATTTATGTTTAGACAGCTTTTAATTTATATGTATATCATTAGTTGTGAGCGTAACATTAGCGCCATGCACCATATTTAAAGCAACTGCGAGTTACACAAACATGGACATCGATTTATCGTGATTGCTGACGTTGTAATGAAGGATAGATATTCCTAACGTAACACTGTCCTTATGAAATTTTAAATTTAGTGTTGTTGGGTGTTCGCATGACAAAGATTGTGCCGTTTGCAAAGGGAAATTTTTGTCTTTCCCCACCCCTACATTTTGCTTATATTTTTAAAAAGTAAAAAAACATTCCTGAGTTAATTCATGAAACTGTATTCTGCTTTTCCTATAAAGATGGAGAAGGGAATTTCGCACGATTTCTTTATATTATGAGTTAGATACATATAACTGGCTCACACATCAAAAACCCCCCTTCCTAAGATAACTTATTGCAGAGTTACGCATGAATACATGCTTTCGTTCCCCTCGCCCCTGAAGGGGCGATACATATTTCACAAAATCACTTTGTAGTGTGTATTGAACATACGCATAAGCAGTCCACATATCAAAAATTGCCATTCTAAGATAATTTGGAGCAGAGTTACGCATGGAAGAATGTTTCCCCCCCCCCAACCTCAATGGAGACTAGCAGGGAATTTCAAATAATTCCTTTTTAGTTTGTGCGTGTTGAGTACGCACAGTCAATCCACATATCAAATAATCGCTTTCCTGAGGTAATTTAGAGCAGAGATACTCTTTACAAATTTTTTTTGCCCCCCTCCCCCACTCTGAACTTATCGGGAAGAAAGGGGAAATTTCACAAAATCCCTCTGTGCATGTTGGGAACGCATAACCAGCCCGCACAAAAAAAATCACCTAAGATAGTTCGAAGCAGAGTTGCGCACGGAATCACGAGTTCCCCTCCCCCCTCCAAGGAGGATAAGATGGAATTCTACAAAATTCTTTGTAGTGTGTGTCTTGATTTTACGCATAATCAATCTACATATCAAAAAATAGCTATTCTGAGATAATGTGAAATAGAGTTACTCTTAAAAGCAATTTGTTAGCCCCCCCTATGCCCTTAAAGGAAAGGGGGAATTTCCTAAAATCCTTGTATAGTGCGTGTTGGAAAGGCATAAACAACCCACACGTAAAACTAAATCTTACTGAGATAATTTGAAGGAAAGTTATGTTTGGAAACACGTTTCCCCCATCCCCAAGGGGGAATAGGACGAAAATTTACGAATCCCTTTGTAGCGTGTATCTTGTGTACGCATAACCAATCGACGCATCAAAAAATCGCTAACCTGGGATAATTTGAAGCAGAGTTACTCTCATAAGTGTGATTTGCCTCCCCACACCCCGCCAGTTAATGTGGGGGGGGAGGAGAAATTTCGTAAAATCCCTTTACAATGCGTGTTGGAAAGGCATAAAAAACTCACACTTAAAAATTAATCTTGCTGAAATAACTTCAAGCTTAGTTATGCTTGGAAACGGGTTTATTGCTACCCCAACCCCCAAGGGAGGATGGGGGGACTTTCGCAAAATCCCATTACAATGGGTGTTGGACACACGTGTATAAGCCACACAATAAAATTTGAGACCTCAGCTCCTATAGATTTCCCTGGACAAATTTAACGCTACAAGGGGGCTCTAATTTGCGCCCCGTAACTCTTCCCAAAACCGAAAATCAGATGAAACCAAAAATGAGTTTTTGGAAATACTCTCAAGAAGTCTCTTGGCGGTATTCTATATCTTTGTGCTACTATTGGTAGAGTTTTACTCGAAAATCCGTATTTTGCTAAATTTGCCTCCGAAAATTCTTTTTACCCTCCCCCCCCCTTAAAAATATAAAATTCGAACTTCGCAGAAAGTGATTTTTTTGTACTACAGTCTTCATATCAGCATTTTCTTCGTCGTGAAGCAATTTGGAGCTGAGTTTTACTCACAAGGGGGATTTGCCTCCTGCCACCAGAGGAAGGAAAAGGGGGATATTTTGGATATTTCGCAAAATCTCGTTTTATTGGGTGTCGGGGTCCTCATCAAAACTTGTGACTCTATCGCCGATAGAAACGCCACGGCTGTGTTGAGTCAATGAATCAATGAGTTTTCTCTTATATATATATAGATTAAACATCTTAAATGACACAATCTTTTCTTAAAATAAGGTGCTTATTTGGTGGAAGGTTATAAAACAGTGCACTTAAACAATTGCGGATTGTTCAAACAGTTTGACGTGTTTAGCATTTTATATATATTTCTTTCTTTATTTTTTATTTATCGTCAAAGTTCTTGAATTATGAGCTAGTGTGGATAATTTTGATATGAGAGTTAATTATTATTATTATTTGTTTTTTTAATGTAAAATTAAAAAAAAAAAAAAAAAAAGTTTTAAGGATCAAATTTCGAAGTGGTTCCTGAAAAGTTTACAAAACTTACGTGAAACCGAACATTTTACTACTGATTATAATTTCAATTTTTTTTTTTTCCTTTATTGTCAAGTATTACCCAGGTCGACATGTAAAATTTTGATTATATAATTTTGGATGATCTTTACGTTTTTTGATGTTCTGAAACCGAAAATAAAGCATTATTAATAATGAAGTTTTTCTCTATCACGTATAGATTTTTGTCAATACAGGGTGCCTGCCGATACAATTTCTTCTAATACTCTTCCACCAATATAATTATATAGTAAGTTTTATAGTATGTCTCCATAATAATTAATCCTAGATGCTTTGTTGTAATTGTGAAGCACTAGTGCGATTCAAAACCATATCAACCGACAAACCAACTGATTGTTATGATGGTATACGCAAGAAATCGTGTCAACCCTGTATTGACAAAAATCTATACGTGATAGAGAAAAATGGGCTGCATTTTCGGTTTCAGCATATCAAAAAACATAAATATCAGCTGAAATCATCAAATCAAATTTTTAAACTTCCTTTTTTGTAGGCCTGTATTATTAGTCATTAATTTTCAAAGTTTGAAAAAAATATCAAATTTTATACCTACGCCAGTAGTCAAGAGGTTATCTCAAACCTGAACAGTAGATGCAGGTTGAGAATTTGTTATCAAGAATACAAACCAAAGTTGTACGGTAGATTTCTCTTATAAATGTCTTAGATTAGTTTACTGAGTAACTTGCTCCGCCATTTTCATCCATGTGGTGTCTACTTTGTTTATCAGCCCAACTTTGGAAATTCTAACTAAATATGTAGAGTAAACGTATCTAATAAACGCATTTGATACATTTGATTGTCAACTTGACCTGCCTCCACCATCTTGTTTCAATAAACCAGCCACTTGAAAGTTTTTAATTCAGATAAGGAAGGTATTTACGAAACAATTTGCTTAAAACTCCATACATACGGGAATGTCTCCAGTGGAGGGAACAGTTTTGATTTTGGCTTATCATTTTTGATAGATTAGATATTATGCAAACATATGAATACCAATGGAAAAATAGTATCCTTAGCTGTCGTTTGATGAAGCAACCGTAATGATTTCATCAACTACAAAAAAAAAAAAAAAAATATATTACCAAATTTCTAAAGGGATCATTTTTTGAAAAAAAAGAAAAAAAATTATACCCGATTGTGGGCACACTTGAAAATTCCGCTAAATGTGAGAAAATAACAAGAAAAACACCATAAACACAGAAAGAAAAAAATTCATTCATTTTGTAAGGATTCAGTGGCCGAAATATTAACAGAAAAAGGCATTTTTCCATTTTTTTTTTTTTTTTTTTTGGTCATCTTCATCTTTCCAATCAAAAGTGCAACGCGTGAAAGAAAATAATTTGCTTATATATTAGCACACTTCAAATGCATCAGACGATCACACGCGTTGCATTTCATTAAGATGTCTTGTTAGGCGCAGCGGTAGGTGCTTCAAACAGATGACACAAAAGTCGACATCGTCAGATTGTTGAGACTCCAATTTTTAGGAAGATTGACCGGCACTTTGAAAGGTGGAGTTGCCTTACTTTATCTAGGCTTCTTCTGGAGGACTCATATGCTGCAAGGAAGTCCATATTCTCGGGTAGTTGCTTTTATGGATTTCTTATCCACTAAGTAATCGTACATGGCTTTAACCAGTGGAATTAAATCCATTTCTTTAAGATCGGTTCACTTTTTCGGGATTGAGATTGTTAAAAAAGCCTAAACATACATATAAACGCTAATATAAACGGCCACATTTCACTGTTTGTAAGCCAAACATACGTTTTAAACGAAAGAAACAAGTGTGCCCACAACGGGTTACTTGAAGGTGCCCACAACCAAGGATGGCAGCCTTTTTCATAATGGCTGAAAAAGCAAATTTCGGTTCACATTTTCGTTGAATTCGATATTACACCACAAAATATGAGGAATATACTGCATAAATATAACTTGCATTTACATTTTTTAATTAATTCACTTCGATTTACCGCATTTTGAAAATATTCACGAATGACTTTTATGTCGCTTTTTCTCAGATTTTTCATTTCGATTCTTGCACTTACTAAGAAAACACATCTATTCACTTTGGTGTTAGAACAAAAACTGCGTACTGTCACAATATATGTTTGACAGTACTCAAATACACCATATTTGCTTTTTGTTAAAAGATATGGTTGGGTGCTCATAACCGGAGAATGGCCATAACATGAGACATTCACCTACATAGCCCACATAAATATTTCAATTAAGTGCATTAAAAATTTGTAGCGCCCATTTTGCGACAAAATAGGTGAGCTTGATAAAAAAAAAAAAAAAAAAAAAAAAAAAAAAAAAGAGAGAGAGAGAGAGAGAAATAAACCTAAACTTCCGAATGAACCAGAAGGACTTCTTTACTTTACTCTAGAAAAAAAAAAAAAAAAAAAGGAGTAATGCAAATTGGACACAAATTGACATGCATACAGGTTTCGATGGGAAATACAATTTTTTAAAATTTGGAGGCCCATGAATGAACATGTGAAGCTGCGAGTAGAAATTAAAGAGTAGAAATTTTGATTCCAGATCATATATTCTTCGAAAGTTTTATTCAGTGTACTCAGACAGTAATTATGCCTTGCATAGAGGTGCGCAAACAATATGCGCAGATAGCGTTTGAGAGAGGGGTATAGTTGGGCTCAAAGAAGCCGGTTCGTCTAATCTGAGAATTCTTTAACATTTGGATAAGAGTGATGCCGCTAGTATTGATTATTGCAGGAAAGGTTGAACCATGACCGAACATAGTGTTAAGGAAGCGGTCGACCTAGAGATGGGACATAATGTAAGAACTGATTCCAAATTCATCATGATTATCGATCCTACGTGCAACTGGTACTTCAGTGACTTCAAATACCATTAATAGGCGCCTTAGAAAATTGGGGTTGAGCTCATGGGGCTCCCTGTACCGTTTGCTATTAAACTTTTTACACTGACGAGCCCGTTTGCAGTGATATCGGGAACGTTTGACCTGGAATGTTACTGAATGAAGTAGAATTGTGTTCAGTGATGAGTCCCACTCCAATCTGAGCCCCGATGACACATGAAGACGCCCCCCAAAAAGGGTGGAAGAAAAAAGGAACATGACATCTACCAAATTTCATCTTATTCGGATAAAACCTTCTTGATGTGTCTTTTTTTTTTCTTTTCTCTTAGGGTGTATTATCAGTGTTTAATCCAGGTTTTTTAAAATGGTACCCCATTTCTGACTTTGTAAAATAGTTAAGTAAGTTAGTGATAAGTAAAAATGTTTCTGAAAAATTAATATAAATACACTAAAGTAGTTTTATTTTTAAAAACGGAATAGTGGTAAAATAATTATTAATATCAGTGGTGAGTAAATTCTAACATGTAAGGAAATTATGTCTCGGTGATGTAGCAATTCCTCAAGAAATATCAATTTAATACCTATATTATTAATAGATTTAAGCTTACACTGAATCTTGTCTATATCAATATAACATTTATATTGCTAAATTGATTTATGTTTAGACAGCTTTTAATTTATATGTATATCATTAGTTGTGAGCGTAACATTAGCGCCATGCACCATATTTAAAGCAACTGCGAGTTACACAAACATGGACATCGATTTATCGTGATTGCTGACGTTGTAATGAAGGATAGATATTCCTAACGTAACACTGTCCTTATGAAATTTTAAATTTAGTGTTGTTGGGTGTTCGCATGACAAAGATTATGCCGTTTGCAAAGGGAAAATCCCCACACGGTCTTGTATTGAAAAATTATGGTCCAAACTTTACGAAATTTTAAATCTGGGGTTGGTTGGGTGTTAATATGTCTAACTACATAGTTAAAAGGGGGAGGAACCCCGCAGTGACTTATCTTTCAAAGATGCGATTCGAGCTTTACAAAATCTTAAATTTGCAGTTAGTTGGGTGTTAGTATGACGAAAATTGACTTTTCATGGTGCATTATTTCGCAAAATTATGGTCTGGAATTTACGAAATTTTAAATTTGTTGCTGGTCAGATGTTAGTGTGACAAAGACTACACCGTTAAAATGGAGAGGGTTTTACAATCCATCGTGTCTCATCTCGGAATGTCACCGTACTAGCTTTTTGAAAATTTTAAACTCCTTATTGTTATCTATGCCAACGCAACTTGCTTTTCGTTTCAAACATAACAAGCATTTTTACAAATTGAAGTAAAAAATTTTGGAAAAGTATTTTTCTAAAATATTTTTTATTTAAACATACTAATATAATATTATATGCAATAAAGTAAAAACATTATATGCAATAAACTAAAATGGTAAGAAAGCACCACCCAAGTGGTGTTGGCGTTTTAAAGTAATAATTACAAAACTTTGGATAAACACCATAAAATGCAATAAACTCACAACAATTATTTCGGGTCGAAAGAACACACGACCCTTTTTTAGGAGAACAATGTAGGCACAAGTGCTGCAATCAAAGTGGCAACGCACCCGACCCGAAACATATGTTGCGAGGTTATTGCATTTTGTGGTGTCGATTCAAAGTTTTGTAATTAATTACAAAATTCCAGTGAATTTTTTAATATCAATATATCGTTAAATCGCGATACGAAGCTTGTTATATATCACGATGTAAGATTTTTAACACCGCTGATTGCTAGTGTTCACTAAGGTTTTAGCAACTGTCTCCAGTAAATATTCAAGTTGAGGGTATTTATGGAGAGTTCACTGCAATGTTCATAGAAATTTTCAGTGTGCAGCTGTAATACAGAGAAGTGAATTTTTGAATATACCTTTTTGGTGAAAGATGATTTTGTGAAGGTGCCTTTTCTCAAGGCCGTACCTGATACAAGACATTTTATTTCGTTACAGGTTTCTTTTCTTTCTAAAGTTAATTGCGCAAAAGTGTATCAAAGTGATATCGAAATATTTCTAGATTAACCTTTGTATTATTGTTATAATTGTCTGTTTGCTTTTAAATAAACATAAATGAAAGCTGAAAATTATTTTCGAATTTATTGTTATCATTTAATAAATTTAACCCAAAGATTATCTGAAGATTCAAATTTATTATGGTATATTTTAAACTACATTTTCAATAAAGTTATCTGATCTAATTCAGTTTATTTAAAATTTAAGTATGATACAAAGATTCAGTCTTAACAATAAATAAGGGAATGTCTCCTGTTGTGGGCACAGTTCATAATTTTCGCGTATAACTTTTGATAGAGTAGATATTATGCAAACATATGCATACCAATGGAAAGCTACAACACTTAGCTAACGTTTGATGAAGTAACTGTATTGATTCTGTCAAACAAAAAAAAAAAAAAAAAAAAAAAAATATTACTAATATTGTGAAGTGATAATTTTTGGAAAAAAAAAAAAAAATGTATCCAGTTACGGGCACACTTAAAAAATTCCACACATGAAAAACAACAATAAATACAGAAAACGACCAAATTTATTCATTTTATAAAGATTCAGTGGCGAAGTAATAACAGAAATTGTCATTTTTCCAATTTTATCCGTCATCATCTTCACCTTCCAAATCAGAAGTGCAATGCTTGCAAGTAAAATAATTTGCATGTATATAAACACCATAAAACGCAAAAACTCACAACGGTTGTTTCGGGTCGAAACAAAACCTTGATTTTTTTTCAGGTGAACAAAGTAGGCACATTGCTACTTTTTTAGAGGCACTCGGGCCTACTTAGTCCACCTTACAAATGGCCGTGTTTTCCTTCAGCCGGAAAGGATTGTGTGAATTACCTTTTTGTCTGACTGACGAAAGGATCATGTATTCTTTCCACATTAAAGAATTGTTGCGAGCTCTTGCATTTTATGATGTGCATTTAAAATTTTGTATAGTCAGTAGCAAAATTATTGAAGCACACTTTTCAAATCACATGAACACTTTTCAAATATTAGGTACCCATATTTTAAGTTGGAATTATTGCTAGAGTTTCAATGATTTTGCTGCCAACTGTACTTAATAATCATTAAAATACAGAACCAAAAATCATTAAAATACAAAAAATGGTTAATTATACAGTAGACTTTATATTAATTTATTCAGAGTTTCATTTATTTATTTTAATAGTTACAAGTTCCTGTAAAATATATTTTAAAATGTTTGCTCTCATATAATTTCAAACAACATTTTTTTAATGTGTATGAAAGTAAACAGAAGTTTTTTAAGCATATTGGAGCGATTCATTTTCAAAGTAATTAAATTTACCATTATCATTTAACAAGAACAAAGATATTGCTGGAATTTTTTATTCAAATGATTAAAACATTTTTTTACCTTTATTAAAAAGAGTAAAATTGGCATTATCAGTAGATTTATTTATTTATTTATTTTTTGAAACAATTATTATAATATCCTCCCGTGAAAAAGAAAAAAAAAAGTTTATATTTCATTAACTCAAACTATATTATTAAATCTTGCTTCTTAATATTTTCAAAAATAATGTATATATATATATATATATATACAGAGAGAGAGATAGAGATAGAGAGAGAGAGATTAGTAAGGGTACATGACACTTTGGTAGGGAGGAAATTTCGGTCCCACTAATCTTTTGATATCTTTTAAATATATGAGTGTTTTAATATGATAGCACAAATTTTTGATTGATATTACATCATTTTCCAACTTTCTTGAAAATGATGTAAGAATAAGACACACAGAATAGATTTTTTTTTTTTTTTTTTTCGTATCGATTTTTGAATAATAAAGTTTATCTGTTATCACCAAAGATCTAAACAATGTTAATTTATCTAAGTCCCCAAAATTTCAGTTTAAATAAAATACAAGGATTTTAATATAAAACGCTGTAATGCGGCTCTTAATTATCGCATTCAAATTTAGAGTGTTCGAATACAAAATTTGTAGGAAATCGAAGCTTTATCCAAACACCTCCTAAATGTTAGAATTTAATAATAAAAGAAGATACAAAGAACCTAAATAATGATCTGGGTATTTAATTTGTAGAGATCTGCGAAACTTCAGTCATTTTCTTATCTGTCAATCACGATATATTTGTCAAACACAGAAAATAGTCATATATCACACAGAATTGGAAACGTATTTTTCTTCCATTATAAACTCTTACAATATTGTTTAAATAAATTTCGTTCAAAAGCGATCCTCCCCCCCCCCCTTTTTTTCTTTTTAAAATGCGCTGAAACAAAACAGTGAAATTCCTTTTTACTGTCTGTGGAAGAAAATGTGTGGAAAAAAAATCCCAATGTATTACTGAGATGTGTGAATTATTTTTGGGCATAGGGAATTATTTATGTTAAAAAAAAAAAAAAAAAAAACAGAAATGAAAGAAAAAATGAACTAAAAAGATAAAAAACTGTGCATCAACATTTCTAAAGCTTGATACTTGCAATGCGCACATTTGATTAAATAAATAATCACTTACATTTTTTCAATTTTAAAATAATTATAATTGAAAGAAAAATAATTTATGCGCATATATACATGGATAACATAATTGAATATCACGGAGAAACAAACATGCATTTTATTAATGTTTTAAATATAACAAGATTTTGAAATAAATTCCTCTTAGATTAATAATAAAAATATATTACATATTTAAATATATTAAATTTTCATTAAAAAAAAAAAAAAAAAAAAAAAAAAAAAAACAGAACAAAATACCTTGAATCTCGAAGGCTACGAAGCAATCGTAATGTCGAAAGTTTTTACATTTACCAACTATAATATATTTTAAGAGCACTTCAATTTTCCCGTATTAACAAATATGCTACCATACGTCGGAGAAAGGATAGATTTTATCCTTACTCCAAGTACCATACTAGAAACTTATATATATATATATATATATAATATAGCAAAAAATTAGCAGGATCAAAATGTCTCGGGACCAGAATAGCCATGGATAAAAAAAATTTCGGAGCAAGAAAAGCAGGACCAAAATGGCCTGCTCGAGTAAATTTATGTACATAAATTTCAAGTTATATTATAGGTAGACTCGGATAAAATTAAAAACCTTTCTGTAAATACAAGATGCATATCAGGTTAATAACTTATTTTTAGTATTATACATATGAACGCATAATCATAAATTTTTTACTGTTTGTGTTTTATAGTACTTTATGATAAAAATTTTTTTTAAATACACATTTTCCTCACGATCCCACCGGAAAGAAGTATATGGATTATGCATTTATACACTGCGGCCCGCCTGTGTAAAATAGATCTCCAACGCGCCCCATCAAGAATTTCGGGTTGGACTGCCCTGATTTGTTTCTGAATTTTACAACTTATCTGCAATATTAAATGTTTTTATATGGTCCTATTTTTTTTACAAAATAATACTGAGTGCATGTAATCTACTTTACAACCAGAAATAATCAAAATTATTTTCACAATGGTTACATAAGAATTTTGTAAAAAAAAAATCCGCGGAATTCAAGGATTTTACAAAGTAAAATATCCATCGTCCCAAATGTCTTTTTCTCTTTCTAAGTCTAGACGAGAATTCCTAGTAAAAATGTTAAAACACATTAAAGTTTAACCAAATTAAAGTTTTAGAATTTATTGAGTAATCTACTATAATGTGTAAATCCATACTTTTATTTTTCTTTCTATACTCAACAATTAAAAATATTAAGTACTTTCCATTTCATCATAATATATATATATATATATAATAGCTTTTTACCACAATTATTTGTAAACTGTCAAGTTTTTCTAAAATAAAATTCTCCCCCCCCCTCCACACACAAAAAAAAAAAAAAAAAAATTAAAACTAACACTTATATTTATTTAATCTGCGCATCAGGTAACCCTAAGACTAGGTAACCCTAACCCGCAGATATAAGATATTGTATCAAGGATTTCATGCCAAACGATTTGACGCCACCAGATGGTGCTGGTGGGTTTATGTTTCCTAAATACGCCACTCGAACGGGAAAAACCGAAGGCTTTGCTGTTTCTTCTGGGTCTATGTTTCTTCATTCAATGCACCAAAAGTATCTTGTTTTAAAATCCGATCGTGCGTCTAAAAATGGATCTTTTTTATTTTTTTTATTTTTTTTTATTTAAACACCAAATTAAATTTCGAAACATGGAATTGCTATTATATTATGGTCGATCGGGTAAATAGAAAAAAACAAAATACTCGATGGTGAATATTGTCTATAGTATGTTAGTGTTGTTTAATGTAATCGATATTTAAATATGAAAAACATATTTGCCAACCTTAGCGGAGGGGGAAAAAAACAGATTTTACATAATTTTAATGGAGGAATTGAGAGATTTCGTTTTGTTGAGGGAAAAAAAAAATCTATTCAAAACATTATTTTCTAAATAAAAAAGTCTAACATAATTGAGATATATTTGTTTTAAACTTATTCAGGAAAAACAAATAGATTCAACATGTTCAATAATATAGTCTAAAAATAATTAAGTATGAGAAAAATATTGAGAGTAGAATAGAAGTATACTTACTTCTATTGCTTCAATGGTTCTAAAATCTAATAAAATAAGTTTATTAAGAACATTGATCCCTTTGTTGTACATTGAGAAAGCTTGAGTGCTGAACGACATTTCATCATTTATGAGAGATAGGAAAAAAGAAGTAAAACAATAATTATATGAGTGTGAATATTAAGGAATTAGATTTCTACTTCTTTATATACTCTAGAATCTAATAAAGTAAATTTAAAAGGAATATTGACAATCGTGTTGCGATTTGTAGAAGGAAAAAGATTGGGAAACTCGCAGAGAATTTGATCGCCGCTCGCTGGCTGAAGTTAACAAGAGATTCGGGGGCGGGGGGGGGGTGAATTATTGCATGAATAAGAAATATTGAAAGGCATTGCTTCTTTACATGTTCTGGAATCTCAAAAAGCAAGATATAAAAGAATACTGACATTTATACTATGGTTGGATAAAGGTTATATATGAAAACCTGTCATACAACATTTGATCGACAATTGTTTTTTTCGATGTATTTTTTTTTTCTTTTAAGCGAAAGATAATAATTAAGAATTGATAGCTGGGATATTAGCTTAAATATCGGAAAACTTCCGTCAAAATTAAAAAACAGAAACCTCGCCCCAAACAAATAGTCTAAAATTAACGTTTTTAAATCTGATTTTTCGAAATTATTAGAAAAATGGGAAAAATACACATTTAAACGTAAAAACGGGGGATACGGCTTAAAAAATCTTCCGTGAAAAATGGGAGTTGGTAAGTCTGCAAAGACTTCTAGACAATATAAAGAAGAATATTTAAAATTTTACCAACATCTACCGATACAGATGAAGAGAGGACGATATTGGACAAAATGTTTACCACTTTACTGACTTCCACCGATGTAAATCAATAATGTGCGAGATTGGGGAAAATCGGTAAAAAATTGGGGGCTTTTGCTGACGGAAACTAATATTTGCTGGGATATTTCACACACAGACACAATGTGTTGATGTAACATAAAGCATTTTTCCGAGACAATTCTTTCAATTACATTTAATACACATGGCTTTTCTGTGCGTAAATACG
Organism: Salticus scenicus; assembly: GCA_963930645.1. Taxonomy (NCBI): domain Eukaryota; kingdom Metazoa; phylum Arthropoda; class Arachnida; order Araneae; family Salticidae; genus Salticus; species Salticus scenicus. The sequence continues at coordinate 245,664,985 of OZ005660.1, forward strand.
TAAATGGTTTTTGAGGTATTTCTTTTGAGAAAAAGAACAGAGCAAATTTCACACATATATGGCTTTTTTCTTGATTGAATACGTAGATATCTATTTAGATTTTCCGTTTCATTGAGAAAAATCTTCCGAACACACTTCGCTTACCTCTTGTTTGAGTTCGTACAAGTTCATTCAAAGTTTCCCTTATGGAAAACTTTCAAGAACATATGGAACACTTTGAAGAACATTTTTAATGATATACATACGGTTTTTCTTTCGTGTGAAAGCATAGATGTGTATTTAGATGCCTCAATTTAGAAAAACGTAACAGTTTTTCACTTGCGTGAATGCGTGCATGTGTTGGAAAACTAGAGCAGCTGTAATAGTTCCTTCCCCAAGGCCAGCAATAACTGCAGAACTCAGCAGTACAACTCAACTCCTCTCCAGTTGAAGCGAGAGCTACCGGAATGCTCCTGTTTATCGCTACGAAAGAATGTTCTTTTTTGATCAATATGTCGCTATGGTGCGAATATTATTCGAATATAATATTACTTTAATTTCCGGGCCCTCTGTACATAATTGTTGTATAATAGTTTGTAAATAGTAATGTTTGTGTTCAACAATATCTGTTTATGGAAGTGTGTGCAGTTTAATTAAAAGAAAATATTGAAATTATTCTATGTTCTATTTCAAGACTCCAGCCTGCTTTATTCTTTAAAAATTGATTGTGAAACGAATATCTGGCGCCCCCGGGTGGGCCTGGCGTCTTTTAAAATAGAATGATTAATAATTAAGAGGTATGAAGATTAGATTTTTTCCATTTTGAAGTTTTTCATTGATGATCTAAAAAAAAAAAAAAAAAAAAAAAGAAATATTAAAACGAAACTTACGAAGAATATTTCCTAAATGAATGCATTTTATTAATGAATTTATTATATCATTTAGATAGTATTAGATAGTAATACAAAGTGTATTATTTATTGATATAATGAAAATAGAAGTTTATGATTGTCAATTGAAAGTTTGTAAAACGAAAATATTTTGGTTTTGAAGTTTATTTTGTGGTGATTTCAAATTTATGAAAACGAGATTTACTAAGTAAAATAAATATTGAGTGAATATTGTATTATATTATTTGATAGTAAAAATGGAAATAATCAAAAGAAATAAAACTGCACACAGAGCTTCCTTTACGAGGGCCTATAAGAAGCTAGAAAATATACTAGCAGACGAAAATTCTTCATTCGAAGAAGTAGAGATCAGTTTAGTTTTATTTAAACAAAAATCTGATACATTAGAGCTGACACATAATACATATTTAGATTCTTTAAAAGAACAAGAATTTGAAACAGAATTTGATTCTGTAGAAGAATATAGGGAAAAATCACTGAGAATTCAATTAAAAGCTCAACGCTTTTTAGAAAATCACAAAAAATTAAATGTAAAAGAAAGAAATATTGTTGAAAATGATAATCAATTAGAGATTAACAAATTGGGTAAAACATTATGTCAGCGTCTCCCTGAAGTTGAACTTTACACGTTCGGGGGAGATTTAAAAGATTGGCTCACATTTTGGAATCAATTTAAGAATATTCATGAGAATAAAAATTTAGGTAAAGCAGATAAATTTCACTATTTGATTCAGTCAACTAAAATTAAATCAGAAGCAAGAGAAATTGTTCAGTCATATCCCGTAACTGAAGAAAATTATGATTTGGCTATACAGAGCTTAAAAGAAAGGTATGGTCGAGAAGACCTTTTGATCGATTTTTATGTTAGGGAGTTATTAAAACTCGTTCTTAATTCTAATAATAAGAAAAATTGTTCTTTGAGCGGTTTATATAATAAATTATCTACTCAGTTACGAGCGCTAGGCACTTTGGGTGTTACTAGTGAAATGTGTGGCCTAATTTTATATCCCTTAGTTGAAAGTTCATTACCCATAAATATATTACGTTTATTTGAACGACAGAGAAAAATTCTAGAAACTGAAAATAAAATATCGAGTCTTGATGCCATACTTCTGTTTTTAAGAAATGAAGTACAGTCCGAAGAAAAGATTAAATTGAGCAGAACCGATCTTTGTAATACGCTTCCTGAGCGCGAACATAAAGGTTTAACAACTTATAAAAATGTAAAAGATAATTATTCATCCGCAATGGAACTAATTACACATGATTCAAAAAGTAATTTATGTTCATTTTGTTCAAAAGATCATGAAATGCGATTTTGTAAGAAAGCATTTTATATTCCTTTAAGCGAGAAACTTTCAGTTATTAAAAATAAGGGATTATGTCGAATCTGTTTAGTTAAGGGCCACGTAGCCAATTCATGCAAATCAAACATTAGGTGTCAGATTTGTAGTAAGAAACATTTAAAATTTATGTGTCCCACGTTGGAATCTAATAAAAATAATGAAGGTTCTAGGTCACTTTCGAATCACGATGAAATAAAAGAAAAGTTTGTTGACACACTGTTTACACAAAAAGAAACTAAATCAAAATCGCATGCCACTAAGAATGTATTTTTACAAACTTTAGTTGTAATGCTGCATGGAAAAAATGCGAAGCGCAAAGCGAGAGTTGTCCTAGATACAGGGTCTCAAAAGTCATATATATTGAAATCCACTGCAGAAGAATTAAATTTCGATTTTGTAAGAGAAGAAGAATTTTGTCATTCATTATTCGGTGGAGAGAAAACAGATATAAATAAACACATATGTTACAAAATTTATTTGAGCAATCTTCATAATGATTATATTTGTAGCTTAGATGCTCTAGATCAAAATGTTATTTGTAATGATATTTCTGCGATAACTCAAGGAAATTGGATACGTGAGTTAAAAAATAAAGGAATCAATTTAACTGACATTGACAATTCTGGGCCTATCGAAGTTCTTTTGGGAGCAGACGTCGTGGGTAAATTATTTACTGGTAGACGAGAACAACTTAAGTCAGGCTTAGTCGCCATGGAATCGAAATTAGGATGGACTTTGATGGGAAAAGTCCCTCAGTCCAGTAGTTGTAGAGATATAAATATGTCTGTCATTAGTATGCTTTCACAAGAAGACATATCGGTTTCGAAATTATGGGATTTAGAACTCCTTGGCATTAGAGATCCTATAGAACAAAGTAATAGGGAAGATATTGAAAAGGCTGTTATAATACATTTTAAAGAAACAGTCAAACAAAAACAAGATGGAAGATATGAGGTCCATTTACCGTGGAAAAATGACCATGCTTGCTTACCGAGCAATTACGAAGTTGCAGTACAAAGATTAGAATCTACTGTTAAAAAGTTAGAAAAAACTGGATATCGTAAAAAATACCATGAAGTTTTTAAAGAGTGGATTGATGATAGAATTATTGAAGAAGTTCCCGTTGAAGAATTGGCGCTTGCTAATTCTTATTACCTTCCCCATCGTCCAGTAATTAAGGAAACATCATCAATGACCTCTATGAAAATTAGGCCCGTTTTTGACGCCTCAGCTAAGAAGCCTGGTTATCCATCCCTAAATGATTGCTTAGAGACTGGTATTAACTTTATTGAAACCATTCCTTCGATTTTAACAAGATTTCGCTTATACAAAATTGGGGTTATTTCTGACATTAAAAGAGCGTTTTTACAGATAGCTCTGCACGAAAAAGATCGAGATTTCTTAAGATTCCTCTGGTATGATGACAAAGATGACATAAAGGTTTTCCGTCATACACGTTGTGTTTTTGGGGTAACCAGCAGCCCTTTTTTACTCATGGCAGTTATTCATCACCATTTGTCAGCTGAATCGTTGAAAATAAAGTATTCTGAAAAATTGCTGGAAAGATTGCGTGACAGTTTTTACGTGGATAATTGTGTGGCCAGTGTACATAACATTTCAGAGTTAGATAACTTTGTGAAGTATGCCACAGATATTATGAAAGAAGGGAAATTTGATCTTAGGGGCTGGGAAAGTACAGCTTGTCCTGAAATCCCTTCTCAAGATTCTAAAACACAAGTGTTAGGCTTAATATGGGACAAATACTCTGATACCTTAGAAATAGATTATGAAGTGTTAAAATTTGATAAGACAGAAAAACTAACGAAACGAAAAATTTTGTCATTTATTAGTAAAATTTTCGATCCGACAGGTTATATTGCCCCAGCTTTAATACAACCCAAAATTTTGCTTCAGGCCATATGGAAAACTAAAGAACATTGGGATGCGGAAGTTAGTGATGAAATTAAAAAGAAGTTTCTTGGTTGGGTCAAAAATTTGCATTTTTTAAAAGACATAAAAATACCTAGATGGACTGGTGTGACTGAATCGTCACTTCTAAGTTTGCATACATTTGTAGATGCGAGCAAAGATGCCTATGCCGCATGCGTTTTTCTAAGATCTGAGTCCACTAATGGTGTAGTGAACATTCACTTATTGCAAGCTAAATCTCGAATAACTCCACTGAAAAAGATAACAATTCCACGTTTAGAGCTCATGGGAGCTACAATAGGAGCAAGATTGTTCAAATCAGTTAAAGATGCTCTGAAAATGGGAAAAATAGAATCCTATTTTTGGACTGATTCATCTACAGTACTCAGTTGGATTAAGCGGCAAGAACAGTGGTCAGTTTTTGTGAATAATCGCATAAATGAAATTAGGAAACTTACTGATACTGAGAATTGGTTCCATGTTTCCGGTGAATTGAACCCTGCTGATCTTGCATCCAGAGGATGTGGAGCTAAACAGCTGTTAAAATCTCAGTGGTGGCTGGGACCAGTCTGGTTGAAGAATCCAAGAGAGCAATGGCCTAAGTCAGTCATAAATATCAATGAAGAAGAGATTGCTCAAGAAAAAAGAAGAACTGTAGTTTCTGCTAATAATATTGAGTTTGAATCTGTTGTATCCCGATTAGCGAACAGAGTTTCAAAATTTTCCAAGATTGTTAAAATCATAGCTTGGATATTACGTTTTCAACCGAAATCTAAAGACTTAAGAAAATATCCAAATATTACATCTGAAGAAACTGAAAATGCTCAAAAGACACTTTTTCGTTGTGTACAGACTGAATGCTTTACAGATAAAGAAGACAAAAGATCTCTCGTAAATTTCCAAACTTATAAAGATGATGAGGGAATACTAAAACTGAAATCAAGACTTACAAACGAAAATGAAAATTCTGATTTTATTTTTCCTTTGGTTCTTCCGTCCAAACATCCAGTAGTGAAAAGACTTATCGAGCAAGAGCACATTGTCAACAAGCATGCTGGAGCGTCTGCTCTACTTGTTATTTTGAGAGAACGATTTTGGATTTTAAAGGGAAAAAGAATTATTCGAAGTGTCATACATGAGTGTAATATCTGTAAGAAGCAAAAGGTTAAACATCTAGAAGTACCATTTCCTCCTCTTCCAGAAGATCGCACGAAATTAACAGCAGTTTTCCAAGTCTCAGGAGTTGATTTAGCAGGTCCTCTGCTCACCAAGTCCAAAGAAAAAGTTTGGATCGTACTATTTTCTTGTGCGGTGTTTAGGGCTGTACATTTAGAATTGATTCCATCACTTAGTACGAATGCTTTCATTCAGGCTTTACGAAGATTTATAGCGAGAAGAGGACGGATTTCTGTGTTATACTCCGACAACGGTACAAACTTCACTGGATTAAATAACGCATTGAAGAGTTTGGATTGGACTGAGATTCAACGAACGTTTGAAGTAAAGGAAATTAGATGGAAATTCAACCCACCATCAGCCCCATGGTGGGGAGGGTTCTGGGAAAGACTTATAAGAATTCTCAAAGATTTGCTTCGAAAAAACTTAGGTAGAGCCTCTCTGACACAAGAAGAACTACATACGCTTGTATGTGAATGCGAATCTATTATGAACACAAAACCGTTAACGTACATATCTGAAGATCAAGAACTAAATGTTCTAACGCCTTCACTGTTCCTTCAAGAATTACGAACAAGTGATGTACCTGACTTGGATCAAATTGAGAAAACTGACGTTGTTGAAAGATACAGATATATTCAGAGAGTAAGAGAATCTTTAAAGCAAAGATTCAGAAGAGAATATCTTGGTTTTCTACGTTCGTCGATCCCCAAAAGTCACGACACAGTTCAAGTGGGTGATATAGTCTTGATTGGCAGCGACGATAAGAAACGCTTATGTTGGCCCTTGGCAAAGGTCATCGAACTCTTTCCTAGTAAAGATGGAATTATTAGGCTGGTTAAGCTTAGAACATCGAAAGGAGTTTTACTACGACCAATCCAGAGACTCTATCCTCTTGAAATCACACAAAGACTTGAACAGCATGTGCCAAATCCTGCAACAAAAACAAATAACAGTAGTGAGAAGCCTAATGATGGAGAGCTACTTAAGACACGTTTTGGCAGGGTAGTGAGGCCAGTAAAAAGACTTGATGTGTAATTTTAACATAAGACTGCTCAAAAACTATAAAAACATTTTTTTTCCTTTAAAAAGTGAACTCTAAATATTTTTTTTTTTTTGGTATTTTTCTTTTTTTTATTATTAGATATTTAATGTAATTCATATATATATTGTCATTTGTTAACCTTTCTATTAGTATTTTTCAGTGTCATATTTCTGTTGAGCATTTTTGCAGAACGCTCAAGTGGGGAGGATGTTGGAAAACTAGAGCAGCTGTAATAGTTCCTTCCCCAAGGCCAGCAATAACTGCAGAACTCAGCAGTACAACTCAACTCCTCTCCAGTTGAAGCGAGAGCTACCGGAATGCTTCTGTTTATCGCTACGAAAGAATGTTCTTTTTTGATCAATATGTCGCTATGGTGCGAATATTATTCGAATATAATATTACTTTAATTTCCGGGCCCTCTGTACATAATTGTTGTATAATAGTTTGTAAATAGTAATGTTTGTGTTCAACAATATCTGTTTATGGAAGTGTGTGCAGTTTAATTAAAAGAAAATATTGAAATTATTCTATGTTCTATTTCAAGACTCCAGCCTGCTTTATTCTTTAAAAATTGATTGTGAAACCAATATGAAATGGCTTTTTTCTTGATTGAATACGTAGATATCTATTTAGATTTTCCGTTCATTGAGAAAAATCTTCCGAACACACTTCGCTTACCTCTTGTTTGAGTTCGTACAAGTTCATTCAAAGTTTCCCTTATGGAAAACTTTCAAGAACATATGGAACACTTTGAAGAACATTTTTAATGATATACATACGGTTTTTCTTTCGTGTGAAAGCATAGATGTGTATTTAGATGCCTCAATTTAGAAAAACGTAACAGTTTTTCACTTGCGTGAATGCGTGCATGCATATCTAAAACTGATTTATCCGAAACACTTAGAACGGATTTCACACAACGTTTTTCGCCTATGTGAATTTATAAATGCTTATTCAGAGTCTTCCTGCCTTAAAGAAAAATTTTTACGACATATTTCAATTTTTTTTTTTTTTTGGTGTGAATGCGTAAATGTGTACTCGAATTGCCCTTGACAGAAAACCTTCTAGTACAAATTTCACATACATGGCTTTTCATCTCTATGGATGCGTGAATGTCAAATTAATTTCTGCATTTGGGAGAATCTTTTAGAACATATTACTTAGATATAGCTTTTTGCTTGCGTGAGTCTGTGAAGGCACATATAATGCAGTTTTCTCGTGTAATCCTTACGAACATATTTCACACACATAAGGGTTTTCTTTTGTGTGAATGTTTAGATGTCCCTTTTTAGAAAAACCTTTGGAACAGATTCTAGATTGATTTATTCTTTTGAATGAATGCGTAAACATGCATTCACAGCGCGCCTTACTGAAAATTTTTTAGAACACATTTCACAAACATATGGCTTTCATTCTGGTGTGAATGCGTAAATATTTATTAACAGCAATCTTGTCAAAGAACTCTTTAGAACAAATTTCCCACAGATATAGCATTTCGCCTGTAAGAGTGCGTGAATGTGCATTTAGATTACTTTTTTGAGAGTATTCTTTAAAACAAATTTGAGACATATATTGCTTTTATTCCATGTGAATGCGTAAATGTGCAATTAGATTACGTTTGTCAGAGAATCTTTTACAACATATTTCACACACATATGGCTTTTCTTTTGTGTGAATACGTAAATGGATATTTAGAAGATTTTTCCGAGAAAATCCTTTAGAACATATTTCACACACATATGGCTTTTCTTTTGTGTGAAAACGTAAATGGATATTTAGAAGATCTTTCCGAGAGAATCCTTTAGAACATATTTCACACACATATAGCACTTCACCTGTATGAGAGAGTAAATGATTTTTTAAAGTACCTTTCTGAGAGAATCCTTTAGAACATATTTCACACGCGTATGGCTTTTCTCCCGTGTGACTGCGTAGATGTGTAAGTAGATTACTTTTATCAGAGAATCCCTTAGAACATATTTCACACACATATGGCTTTTCTTCGGTGTGAATGCGTAAATGTTTATTTAGATAATCTTTCCGAGAGAATTTTTTAGAACATATTTCACACACATGTGGCATTTCGCCAGTATGAGTGCGTGAATGCACATTTAGAGCACTTTTCTGAGAGAATCCTTTAGAACATATTTCACACACGTATGGCTTTTCTTTTGTGTGAAAGTGCAAATGTACAATTAGATTACTTTTGTCAAGGAAATCTTTAGAACATATTTCACACACATATGGCATTTCGCCAGTATGAGTGCGTGAATGTACATTTAGAGCACTTTTATGAGAAAATTCTTTAGAACATATTTCACACACATATGGCTTTTCTTTTGTGTGAACGCGTAAATGTGCATTTAGATTACCTTTCTGGGAGAAGTCTTTAGAACATATTTGACACACATATGCCATTTTGCCTGTATGAGTGCGTCAATGTGTATTTAGATTACTTTTCTGAGAGAATTTCTTAGAACATATTTCATACTCTTATGGCTTTCCTCCTGTGTGAATGCGTAAATGTCAATAACCTTTCTGAGAGAATTCTTTATAACATATTTCACAAATATATAGCTTTTTTTTCGTGTGAACGCATAAACGTGTATTTAAAGCACTCTTATCAGAAAATTTTATAGAACATATTTTACAAATACATGCCTTTTCTTGTGTGTGAATGTGTAAATGTGTATTTTGATAATCTTTTCGAGAGAAAGCTTTAGAACATACTTCACACACATATGGCTTTTTTTCGGTGTGAATGCGTAAATGTTTATTTAAATTACTTTTGTTAGAGAATCGTTTATAATATATTTTACATACATATGTCTTTTCGCCTTCGCATGTGCTTGAATGCCTTTATATGTGCCTCTTGTCTTCTATATAGATATCTCTTTCTAGAAAAACATTTAGAACACACTTGACACACAGACGTTTCGTCCTACGTGAGAGAATGAATGTATAGTATGAATATAATGGTCTCTTCCCACCAGACGTCAGAGGTTACATGATAGAGGAAAAACATATACCATAGCAGACGAAGTCTTGTTTATCTAGAGCGATTGCTGAAATAACATATTTTTTATTATTATTTTTGATCAATCGTATTTAATTTGTGTCATTTTTTATACATCATCATTTTTAATCCATTTTATATCATTATTCATCAACTTTTGTTTGCTGTATACATTTACAATCCTCATTTAGTTTATACCTGTTATTGATGTTCATGAAGACCATGTTTAAATACTTTGATTTTTCGTACTTTTCGTATCAGTGACAGTGTAATATCGTACTACGCAAATTCATTTAGACCAGTAACTAAGTTAATTAACTTGTTGTAACACCTTTATGCAATTAAATTAAATGAAAACATTTTAAAATTTCAAATTATAATCCGTAAACATTCTACAAGAAGCTATTATTTATTGCTAGATCAGTTAATGTTACAGTTGCACTACAATATACAAAAATCGATTCTTATAGGTAAAAATAAATAAACACATAAAATGTTTTTTAAAAATTATTAAAATTACAAATAAAACTATTCTACTGTCTACAAATGCACAATATTACTTTTATTTTATTTTATATAATATATTAAAATTTTTGTTCTTAAGAACAATATTTAATTGAATTCGATTCTCAGAATTCGATTATTGGTTTTTTTCTATCACGTGATTGAGCAGACGACGGTTGGAAGAGCCCATTGGGTTTTTCATGTGTATGACTGTCTAGTATATGCATATCCATGTTAACAAAATTTTTTGTGTATTAGGCCTTATTACAGAGGGCTGGCAAAAATTTCTATATATCATATAAATACAATGAGGGAAAACAACTTTCTTTGCTAATAAATTTTTATCTTTTAACCGAAACATGTTCACGTAATAACGTCAATTGTTTCGAGAAATTAACTTGCACCTTTCACAAAATTGAAATTATATCTGTCATTCTTCATATATACTGGAGAGTTTCCCTGTGTAGAAGATTTTCTTTAAAATTTACATTACTTTATTGATTTTTTAATATTTACAGTAGTTAAAAATACATTTTAATAAAAATATTAATAAGGCTATATATGGATAAATTTAAAGTTATGACCATGATCACAGGATATTTCTACCAAGACCCATAAGAACCTTATCAATTCATTTTTTGAAAAAATAATGAAAAAGGTAAACAGAATAGCTATTTTGCTGTAGAATTGATAGAGAAAAACCACAGTGTAGAGTTATATGTAACATATTAATATTAAATACAAGTTAAAAAATCAAAAATAACACCCACTAGACTATGACTATTTTCAGCCTTTGAATCACTTTGAGGGACACAATTGATTCCTTAACCCACCCCTCGATCCATTGACTGGTCGAAAATATGCCTGGAATATTTCTTCCCTTTATCGTAAAGTAGGGTGACCAGTTGTCCTCATTTTCTGAGGACAGTCCTCATTTTTCAAGTGCTGTCCTCAGTTGTTTTCAGAAGTTCTCATATCCTCATTTTTGGATTTTTGTTCTCATTTTTCAGTAATTTCCTTCTTTACTTAAAATTTCAACATTAGAGATGCTGCTGACCATGTTAATTTGCAATACTGATTCTACAACTCAACACTACGTAAAAAGTAACTAATTCTTGATTCATTACATTTACTTTTAAATCATCTCCAACACTATTTTACATCCCTCGTCAAGGATCAAAATTGCGATGGCATATTTCTGGACCACCTCTTAGGGTGAGTCCCAGACCGTCGATAATTAAAAATTTAACATGAAGCTGAAAGTTATTTTATTACTAATTAGATTTTATAACTAACTAAATTTAAATAACATTTTAAATGGAAAAGCATTTTTTAGCCAGACTGAAAACTGACTGCTAATCAGGGATAAGAACTGAACACAGATTACTTTGTTAACTTCTCATGATTTTTTGCTCTCAAGTGAGTAAATAGTGCTACTCGAAGGTCATCATAATAACTCAGTTTGTAGATCAATTTTTATTCCTAGCCTAGCCGGTTTTTGGCATTCTTCAGATTGCCTTTTCCTTTTAAAATGTTATTTTTTGGATCACTTCCATCTGTATAGATATGACCAGTAGTTATGATTTCGTTTATACTAAAAACATGGTCTATACAACAGTAACAATTGTATTAAAACAGTTTATAGAAGTTTTAATAGAATCAGATATAAAATAGTTTGGTACTTTTTTGTCAAAACGTATCAGAAATTAAAATTAACAGCATAGCATGCCATGCCTTTATATTATAGGAAGAGAAGAGTTTATGATACGAGTTTATGATAATGTTTATTATAAATTTAATAATGCTTACATAAATATTTTTTTTATAATGTTTATCGTATAAGTTTATAAGTAGCATAAATTGATCATAGTGACGATTAATGGCTGCAAGTGGGGTTAATATAAGCTATTTTTGCTCTATATTTTATGAAATTTTATGTCCTCATTTTTCTCATGGAAATGGGGACATTGCATAATTTGTCCTCATATTGCATAAAAAATAAAGACCCTAAAAAAAGGGATAAAAGACATTAAAAGATCCTTCATCATCATCATCATCATCATCACGGGAGCTTTGGGAGTGCAGCAGTGATCAAAACCACTGCTTACCTCCACCTGAAGTTGTAGAAAGCGTGAGTAGATGTTGTATGATCAAGCAACTCGGTTTTCTTGACTGAAGTGAGCTCAAGGACAGCTTGACGTGAAAAAGATCCTGTTTATCGGATGTAATCCGTGAACACTACTGGACCGCGGTAGCCCAGTCGGTAGAGCGCCGGCCTCGTAATTGGACGATTGCGGGTTCGGTACTCGAGCCGGCCAAAGACCGTCGTGTACACTAATGGTGGCTGGTGCACGTAAAATCTGTTGTGGCCGCAAAGTCCTCCATGTTCCCAACAAAAATTATACCTCTGGAGGTCACCGAAGCGGGAGAGCCATCCCTTCCGTGGAGGATCAAATTGTGATGGCATGTCTCCGGACCACCTCTAGGGGTGTGTCCCAGACCGTCGCCAATTGTGCGCCAATTGCCCATCTGTGCAGCATTAGTGCGACGAAAAAAAAACAAACGTGAACACTATATTACCGTGGAGATTTAATATATGGAGTGGGTCCTCTTCTACGACTCAACGTGAAGCTGCTTCTAGAATAAACAGTGTGGAAAGCGGCAAAGAAAATTGTAGTAAACAAATTAAGCCTGTCACCAGATGTCATTGTAATCGAAGCTAGTGTCACGACATCAAAACCGAGACTCCCTATTGGTTAATTACGTACTTAGATCACGTGATTGAGCTGACGAAACTGAGAAAAGCCAATCAGGTCTTCGATTTGAGCAATGGCTTCGATCACAGCGACATCTGGGGAAGCTTAATTTTTGTAGCATTATTTTAACACCACGATTATAGGCGATTGCCACACTGTTTATTCTGGACGCTGTAGTGAAGCCGTGCCACACCTCTATCTTGCGCAAGACATTGCCGCTCATAATAGAAATACGTGCATTTGTTTGTGTTGAAAAATGCTTAATTGAAAATATTTTATTTTTATAATTTGTGACATTTGAGCCAAACTTAAATTTAATGTTAATGTGTTAGAGATCGTTCTGATCGTGGTCTCGAGTAATTTTCGATTTTTACTTTTTAATTAATCCTTAAATTCTGAGGCACATGTTTGTATGAAATAATGATTTTATTTGCGCGATTTTTTTTTTTTTTTTTTTTTTAGGGTGAATTTTTGGAATAAAATTGGGATTCATGTGTTATTATGTTTCAGAATTGGATCAGGCTAACTCAAAATTCTTCTTAATCGTAAACATTCTTTGAAGGTTTATTAATTGATCTATCCAAAAGTTTCCATCAGATTATAATGTTAAAAACAAGATCATAATTTTGCATGGTTTTATTTATCTTGATCATATTAGAGCATCGTTTTAATAAAATAGCTTTAATAGCTATTATAATTAATGAATTATAAACATTTTTAATTATTATTTTATGACTGCATATCAATTTCATATGACTGCTTAGCCTAAATATAATTACATATTTTTCAAATCAGAGTATTGAACCTGGTCTCATTAAATTGTATATTCTCTCCACATGTGAAAAATTTTTCTGGCTAAAATTTCAAGTGTTTTTTAACGAATTTATAATCACTCATGGGAGTATTCAGTAGCATGTTATCTTTTTCATTGAAACATGTGTATAAAACTTTTCTTTTTTTTATCCTGAGTAAAATAAATAAATAAAACCTTCTCCTTCAGAATCTAGATTTTTAATTTTTTTTTTTTTTTTTAATGGCTGCAGAATTGTTATTGAGTGCATGTGAGTGTTTTTATATCTCATGCCTCAGTGACATTGCTCCGGCTAATTTTTTATGTGTTCATCATCTTCATGAATTCAAAATGAAGTTGTGACAGTTGATTTTTCTCATATTCTTTATCTCCTGGCCTGTTCTCTGCTGTTAGTAAGTATGCATGTTCATGATAGCCTTGCGGATTATTGTTTTTCCCCTTACCTGACTTAAGTTTTGGAAAGATTCAAAATAGATAACAATAGATAAATTTCATAATATAAAGATATAATAAAACCTATATCCGAGAAACTTAGATAACTTCTGTCAGGTCTGTTTGATTGTGTACTTAATCTAAAAAATTTTAAAATCTAAATTTTCAAGGCTGTAATTATACTTTTAAACTAGCCCCCTCCCAAAAAAAAAATAATAATTTTACACTTCCAAAAGTTTGTGTAATCAATTTCTCACCTTCAAATACATTACAACACACATTTTCAAGGCCATGTTAGGAACAGATATTTTGCATGTATTTCGAATCATAATAATCAATCAACATAAAAATAAGTCTCGGCCCTAGTCTGGCCCAAAGTAAAAACAGAAATCTCAATCAAGTCCAAACACTATGTAAAAACAAAAATAAATAAAGCAATTGAAAACAAAAATCAAAATCTTTTTTCTGCCAACTTTTAGCAGTTTCGACAACAAGTTCTGTGTCTTTCCCAACAAATATGGGAAGAATTTGATAATATATCAGAGATGCAAGACTTTATTGTATGACATGCATACACATACACGAATGTCTATGCTTTACAAGGTGTGTCTGCATTTCATTGCAACTATACTCTGTATTATATAGAAAAATATTTTATTATGCTTTATTTCAGTTTACATAGATAGAAAATGCTTTTATATCAGAATGAAATCTGGAAAAAGGCTTTGTATGGTAAAATATAGGCTCGGGCTGGCTAATATAAATATGAAGCATTATAAAATAATTTTATTTGTTTATATTATAGATCTTAGTTCTGATCATAACTTTAAGATACATGAAAATAAAATTATTTTAGGTCAAAATTACCTATACGGCAAAGAAAAACTTTTTCAAGCAGTCTTGGTAATTTGATGTGTTTAGTGTTTTGGGAATAAGACTGATTGACTACTCTAGGGACGTAGGCCTGAAGAGAAGTGCCCTCTGTGAGGGTCTTCCTAAGGGCCCGTAGCCCATATACACGCAAGTTTCGGAGAAAATCACAGAAAACTCTGAACGGCTAGGCTGACGAGCGTGACCTGGGATCAAACCCGGCACTTCATGTCTACCAGCTTTCAGCACTGAACCGCATGCTTGCTGGTGGGTCTTTGGTAATTTGAATGAATGATGGTTACTTTTGTAATGAATTAGTTAAATGTTAAAAGCTAATTATATTCTGAAGAAATATTTTCCCATTAATTTTATACTACTGCTCATACCCAAATAAAATATAACTTGCCTAATTATCGTTTCTCTAATCTAATAACTGTGATTTAAAAAATCACTTTTATTTATTTATTATTTATTATTTTTCATTTAATATTTTTGTATCAAATTTGATTTCTCTTTCAAGAAAAGCTTTAATTTTTTAAGTATTAGAAAAATAATAAATATTCATAGATATTTTAATAAGAAATTTTAACTTCATGGCAGGATTTAAACTGCCATTAAACACTAACCTTTTTAACATTTTGTTAAACGATTATCGTATTTTGTTAAAATAGGTCAGCAAGAATTTTGCGAAAAAGGTAAAACTGGTTTATTACATAAAGTATCTCTATATAACCACGTCTAATTTTTATTTAAATATTTGCTGTCAAAAATTACAAAACGACTGAAAATATCGTGAATCGTTATTAATTAGTATACTTTGATTTAATTTCTTCTTCTAATGGTTAAGTTTAAACGCAAAAATATTTAAAATTTAAATTTCAAGATTTCAGACTTTACCTAACAGATGCATTCTTAGTACTAATATTGCGTTTGTCGAAATCTAAACATACAATAAACTGATTCATGTTTCTTAAATTCGAATTATGGATACTTGGTTAAAATCATCAGTGAACAAAGGAAATAGAAAACAAAATTTAGGATAACCAAATTAAGAAAAAGAAATCAATGGTATCATTACTATCCAAAGGATTAAATTAAATTTCGAAAAAGCTAAAATACTGCCTAGCTAAAATGCTAAAGAAACATTTTTGCCAGGTTGAACCCTGATGTAAGTAAAATAGTTAAATGTTATATGATTTACACATACATATATATATATATATATATATATATATATATATATATATATAAGCATGAGCATATATAAATCCCATATAGTCGAATCCTTTTAGAAGAAATTCCACAGTTCATTTATACTTCATTTATGAAGGTCATGCAATATTTACATTTTTTTTTTTTTTTTTTTTTTTTTTTTTTTTTTTTTACTTTAAATGGTTTTTTATTCTATCAGGTATCAATGTAACTGAATCGGACTGTACATATTTTATAATGATAATTTTTTTAGAAATAACTGAATTACATATATATACTCAAATAATAATAATTCGGACAGAACTTATTATTTTACGAGAATTCAGCTGTTAGACGTACATTAAAATGAAAAGCAGAAAGGAAAATTATAAAATAACATACATACTTACAGCGGATGACATAAATAAGAAGGTTTGTCAAATGGGAATAAACATATTTATATTATTCATATTATATATTCCAGAAAGCGTTCATAAAGATGACATGTTATTCAAATTTGTCTTAAATCCAGGAAGCGTTTATAAAGTTGATCATTAAAAATAATAAAAAGGCATGGAAATTTAGCCGAAAAAATGTCACTGAGGCATATGATGGGAAAACACTCAAATGCACTGATTAACAGTTCTACAGCCATACAGGAATGTACAGATAATTGGGTACTTTGCATCAATGAGAGGTAAAATATTATTTTTATCGATATATATTAATGAAATATCAATATAATAAGTCCAATAAAATTTCAATGAGAGCATACGTTTGTAAGAATATGGCTTTCTTGTTTTCCGGCCTGTTTGTACAACCGAACGCTGAACTACCAGCACAATTTAAATACAAATCCAATAGAAATTCCAAAAAATAATAAAATAAAAACCTTGATTTTATTTTCAATATGATTTTTTAAAAATAATTTCGATAATAAAATCAATACCTCATGCAATCATGTGCTAATCGCCTGATAAACATCAACAACAACATGTGCTTCTTATTTATCGATTATTTCAAAAGTAAAAGGTGAAATAAAACACGGAATCATGGTCAGAATTATCTCTAACACATAAACTTTAAATTTAACTTTCATCCAAGTGCCGAAATTAAAAATTATATATTTTATCAAAGCCTTTTTAGCATGCAGAAATGCATTTATTCATACTACAAGAGGCAATGTTTTGGGCCAGATAGGGGGAGTGGCATTTGGCTTCACTCATTCCGCGTCAGGGCTACTCTATATATTGAACCTCCTTGTATACACCACGTCATTGCTCTGAAAACCGGCTTTTGTGCAGAGTTACCCATTTGGGGCAGTTATCGCATTTGCGACGTTTATACCAAAGTGTAAATAAATGAAATTCGGTATCTGCGGTTAAGCACGTACAAGCTTTGATCTACGGTTAATTAGATTTGTTCAATAATACATTATTTTACTTTAATTATTTTTTTCTTTCTTTTTCCTTATTCATTTAATATGCATATAAGTTCATTGGACACACATTAAGAAAAGTAAACGGAAGTCAATTTGATTTTAACATTTTTCAAAAGCTTTTAGTTTTATTAAAAATCTTGAGAGCAAATAGCATTGAATTTTAGATTTACTTTCTCTTTACTTCAATTTTTCTTACAAACAGATACACATTCAAATGTCAGCAGATACTGTTACAGCGTCTAGAATAAACAGTGTGGCAATAGCCTATAACCGTGGTGTTAAAATTATGCTACAAAAATTAAGCTTCCCCAGATGTCGCTGTGATTGAAGCTAATGCTCCAATCGAAGACCTGATTGGCTTTTCCCAGTTTCGTCAGCTCAATCACGTGATCTAAGTACGTAATTAACCAATAGGGAGTCTCGATTTTGATATCTTTGATTACAATGACAACTGGTGACAGGCTTAATTATTCTAGTACAATTTTATTTGTCGCTTTCCACACTGTTTATTCTAGACGCTGTAATACCATAAAACAGTTTGAACATTTCGCTATGATTTCGCAAAAGGAAGCTTCATAAGTAGCAGAGAATTCTGGCTCTTTTAATCTAATAGTACACAGAAAGTGCCGGGTTTGATTCCATATCATTCTCATCAGTCATTCCGAATTTTCCCTGAATTCTCTGAAAGTTACATGAATACTAGCTAGGATCTCTTAGAAAGATGTTTTTAAGCTGTACCATATAACTGAAAGAACTTGTGTACTATAGACAGGGCCTGACTATCGCACGGGCACCCGGGGCTTGTGCCCTGGGCACGAAATTTCTGAGGGGCACACATTTTGACTAAAGCTTAAAATATATGGTCTAAATCTTCCTTTTTTTCGTTTTCCAACTCAACTGTTTTCACTTACATGAATAAAATTTTAAAATAAAATTTGGCGCTAGGCTGACTGGGGATAATTTTATTTTTCTTTAGAGCCCAAAAGAGAAGCAGTTTAATTTTTTGACCAAATAACATTTTTCGTTTGTTAAAATTTGTGGTATGTTAATAATAATTTTTTTTTTCTTTTTGTAGGAGTGCTGGGGGAGTCTGGCTCTTCTAAGGGGGCACGAAAAATTTAAAGTGCCCTGGGCACAAAAATTTGTTAGTCGGGCCGTGTATAGAAAAGCGATATTTTGGAAGGGTGATCTTTCATTAGAGGTCGTTTAGAAAGTCATAATAAAGGCAAATGATTCTATAAATTGTATAATTTTAACTATTCTTATATACATTTCTCGCCTCTATAGTTTTTTTTTTTCATAAATATTATCACTTTACTTGAATTTTAAAAGCGTTTTAGTAATTAGTTCGGCTGTAGTAAGCTTGCATTGCATGTTATTAATTGTATGTTCTACAGTGTCAAAAGTTCTTGCGATAACCGTGACAATATTACGGTTCTTGCTATTTTGCTTTATTCTATATGTGTTAGAAGAAAGTATTGGATTCGTGAAAATTTATAGTTTTCGAAGGATTTACTTGTTTTTAAATGTCCTGAGCACAATTCGACTATTTTTAGAAAATGTCTGTCCGTGTGTGTATATCACAAATTTTGAGGGTGCTAGTATCTCATGAGTCAACGAAGGAAATTTAACTAATTAGTTGGACCCCGATCTAAACTGGTACTGATTAGATTTGGGGATCAATAACTCAACAGGTCGTGCTGTAATCTCTTTTTTTTTTTTTTTTTTTTTTTTTTTTCTAAATTTTTAACATGGCAGTATACGACAATATTTTGTATAAATGTACATGATGAGAGTTATTTTCAATGTGTAATTGAAAAATTGATATGAATTATCTATTTTATTAGCACTAGACTGGGAAAAATGTGCATGTAAGTGTAAGAGCATCGCTTCCCCTCTTAGGGGGGGGGTGAAAGTTTTCAATACGAGTATTTTTGAAAAGAAATCATGAATTCCTTTTAAACGAATGGTTAAACCATAGATCTATGGTAACTTAAAAAACTTTTTTTTCCCATTTTAACAATATATATATATATATATATATATATATATATACATATATCTTCTGATGTTAGCCCAAAATGGACTTATTTTCGGCATTTAGACTTATACATCTGTCAGATAAAATTAGTCTCCACTCAAAATAATTTTAATATACAGTTGAACCTCATTAACATGAACTATTTCAACAATCCCTGTCAAAATGAAGATTAGTTACTGATAGCATGAACTAGTGAGATCAAGAAAAATTTCTCATCCCCCTTGAGATTCAAATTAACGAGGTTCGACTGTAGAATAATTTAATAAATAACACTGCTCGGCATGAAAATTGCCCCGAACACCACTTTGGCAAATTCTTGGTAAAATGACCTCCATATTCTGAATAAGACGCCCATTTTGCCTTGTCATCCACCATTTTTTAGAGACGGCCCCCTATTTTATCACTTTTCGGTGATTTTGTGGCTATAAATTTGATTTTTAGGTTGGGAGGGGGAGAGGATTATTTTAACAGTTAAATAACTTCTGAGGGGTTACAGAGTTCGAAAACTCTAAAACATGAACATTTGCGACTAGGGGAAAAGTTAGGGGGGTATTTGCCACTGTAATTATGTATTGCATTTCTTATATTTTTTTAATCTTTTATTATTTAAATAAACAATATACTTTTTTTGTTTTTTTTTTTTTGTTTTTTTTTTAGGAGTTAATTCTTTTTCATTTTCCAAATCAAATTCATGGTCATAAAATTACTAAACAGTGATAAAAATTGATAGAGAGGAAGTGCTTCTAGAAAACGGTGGATGATTGTGCAAAATAGAAGTCATATTCGGATTCAGAAGGTCATTTTACATAAGAATCAACAAGAATGGCATCAGAGCTAAAGGTTTTTTTTTTTTTTTTTTTTTTTTTTTTCAATGCAGTGTACTTTGTAATGTCAGAATTATTGAAAAAATATAGCGAAGAAAGTCTTGTGGTGGTCATAACGTACTAGTTTGGACAACAATTTTAAGGACACTGGTTGAGAGACTCTGCTCTTGAAGCTAATAGACCAGATGTGTTAGCTTAAGTACCAGGTCGTATTCATTAACCTATTCAGACATTTCTTTCAATTATGACAGTAATTGCTTTGAATTTTTTTTTTTTATTATTGTTGTATACTTTGTCAATGATTTTAAATTAGCAATATTTTACTTAAGTCAAATAATAATATTAATAAATTTGACCAAACAGAATCTAGTTTAGCAATTTAGCCCACACTGTAAAGAAAGTTGTAATTTTTCCTGCACTTTCTGTTCTATATTTTCAAGCATTGATGCTGTTTAATAAATTATGCACTAAATGCTGTTAAAATCGACTTCCAGTGGACTTTAGACGAGTACATCTGCGCGGAAACATAACATCTGTGTCTCTGAACTGAGATGCAGATAGTAATTAGTTGCCTTGTCGAATGCTAGCTGCTTCAGTGTTTGTACACTGAGGCAAGGTTGCACACCTGTTTATACCTCAAAAATTCCATCTATGAAAGTTTCACTTTAAAATTTCCTTTAATATAAAGCTTTCAATTTAAGTCAATAGATTTTTTTCTCCTTCACTAGTCAGAACGTTTAACAGCTAGGCTTAAAGGTCAAAGTGAATACAAAAAATCTCATCCTGGTAGTGAAATTCAGGTTTATTTGTATTATTATTTTTTTCTTCTTTACTTGAAAGAAGCTAAATAAGTTTTGAAAACAAATTGCTTTATATGAAGGGTAACTATGTTCATCGTTTACTCCTGACAACAAGGTTTTTAATTTAGTCATCCATTTTTTATAGTTTCTATAAAAATATACATTGTTTGTATGTGATAGTTGTAGAATTTTGAAATTTATCTTAAATAAATAAAATAAATTAGTTTATTATGGTTTTATTGCACTACCAAGATTTTTCACTTTCTATCAAAAGTATATTGAATGTGCCAGTAATGCTTTTTTTCAAGATATTTTCTTAAAAATGCATGAGATTTTTTTTTAGACATGTACTGCATGTCTGCATGTATTTTAAAAAAAAAAAAAAAAAAAAAAAAAAAACACAACACAACACAAGATTTACTGAATTAGTTACTTTCAAAATTCACATAATCTATTAATGCATATTTATTTTGCTTTCTATTTGTTGTATTCCAGGTATATTATATTTCATCTTTCTATTAAAAAAAAAGTTATAATATCTATTCTTTTAATATATATACAGTAGAAGATCTTTATAACGCAAACCTAAAAACACAAGGCTTTGCGTTATATAAAATTTTGCATTATACAGATCATGTTTCACACATCATAAAATTTACCTTGTAAACATGGCCAAATATGTTGAAACATATCAAAAGAGAGTAGGGTATTTTTAAGTTACATTCCTTGGAACAGTAGTTGGATGTATCATATGTTTCATAGTTAAATTAGTTTATAAAAGTAGTCATATATGCCTGTACCAAATCATTCATTATGACTCATTTTCAAAAAAAAATTTTTTTTTAATGAAAGCACTTTTTTTAAAAATAAAAGGTTTGAATTAAGGAGATAAAGAAAAACAAATGTATCACACTAAGTTCTCTACAAAGTAACAGTTTTTTACAAAATGTTTCTTAACTGCAAAATTCATTGTTTATGTTTGAGAACTTGTGCGTTATATAGAGAATTGCGTTATATAGAATTGCGTTATAAAGATCTTCTACTGTATATATATATATATATATATCTTTTTTTTTTCACTTTAGGCGATTGTACACTTGCCCGCACGAAACTGAAAGATGATGCTGTGCCATCATTGAATTTGCCGCTGAGTTCCTGTGACGACAAGGAAAGATTAACAAAAAGAAATCTATAATTTTTGGCAAATAATAATAATAATAATAATAATAATAATAATAATAATAATAATAATAATAATAAAAATTACCCAGTTGTGGACACGCTTGAAAAATTCGCTAAAAATAAGAAAATGATATGATAAAACTACCATAAATACAGAAAATCACAAAATTTATTCCCTTTATGAGGTTTCAGTGGCGAAGTAATAACAGGAATTGGCATTTTTCCAATTTTATTCGTCATCTTCTTCATCCTCCAAATCAGAAGTGCAATGCTTGCAAGTAAAGTAATTTGCATGTATATTTGCATGTATATACACACCATAAAACTCAAAAACTCACAACGATTGTTTCGGGTTGAAACAAAACCTTGATTTTTCTTCAGGCGAACAAAGTAAGCACATTGCTACTTTTTTCGAGGCACTCGGGTCTACTTAGTCCACTTTACAAAGGGCAGTGTTTTCCTTCAACCCGAAAGAATTGTGTGCATTGCCTCTTTGTTTGACTGACGAAAGGATCATGTTTTCTTTCAACATCAAACAATTGTTGCGAGCTCTTGCATTTTATGACGTGTATTTAAAATTTTGTATAGTCAGTAGGAAAGTTATTGAAGCACACATCAACACTTTTCAAATATATATATATATATATATATATATAGTTTAATCGCAAATTTTTATCTGCTTAATTTTTCATAAACAGTATAAGACTAAGATCACGACTCAACAAATACTTACTTAACAAAACAGTTGTTAGGGCTTTAATGATTTTGCTGCCAACTGTACTTAATAATCATTAAAATGCTGAACCGAAAAATCATTAAAATACAGAAAACGGTTAATTATACAGTAGACTCTATATTAATTGCTTAAAGTTTTTTTTAATTATTTTTTTTTATTTAATAGTTACAAATTCCTGTAAAATATATTTTAAAATATTTTTGCTCTCATATAAGTTCAATGAAGATTTTTTTTTTTTTATGTATCTGTATGTAAAGAGAAATTTCTTAAGCAAATTGGAACGATTCATTTTCAAAGTAATTGATTTTACCATTATCATTTCATCAGAACAAAGATATTGCTGAGATTTTTTATTCAAAAATTGAAAATATTCTTTTACCGTTCTTAAAAAGAGTAAAATTGGTATTATCAGTAGATTTTTATTTATTTATTTATTTATTTATTTATTTAATTTAATTATTTATTTATTTATTGAAACAATTATTATAATATCCTCCCGTGAAAAAGAAAAAAAATGTTTATATTTCATTAACTCATACTTTATTATGAAATTTTGCTTCTTAATATGTTAAAAAATAATATATAGGGGAGACCCGTGTACCTAAGGGCCATCATGTACCTAGGACCACCCTACTTTATTTGAATAATATTTCATTTTAAGTTTTAATACTCAATTGGGCAAGTAACAACACCAATTGCTGCTTTTACAACTACTTTGAAATTTTTGAGGAGAAAATTTTGACAAGTTACATGTAGAAAACGAATTTACATGGTTTGAGGTAAAATTTTGCAGCTCATCTCTTTTGCTATTTTACAAAAGAAAGTCAAATATTTTTCTTTCAATTCTAGTGTATAATTTTGCTTTTTATATTGAGCAATAAATGAGATATTTAATTATTCCTCTCTGACAGCGGATTTTTTAGTGGACAGCATTTTCAATGAAGTTACCAAAACTTGTACCTAGGGCCACACAGCTGCATTGTACCTAGAGCCAGTGTGTTTGGACCTTTTAACACTTTCGCAACCGCATGTGCTTGTCTTTTTGACAGTAAGGTCCGCCTGTGGGAGTTTTTCTCATCAGTTACAATTTTTCAAAACAAAATTTTCCTTATTCACATTTATATTACAAATGGATATGCATTATAATCATACTCTCTCTAATCAAAGTATTTGATTAGAGTGGTCAGTGGTCGCGAATGTGTTAAGAAACACAGTACAGTCTACAGTAATTGGATGCTGGCAAACCCTAGTAAACCAATCACTATATATGACGTTGCTGAAAATGTTGGCAAGCCCTATCCGTCGGCCTTTACTCCTGTAAACATTCTATCAGGCTTTCTTGTATCCAGCATATGGCCAATGAATCAAAACTCATTCACTGAGGATGAATATTTAAGTTCAAATGTGACTGAAAGACAAGATTCCTAGATTTAAAAAAAAAAAAAAAATCCAGGAAGAAAGTGAACCAACAATGATAGAACTCGATGTCTCTGTTTCGTGCCCTGTTGAAAATTTGAAACCTTCAACATCTGACATATTTTCGTGTGTCATGCTTTAACAGGTACGAACCTAAGCAATACCTTTTCCTAAAGCAAAACCTCCCACATCAAAGAAAAGATGTGACCGAAAACCAGAGAGATCTAGAAATCCAAGAGACACTCCAGATTAAAAAAAAAAAAAAAAAAAAAAAAAGAACTTGAAGAAAAAGAAAACTTTCTGTTAGAATACCCCAAAGAATAATAAAAAAAAAAAAGTTAAAATTTTCGTGTTTCAAATTAAGGCAACGACATGATAATTATTATATGATAAATAAATATATTACTTGATATTGTTTCTTTTATAAAATACATGTTTATATGTTTATTTTCTATTCATTACAAAGTGAAGTATAAATTTGAGAGAGTGGCCCTAGGTACAATGAGGTCTGGCCCCAGGTACAATGAGGATGTTGTACCTAGGGCCACGAGTGAAGTTTTTTTAAAAACCTTCTATTTGTCGGAATTTATTATTTTAGGTATTTATAGTAATCCCAATTGGAAGTAATTAGTCCTAAAGATATGTACATATCAGTTTGATAATTTTAAACAGATCAACGGCTCTGTTTTGGGGCATTGAAAAAAAGCGGCTCTAGGTACACGGGTCTCCCCTATATATGTAGATAGATAGATAGATAGATAGATAGATAGATAGATAGATAGAGAGAGAGAGAGAGATTAGTAAGGGTACATGACATTTTGGTCAGGAGGAAATTTTGGTCCCCAGATATTTTGGTCCCACCAATTTTTTGCTATCTTTTAAATATATGGGTGTTTTAGTATGATAGCATATATTTCTGACTGATATTGCATCATTTTTCACCTTTGTTGAAAATGATGTAAGAATAAGGCACACAGAACAGATGTTTTTTTTTTTTTTTTTTTTTTTTTTTTTTTTCGTATCGAATTTTTAATAATAATATTTATCTGTTATCGCCTCAGATGTAACCGTTGTTAATTCATATGAGATCCCAAAATTTCAGTTTAAATAAAATACAAGGTTTTTAATATAAAACACTGTAATGCGGCTCTTAAGTATCACATTCAAATTTAGAGTGTTCGAATACAAATTGTAGGAAATCGAAGCTTTATCCAAACAGCTCCTAAATGTTAGAATTTAATAATAAAATAAGTTACGAAGAATCTAAAAAATGACCTCGGAATTTAATTTGTACAGATCTGAGAAACTTGAGTCATTTTCTTTCCATTCAATCAGCATATATTTGTCAAATACAGAAAATAGTCATGTATCACACAGACTTCGAAACGCATTTTTCTTTCATTATAATCTCTTACAATATTGTTTAAATAAATTTCGCTCAAAAGCTTCCCCCCTCCTCCCCCCCTTTTTTTTTTTTCAAATGCGCTGAAAGAAAACCGTGAAACTCCTTTTTACTGTCTGTGGAAGAAAATGTGTGGAAAAAAAAAAAAAACCCAATGTGTTACTGAGATTTCAATCTTTGAATTATTTTTGGGCATAGGGACATACCAGACATATATATATATATATATATATGTCTGGTATAAAGAAAGAAAAAAAAAGAAAAGAAAGAAAAAATGAACTAAAAAGATAAAAACTGTGCATCAACTTTTCTAAACCTTGACACTTGCAATGCGCACATTTGATTAAATAATGAACTACTTATTTTTTTTTAAGTTTAAAATAAAATAATTATAATTGTAAGAAAAATACTTTATGTACATATATACATGGACGACAAAATTAAATATCACGGACAAACAAACATGCATTTTATTAATAATTTTAATATAACATAGATCCTCTTAGATTAATAATAAAAATATATTACATATTTAAATATATTAAATTTTCATTAAAAAATCTGATGTGGGCACCACATGACTTCCTTATACACTTTTAGAAATATACATAATGTTAAAAAACATTGACATTGGACCCGAAACAGTTGGCTAAAAATATTTTTAAAAAATGAATTATCACCGTGTTCTGAGTTTTCTGAAAGTTAGCTAAAAACCGATTGCAAGATTTGTACTGGTAACGCTGACGAAGGCAGCAGGGACCCGAAAAAATTGGCTAAAAGTATTAAAAAAAGGAATTTTACCATGTTCTGAACTATTCTGAAAGTTTCAAATGTCTACCTACTCGGGAAGTTAGTTAAATAATTTTTTTGTTGGACCATATAAACGCTGCCGAAGGCAGCAGGGACCTGAAACAGTTGGCTAAAAGTATTAAAAAGATGCATATTCACCGTGTTCTGAACTATTCTGAATGTTTCAAATGTCTAGCTAGTCGGGAAGTTAGTTAAATAAATGTTCTGTTGAACCATGTAAACGCTGCCGAAGGCAGCAGTGACCCAAAACAATTGGCCAAAAGTATTTTAAAAATGCATTGTCACCGTATTTGGAGCTTTTGCGGAAGTTTTAAATGTCTAGCTAGTCGGGAAGTTAGTTACAAATCGATTCCAAGATTTGAACTGGTAACGCTGCCGAAGGCAGCAGGGACCCTATACAGTTGGCTAAAAGTATTTAAAAAATGCATTTTCACCGTGTTCTGATCTAATCTGAAAGTTTCAAATGTCTAGCTAGTCGGGAAGTTAGTTAAATAAATTTTCTGTTGAATCGCATAAACGCTACTGAAGGCAGCAGGTATCGGAAACAGTTGGCTAAAAATATTAAAAAAATGCATTGTCAACGTGTTCTGAGCTTTTCTGAAAGTTTCAAATGTCTAGCTAATCGGAAAGTCAGTTAAATTGCAAGATTTGTCTAAACCGTTTTTGAGTTATTACCGTTTTTTGATACATTATGGCCAAATTTTTGTCATTATGAACCTAATTTTCCTAAATATCTCCAAAACGGAAAATCATAGAAAGTCCAAAAAGGGAGGTGCACAACTAGATGTTATAACAAACCTATGTACCACTTCGCAACTTTCTACGTCCAACCGTTTTTGAGTTATGCGACATACCCACACACAGACACACACACACACATACAGACGTCACGAAAAATCGTGTAAAATCCCTTATATCTCTAAAACGAGAGCTCGTGTTAAGATGACACTTGCAGGTGTGCAACTAGACATCATGAAAGTCACACGTATAAATTAGCAACATTCAGCGATCATTCGTTTTCGAGCAATGTGAAATACAAAATCCATTTCGCAAATCGGGATTACTATACTTCCTTATACTTTGTATAAGGAAGTAAAAAATCAGAACAAAATAACTTCAATCTCAATGGCTAGGGAGCAATCGTAATGTCGAAAGTTTTTATATTTACCAACTATAATATATTCTAAGAGCACTTCAATTTTCCCGTATTAACAAATATACTAAAATCTCATATATATTTAAAAGATAGCAAAAAATTAGCGGGATCAAAATGTCTCAGGACCAGAATGGCCAGGGCCAAAATTTCCTCAGGGCAAGAAAAGCAGGAGCAAAATGGCCTGCTTCGAGTAAATTTATGTACATAAATTTCAAGTTATCTTAAAGGCAGACTCAGATAAAATTAAAAACTTTCTGTAAATACAAGATTAAAAGATTTAATGCTTGTGTTTCATTAAAAAATAATACATTTAATTTTTTCAGGTCGATAACTTATCAGATATTAGATTTATAAATTATTTTTAGTATTGTACATAATGATAATTTTTTTTATTGTTTTATAGTTGTTTTATAGTTGTTTTATGAATAAATATATTTTTAAAATACACACTTTCCTTGAGATCCCACCTGCAAAATATTTATATGTACATGGTTTATGCATTTATACACTGCGGCCCGCCTGTGTAAAATAGATTTCCAACGCGGTCCATCAAGAATTTTGGGTCGGACTGGCATGATTTATTTCTGAATTTTACAACTTATCTGCAATATTAAAAGTTTTTATAAGGTCCTATTTATTAAAAAAAAAAAATACTGAGTGCATGCACTCTTTTACAACTAGAAATAATCTAAATTATTTTCACAATGGTTACATAAGAATTTTGTAAACATTTTTCTCGAGTTTTAAGGATTTTTGCAAAGTCAAATATCCATCGCCCCAAATGCCTTTTTCTCTTTCAAAATCGAAATGAGAATTCCTACTAAAAATGTTAAAACAATAAGTCAAAATAATGATTTACCATTTATTGAGTAATCTACTGTAATGTGTAAATCCATACTTTTATTTTTCTTTCTGTACTCAAGAATTAAAAATATTCAGTGCTTTCATTTTTGTCAAAAAAAAAAAAAAAATTATAAGATAATAATAATAGCTTTTTAACACAAATATTTGTAAACTGTCAATTTTTCTAAAATAATATCCCCCCCCCCCCCCCCCCCAAAAAAAAAAAAAAAAAAAAAAAAAAAAAATTAAATTAAAAATTAAAAGTAATAATAATTTAAATGCATTACTGCAATGCAACTGATATAAGAAAATATTACACCATACTGCGATACAACCAGTACCCAGTACTGATCACTTATATTTATTTAATCTGCGCATCAGGTAACCCTAACCCTCAGAAATAAGATACTGCACCAAGGATTGCATGCCAAACGATTGTGCTGGTAGGTACTTGTTTTCTAAATATGGCACTCGAACGGGAAAAACCGAAGACTTTGCTGTTTCATCTGGGTCTAGGTTTCTTCATTTATTGCACCAAAAATATCTTGTTTTTAAATCCGATCGAGTGTCTAAAAACGGATCTTTTTTATTTTTCATTTAAACACAAAATTAAATTTCGTAACATGGAATTGCTATTATATTATGGTCGATCGGGTAGATCAAATAAAGTATTAAAAAAAAATACTTGATGGTGAATATTGTCTATGGTATGTTAGTGTTGTTCAATGTAATCGATATTTAAATATAAAAAACATATTTGCCAACCTCAGTGCAGAACCCCCCCCCCCCCCCCCCAGATTTTACATAGTTTTAAGAGAGGAAAAGAGAGATTTAATTTCATTGAGAGAAAAAATACTACTTTATTCAATACATGACATTTTTTTCTAAATAAAAAAGCCTAGCATAATTGAGATATATTTGTTTAAAACTTATTCAGGAAAAACAAATAGATTCAACAAGTTCAATAATATAGTCTAAAAATAATTAAGTATGACAGAAATGTTGAGAGTAGAATAGAAGTATACTTCTAATGCTCGAATGGTTCTAAAACCTAATAAAATAAGTTTATTAAGAACATTGATCCCTTTGTTATACATTCAGAAAGCTTGAGTGTTGAACGACATTTCTTCATTTATGAGAGATAGGGAAAAAGAAGTCAAAACATAACTATATGAGTGTGAAGTATTAAGGGATTAGATTTCTACTTCTTTATAGACTCTAGAATCTAATAAAGTAAATTCAGAAAGACTATATACAATCGTGTTGCGATTTGTAGGTGGAGAAAGATTAGGAAACAAAAAAAGTCCCACAGAGAATATGATCGCCGCTCGCAGGCTGAAGTTAACAAGACACTCTGGGTGGAGGGAATAATTGCATGAATAAGAAATATTGAAAGGCTTTATTTCTTTACATTTTCTCGAATCTCGTGAAGGAAGTTGTAAAAGAATACTAACATTTATATTATGGATGGTAAAGGTTATAAATGGAAACCTGTCATACAACATTTGATCGACAATTGTTTATGCGTTTTATTTTTATTATAAAACGACGTTTTTATTTATTTATTTATTTATTTTTTAAGCGAAAGAAAATAATAAAAAATTGGAAGCTGGAATATTAACTTAAAAATCGGAAAATTTCCGTCAAAATTAAAAAAACAGACACCCGGCCCCATCTTTTTACGAAATGGAAAACAAATAGTCTAAAATTAACGTTTTTAAATCTGATTTTTTCGAAATTATTAGAAAAAGGGGAGAAATATACATTTAAAAGTAAAAACGGGAGATACGGCTTGAAAATCTTCCTTAAAAAATGGGAGTTGGTAAGTCTACAACGACTTCTAGAAAATATTCAAAATCTTACCAACATCCTCCATTACAGATCAAGACAGGACGACATTGGGCAAAATATGTTTACAAATTTTCCCCAGTAGCACAGCGATATGGGCCAATATTGTACCAATATTGCCCGACAATGGTTTCCATCGATGAAAATCGTCAATTTTTATTGATTTTTCCCAATTTTTCCTAATATCGATCTGCGTCGGAGAAAATCAGCAATTTTTTTAGATTTTTTTCCAATGTCGCACAGTGTCGATTTGCATCGGCAGAGGTCGGTAACATTTTCCCGAATGCCGCGCAGTATTGATTGGCATCGGGGAAAATCGACAATTTTTTTACACATTTTTTTCAATGTCACACAATAACGATCAATATTGTTATTGCAATATTCGAATTTAAAACACTGAAAAGTTCAACAGTTTATTAACATTTCCTGAGAAAGTTGAAATGTATCTATGACTTATCTGTCCGCTTGTCTGTCAGCAACATAAATTCCTAAATATTTTTAGAATGCCTCTGAGATTATACAAGTTATTTAATCATACTAAAGCAGCTTTTCCTAACAGCACATTTATTCCATGTGCATCGTATGTATGTCTCTTGGATGTCTTTTCATCCGCAGGGTGTCCTGAGGAGAAGATGTGCTGTTAGGGTTTACATTTAAAATAGTATGAAAAGAACTACCAGCTTGTATACAGGGAGGCCCAAAGAGAACTTCAATTTATTAAGCTCTCTTGAAATGTGAGAAAGTTGAAATGTATCTATGACATATCTGTCCGTTTGTCTGACAGCAACATAAATTCCTAAATATTTTTAGAATGCCTCTGAGATTATGCAAGTTATTTAATCATACTAAAGCAGCTTTTCCTAACAGCCCAAAGAGAACTTCAATTCATTAAGCTCTGTTGAAATGTGAGAAAGTTGAAATGTATCTATGACATATCTGTCCGTTTGTCTGACAGCAACACAAATTCCTAAATATTTTTACAACGCCTCTGAGCTTATGCAAGTTATTTAATCATACTAAAGCAGCTTTTCCTAACAGCACACTTATTCCATGTGCATCGTATGTATGTCTCTTGGATGTCTTTTCATCCGCAGGGTGTCCTGAGGAGAAGATGCGCTGTTAGGGTTTACATTTAAAATAGTATAAAAAGAACTACTACCTTGTATCCAGGGACACCCAAAGAGAACTTTAATTTTTTGAGCTGTACGAGGAGCATTTTTATAAGGCATATTTTAATATATTTTTACAGCACAAAACACAACAAATTTAACATATATTACACATACGTACAAAAACACGTTCTATGTCGTATATGATATAAACAACATTAATAACTAGTTTACAGTGCCACACAAAATAATTCAATTATATTAACTATGTAACTGAAAAAGACTAGAAACGAATAATCAAATAGGCTTTCAAATAGGCTTATGCCTTTTTAACCTTTTCCAACAACGTTTAAAAATTTTTAGGACTTTCATTCTTCCCCTAACAGCTTAACTTATCCACAGTACATCTTAAGGACGTTTCTGGGATGTCTTTTCATCCAGAAGGCATCTTGAAGATATCCTGGGGAGGCGATGTGCTGTCTGGGTCTATGGGTCTGTCTTGCCGCACTCTAATTCCCGTAAATATGTAAAGAATGCCTTGAAATTGATGTATTTTATTCTGGTACACTATTGAGTGCTGTCTATTAGAATTGTAAAAATAAGAACAATGGCTTGTGTGCAAGAACAGTCAAAAGAATTCATACATGTTATGGCCTATGAGAGTATCTCTGTAAAGCAAATTGTAATATTTCAATCCTGCCCAAAACATAACAAAATTAATGTTTATTTACCAGCTGAAAATTGCTTATGTTTCCCTTAGAATAGGGTATGAATAGTTTTATTCATTGTTTTACAGGGTACCACACAAATTTCTTCAGTCACATAATTAAAATATACGGGAAAATAGCTCGAAGGTTATTTTCAGTTGTGCTATGAGAATTATTAATACATTACAATTTATTTTACTTTTAGACAGTATACAGGGCTGTACAAGATTTTAATTATTTATTGTAATGATTTAAATTTAATTTTTATGAGATTTCTTCATCCATAATTGAAACAAGTGTTATAAATAATAATAATTTAGTTTTAAAAAAAATTAAAGAACACGCTTTTTTAGAAATGTGAACTAAAAAGCACAAAATATCTATCTTAGTATTAAAGTGCAGGGTAAGAGAAAATCGAGTGAGTGACACACCATAATATTTACATACACTTAAATCTTTGAATAAAATAATTTAGAATTAAACAAAAACCATTTATAAAAAATCTCCCCTAACTGGGATTGAACGCTAGACCTTTAGGTTCGTAACGCGGAGCTATACTTCAACGCCACGGTGTTCACGTAGGGAAAGTCTTTTTTTTCTTACAATATAGATTTTTTGTTTGCTCCCAGAGCGGTTACAAACATGCAAACATACATACAAACATACATACATACATACATACATACAGGTGAAGCTAATAAAAGCGTGTTAAAAACAGTACTGATTTGTATATAGGGGCTCATAAAAGAATTTTTGTACATCATGATCTCTAAGTGTAAGATGCATTTCTTTAGAGCTTATTAAATTTTTATATTGCACAAAACATCACGAATGTAAAATAATCCAGATATACGTAAGTATGTTCTTTGTGGAATAAGGTATGGTTAGAATTAAGGATTAGTTTATGAAGTCGCACAAAATAAAATAAACAGAAATTGCTCGTAGAGCATCTTCAGCTGTGTTATGTGAGAAATTTCTCCTCCCCCCACCTTTTTTTGTTTTCTTTTCTAATTTTTTAATACGATATATCAAACCATATTCTATTTTTAGACAATATACAGGGTTACAAAAACGCAATTTACTTTATCCTTCCTCTTTAAAAGTAAAACTATAAAGTATTGTGAGGTATTTTTATTTTTTATTTCTATTCATGATTCAAAATAAACTAGTATTTTGTGGCCCACGTAAAACTTTCCTCTATATCACGAATAATAGCGCCACCTACTGATTATAAGGCACAAAAATAATAGTCCCTGTAACTTTACACTGCTTAAATTTACATATGCAGTTTGGTACAATTTTCACCAACTGGACCAGATACAGTCGGTAACAAAAGTGTCCGAACACTAGCAAAAATTCCTATGCAAAAAAAGTACACTTCATACGGTTTTGTTAAATAAATCCTTGTCGAATCCTCTTCTTAGTCAGTGTAAGAACATGATTCGATAAGGATTTATTTAACAGAACCGTATGAAGTGTACTATTTTTACATAGGAATTTTTGCTAGTGTTCGGACACTTTTGTTACCGACTGTACATAGCCATCTTGAAATTCTCGGAAGGTAAGCGCCACCTGTTATCCGATATACACTCAAATTCCATTAAGATAATTTTCCATTGTTTGTATATATATTTATATATATACCTAATTTCGGGCATTTATATCTTACTTATATATCTTAGAAACTGAGATATTGCCTTGCAGTAGACAGAGATAAATTGCAGCATAGCAGTGCCATTAGTTATCTCATATAAAACCAAATTCATTCAACTTAGTTTTTCATCATGTTTTATACATCACGTTTATCTCTCATTCATCTCTCATGATTTATGCATTTAAGCATATAGAAACTAAGATACAGTCTTTTTTTAAATATGGGAAAATGCAACACAGCAGCTCCACTTGTTGAGCGATGTATCAAAAATTGTAATCAGGAACATTTTAAGCCAATATATAACCAAACATAAAGTTTTGTTGAATTCTGTTTTTTCATTCGTGTAATACAGAGTCTACAAAATTTGGACAATGTACTGACAGACGTTTTCTTAAAATAGTCAAATCGTATTCAGGTGATCTCAGAACGTGCAAAAATTTCGAAAACCCGAGTTCGAAAGTTTTCCACGAATCCAATACTTCTTATGTAGGCACAAGAAAATAAAAATAATCTAAGTACACAAACTTACAAAATAATTTGGATATACTGTTCTCTGCAAGCGGTATTTTTTTAAAGCTTATTTAATTTCTTTATACAATATAAAAAATAAAGAATTTAGTAAGCAGTACTTAAATGCAGAAAAAACGACTTCCTATGAAATATTGTATGATTAACATTAGTGGGTGGTTTACAGGGCCATACAAAAATATTCAAATACATTTTAGTGTATAAGAGAAAATTATTGGAAGTGCATGTTCAATTGAGTTATTTTTTTAATACTTGCAACAAATATATATATATATATATATATTTGAAAGTTGAGTCAAATGATGTATCGGATAAGTACAGTTTGAAAGTGCTTGTAATCCATGCGAACAGCATGAATTTTCTTTCTCTTTTTTATTCTATCAGCATAGTATAGATGGAAAAAAAAGTAATAATTGAGCTTGTTTATAAATAGTAAATACAGTTTGCTTTTATACAATAAATATAATGTATACTATTTAAATAAAAATATTATTCAAATGAAATTAAATAATCGTCTGCACTACAGAATAATTTTAGATGCTATATGGGAGAAATGGCATCAAGAATAAAATGTTTATGTTTTCGAAAGAAAAAAATTTACTCGAATTTATGAAATTCTATGCAATTGGTAACTATTACTAATTATTGATTATTATTATTATTATTATCAGATTTAAGCTTATTTTATAGTGATATTCATTCAGATGTGCCAATGCATATTTTGTAATATTTTTATAATTCACTGAATTTAGCATTAATATGATTTCGTAAATGTTATAGCGTTGTTCTAGTTCATAGTGTACACACATATATTTACACTAAAAGTTATTTTGTCGATTGTTAAAAAATACGTATTTACTTCATTATGTATACCGAAATGCCTTTTATTTTTTAAAAGCAATACAAACATTTGTCTGTATATATATATATATATACTAGCAGGCTACGCCCGCTTCGCTGGTCACTATTTTTAAATGAATCACAATAATTAATGAATTCTCAAAATTGCATTAATTTTTATCATGTGATAAAAAAAGAAAAAAAAAAAATCTGATCAGGAAAAATGTCGCACCGGGTCCCCACTGCCTTCGGCAGCGTAGACCCGTGCACTGCGCGCAAGTATTCCTTCACCATCCTTATGACTTCTCAAAATTCCATGTTATTACTCATAAACTTTCATTCTCAAGAAAAGGAATTAAAAAATATATCATTTAGCATCGGGTAAAAACTCACACCGGGACGCCACTGCCTTCGGCAGCGCAGACCCATGCGCGCTGCGCGCGCACGTTTGAGGATATACGTGCGCTGTACACGCATATTCCTTCTCAACTCAAACTTTTATTAAGAAAATTAAATTTTAAAAAAATCTTTTATCATCGGGTAAAAACTCGCACCGGGTCCCAAACCCATGCGCGCTGCGCGCCTATTCCTTCCCCACCGTTCCAGCCCCTCCTAATTAACTTGCATATACCAATTTTGAACGGTCTTACTCAATTAGCTGAGATGCAAAAGAAAACCTGATCAGGACACTTTAAATTGTAAATCAGGTGAAATCTCGAATTCCACTTTCGATAATGTAAAAGAACTTTAAAATATCTTTCGAACGATGTATTAAAAATAATTTAATCATAATTAGAATATGAAATATTGAAATTAAAAATATTACAGCGCAATCTGGCGGTAGAAATTTCTGTAATTTATTGTTCCATTCCAGATCAACAAAGCTTTCAAATGATGTATTACTCATGAAATTATTTTAATTAGTAGATGAGATACAAAAGAAAACCTAATCAGGACACCTCAAAACGTGTAAATCGGGTGAAATCTCGAATTCCATTTTCGATAATGCAAAAGTACTTTAAAATGTGTATCAACTAAAATAAGCTTTCAAATGATGTATTACTTATGAATTTTTTTAATTAATAATTGAGATACAAAAAAAAAAAAACTGATTCAGGGCACCTCAAAACGTGTAAATCTGGTGAAAACTGTCAATAATTTAAAAGAACTTTAAAATATCTTTCGAATGCTGTATTAAAAATAATTTAATCATAATTAGAAATTGAAGTATTGAAATTTTAAAATATTACAGCGCCATCTGGCGGTACAAATTTCTGTATTCCACTGTTCGAAAAGCTTTCTAATGATGTATTACTTACGAAATTATTTTAATTAGTAGCTGAGATACAAAAGAAAACTAATTCAGGAGACCTCAAAACGTGTAAATCTGGTGAAAACTGTCGATAATATAAAAGAACTTTAAAATATCTTTCGAATGATGCATTAAAAATAATTTAATCATAATTAAAAATTGAAATATTGAAATTTGAATGTATTACAGCGCCATCTGGCGGTAGAAATTTCTGTAATCCACTGTTCGATTCCAAATCAAAAAAAGCTTTCTAATGATCTATTACTTATAAAATTATTTTAATTAGTAGCTGAGATAAAAAAAAAAAAAAAACCTAATCAGGACACCTCAAAACGTGTAAATCGGGTGAAATCTCGAATTCCATTTTCGATAATGTAAAAGTACTTTAAAATGTGTATCAAGTCAACAAAGCTTTCAAATGATGTATTACTTATGAAATTTTTTTAAATTAATTTCTGAGATATAAAAGAAAACTGATTCAGGACACCTCAAAACGTGTAAATCTGGTGAAAACTTTCGATAATTTAAAAGAACTTTAAAATATCTTTCGAATGATGTATTCAAAATAATTTAATCATAATTAGAAATTGAAATAATGAAATATTGAAATTATAACAAATAATTAGCAATAAATTAAAATTGCGACTATAATTTGAGATTTAAACTATCCTATCTCTCAAGTTGGATCGAACTGCATATGGTGTGCGAATTTTATTATAATCGGTTAAGTGGTTTAGGAGTCCATTGAGGACAAACATTGTGACACGAGATTTATATATATTAAGATATATTTAAGATCCGAAGAGATAAAATATTTATAATTTTCCTTTTAATTAGTATGTTATTCGGATATTTATTCTGTAAATAACACCCTTTGAAACGAAATAGTTATGTTTACATTCGAAAATGGAAGTCTGCGGTTTTGTTTCTAGAGTTTTGAAATTTAAAATTAAAATTTTATCAATTTTGTAGCAAAAATAACTCAATCTAACACACGCAGATAAAGACAATAACATTTTTTATAAAGAGAATAAGTGATTCAAGATTTTTAAAATGTACTTAAATACAACTACAAGCAAAGATGGCGAAGCCTGGTCGTGTTTAATTAAATAAAATCAATATTACAGTTTTTAATAGAAAACATTTAACGTTATAATAAAATTTGCTTTAATTAATTATAAAATATTACTGTTTATTTGTCCATATCAGTTACAGAATAGTGACACTGCGCTGCAATTTTTTTTTTTTTTTAAACCCCTGATATTATTTTTGCTGATTCTTATGTAAAATGACCTCCTGAATCCGAATATGACCCAATCACCCACCGTTTTCTCGGCACGCCCCCACCTCCCCCAATTTTCATCAAAGTTCGGTAATTTTATGGCCATGAATTTGATTTGGAGAATGGAAAATAATTATTTTAACATTTAAAAAAAAAAAAAAAAAATGTATAATAAATAATAATAATAATAATAATAATAATTGATTAATAAAATATAATAAATTTAATATATTCAGTGAAACTTCAATAATTCGAACTTGTTTAATTCGAAATTCTGGATAATTCGAATTTTTTACTCAGTCCCTTGAATTTTATATTAAAATAATGTTAAAAAATCGAGCATAATTCGAATTCTATTTTAGATAATTCAAATTTTTCATACGATTACCTTTAAAATATTACAGTAAAATTTGTTCCCGGGAATTTTTCTCAGTTAAAGTGCATTATATACCTTAACTGTCTTTCAAAAGAAGGATAAGGAAATACAAGAGAAGCCCCTAGCTAGTGCATCACAAGATGCGTTGAATATACATGAACTTCGAGGTTTATTTTAATTGAAAGTCATGCCCAGAGCAGCCAACCTAATCCGGCAAATTGTTAGTACCGCCTTTTTTTCTACACCACATAATATTTAGAGTTTTTTTCTTCTTAATTCATCGTAGCTACATTTCAAGAGAATTACTCTAAAAATTAATTGGTGTAGAAAAAGAGGCGAACTAACAATTTCCCGGATTAGATTGGCAGCTCTGCATGCCTAACGTAGTAAGTAGATTCTATTTTTGTATCAAGTCATATGCTATGACACAAAGATTGTACTTAAAGAAGAAATAAAAAATATCTGACTATTTTTTTAAAAGTGTTGAATAATTAAGCTCGCAAAAAATATTGATTTAATGGGGGAAGGGGGAGGAATGTAGCAGTATTCTTAGGTATAAAGTTTATGTGTTAAATCTTTGATCGTAGAGTTTTAATTTTTTAATATATCTCTCTCTTTTTTTTTTGACAAAATAGTATATGTAATTCGAATTTTTGGATATTTCGAATTTTTCTCTGGTCCCTTCAACTTCGAATTATCCAAGTTCTACTGTATTTTCAGTGTCAACCCCCCCTCCGCCCTAAATTATCTCTTTGCTGCAAATGTTCATGTTTTAGAATTTACCAACACTGTATACCCTCAGAATATATTTAACAACTAAAATAATCCTTTCATTTCCTACAAATCAAATTTATAGCCATTAAATTACAGAAAAATGATAAGAGTATGGGGTGTCCTTAAAAAACGGTGGGCGATAGGGAAAATGGGCGTCATATGCGAATTCAGGAGGTCATTTTACTTAAGAATCAGCAAAAATGGTGTTGGGGCCGATTTTCATGTGGAGCAGTGTAATTTGTGAAACATTTTCAAGTTAAAAATTAATTTAATCTAGAGTTTTTACTTTCTCTTACCCATAGGGTCGAGAAAGTATTGTTTTAAGGTCAAATTTTCGAACGTTAGTTTTTGCTATATTTTCATGTTCTTAGGTCCCCTAAATACGAAAATCATGTTTTTAGCGAATGGTCTGTTTGTCTGTTATCAGCATACCTCAAGAACAAATAGTAGCAGAAATTCCAACCTCGGTATCCTAAATGTGTATCAAGTAGGGATGCTACAGTAAGCTTTTCGTTGAGATGAAGCAAATGCTTCGTGTACAGGGACATTCAAAAGTATTCAAATACATTACGTCTATGGGGGAAATTGCAGGTAAGTAGAGTTTAACATGTATACACTGCACTAAACCAACTGAAACTAATATATATTTTTTGTAAAAGAGATAGTCAAGTTAGAAAAAAATATTGTGTTTGTAGGAGCCCCTCCCCCCCATCTGGGGGGGGGCAAGAAGTCCTCCCTCGAGGGGAGTACATTTTCATGATGGGTATCTTCCAAAAGAGCTCGCCAATACTTTTAAAACGAATGGTTGAAACATCGATCTGCGATAATTTAAAATAAAATTATCGATTTTTTTCATTTTTAACCAATTATTATTTTTTTTTTTACTGTAATATTGAGAACAAATTTATTTTTATTTTATTTTTTTTAATACTTAGTGTTATACTACATCTCTTCGTCTGTATTATCTTAAAAGATAATATTTTTAAATAATAATTTTAATAAATTAATTTTAAAAAACAGAATTATTTTTTAATAACCGAATTAAATTCTATAGAAATGTAAGTGTGTTAATGAAACGGGGGGTTGAAGGGGGGCGGTAGACCCTCTCACACAGAACTAATAATCATATAAAACTCTTCCGAAGCCTAATGTGAATTGTTTAACACAGGTTTACATTACAGTACTCGTTATCTTACCTCTTAATCTGCAACCTGTATTTTTAGTATTAAATTTCAGGGTAAGAGATAGTCGTGTGAGTGACACACCAGATTATTTACATTCTCTTACCCTTACGGTAGAAAAAAGTATTGTTTTAGAGCCAAATTTTCGAAAGTGAGTTTTCGTTATATTTATATGTTCTGGGGTCCCCTGAATACGAAAATCCTGTTTTTAGCGAATGGTATGTGTGTGTGTGCCTGTCTGTGGGGCTGTCATCAGCATATCTCAGAAACAAATAGTAGCAGAAATTCTAAACTCGGTATTTTGAATGAGTATCATATAGGGATGCTACACTAAGTTTTCGTTGAGATGAAGCAAATGGTTCGAGTACAGGGACACTCAAAAGTATTCAAATACATTACGTCTATGGGGGAAATTGCAGGTAAGTAGAGTTTAACATCTATAGACTGCACTAAACCAAATGAAAGGAATATATATTTTTTGCAATACTGATAGTCAACTGGGAAAAGAACTTTGTGTATGTAGGAGCCTCGCCTTTCCCCCTTGGGGGTGAGTCCCCCCTCAAGGGAAGTAAATTTTCATGATGGGTATTTTTCAAAAGAGCTCGCGGATAACTTTAAAACGAATGGTTGAAACACAATTCTGCGACAATTTAAAATAAAGTTATCGATTTTTTTTTACGTTTTTTTAATGTAATATTGAGAATAAATTCAACTTTTTTTTTTGGATATTTAGTGTTATACTACTTCTCTAACATGGAAATCGTCTGCATTGTCATGCTACATAATTTTTTAAATAATAATTTTAATAAAATATTTTTACTGAGTGAATTTGTATAGGAAAATATAGAAGAAGTCATGTGGTGGGCGTAACACACTAGTTATTTGTTGTTAGTGGATATGCTTTACTAATAATATTTTACCATTTCCAGAAAAGCTGTTCGGTAATTGAAGTAAATTCCTCATAGAGATATGGTAAGTAATGTATGTTTTAAGCTAAATATTCGTCTCTCGTTTTTTGCATATTTACACGTTTTGCAGCTTCCTGATTACCGTAGTCAAGTTTTTTAGCGTTTGATCTTTGTCTGCGTTTCTTAGAGTGACTTAAAAACGAATAATTTTAGGCGATCCAAATTTTGTATTTTGAGGTTAATAGAAGTTTGTTGCTGGAAAAGTTTGATCAAAATTGATAAGTTTCAATAAATGTTGCTCGTGAAAATTGTCTGTATAATTTTTAGTAAACTTTTAATTTTAATAAGAGAATTAAATTCTATATA
Organism: Salticus scenicus; assembly: GCA_963930645.1. Classification (NCBI taxonomy): domain Eukaryota; kingdom Metazoa; phylum Arthropoda; class Arachnida; order Araneae; family Salticidae; genus Salticus; species Salticus scenicus. The sequence continues at coordinate 245,706,487 of OZ005660.1, forward strand.
AATGTAGGTGCATTAAGGGGGCGGTAGCCCACCTCACAAAAAACAAATTAACATATAAAACACTTCCGAATCCTAATTTGAATTGTTTAACTTTGGTTTACATGACAGTACTCGTTATCTTACCTCTTAAACTCCAACCTGTATTTATAGTATTAAATTTCAGAGTAAGAGAAAGTCGTGTGAGGGACACACCAGATTATTATTATTGTGTTTAGTAATTGTAATTTTGATTCATTATCTTTTTTTGCAAGTGTTGAAATAAAATAAGAGGTAATTTTGATTCATTATCTTTTTTTGCAAGTGTTGAAATAAAATAAGAGAAGACCGTACGAGAAGTACTAGAAGTCTCTATTCTTTGCAATCTGTAGACCTATTGGAAGAGTGCTGCCAGTCTATACGTTAATCGGAAAAACGAGTAATGAGAAACTGATTTAAAGAGTTGTAAATGTGATTTTGTAAAAAGAAAAAAAAAAAAAAAAAAAAAAAAACAGGTTTTGCAAACAATGTTTTTTTTTTTTTTTTAAATAGAGAATATTTGAAAATTGGCACTAAATACTGTAAAAACGCGTGAGTTTCAATAAATTTTATTTGTTGAGATATGAATGTCATTATTTACATTTTGAAGTCTTAATTTTTATGTTAATTACTGAAAAAATGCTCAGGTGTGTGATATCTTTATAAATACTATATATTAGGAAATTCCTAATTCTTTTCTAAATCTGAAATATTGCTGATTGTTTTCCTTAACACAAGGGACAACTTAATAAAATTAAGTCTTTTCCTAGATCAACTGCACTGTACACACTTGCTGTAGTCATGCCCTGCCTGGAGAAGTAAATTAAATTGTTCTTCCATAAGATTCTTTAACTGAATTATTGTAAATTTAGACTTTTATAATTTTTGATAAAATGTAGCTGTTTTCATTTTCATTATCACTAACCTGAAAATAAAGGTGTTCTAAGTGTGCAGCCTTCGTTTTTATTTATATATTTATTTTTTATTACAACATTAATTTAATCTAGTTGTTTCTTAACTATGTTTGAGGAAATTATATTTGCTATATATTTTTAAAATTAATTAAAATGTAAATTTTTTTCAAAGATGATTTTGTATTGTTATTTTGAAATTTGTGATCTATCAATTTTTCAACTTCTAATTCATGTTAGATAATAAATATCATGGCTTCATTGAACTTAAAAAAGGAAAGAAAACCGCGAAATTTCAAACGATTTTGATGAAAAACAAAATTGTCTATAGTAGTGATTATGAGTACACATTCCAAAAATCTTTAAATTCGGTTGAAAATTTCAGGTTTTATATAAAAATATAATAATACTTGATTAATTCAAAGACCAAAAATATGCTAATAATTCACAATTTGCGAGCTATAACTTTTCCAATTAAAATAATAGATATTATAGATACAGTCGAACCTCGTTAACGTGAACACTCTTAAAGTGAATTACTTTTAACACGAACAGAATCTCCTTAAAAATGAAGATAAGTTTAGTTATATAAGATTAGTTATTGATAGCATGAACTATTGATAATATAAACAAAATTTTTAATTCCCCTTGAGATTCAAGTTACCAATTTTGACTGTACTAATACTGAATTAACTTCAAAGTTCGTCTTTTTATCAAATTAGATTTACATTTGTTAATTATTTAAAACCTCACTTATTAATTATTTAAAACCTCACTTATAATTATTTAAAACCTTGGAATTAATTTCAATCTGTTAAATGTGTTGAAGAAGACTTCATTAAAATGTCTTCTCTGTAATTTTACCAAGTCTTTAAAATTTAAGGCGCGCGATAGAAAATAACACATTAAATTTCTCACTTTAATAGTTCAACCTTTCCTTTTTTTTTTTAACAGTTTTCAGTTTTTAGCATTAATTTTCAGGCCTAAAAAAATTACTGCTTTAATTTAAAGTTGATGTTTTTAGGAAAAGTTAGATTTTCCTCTAATTTTATATTAATATACTTATCTCTAAAACGCCTGAAGCATTAAGTACGGCATGCTGATTGATTCACAAAATCAATTTTCCATGATTCTATTTGCCACAAAATGTCTGATGATAATCATAAATGAGAATTTTGTATAGAAATACCACAAATTTTCAAGCGTTTGACTCCTTTTTTGTTGTCATAAAAGTTAATTATTTTTATTTGCAACGATTGATATTTTGGATATTTTATGGTGTTTGTATACCAAGTTCTTGTTTTCAGTATGTCCGTATACAATTAAATCTAAAATAATCTGGATTCTCCAGGACCATAGAAATTCACATAACAACACCATTTTCATTATCACCTTTTTTTTAATGGTAATCTGTTAACCATTTTCCAATATATTTCTTCGATTAAATATTGCAAAAATTGCTTTTCAGTAATAGTGGAATTTAAAATAGTGACTGCTATGAATCATGATATTCTAATAGTAGTATAAAAATACCTTGAATAATTTATTTTATTTTTGTTACAGCAGATTAAGTGCAAGTTACAGTGGATACAGTTATGAATGAATTCTTTACATACTTCTCAATATTTATTCTCTGTACATTTCCTCATGTAATAATCATTTCGTAATACAAGCATTTCTATCTTAAATTAGTGAGAATATTGAAACAGTAGCGTTCTGGCCTCAATGAGACTGTGATTCAACTGTCATACCGAAATAATTCTGGTGTACGTCAGTAATATTTTTAGAAGTAAACGATATCATAGTCATCAAACAGTTAAAAAAAAATCGTCGAGAGCCTGAGAGAGAGAAACAAAAGAAAATATGTAAATGAGAGTACAGCCTTTAACATTGTTAAGCATACATAAAGGCGAGGGGGACAAATATTTTTCTTAAGAGATGCTGTGTTATAGAGTGTTCTTTATCATACGAAATTTTGCTTTGAGAGCGAGAAAAAATATTTCGAAAAAATCAATGAAAAGGAAAAATCCAAATCTTGTCATTGTCATACAATTTATAACGGTTGATTGGTTGGGTTTTATGTCGCACTAGTGCTGCGCAGATGGGCAATTGGCGACGGTCTGGAACTCACCCCTAGAGGTGGTCCGAAGACATGCCATCGCAATTTTGATCCTCCACGGAAGGGATGGCTCTCCCGCTTCGGTGAACCCCATAGGTATAATTTTTGATGGGAACATGGAGGACTTTGCAGCCACGACAGATTTTACGTGCACCAGCCACCATTGGTGTACACGACGGTCTTTGGCCGGCTCCAGTACCGAGCCCGCAGTCTTCCAATTACGAGGCCGGCGCTCTACCGACTGGGCTACCGCCGCCCCACTTTAGAACGACATATAGGCTGTTATTCACCAATAAATTCAACTCCCGGTTTAACACAAAAACTTGAAAAACGCATAAAGGCGGGGAACTAATTTTCAGCAAATTCTGACGGGTTATTTCTACCATCTAGCAGTATAGACAATTTCAGATATTTTACGTGAAATTAACCAATCAAAGATTATATGAAATCCTTGACGCTAGAGGGCAGAAACAGCGTACCAAATTTTGCTGGAAAGCTGTACCCTATCTTTAGACGCTTTTCAAGTTTTTGCGTTGAACCGGTAGTCGTAGTTAATGGTGAATACGGCCATTAGAATTAAAACAAAAGAAAAAAGAAAAGTTACTTTTTTCCAATTAGCTAACAAAAGTATGCCACAAGGGACAAAATGAATTGTTATTTTTATTCCTCTTTTTATATATTTAGAAACATTCTGGTAATTACACCATTGAAAACCAAGTAATAAATACACTTTTAAATAAGTGGAAGTATTGAATGAAACTTGCCCAATTTATAAAGCATTCCACTTTATATAAATATGATATTTTTAAAAACTAAAACAAACCTTTGAAGCATGCAATAGTATGACTAGCTACGTTGCACGATACACACATTAATCATTAAGTGTGGAGCATAATGAGATTATATGATGAATTTACAGATATTTATTGAGTTTTAATGTTCTTATGCAAGAGTTTTTAAAATTATACATATTAATGCATATTTAATTACCTTTGAAAAACAGAATTAAAATTATCCAGCTATTCATAGCAGGTTGTTCGCAGAATATTGGAATTTAATTAAACTCAACCCTACTTAAAGGAGGGATGGGGGGGGGGGTATACAATAAATCTTTTTTTTTTTTTTAATTGCTGTCTTAAATCAAAAATTTGCTTGTTAAGAAATTTTATTAAGTGTAGTAAATATTTCTCCAAAACATTTAATTTTTTATGTGATGAAATTTGTTTAAATTTCTAAAATATTTTTAAATTCTTATTGCTATTTGTTTTTCCATCGAATTTATATAGCTTAACAATATATTCTAAGCATAGTTCATTATTACTTTGTGCACTGAACTGTAAATTTGCTTTTGATTTATAATTTTATGCTTGAATGCTGAAATTTACTTCAAAATTGTCGCATTCAAACAAAAAATTATTTTTTACAAAATTTATGTGTTAATTAATGAATTTACCAAGAAATTCTGAAATATGTTTACAATATGTTGTTCAGCTAATAATTTAAAACCAAGAGAAAAAATAAAAAGTTTCTTAACAGGAAACATGTCTAAAAACTTAAAATTATTTAATTTTTTAAAATTTCATTTACTTTTTAATTTAAATAATTTTTGAAAGCTTTAATATAGCTAAAAATATTATATTTCAATGCATATGTATGCAGATTTCTATAATCTAAAACATTAATTAAAAGAAAACGATTTATGTCGTGTCGTCCACTCTCATTTTGAGGGAACCTGGCACATTTGGCTTGGCACCACTGAAGTAGGTTTCATTTAAAAGTTAATATTTCCATTTGCCTCAATTTAGGAAACCTTAACAAATTTCATACACATGTGGCTTCTCGCCGGTGTGAGTACGTGAATGTCTGTTTAGATTATTTTTAAGAGAATGTTTTGAAACATGTCAGACACGTATTGCTTTTCACTTGTGTGAATGCGTACATGCATATCTACAACTACTTTATCAGCAACACTCAGAACGGATTTCACACAAGTATGGTTTTTCGCCTATGTGAATTAGGAAATGTTTATTCAGAGTCTGCCTGCCTTACAGAAAACTATTTACGACATATATCACATTCCCTTTTTTTTTATGAATGCGTAAATGTGTATTCGAATTACCCTTGAAATTGCCCTTCTAGTGCAAATTTCATCTATATGGCTTTTCATCTTTATAGATGCGTGAATGCCAGTTTAATTTCCACAATTAGGAGAACTTTTTAGAACATATTACATAGATAAAGCTTTTCGTTTGCGCGAGTCCGTGAATGCACATATAATGCAGCTTTCTGTTGGAATGCTTTCGAACATATTTCACACACATAAGGGTTTTCTTTTGTGGGAATGTGTAGATGTCCCTTTCTAGAAAAACATCTGGAACAGATTTTAGACAGATGTATTCTTTTGAGTGAATGCGTAAATATCCATTCATAACGCGGCTGACTAAAAACTTTTTAGAACACATTTCACAAACATATGGCTTTTCTTCTAGTGTGAAAGCGTATATTTTTAGCGTGAACGTACATTTAGATTACTTTTCTGAGAGAATTCTATAGAACATTTTTGACACACACATAACATTTATCCCTTGTGAATGCGTAAATAGATTACGTTTGTCGAGAATCCTGTAGAACATATTTCACACACTTATGGCTTTTCTTCTGTGTGAATGCGCAAATGCCTTTTTAGATTACCTTTATGAGAGAAAGCTTTAGAACATATTTCACACACGCATAGCTTTTCTTCTGTGTGAATGCGCAAATGACTATTTAGATTACCTTTCTGAGAGAATGCTTTTGAACATATTTCACACACGTATAGCTTTTCTTCTGTGTGAATGCGCAAATGCCTATTTAGATTACCTTTCTGAGAGAATCCTTTAGAACATATTTCACATACATATGGCATTTCGCCTGTATGAGTGAGTGCATGTTTATTTAGACTACTTATATGAGAAAATTTTTTAGAACATGTTCCACACACATATGGCTTTTCGCCTGTATGAGTGAGTGAATGTTTATTTAGACTACTTATATACGAGAATTTTTTAGAACATATTTCACACACATATGGCATTTCGCCTGTGTAAGAGAGTAAATGTTTATTTAGTGAATCTTTATGAGAGAATTCTTTAGAACAAATTTCACATACATATGGCATTTCTCCTGTATGAGTACGTGAATGTCTATTTAGATGACCTTTATCAGAGAATTTTTTAGAACATATTTCACACACATATGGCTTTTGTTTTGTGTGAATGCGCAAATGCCTATTTAGATTATCTTTCTGAGAGAATGCTTTAGAACATGTTTCACACACATATGGCTTTTCGCCTGTATGAGTGAGTGAATGTTTATTTAGACTACTTCTATGCGAGAAATTTTTAGAACATGTTTCACACACATATGGCTTTTCGCCTGTATGAGTGCGTAAATGTATATTTAGACTACTTTTCTCACAGAATTCTTTAGAACATATTTCACACACATATGGCATTTCACCTGTATGAGAGAGTAAATATTTATTTAGTGTATTTTTATGAGAGAATTCTTTAGAACAAATTTCACATACATGTGGTATTTCTCCTGTATGAGTACGTGATTGTCTATTTTGATGACTTTTGTTAGGGAATTTTTTAGAACATATTTCACACACATATGGTTTTTGTTCTGTTTGAATGCGTAAATGTGTATTTAGATTACATTTCTGAGAGAATCCTTTAGAACATATTTCACACACATGTGGCTTTACTCTCGTGTGAATGCGTAAATGTGTAATTAGATTACCTTTGTCAGAGAATTCTTAGAACATATTTTATACTTGGATAGAGCAGTTCCTTGTTGGTAAACAAACATCTCAACTCTCAGGACTGGTTGGCAAAAGTTACATTACAACCATTGATTGACATTACAACCATTGATTATATATGGCTGTGTGTGCTCATAGCTGTTTTAAAACGCTCATATTTAGTTCTTTTTATGCAGATATTTCAGAATGTGTTTCAAATAAAAAATACATTTAAAATTAAGCTCGACGAAAAATATATAACGTCAAACAGATTCATACTTCTTACGAAAATGCGATCGGCCTTTGGGCCAATCAGTGTTCCATCAAAGGCAATTTGTTACGGAAAAATTGGATGATTAATGTAATGAAATTTTCATAAGATTTATTCATGACGTGATTTATTTAATACTGTATCCATAATATTTTTGGATTCTATTACTTTATAACTAAAACATAAATATTTTTTGAATACAGTATTTGCTGTATAGCATTGCATTTTGCATCTGTCGTGTTACGAGGTTTTGTCATATTTATTAATACCTTCCTTTTGTCGAATTATTCTTTTATTAATAAGTTTTCCATTTTTATTATGTATTTAATTTTTGAGTTTTGCCAATTATCCGCGATTGTAATGAAATGCTCGCCCTCTGGTGGGCTAAGGTAAATATATCATACCACTGATAGCTTTCACGCTGAAACAACGATAGAACAACAAGAACGAACCAGAGCCTCCTTAAGTAGATGCCTTCCACGCGCGGCGAATCTCAATGTTAAATTAGGCAACATTTAAAAAACAAAACTAACGCTAGGTGACAGCACCTACGCAGAGCAACAATTTTCTTCTGTTTCATAGATAAGTTATATTTTTCATCTAAAAATCTAGCTATTAATTTTAATTTAAAGTCCAAAATTGTATATTTTTTTTTCCTTTAATTTGAAAAAATAATGTGAAAGTGCTTTATCGTAAATATTTTCAACAAAATATTCAAATATTTATATTTAAAAAAGTATAGGGTTTAATTTTCTTCGAAAGTAGACAAGACCTATTTTAGCTTTTCAACTAATTGAATTACAACGTATCAAATAAATAACACATTTTTTTTTTAATATTATTAATTAAAAAACGAAATTTAAAATTAAATAAGCAAAAACATGGCTTGTCTATCACGCTATTAAATTATTTTTTATATATTTATTCAATAAAAATTTCAAAATTTTTTTTAATTTAGATATCAGATGAAAGTTTCGTTTATATAAATTAAAATCTCTGAACTTTAAATGAGTTTCAGTTTAGAATGAATAATTTATAATGATAAATTATTAAAATCATGTCTGTTACATTTTTACCTTATTAAGTGTGAATTATTTTTCTTAAATTGAAAATTTTATATTATTTATAAGAAAAATAGACCAGACCAGCACATTAACGAGATAAGTTAACATTCGGTAATAAAAATTGGACAAGAAAACAATCTGTTATCTAGTCCGTCACCAAAAAAAAAAAAAATAATAATAATAATAATAATAATAATAATAAATAAATAACTATTAAGATTTAAATTTTTAAAATTAAGGATTTCTTGAGTATAAGTTTTCTCTCTCACCAAATTTTTTTTTTTTTTTTTTTTTTTTTTTCAAGATTTTATTAGCTCTATCAGTTCCGAGAGGGTATGCTTTCGAAACTGATAGACATTTTCGAAATTAAGTTGTGTTATATTTACATGTTTTGAGGTCTCCTGAAACGAAAAATAATGTGTTTAGCGGTTGGTCTGTGCGCGTTGGTTTGTCTATCTCGGATATACTTGGAAAATGCTGAAAGTGTATTTCATTTTGTGTTAGGTGTTTTTCATATAAGACTAAAATTAAATGCACAATCTGATATGCACATAGTTTATTGAAAACATATAGGGCTATCCAAAATTAAGCTAAACGTTCTTTTCTGTAGAATGTAATTGACGGAAGTGCTTTGCTACACTTTTTTATGTCGACGAATACTGTTGAAGAAGGAAAATTAATTTTTCGAACCTATAATGTAAACAAAGTATTTTTTTGAAGTTCTATTTTCAACTCAGGTTTTTGAATAAAGTCACGTTTTTAGGTTGCCTGAATACAAAAAACATTTTTTTTTTTTTTTTTTTTTTTTTTTTTTTTAAGTTTTTAGCGATTGGTTCATATGCATATGCACAAATGCAGGAAATTCACAATTGTATTTTAAAACTCGTATTAAGTTTCAATTTGAAAAATTTTATAAAGATTGGCAAATTTAAGGACATGCTTAAACTTAGAAACTATAAGAACAGAAATTTACAAAAGTGTATGTCACGTAATCATTCAAATTATGTCAAATTTAGAACAATTATTCATAAAATACAGAGATAAATTGAATAATTTTTACTAATGCATATAATATACATAGCTCGTTTACAGGAACACAAAGAAGAATTTCGTTATATTAAAGCCTGTAGACAAGTTTTTATTTAAATACATTTTAATGCATTTATGCTGCATTCAACATGGTGCAATTATCTCACATTATTAAGATGCTTAAAAACATGTTTTCACTATAAAAAGACATGTATAACTAAATAATTTATTTACAGGATCGCACAAAAGAATTCTGATGACATTTTGTAAAGGTTAAATATGATTCAGATGTTAATGAGTTACAAGAAATTTTTTAAAAAGTTTTTATTGGTGTATATGTTTCTAGGTCGTGTGCAGGACACACAAAAGCATTTCGTACCATTACGGTTTATAGACGGTATTTAGTATAGATACGTCTATTTTAATATGGTTACACTTCATTAAACACAGAGTACCAATGTTATTGGCATCTTTAAAAGCATAGGGTCTGTAGAAAATAGTAGGCGTAGAATTGGTACCGCAATTTTCGGTGTATAATCCGCAGATAAAATATATCATTCTGCGAAAAAAATTTTCATTAACGGAATATTTACACATTTTTCAAGAAACAGCTAAAACATACATAATGTTATTTCTAAATTAAAAATTCTGGTGCAAAACTGAGTCTGGCATGCAGATTATACCCCGGAAATTAGGTAACTAGTTACAGGGCCACACAAAATAATTCCGATATGTTTTGTAATCAAGTAGCAATAAAATTTATATAAATATTTATGAATAACAAGGAAATATATATACAGATACATATAGAAAGATGGATACAACCGGGGGGGGGGTTGAAGGGGAGTACCTGCCCTCAGAAATTATAAATTAAAAAATATATAAATCATTCTTGTTCCTATATTGGAGTATTTTATAGTTTTATTCATAAATTACTAATGTAATTTATGAATAAAACTATAAAATACTCCAATAAAGAGTTACTTCAAAGTAACTAAGAACAAGTTATTTTTCTGTATTCCTACATTAATAAATAAAAATTTCATTTCATTTTGTAATAAGCATAACTATTTTATTTGTTACTAACAGAGTTGTCAACCCTTCGAATTTTTATATCATAATTTCTTTTAAATTTATCTTCGTCTTAATCACATAATTTACGATAATAAATAAAAAGAATGTTTTCGTGAAAAATATTATTGATATTCAAAAATCCGGAGGGTTGGTAATTTTGCACTAATTATCTATGCAGTTTACATACCTTGTCTTGGAATATTTGCAAGCCATTTTTTTCGCAGAATTGCATTGCTTAATATTTCGTGAAAACTTATATTTTCACAGCGACTGTACGATTTACAAAATGGAACGACGCAATGCACCATATTATAAAAAAAAAACTCTCACATTTGTTAAATTAATAAAACATAAACCATAAAGAACTCAATTGAAACTCAATTGAATGGCGCGAAATAAACAGAACTTTGTGTCCGGTATCAAGCGCCATCTACTGGCTATGTTCTTATTGTACTGTTGCCAAGTTTTCGAGCGACTCGCTAGGCATCTACTTAAGGAGGCTCTGAACGAACAATAAATAAATACACGTGGCTGTTATATTTACTAACAACTGCAGTTGAGAAAGCTCCATCTATCGATCATTACAAACGCGGATTTACCTCAAAATGTTGAAATTTAACGGGAAATTTTTATAATTCTATAATTAAAACTTTTTTTTTTTTTTAAGATTAGGACTTATTTAGTTAGTCAATTGAATGTTTTGAAATTTATACCTTTTTAAATACGGTGACTGGTTGTATTATTAATGCAACGTTAATTTGTCATGTCGTGTTTGTGAAGTAGTTTAAGTGAGAACTACAAATCTATAGGACACCAATAGAACATATACTTGATGATTCATATAAGACCGGAGAATACATTTAGAACAAACTCAAAACTGAACATCGACTAGAGATGTGCCGTCATTCGCGTGAAATAATCGATAAACCCGATTATTTGGAATAATTCAATTAACTTAAAATCATTCGTTAATTTCATTCGATGATTTCACTCGTTAATTTTTTCATTCGATCATTTCACTAGTTTTGTTTTTTCATTCGATCATTTCATTCCTTAATTTCATACCGATTATTTTTTCTTTCGATTGCATCATATTCTTTATGCGCGTGCGCGAATGACCATCTCGATTATTTTATTTCGAGTGATTTTAGCGGCAGAAGTTTACTTGGTCATTCTATATTCGGATTATTTGCAGGGATTTCCACTGAGCTGAAGAACAGCTCAGTGTTTATTTCTTGTTTATAACGAATGAATTGGTGGTTTGGCTGCAATTTATAGTGGCCATTCTTTGAATGCTTGCTTTTCACACGTTATGTGTAGTTTGTAAACCGTTGTTTTTCAAAATACGCGTTATTTAGATTTAGTAATGTTTCTATCTGTAAAGATACTTTAAAAAATAATAAAAATTTTGTTCTTTTAAAGGAAAAAAAAAGGAGTATTTATAATTTTTACATTATATTAAGTTTTTTTTTTTTTTTTTTTTTTTTTTTTTTTTTATGAAATGCGTTTTTGGAAATACTCTCAAGAAGTCTCTTGGCGGTTTTCTATATCTTTGTGCTACTATTGGTAGAGTTTTACTCGGAAATCCGTATTTTGCTAAATTTGCGTCCGAAAATTCTTCTTACCCTCTCCCCCTTAAAAATCTAAAATTCCAACTTCGCAGAAAGTGATTTTTTTGTACTATAGTCTTCACATCAGCATTTTCTTCGTCGTGAAGCAATTTGGAGCCGAGTTATACTTATAAGGGGGATTTGCCTTCTGCCACCAGCGGAAAGGAAAGGGGGATATTTTGGATATTACGCAAAATCTCGTTTTATTGGGTATCGGGTTCCTCATCAAAACTTGTGACTCTATCTCCGATAGAATCGCCACAGCTGTGTTGAGTCAATGAATCAATGAGTTTTCTCTTATATATATATATAGATAGATTAAACAACTTAAATGAAACAATCTTTTCTTGAAATAAGGTGCTTATTTGGTGGATGGTTATAAAACAGTGCACTTAAACAATTGCGGAATGTACAAACAGGTTGACGTGTTTAACATTTTATTTATATATATTGCTTTCTTTATTTTTTATTCATCGTAATAGTTCTTGAACTATGAGCTAGTCTGGATAATTTTGATATGAAAGTTAATTATTATTATTATTTGTTTTTTTAATGTAAACTAACTTTTTTTTTTTAACTTAAAAAAAAAAAAAAAAAGTTTTAAGGATCAAATTTCGAAGTGATTCCTGAAAATTTATAAAATTTACGTGAAACCAAATATTTTACTACGGATTATAATTTCAACTTTTTTTTTTTTTTTTTTCCTTTTTTGTCAAGTATTACCCAGGTCGACATGTAAAATTTTGATTATATTATTTTGGATGATCTTTATGTTTTTTGATGTTCTGAAACCGAAAATGAAGCCAGTTTTTCTCTATCACGTAAAATTTTTGTCAATACAGGGTGCTTGCCGATACAATTTCTTCCAATACTCTTCCACCAATATAATTATGTAGTAAGTTTTATAGTATGTCTCCATAATTAATTAATCATAGATGCTTTGTTGTAATTGTGAAGCACTAGTGCGATTCGAAACCATATCAACCGACTAACCAACTGATTGTTATGATAGTATACGTAAGAAATCGTGTCAATAAACACCCTGTATTGACAAAAATCTATACGTGATAGAGAAAAATGGGCTGCATTTTCGGTTTCAGCATACAAAAAACATAAAGACCAGCTGAAATCATCAAATCAAATTTTGTCAACTTCATTTTTGTAGGCCTGGGTTATTAGTCATTAATTTTCAAAGTTTGAAAAAAATATCAAATTTTATACCTACGCCAGTAGTCAAGAGGTTATCTCAAACCTGAACAGTAGACGCAGGTTGAGAATTTATCATGAAGAATACAAACCAAAGTTGTACGGTAGATTTCTCTTATAAATGTCTTTGATTAGTTTACTGAGTAACTTGCTCCGCCATTTTCATCCATGTGGTGCCTACTTAATTTATCAGCCCAATAACTTTGGAAATTCGAACTAAATATGTAGAGTAAACGTATCTCATAAACGCATTTGATACATTTGTTTGTCAACTTGACCTGCCTCCACCATCTTGTTTCAATAAACCGGCCATTTGAAAGTTTTTAATTCACATAAGAAAGGTATTTACGAACCAATTTTCTTAAAACTCCATACATAGGGGAATGTCTCCAGTGGAGGGAACAGTTTTGATTTTGGCTTATAATTTTTGACAGATTAGATATTATGCAAACATATGAATACCAATGGAAAGCTAGTATCCTTAGCTGACGTTTGATGAAGTAACCGCATTTATTTCATCAACTAGAAAAAAAAAATATTACCAATTTTGTAAAGGGATCATTTTTTGAAAAAAAAAAAAAAAAAACTGTATACCCGGTTGTGGGCACACTTGAAAATAACGCAAAATGTTAGAAAATAACAAGAAAAACACCATAAATACAGAAAACAACAAAATTCATTCATTTTGTAAGGATTCAGTGGCCGAAATATTAACAGAAAATGGCATTTTTACAAATTTTTTTTTCTCATCTTCGTCCTTCCAATCAGAAGTGCAACACGTGAAAGAAAATAATTTGCATATATATTAGCACTCTTCAAATGCATCGGACGATCACACGCGTTGCATTTCATTAAGATGTCTTGTTAGGCGTAGTGGTAGGTGCTTCAAACAGAAGACACAAAAGTCGACATCGTCAAATTGTTGAGACCCCAATTTTTAGGACGCTTGCCCGGCACTTTGAAAGGTGGAGTTGCCTTACATTATCTAGGCTTCTCCTGGAGGACTCAGATGCTGCAAGGAACTCCATATTCTCGGGTAGTTCCTTTTATGGATTTCTTATCCACTAAGTAATCCTAAATGGCTTTAACCAGTGCAAATAAATCCATTTCTTTAAGATCGGTTTACTTTTTCGGGATTGACATTGTTAAAATATCCTAAACATACATGTAAACACAAATAAACTATGTTATTTTAATATAAACGACCACATTTCACTGTTTGTAAGTCAAACATACGTTTTAAACGAAAGAAGCAAGTGTGCCCACAACCGGTTACATGAAGGTGCCCACAACCAAGAATGGCAGCCTTTTCCATAATGGCAGAAAAAGCAAATTTCGGTTCACATTTTCGTTGAATTCGATATTACACCACAAAATATAAGGAATATACTGCATAAATATAACTTGCATTTACATTTTTGAATTAATTCACTTCGATTTATCGCATTTTGAAAATATTCACAAATGACTTTTATGTCGCTTTTTCTCAGGTCTTTCATTTCGATTCTTGCACTTACTAAGAAAAAAAATCTATTCACTTCGGTGTTAGCACAAAATCTGCGTACTGTCAAAATATATGTTTGACAGTACTCAAATGCACCATATTTGCTTTTTGTTAAAAGATATGGTGGGGTGCTCATAACCGGAGAATGTCCATAACATGAGACATTCACCTACATAGCCCACATAAATAATTCAATTCAGTCCATTAATAATTTGTAGCGCCCATTAGTGGAACAAAATAGGTGAAAAAGAGGAAGAAGAAGAAGAGAGAGAGAAATAAACCTAAACTTCCGAATGAACCAGAAGGACTTCTTTATTTTACTCTAGAAAAAAAAAAAAAAAAAAAAGAAGTAATGCAAATTGGACACAAATTGACATGCATACAGATTTCGATGGGAAATACAAGTTTTTAAAATTTGGCGGCCGATGAATGAGCATGTGAAGCTGCAAAACTGACAGGAAATTAAAGAGTAGAAATTTTTATTCCTGATCATATATTCTTCGAGAATTTTATTCCGTCTACTCAGACAGTAATTATGCCTTGCATAGAGGTGCGCAAACAATATGTGCAGATAGCGTTTAAGTGAGGTGTATAATTGGGCTCAAAGAAGCCGGTTCATCTAATCTGCGAATTCTTTGACATTTGGATAAGAGTGATGCCGCTAGTATTGATGATGGCAGGAAAGGTTGAACCATGACCGAACATAGTGTTAAGGAAGCGGTCGACCTAGAGATGGGACATAATGTAAGAACTGATTCCAAATTCATAATTATTATCGATCCTACGTGCAACTAGTGCTTCAATGACTTCAAATACCATTAATAGGCGCCTTAGAAAATTGGGGTTGAGCTCACGGGGCTCTTTGTACCGTTTGCTATTAAACTTTTTACACTGACAAGCCCGTTTGCAGTGATATCGGGAACGTTCGATCTAGAATGTTACGAAATGAAGTAGAATTGTGTTCAGTGATGAGTCCCACTCCAATTTGAGCCCCGATGACCAATGAAGACGCCCCCCAAAAAGGGGGAAGAGAAGAGGAACACGACATCTACCAATTTTCATCTTATTCGGATAAAACCTTCCTTGTGTGACTTTTTTTTTTCTTTTCTCTTAGGGTGTATTATCAGTGTATCCAGGTTTTTTTTAAATGGTACCCCATTTCTGACTTTGTAAAATAGTTAAGTAAGTTAGTGATAAGTAAAAATGATTCTGTAAAATTAATATAAATACACTAAAGTAGTTTTATTTTTAAAAATGGAATAGTGGTAAAATAATTATTGAATATCAGTGGTGAGTAAATTCTAATATGTAAGGTAATTATGTCTGGGCGATGTAGCAATTCGTCAAGAAATATCAATTTAATACCTATATTATTAATCGATTTAAGCTTACACTGAATCTTGTCTATATCAATATTACATTTATATTGCTAAATTGATTTATGTTTAGACAGCTTTTAATTTATATGTATATCATTAGTTGTGAGCGTAACATTAGCGCCATGCACAATATTTAAAGCAACTGCGAGTTACACAAACATGGACATCTATTTATCTTGATTGCTGACGTTCTAATGAAGGATAGATATTCCTAACGTAACACTGTCCTTATGAAATTTTAAATTTAATGTTGTTGCGTGTTTGCATGACAAAGATTTTGCCGTTTGGAAAGGGACAATCCCCGCACGGCCTTGTATTGAAAAATTATGGTCCAAACTTTACGAAATTTTAAATATGGGGTTGTTTGGGTGTTATTGTGTCTAACTACACAGTTAAAAGGGGGAGGAACCCCGCAGTGCTTTATCTTTCGAAGATGCGATTCTAACTTTACAAAATCTTAAATTTGGAGTTGGTTGGGTGTTAGTATGACGAAAATTGCACTGTTGGAAAGAAGGAGGGTCTGACCCTACCCTCACGGTGTTTTATTTGGAAAATTCAGCCCAAACTTCACGAAATTTGGATTTCATTGGGTGTTAGTAAGACAGAGACTGCGTCGTTGGAAAGAAGGCCGATCTGACTTTTCATGGTGCATTATTTCGAAAAATTATGGTCTGGAATTTACGAAATTTTAAATTTGGGGCTGGTCAGATGTTAGTGTGACAAACACTACACCGTTAAAATGGAGAGAGTTTTACCATCCATCGTGTCTCATCTCAGACTATCACCGTTCTAGCTTTTTGTAAATTTTAAACTCCTTATTGTTATTTATGCCAACGCATCTTGCTTTTCGTTTCAAACATAACAAGCATTTTTACAAATTGAAGTAAAACATTTTTGTAAAAGTATTTTTATAAAATATTTTTTATTTAAACATACTAATATAATATTATATGCAATAAAGTAAAAACATTCCTAAAATAGTAAGAAACCACCACCCAAGTGGCATTGGCGTTTCAAAGTATTAATTACAATACTTTGGATAAACACCATAAAATGCAATAAACTCACAACAATTATTTTGGGTCGAAAGAACACACGACCCTTTGTCAGGAGAACAATGTAGGCACAAATGCTGCAATCAAAGTGGCAACGCACTTGACCCGAAACAATTATTGCGAGGTTATTGCATTTTGTGGTGTCGATTCAAAGTTTTGTAATTAATTACAAAATGCCAGTGAATTTTTTAATATCAATATATCGTTAAATCGCGATACGAAGCTTGTTATATATCACGATGTAAGATTTTTAACATCGATGATTGCTAGTGTTCACTAAAGTTTTAACAACTGTCTCCAGTAAATATTCAAGTTGAGGGTATTTATCGAGAGTTCACTTCAATGTTCATAGAAATTTTCAGTGTGCAGCTGTATTACAGAGAAGTGAATTTTTCAATATACTTTTTTGGTGAAGGATGATTTTTTGAAGGTGGCTTTTCTCAAGGCCGTACCTGATACAAGACATTTTATTTCGTTACAGGTTTCTTTTCTTTCTAAAGTTAATTGCGCAAAAGTGTATCAAAGTGATATCGAAATATTTCTAGATTAACCTTTGTATTATTGTTATAATTGTCTGTTCTTTTAATTAAACATAAATGAAAACTGAAAATTATTTTCGAATTTATTGTTATCATTTAATAAATTTAACCCAAAGATTATCTGAAGAGTCAAATTTACTATGGTATATTTTAAACTACATTTTCAATAAAGTTATCTGAACTAATTCAGTTTATTTAAAATTTAAGTATGATACAAAGATTCAGTCTTAACAATAAATAAGGGAATGTCTCCTGTTGTGGGCACAGTTCATAATTTTCGCGTATAACTTTTGATAGAGTAGATATTATGCAAACATATGCATATCAATGGAAAGCTACAACACTTAGCTAACGTTTGATGAAGTAACTGTATTGATTCTGTCAAATACAAAAAAATTATTACTAATTTTGTAAAGTGGTAATTTTTGGCCCAAAAAAAAAAAAAAAAAAAAAATATGTATCCAGTTATGGGCACACTTCAAAAATTCCACACATGAAAAACAACCATAAATACAGAAAACGACAAAATTTATTCATTTTATAAAGATTCAGTGGCGAAGTAATAACAGAAACTGTCATTTTTCCAATTTCATTCGTCATCATCTTCACCCTCCAAATGAGAAGTGCAATGCTTGCAAGTAAAATAATTTGCATGTATATAAACACCATAAAACGCAAAAACTCACAACGGTTTTTTCAGGTCGAAACAAAACCTTGATTTATTTTCAGGTGAACAAAGTAGGCACATTGCTACTTTTTAATAGGGAGGCACTCGGGACTACTTAGTTCACCTCACAAAGAGCCGTGTTTTCCTTCAGCCCGAAAGGATTGTGTGCATTACCTTTTTGTCTGACTGACGAAAGGATCATGTTTTCTTTCAACATTAAACAACTGTTGCGAGCTCTTGTATTTTATGATGTGTATTTAAAATTTTGTATAGTCAGTAGCAAAATTATTGAAGCACACTTTTCAAATCAAATCAACACAAATATATATATATAGTTTAATCGCTAATTTTTATCTGCCTACTTTTATATAAACAGTATAAGACTAAGATCACGACTCGACAAATACTTACTTAACAAAACAGTATTAGGTACCCATATTTTAAGTTGGAATTATTGCTAGGGCTTCAATGATTTTGCTGCCAACTGTACTTAATAATCATTAAAATGCAGAACCGAAAAATCATTAAAATACAGAAAATTGTTAATTATGCAGTGGACTCTATATTAATTGTTTCAGTGTTTTATTAATTGATTTTAATAGTTACAAATTCCTATAAAATATATTTGCTCTCATATAATTTCAACCAAGATTTTTTTAATGTATCTGAAAGTAAACAGAAGTTATTTAAGCATATTGGAGCCGCTCATTTTCAAAGTAATTAAATTTACCATTATCATTTAATCAGAACAAAGATATTGTTGGAATTTTTTATTCAAATGTTGAAAACATTCTTTTATCGTTATTTAAAAGAGTAAAATTGGCAATATCAGTAGATTTATTTATTTATTTATTTTTTATTTCTTTATTTCTTTCTTTATTTATTTATTTATTTTTTTTGAAGCAATTATTATTTGAAGCAATTTCCTCTCGTGAAAAAAAAAAAGTTTATATATCATGAACTCATACTATATTATTAAATTTTGCTTCTTAATATGTTCAAATATAATGTATGCATATATATATATATATATAAAGAGAGAGAGAGAGATTAGTAAGGGTATATGATACTTTCGTAGTGAGGAAATTTCGGTCCCACTAATTTTTTGATATCTTTTAAATATATGAGTGTTTTAGTATGATAGCATAAATTTTTGATTGATATTACATCATTTTCCAACTTTGGTGAAAATGATGTAAGAATAAGACACACAGAATAGATTTTTTTTTTTTTTTTTTTCGTATCGATTTTTGAATAATAAAGTTTATCTGTTATCACTAAAGATCTAACCATTGTTACTTTATCCAAGTCCCCAAAATTTCAGTTTAAATAAAATACAAGGTTTTTAATATAAAACACTGTAATGCGGCTCTTAAGTATCACATTCAAATTTAGATAGCTCGAATACAAATTTTGCAGGAAATCGAAGCTTTATCCAAACACATCCTATATGTTAGAATTTAAAAATAAAAGAAGATACAAAGAACCTAAATAGTGATCTGGGGATTTAATTTGTAGAAATCAGCGAAACTTCAGTCATTTCCTTTTCTGTCAATCAGGATAAATTTGTCAAATACAGAAAATAGTCATATATCACATAGAATTGGAAACGTATTTTTCTTCCATTATAAACTCTTACAATATTGTTTAAATAAATTTCGTGCAAAAGCGATCCTCCCCCCCCCCCCCTTTTTTTTTTCTTTTTCAAATGCGCTAAAACAAAACAGTGAAATTCCTTTTTACTGTCTGTGGAAGAAAATGTGTGAAAAATAAAAAAAAAAACCCCAATGTGTTACTAAGATTTCAATGTGTGAATTATTTTTGGGCAAAGGGACATTTATATACTAAAAATAAGAAAAAATAAGAAATGAAAGAAAAAATGAACTAAAAAGATAAAAAACTGTGCATCAACATTTCTAAACCTTGATACTCTCAATGCGCACATTTGATTAAATAATGGAACTTACATTTTTTTCAATTTTAAAATAAAATAATTATAATTCAAAGAAAAATAATTTATGTACATATATACATTGATAACATACTTGAATATCACGAAGAAACAAACATGTATTTTATTAATATTTTAAATATAAAATAGGTTTTGAAATAAATTCCTCTTAGATAAATAATAAAAATATATAAAATATATTACATATTTAAATATATTAAATTTTATAAAAAAAAAAAAAAAATTAGAACAAAATACCTTCAATCTCAATGGCTAGGGAGCCATCGTAATGTCGAAAGTTTTTACATTTACCTACTATAATATATTCTAAGAGCACTTCAATTTTCCCGCATTGACAAATATGCTACCATACCTGGGAGAAAGGATAGATCTTTTAATTACTCCGAGTACCATACTAGAAACTCATACATATATATACATATATATATATATATATATAAAATATAGCAAAAAATTAGCAAGATCAAAATGTCTCGGGACCAGAATAGCCAGGGATAAAAAAAATTTCGTTGCAAGAAAAGCAGGACTAAAATGGCCTGCTTCGAGTAAATATATGTACATAAATTTCAAGTTATATTATAGGCAGACTCGGATAAAATTTAAAACCTTTCTGTAAATATAAATACAAGGTTAAAAGATTTAATGCATATCAGATTAATAATTCATTTTTAGTATTGTACTTATGAGCTGATAATCATAATTTTTTTTACTGTTTTATAGTTGTTTTATGATTAAAAATATTTTTAAAATACACATTTTCTGCTTTTATACAAATTTTCCTCACGATCCCACCGGAAAATATAATTATATGTATATGGTTTATGCTTTTATAAACTGCAGCCCGCCTGTGTAAAATACACTTCCATCGCGGCCCATCAAGAATTTTGGGTTGGACTGGCCGGATTTGTTTCTGAATTTTACAGCTTATCTGCAATATTAAAAGTTTTTATATGGTCCTATTTATTTACAAAATAATACTGAGTGTATGTATGTACTATACTTTACAACTAGAAATAATTAAAATTATTTTCACAGTGGTTACATAAGAATTTTGTAAAAAAATTTCCGCGGGATTCAGTGATTTTACAAAGTAAAATATCCATCGTCCCAAAGGTCTTTTTCTCTTTCAAAATCGAAAACAATAAGTCAAATTAAAGTTTTAGAATTTATTGAGTAATCTACTATAATGTGTAAATCCATACTTTTATTTTTCTTTCTGTACTCAACAATTAAAAATAATAAGTACTTTTCATTTAATCATAATATATATAATATATATAAGATAATAATAATAGCTTTTTACCACAAATATTTGTAAACTGTCAAGTTTTCTAAAATAAAATTCCCCCCCTCCACAAACACACAAACAAAAGTTTAAAATTAATAATAAATTCAAATGCATTACTGCAATGCTACTGACATAAGAAAATCATACACCATGCAGTGATACAACCAGTACCCAGTACTGATCGCTTATACACTCCTTCTCATATTTATAAGGACACTTTATATTTTTAAATAACTGATGTAAAAATAATTGTGAACAAGATTATACTAAATGCACTTAATATATCTAGTATTCTAAAAGCCAAACTGTTATAATTTTTTTAATATGAAACAAAATTAATAAAAAATAATGCAAAATGTGTTTTTCTCCACGTTTTTAGATGTTCATAATTATAGGGACAAAACAGATTTTTTCGCTTTATTTAACTTACTAGCGGATAAATTACAGTTGACATGCGAATTTGTTAACTACTGGGCTAGATTAATCCATATATAAGCCTTCAATTTTTTCTTGAACAGTCATTACTGATAATTCCTCGAAAAAAAAAAGAACGTTCAAGTAGTGAAGTGTGATAAATGTGCTTTTTAAGTGGAAGGATAATTTCAATCCACCGAATTTCTAATGAAATTCGAAGATCTAAAATTGCTGAAGGAAATGTGATCAAACATTGAACTGCTGGTTCGATAGGAGAGAGATCTGATGTAAAATCAGAGTTGTTTTACAGAGATCGAAGACTCATAATTCCTCTTACTGTTCTACTCATAATGACTGCTGCTGAATTTGCTCGTAATTTTTAACGAATGGTTAGGGTCTACATTTATGCATTTTAAAAATAATTAATAATATGTTAAAATGAATAAAAAATCTGTAATAATCAATCAGCATTTTATGGGGGAAAGAACGTCTGTATTAAAGTTGAATAAAGACAACATTAAATGGTAAAATGTTGCATTTTCGGATGAAAAACGTTTTATTCTTGATTAACCAAATGGTTTTAAGAGTTACTGGCACGATCTGAAGATAGCGAAAGACAGAACAGATTTTTTAAAGGCAGATATGAATCGGGCATCTTAAAGGTGGATCTATGGTGCTCCGGGGAGCTGCTTCTACTGAAAGAAGAATGAATTTAGTAATTTTTTCTATTACTATGAACATCAAGAGAATATCCGCAAATTTTAAAAGTGGAATTATCGGATTTTTGTCATTTTGGGGGGTAATAATATTTTTTTCAAAAAGACTTACATTTTTGCTCTACTTTTAGAGCAATAGGAAATAGTTTGAAGAAAGAAACTACTGTATTATTGCCTTTCCCATGGCCTAAAAGTTGAAAAAACCTTAAATTGTGATATTAGAAAAGTGTATGCAAGTGGAAAGCAATTTTAAATAGTTTAAATGTATTAAGAATATCATATATGCTATACGAAATGGTATTGAAACTGAATATTAAAAAAAAAAAAAAATGTACATATATATATATATATATACCAGAGAGAATGTCTGACTGTTTAGCCTTAAAAAGAGATCCCATAAAATATTAATTTAAAGAATAACTGAAACAAATTACTAAAATTCGAGCTGTCCTTATAATTTTGAACACCTGAAAAATAATCTTTTTACCATATTTAAAGTTTTTTCAGATAGAAAAACGATAAAACTTTTTAAATATAGTCTATTAATGAAATTAGATTTAATTAAAAATATATTTGTTTAAATAATAGTGTTCAGTGCTTAGTTAATATAGAAAAACGGGTGTCCTTATAATTATGAGAAGGAGTGTATTTATTTAATCTGTGCATCAGGTAATCCTAACCCGCAGATATAAGATATTGCACTATACATTGCATGTCAAGCGATTTGACGCCACCTGATGGTGCTGGTGAGTTTATATTTTCTAAATACGCCACTCGAACGGGAAAAACCGAAGACTTTGCTGTTTCTCCTGGGTCTATGTTTCTTTATTCAATGCCCCAAAAATCCGATCGTGCGTCTAAAAATGGATTTATTTATTTATTTAAACACCAAATTAAATTTCGCAACATGTAATTGCTATTATATTATAGTCGATCAGGTAGATCAAATAAAATATAAAAAAAAATACATGATGGTGAATATTGTCTATAGTATGTTAGTGTTATTTAATGTAATCGATATTTAAACATAAAAAAAAAAAAATATTTTCCAACCGCAGTGGATTAGAAAGACCCCCACGGAGGGCATTCCCCCTCTAGGCCTAGGACACATCAGGAGTCAATCGGCCTTAAATCCTACAACCAACCAACCAACCAACCGCAGTGGAGGGGAAAAAACAGATTTTACATAATTTTAATGGAGGAAATGAGAGATTTCGTTTTGCTGAGGGGGAAAGAAAAATCTATTCAATACATTTTCTTCTAAATAAAAAAGCCTAACATAATTGCGATATATTCGTTTTAAAGTTATTCGGGAAAAACAAATAGATTCAACAAGTTCAATAATATAGTCTAAAAATAATTAAATAAGAGAGAAATATTGAGAGTAGGATAGAAGTGTACTTACTTCTATTGCTACAATGGTTCTAAAATCTAATAAAATAAGTTTATTAAGAACATTAACCCATTTGTTGTACAGGTCACCCCCCCCCCCCTTTCCAAAAAAAAAAAAAAAAAAAACGCCACCCCCACCTAATTTCGCCATAAATTAACGTAGAAACATGCGGCTGGTACCTATCGATCTGTAATAACGTCTAGTTTTTAATGGTGTAGTTAGATTTTGCTTAAGGGGTTATCTACATATTAAAACTGTATAAACTTCATTTCTTCAACGAGGACCCCTAATTTTGACCTCATACTCAGATTTGTGAGATCAAGGCAGTTCGGAAAACCTACCTATTTATATACTTAAAATCAATTCTAAACAGAGTTACACGTGAAAATCTGTTAGGGGACCGTCTATACATTTAGAAAATATAAATCATGATCTACCACCCAATATACATTATTTATTAAATTTCACACCGGAAAAAGTTCAGATATGTTAGTTATAAAAAATATATATATCTAATTCGGAGAACTTTCTATGTTAATTTATGAATTAAAATATTTTTATTGGTTTCTATTTATTAAACATTGAATAGTTAAATATATCACTTCACACGAAGAAAATTAAATAGCTTGAATCATATGAACCTTACAATGTTGAATTACAAAAATCTAGATACCAAGCTAAAAGAACAATAGAAATAATGATAATAATATCAATAGCGGAGGAAGAAAGAAAATAAAAAGTGTTTAATATTTAATAAAAAGAATTATCTACTTCTTGTTGGGTATATTTTTATTGTATACAGTAAGCCCCGCATGAAAGTGTTACATTTAATCTTAGTTAAGTTTTACATTTAATCTTAGGTGTACAAACCAACAATAGATAATATACAAAAATATAAATAACAAGATTTAAACTAAAATCTGAGAAAGAATATTTAACATTTTCGTGACTGCTGACGTAGTTTCACGTCATTTGGAAATATGTAACTTCTCCAGTGGGCGTTTCATCCACAATCCGTGTTTTACGATATTTCTTAAGAATATTCCTTATATTCATATTTATATAAACAAAGTAATATGAATACAAATACTTTCACTAGAAAGAGTATAATTATTATGTATATTCATATGAAAATAAATATGGTTATAGAAAAAACAGTTTCCTATTGCCTAGAACGAATATTCCCCGTTCTGCAGCCGTCTACTGTACTTGAATTCTTATTTTGAGATGCGTAAAATCTATATCTTTAAAAGTAATAAGACATATTACATTGTTTTCCCATAATAAATGTGAATTTTACGCCGTGATTAAAATAATCGAAATTAAAAAGTATTGCGCTTTGTTTCAATAATATATTTAATGAAAAAAAAAATCTTCCACTGTTTGATTTTGTATTAAAAAACATTAAATAAAAATTTAATATTATGTTACGTCATGCGATAAAATTTAAATAACACAAAGTTTGCAAACGTACAGTAAACAAATGCGAAAATGTCATAACAAATTTAAAACTGAAAATTCTTCTGAAAAAATCTTATAAAAATTATTAAATGTTAATTATAATAATTTAAAAAAAAAAAAAGAAAGAAATGCGTATTCCTCTTTCAAACGATAATCCTCGCCTTACCGCGTTTCCTAAATTATGATATTTAATTTGAGGTGTACGAACCCTGCAATATTCAAGAAAAAATAAGAGGGACAACTGACTTAAAATAGAATTTTAGCAGTGAGAAACTGGGAAAAGTTATGTAACACTTAAGAAGAAAGACTTGACATTTCAGGATCGGGTATATTCATAGCTGCCAATATTTAAATTTATTCCGGAGTACTTTTTGCCCCGCCTTTATTGCGCACCACTTTCTTTGTAGAAAAAGTTTCTTTAATACATAATTTCGATAAAATAAGACAAAATACTTTTAACAAATAAGTGGCACGAATTAGAGGCGGGGCTAAAATTACTCCGGAATAAATTAAAATATTGGCAGCAACGAAAGCCACACCTTTACACAATTTTCTAAAACTTTACATTATAGAACAAATTTTTTCTACATATTTGCAATTAAATCATTTAAATTTTGTCTTCAGCATTCGATGTATTAAATGCCATTGACATTTATGCGTTCCACTGTTATACATAGAGTCAAATACGAATATGCAAACTAGTTTTTTTAATATTGTTTCTGCAATATGGAGGCAGGGCTTCACTTTTTTATGGAATTCTTTCACAATCTCTCGTCTGCATTGCGATAATTTTATAAAAATTAGCCAGTTTGTATGATACACGTCGAAATGTTGCTTAGAAAGCAATTAGAATAACAGAAATATAAATTAAAATTGTTTTTCGTCAAAATATATACAGATATTTACTTACAGATGATACAAATTATGACAGGTGACGGCCCCCTAAACTCAGTAAAAATTGAAATATCACTGTAACTCATAAAATAATGTTAGGAGCGAGATGTAAATTTGGAAACCCATGTTTTTGACGATGCCCGTTCTATTCATGCAAAAATTAACATAGGTCATAATTCATAATTTTTTCAAATATGAAATTATTAATTATTTTCCTAATTCAAAAAATGTTTTTTTATCAAAAATATTCATGTAATATTTTTGGGTCACTTCATTTTATCGTATAAAAAAGCAGAATTTGATTATCATAATTATTTTGGAAGATATGAATTAATGTTTGTCATATTCATTTAACATTAGCATCCTCATATTTTAACAGCTTATAAACTCTATGAAAAATTGAGCAAAATATATAAACTATATACGATTTTCCGCGATGATTTGATCCAAAGAATTCAAATAAATTATAAAAAATTGGGGTAACCATTGAAAAAAATGATATTGATGCCAGTTTTAATATGTAGACGACCCCTTAAGCAAAATATAACTATACCATTATAATCTAGACGTTATTACAAAACGATTGGTACCAATCACATGTTTCTACGACAACTTCTGGCGAAATTAGGTGGGGTGATGGCGTTTTTTGGGGGGTGACTGTACATTGAGAAAGCTTCAGTGTTGACCTTAGAGGAGAGATAACCCTAGAGAGAGCATCCCCGAACGAAATCTTCTGCCAACATCGAAACCACGTGACTGAGGGACACCGTATTCGGACAGGGGAGTGTTTTACATGTATTTGAATGGGGATATCTGCTATGCTACCGAAGAAATGGTGAAATACTTCGTTGCATTTGGTTCTAGAGAAAAATTTCCCAATGGAGAACCTATAATAGGGTGGTTCGAAAAAAACTTTTTTTTTAATTTCAGATCGCTACAGTGCACAAAAGTTGCCATTGGCAAAGACATGAAAAAAGCACTAATTATTATTTTTTTTATTAATTTGTCTTCCGGTCGCGCAATGCCATCGAGTTTAAGAAAAAATTGCGAAAAACCTTAATTTTTCATATTTTTTTAAGCACGCCATATGGTTTTATTTGCTTTCCTATCCCATGAATTAACTACTAAAAGTATGTGAAATCAATATATATGCACTTATTATACATTTGTTTCATATCTTCCGGTCGTGCAACGTAGTACAAAATGAGTAAAATTAGTAGTTTTTGCAAAATTTCAAAGTTTGACTGTTTAGTACATTTTAATCATATGACTTTTAGAGATGCTATAGTTTAATTCTAATACAATAATATATTTAAAATCCAAGCATATAAGATAAACGAGGCTATAAGATAGGCGTGGCGTACGAATGCAAGCGATGCGCGCGCAGCGCAAACAGTCGCAGCCATTATCGTTTCCCGCTATTTCCTTCAGTCTGCTCATGCCGCTACCTCGAATCAGTACTACATTGTGTTCTACTTAAGTCCTTATTTTTCTGTCTACTTTTGCGTTCAGTGTTTGTACTTGAATACGACAGTTATTGATACAATGGATGTGCCAAAGAAAGTTGGTATAGGTACAATAACTAAAAAAGATTTTTAGTGCCCTATTTTTGGTCACCCACGAGACTTGTTACACAACAAGCTTCCTACTCATGAAGATGTCCTTCGCTGCTGCTTTCAACAGAGATTCAACCTAGCTGTGACAATAAACAACAAGAGTGTATCTTTTTCAAGAGTAGCCTCAACAGTGGCAAAGAAAATTATCGGTTTATATGACAAAGCCTCAATCCCAACTGTTACGAAGTACAGAGTCATCCAGCTAATTAGTTCTTACTACGAATCATGCAGTAAACTCAGAAAGTCGTTTCATCGTGCCAAATACAAACCAGCATTCAAACTTAGACTTGACAATTTCAAGAAGAAAGGATGCTCCTTTTTTGATATCGCGGCGTGTAAATGTGTAATATTTGCTAATGTCTGTTCATGTAAGAAATCTCCAGATACATGTGTATGTCCTCTAAGTGTGAACTGCATTTGTGAAAGAAAAAAAAAATGCACCTTTGGAATTAAAGTTTATGTACTTGCACATTTACACGCCGCGACATCAAAAAGAGAGCATCCTTTCTCCTTGAAATTGTGAAGTTTAAGTTTGAATGCTGGTTTATTTTTGTCACGATGAAACAACTTTTTGAGTTTACTGTATGATTCGTAGTAAGAACTAATTATCTAGATGACTTTGTAACAGTTGGGATCGAGGCTTTGTCATATAAATCGATAATTTTCTTTGCTACTTTTGAGGCTACTCTTGAATAAGATACACTCTTGTTGTTTACTGTCACAGCTAGGTTGAATCTCTGTTGAAAGCAGCAGCGAAGGACATTTTCATGCGTAGGAAGCTTGTTGTGCAACAAGTCTCGTGGGTGACCAAAAAAGGGCACTCAAAATCTTTTCTAGTCATTGTACCTATGCCAACTTTCATTGTTACATCCATTGTATCAATAACTGCCGTATTCAAGTACAAACACTGAACGCAGAAGTAGAATATGGACTTAAGCAGAACACAATCTAGAACTGACTAGATTTAGCGGCATGAGCAGACTGAAGAAAATAGCGGGAAACGATAATGGCTGCGACTGTTTGCGCTGCGCGCGCATCGCTTGCATTCGTCACGTATGCCACGCCTATCTTATAGCCACGTTTATCTTATATGCTTAGATTTTAAATATATTACTGTAATAGAATTAATCTATAGCATCTCTAAAAGTCATATGATTAAAATGTACTAAACAGTCAAACTTTAATATTTTGCAAAAACTACTAATTTTACTCATTTTGTACTATGTTGCGCGACCGGAAGATATGAAACAAATGTTTAAAAAGTGCATACATATTGATTTTACATACTTTTAGTAGTTAATTCATGGTATAGGAATGCAATTAAAACCATCTGGAAAAATTAAGGTTTTTCACATTTTTTTGCTAACTTTGATGGCATTGTGCGACCGGAAGACAAATTTATTAAAAAATAATAATTAGTGCTTTTTTCATGCCTATACCAATGGCAACTTTTGTGCACTATAGCGATCTGAAATTTAAAAAAAAAGTTTTTTTCGAACCACCCTAACCTATAACCTTTCACAGTCATATATATATATCTAAACTGTATTCCTATAAAATCATAATATTAAAACAAATAGACTTTTTAATGAAGGAAATCCAAATTATTCGCATAATCATGTGTTTTATATACAGTTTTTTGAAAATTTATGGAAAAATAATTTATTATATTAATGTTTTTGAGTAGTTATATGTTTGATTTTTTCGTTTTTCATGATTTTTACTTATTATTTTCTTAAAAACTGAGAAATAATGAAAGAAATTTCAGTTACATCTTTCAATCCAGATTTGTCGCGATTTGGCGAAATATTGAAATGTCTAATAAGTTTGATGCATAATTGTATTTTTGTGTTTTACGTCTTTTGCGGTGTTTGAAAAATAAATTATTGTATTGTTTGCAAAAAGCATAAAGAAATATATTTTATTTTTTATTTACAAATTAGAATTCTTTTTTCCCCCATATGTACTTTATTATGAATTTAGAGATTTTTGCGTATTGACGATCTGTTTGCATTTATAATGTTAGATTGAGAGAATAAAATTTGTCTCTTTATTTCTTACAAGGCAAAATTTAATCCCATATAAAATTAACAAATTGTTTCATATAAGAATTTTTATTTAAAAAATATTTTATTATTATAATTTATAAATATTATAATTTATAATTTCTTTACTTTGCTTTTCTATGCTCTGTAGAATATAGTGTATTTATTTATTTATGATTCATTTTTTCTTCTTCTTTATTCAAAGGATTTGAAATGATAAGATTTATAAAAAATTTCGTCTCCGGTTTTCAATGAATTTACAGTTTTGAGGTGATCTATACACGTTTGGAGCTTTTTTAGAAAATATCCACCTCTCTCTTGTCTCTTCTGTGTGTGGGGGAGAGAGAGACCAAAAATTTGTGGCTTCTCTATATCAAGAACTAATGCACTAATTTACTTTTTTTTTTTTTTCAATCTTGAATTTAGTACCTATCAACTTCTTGTGAAAATCGCCCAATAAGTGGCACTGCTGTACAGCGATTTCTCTAATTTACGGGAATGCTGTGTCTCTGCTTCTGTTCCGTAAAATTACACGAAACTTGGTATGCGAGAGGATAATTACAGAAATTATGTCAACTTGAATACATATTGTTCGACAGGTGGCGCTGGTATGATGCAGCTTTTTTCCCTTGTGCAGAAAGGCTATATCTCAGCTTTTATAAGAAAAATGCTTTTTTACGATAAATGCATCGGAAACGTGTGTAATATCTTGTTCATGCGTTTATTTATTTCATTATAATTATTTCTCATGGTGTATTTAAATTCGACCTTTTAAATTTTTTCCCTCTGATATACATTTATTTATTTACTTTTTTTTTTCTTTGTGGTTGTCTACTGCAAAACGATTATAAGGCATTGTTGATGTCTGAAACAAATTATCCTCTACCTTTTGTCCTAATGACAAAAAGTAAACATTTTTTCATTCAAAGAAGGGTATATTATTCAAAATGCAACAATACATTTCTTAGGATTTAAGCGTAACAAAGAATATTTTAAATAATTCAAAAATTAATGGCCCTTAAACTACATTATTATTATTTTTTAAACCTTCATAAATGTACTCAATGTACAATGTACCTTGTATGTTATTTTCATTTAGCTTTCCTAAAGATAAAAACAGATGGAAATTACAGGAAGGTAAGATTTTAAGAGAAAAGGTTTTAAAGGCATTGACCATTCCCGTTTATGTTCAAAAAATTTCTTGCCAGATAATTTTCATAAAAATAGATTTGGAAGCACTTGGTTAAAAACGGATGCAGTACTAACTGTATTTAAATTTCCAGAGAATTGTCCCTATTTACATTTGTTATAAAAATCAGATAGTCATTTTCACGTTTAATGACGGCTCGAATTAACATTTAAAAATTATTTATAACTAATATTTCGAACTATTCAAGTGACCCTAGCAAAATTATATTTGTAGCAGGTAAAATAATGGAGAAAAATGTTCTGTAATTTCGACAAGGTAAAAGATTTCTAACGGCGAGCTGTAGCCAAATGTGGTTGCCTCCCTGTCACGTGACTAAGGTGAAAATCATTCAATGTTGACCTAAACTTTTCAACCCCATTTTTCCCTGCATGCGCTCTCTATCAGTATCTCTCCTCTAAGGTGTTGACCGGCATTTCAACATTTATGAGAGATAGGTAAAAAGAAGTTAAACAATAATTATATGAGTGCGAAGTATTAAGGAATTTGATTTTTACTTCTTTATAGACTATGGAAACTAATAAAGTAAATTTAAAAAGAATATTGACAATCGTGTTGCAATTTGTAGATGGAGAAAGATTGGGAAACAAAAAAGTCCCGCAGAGAATTTGATTGCCGCTCGCTGGCTGAATTTAACAAGAGATTCGGGGGTGGGGGTAATTGCATGAATAAGAAATATTGAAAGACATTACTTCTTTACACCTTCTGGAATCTCATAAAGCCAGATATAAGAGAATACTGACATTTATACTATGGATGGATAAAGGTTATAAATGAAAACCTGTCATACAACATTTGATCGACAATTGTTTTTTTTCGACGTATGTTTTTTTTTTTTTTTTTTTTTTTTTTTTTTAAATTTATTTAAGCGAAAGATAATAATTAAAAATTGAAACCTGGAGTATTAACTTAAATATCGGAAAACATTCGTCAAAATTAAAAAACAGAAACCTCGCCCCATCTTTTTACGAAATGCAAAATAAATAGTCTAAAATTAACGTTTTTAAATCTGATTTTAAGAAATTATTAGAAAAATGGGAAAAATACACATTTAAACGTAAAAAAGGGAGATACGGCTTGAAAAATCTTCCATGAAAAATGGGAGTTGGCAAGTCTGCAACGACCACACAGAAACAATGTTTTGATGTTACATAAAGCATTTTTCCGAGATAATTCTTTCAAGTACATTCAATACACATGGCTTTTTTCTGTGCGTAAATACGTAAATGGTTTTTGAGGTATTTCTTTTGAGAAAACGAACAGAGAAAATTTCACACATATATAGTGTTAAATTAAATCAATCAGAGTCCGATGTTCATGGATATAAGATGAAGTTTAATAATGAAAAACGTGCAGAAATTGCACTCACGTACATCACGCTAGAGCGTCAGCGTACCCAAGAAACGACAACAAACAAAAGTGTTGCCAAAACATATATATAAAGAAAACTTACAGTTATGGTTACATATATGGTAGAAATGAATGACAGTTTAAATGTGATACAAAATAACAGTGATTACATCAAATATAAAACAGTTACTGTGATTAACTCTCAATACCCACCCTTAATCACATATTAGACCACAATGATTAATTAGTTTACATAATCTAGGTTTTGGTAAGCTTTTTGTAAATAAGTCTGCCAGCTGATCTTCAGTAGCTATGTATTCAACACTAATAGAATTTAATTTTATAATTTCCCTGATATACTTTAGCTTAATGTCTAGGTGCTTTAATCTAGCACAATGATTTTCATTACAGACAGCTTTTATGGCAGATTGATTATCTTCAAAAATTATTATTTTTATTTCTTTACATCCCAAAATTTCTTTTGTTAAGTTATAAACAATCACTAAAATTTGAATAGCTTTAGCTAAGGCTAAAATCTCTGCTTCAGTAGAAGACAGAGCTATGGATGTCTGCTTCTTAACATTCCAAATTATTGGACAACTGTTTAGCATTAAAATATAACCTGAAATTGATTTTCGATCACGTAAATCAGCCCCCCAATCAGCATCAACATACAGAGAAATGACAATATCATCACTACTACACTTAGGAAAAAATAATTTTAGCTCAAGAGTCCCTTTGAGATAACATAACACTCTTTTCAGACCAGTCCAAGCAGCAACTGTAGGTTGCTCTTGCAATTGACCAAAACAGTTTACAGAGTACAAAATATCTGGTCTAGTTGTCATTGCTAAATATAATAAAGTACCAACAAGTTCACGATAGGGACCTTCAAAATGTTCACCATTGTCAAAGTTTGAAGCAGTTGCTTTTGGTACAAGTGGTGTATCACAGGGCTTACAATCAGCCATCTTAAATTTTTCTAAAATTTTCAACACATAAGATTTTTGACTTAAACAAAGATGGTTACTGGATTGTTCAAAACATATGCCCAAAAATTCACTGGCAATTTCAGATCTTGACATCTCAAATTTTTGCTGAAGAAGCTGAATTACCACTTTAACTTCTGATATGTCAGAACCAGAAATCAGCAAATCATCGACGTACAAAACAACTATCATTTCACTGTGATCTGACCTTTTTACAAATACACATGGCTCATTATTGAGTTGTTGAAATTTCAGATGAATTATGAAGTCTGTAAATTTCTCGAACCACTGCCTTGGTGCTTGTTTCAGTCCATATAGACTTTTTAAGTTTGCACACTCTACCACTGTTATCACTATATCCCATGGGTTGTTCCATAAAGATATTTTCATTAAGTTCACCATTTAGGAAAGCAGTTTTAACAACAAGTGCAAACATTTTTAGTTCTTTATGAATGATGATGGCAAGTACAAGTCTGAGAGAGGATGTACTAATAACAGGAGCATAAGTTTCAAAGAAATCAACACCTGCTTTCTGTTCAAAGCCTCTTGCAACCAGTCTTGCCTTAAAGACACCATTTTGTTTAATTCTAAACACCCATTTGCAGGATATTGTTTTCTCATTTTCTGGTAACTCCACAAGTTCCCACACTTTGTTTTGATTCAAAGATTTCATTTCTTGATTCATAGCATTTCGCCATAAATTCTGCTCATTAACTGGTAATTTCTCTAAATCTTCAAACAAAATTGGATCAGGATTTGCTACAAGTGCACTGTATAGGTAGTAGTCATTTAGTCTAGCAGGTGGCTTTGTGCTTCTTCTTGAACTTCTGGTTTCATTTTCTTCAGGATTATTAGATTCAGCATCATTCGATTCAAGCAAAACTTCAGGTTGAGAATTAATGTCTAATGGAACATTTTCTTGACTTGTATCAGATATAGAAATTCTTTTCTTTTCTTCGTTAAACTTAACATTGCGAGAATTTGTAACTCTATTTGTTTCAGGGTCCAACAAACGGTAACCCATGCTTGAGTAGCCAACAAAAATCATTTTTCTTGATTTGGGATCCAACTTCTTCCTCAGGTTGTCTGAAATTCTCATGTATGCATCACATCCAAATACCTTTATTAAATTTAAGTCAGGAGGTTTTCCATACTTCAGCGCAAATGGCATGCAATTATTAATACTTTGGCAGGGAATTCTATATTTAAGATAGGCTGCAGTCTGTACAGCAAAGCCCCAGAAACTTTTTGGTAACTGTGCTTCATACACCAATGCACGAGCTTTCTCCAACAAGTATCGATTGGCTCTTTCAGCAACACCGTTTAAACAAGCTGAGTATGGTGGAGCAGGATCTAGCAGTATACCAGTTTCCTTGCAACACTTGGCTAATTCTCCAGAGACATACTCTCCCGTATTGTCGCATCTGATTTTATACAAATTAGGATTTTGCTTTAAGAATAGCTTAAATACTGGAACTATGTCATTTTTATGCTTCAGTAAATGTACCTCACAGAATCTTGAGTGATCATCAATGATTGTTACAAAATATTTTTCACCAGAAGGTGTAGGTGGTGAAATAGGGCCACATATGTCGGTATGAACCATTCTCATAGCTGAGGTTTCTCGACTTCTGGGACCCTTTCCAGCAGGTTCATTTGATTGCTTAGCCATGACACATTCTTCACAGAAATTATCTGAAGTAGGAAGGCCCATTTGCTCTAAAACTTTATTTGATGAGTGTCCCATGCGTCTATGCCAAAGATCTGAAGAATGGTTAGCGACACTAGCTACAGCTTTAATGGGCTTAAATTCACTAACATAGTGCCCTTTATCATTAAGCTGAGCCATTACAAAGCTCTTTTTACCCTTTTGCACTAACGCTTTATCATCTTTAAATATAATACTGTAACCTGCCTTTTGAATGTTCTTTACTGATATTAGTTCACCATTTAAATCAGGCACATAAAGTACATCAGTCAGAATAATTTTCTTTCCATGAAAAATTCCTGAAATTTTTCCAATTCCTTCTATTTTTAAAGTGTCATTTTTGGATGCACAGGCCACTGAATCAGAAAAACTTTTCAAATCATCAAACCACTCACTTTTACTGCACATATGTGCTGTAGCTCCAGAGTCCAACAGAAACAGATTGTCGTCAGATTCACCCATCATAAAAGTCACTGCTGCAGCTGTTTCTTTATGATCCATCTTTGATTTTACTCTACAGTCCCTTTTGTAATGCCCAGAACGGCCACAATTAAAACAAGTTACTTTACTTTTGCAGTTCTTTGCTACATGACCTTTAAATTTGCAACGATAGCAAGTTAAATTAGATTTATTCACACGAAAAGCTGCGTTGTCACTCGATCCACAATTACGTATCTGTTCACTACTTTTATCGCTTTTCAGGGCTTCTGCACTTAAGAGTCTTTGGGTAACAAAGTTCAAAGTCAGGTTCTCGCTCGGTTGATTTTCAATTGTAGCTTTAACTACATCATATTCAGGTGGAAGAGACATCATTAGATATATCAGCACATCCATATCCTGCACAGCCGCACCGGACATTCTTAAGTCATTTACAGTTCCTAGCATTTCATCAATATGTTGCTGCATACTGCATTCAGATCGTTTCTTCATAGTTGCTAATCTCTTTCTAGCCAAAATCTGACTAACAGCACTCGTTTTAGCATATTTTGTTTTTAAAGTTTTCCATATTTCACAAGCTGACTTTTCATTGGCCAGAGCAGCCAAAACCGAATCATCTAATAGAGTCAGCAATAAGGCATAAGCCTTTTTCGCGGCACGTACTTCCGCTTCTTTGGTTCTATCACATTCCTTTTCTAAATACAAATCCAGCTCTTTCGCTGCAAACACAGCTTCAACACGTCGACTCCATAGCGAGAAGTTCTTGCTGTTGAACGGTTCAACACTATATTTTGAATCTTCACTTGCCATTTCACACGTGACAAACACACTACGAAAAACTAATCAAAATATATACTTCATTGGCTTGTTAAACTTCTGTTAGAGCATCGAACCACGCTCTGCTGTTAAATTAAATCAATCAGAGTCCGATGTTTATGGATATAAGATGAAGTTTAAAATAATGAAAAACGTGCAGAAATTGCACTCACGTACATCACGCTAGAGCGTCAGCGTACCCAAGAAACGACAACAAACAAAAGTGTTGCCAAAACATATATATAAAGAAAACTTACAGTTATGGAGCGTGTTCAGTAGAGCGCCCGAGATGGATCAATGCGACCGGGCGATAACGTCACTGATCCTGGACCGGTCTTGGATCGGGCCAGGAATCTACTGAACGCTTTGGAACAATTTTGACGTGATAGGAGCAGCGCCATCTATCTAATTTGACCTGTATTAGCAAGTTATATATTGTATTTCTGTTGTTTATTTTGTCTGGACTTTTAATACGTAATTCCATAAAATGCTAAACTATATTACGTTTTTTCTTTAAAAAAAAAAAAAAAAAAAAAAGAAAAAAAGAAAGAAAGATCTTTTATGTAATAACAGTTTTACTTCTTTCTTATTAATGTAGAATTCTGTACTCTGCTAACAAAAAATAAGAAGCTATTAATTGATTGTACTGATAAATTACTAATATACATTACTTTGGTTATGATTTTTCTAAATTCACGTATAAATTTTAATCATGAAAATGTTAAGAATATTACGTTACATTTATTTTTAAAGGAACAGAGTAGATTTATCTTAAGTGAGCACTTAAAACACCATTCTTTCTCTTCGAATTTTATTATGAACAGAAATGTACAACAAAAAGGTTTTTGAAAAATAAATAAATAAATAAATTATATAAAATATGAAATATGCTGTTCAGTTAATATAATGGATTTATATAAAAAATAATCTTATTTTCTTCTTCAATTTATGAATCAATACAAAGAGCTTTTTCTCTTATTACCGACTGAATATTAAAATAAACTAGCAATGTAAACAACACTGCATAATTTTATAGCTACTTTTTTTACAGTCTGTTTTGTTTATTAAATTTAATAATTGACATCTTAAACTTATTTTTACCTAAATTAAAAATATATGGAAGGATTTTAATTTATTTACTTATAGTTAACTTATTGTTTTAAAGGTAAAAAATACAAACTTTTCTATTTGTAAACAAAAAACAATCGCATGAATGAAAAGCTTTGTCTGAAAGAAAAAAGAAATGTAATTTTTCCCAGCTTATTTTTATATATTAAATTAACAAAATACGATAGCGTCCGAATTAAAAAAATATGTTTTTTTGTTTCAATTAAAATTGTGTAAATTTTTGTTTTAATTTTATGTTTGAATGTTACGTTCATCAATAAAAAAAATTACGTATCGAAAATCGTTATTACGTAAAAAATCTTTTTTACACAATAAATAAATAAACATAATATAGTTTAGCATTTTATGGAATTACTTACCTTATTTTCTACAGCAGAAACAATGCATATAAATAGGTACATCTGTATTAATCCTCAGCTAATCAAACAAATAAACAATCATTGTCAAAAAAAGATGTTCATTGTTCAGGTTTTCACTGCGTAATGTCAATAAGAGCCTGATTTTCAACCTATTGCGCATTTGATCCATCACGTGACCCAATGGATCAAGAAATTTTTCTGGGCTTTCTGATCCACGACCGGTCGAGATCGGTCCATTCCACTGAACGGCGTGACTCTGGATCGGTCGACACCACTGAACGCTTTGGCTCGGAATCTTTCGACCGGTCGTGGATCGGGCGCTCTACTGAACACGCCCATGGTTACAGATATGGTAGAAATGAATGACAGTTCAAATGTGATACAAAATAACAGTGATTACATCAAATATAAAACAGTTACTGTGATTAACTCTCAATATATAGCTTTTTTCTTGAGTGAATACGTAGATATCTATTTAGATTTTCCGTTTGATCGAGAAAAATCTTCCGAATACACTTCGCTTTCCTCTTGTTTGAGTTCGTACATGTTCATTCAAAGTTTCCCTTATGGAAAACTTTCAAGAACATATGGAACACTTTCAATAACATTTTAAATGATATACATACAGTTTTTCTTCTGTGTGAAAGCATAGATGTGTATTTAGATGCCTCAATTTAGAAAAACGTAACAGTTTTTCACTTGTGTGAGTGCGTACATGCATATCTAATACTACTTTATCCGAAACACTTAGAACGGATTTCACTCAAGTATGGTTTTTCGCCTATGTGAATTCATAAATGTTTATTCAGAGTCTTCTAGCCTTAAAGAAAATTTTTTAGGACATATTTCACATTTTTTTTTCTTTGTATGAATGCGTAAATTTGTATTCGAATTGCCTTTGAAAGAAAACCTTCTAGTACAAATTTCAAATATATGGCTTTTCATCTCTATGGATGCGTGAATGTCAATTTAATTTCTCGATTTGGGAGAATCTTTTAGAACATATTACTTAGATATAGCTTTTCGCCTGCGTGAGTCCGTGAACGCACATATAATGCAGTTTTCTCGTGGAACTCTTTCGAACATATTTCACACATATAAGGGTTTTCTTTTGTGTCAATGTGTAGCTGTCTCTTTCTAGAAAAACCTCTGGAACAGATTCCAGTTTGATTTATTTTTTTGAATGAATGCGTAAATACGCATTCACAGCGCGCCTTACTGAAAATTTTTTAGAACACATTTCACAAACATATGGCTTTTCTTCTGGAGTGAATGCGTAAATATTAATTAAGAGCAATCTTTTCAAAGAACTCTTTACAACGAATTTCACACGCATATAGCATTTCGCCTGTAAGAGTGCGTGAATGTGCATTTAGATTCCTTTTTTGAGAGTATTCTTTAAAACAAATTTGACACACATATGGCTTTTATCCCATGTGAATGCGTAAATGTGTAATTAGATTACTTTAGTCAGAGAATCCTTTAGAAGATATTTCACACATATATGGCTTTCTCCTGTGTCAATGCGTAAATCCCTATTTAGATAATTTTTGTGAGAGAATTCTTCAGAACATATTTCACACACATATGGCTTTTCTTTTGTGTGAATACGTAAATGTATATTTAGAAGACCTTTCCGAGAGAATCCTTTAGAACATATTTCACACACATATGGTATTTAACCTTTGTGAGAGAGTAAATGATAATTTAGACTTTCTTTACGAGAGAATTTTTTAGAGCATAAATCACACACATACGGCTTTTCTCCTGTGTGAATCCGTAAATGAATATTCAGATGACTTTTTTGGGAATAGGCTTTAGAACATATTTCACACACATACGGCTTTTCTCCTGTGTGAATCCGTAAATGCGTATTCAGATGATGTTTGTGAGAGAATTCTTTAGAACATATTTCACACACATAATATGGCTTTTTTCCCGTGTGAATGCGTAAATGTGTAGTTAGAGCACTATTGTTAGAGAATCCTTTAGAACATATTTCACACACATATGGCTTTTCTTTTGTGTGAATACGTAAATGTATATTTAGATGACCTTTCTGGGAGTAGCCCTTAGAACATATTTCACACACATACGGCTTTTCTCCTGTGTGAATCCGTAAATGCGTATTCAGATGATTTTTGTGAGAGAATCCTTTAGAACATATTTCACACACATAATATGGCTTTTTTCCCGTGTGAATGCGTAAATGTGTAGTTAGATCACTATTGTTAGTGAATCCTTTAGAACATATTTCACACACATATGGCTTTTCTTTTGTGTGAATACGTAAATGGATATTTAGATGACCTTTTCGAGAGAATCCTTTAGAACATGTTTCACACACGTATGGCATTTCACCTGTATGAGACAGTGTATGATCGATTAGACTAGCTTTATGAGAGAATCCTTTAGAACATACTTCACACACATATGGCTTTTCTTCGGTGTGAATGCGTAAATGTTTAATTAGATTACCTTTTTTAGAGAATCTGTTACAACATATTTCACATGCATATGGTTTTTCTCCTGTGTGAATGCGTAAATGTGAATTTAGAGCATCTTTTTGCGAGAATTGTTTAGAACATATTTGACACACATATGACATTTTGCCTGTATGAATGCGTCAATGTGTACTTACATTACTTTTCTGAGAGAATTTCTTAGAACATGTTTCATACCCTTATGGCTTTTCTACTGTGTGAATGCGTAAATGTCTATAACCTTTTTGAGAGAATTCTTTACAACATATTTCACACATATATAGCTTTTTTTCGTGTGAACACAGAAACGTTTATTTAAAGCACTCTCATCAGAAAAATTTTTAGAACATATTTCACTAATACACGCCTTTGCGTGAATATGCGTTTATATTAGATAATCTTTCCGAGAGAAAGCTTTAGAACATACTTCACACACATATGGCTTTTTTTCGGTGTGAATGCGTAAAAATGTTTATTTAAATTACTTTTGTTAGAGAATCCTTTAGAACATATTTTACATACATATGGCTTTTCGTCTTTGCATGTGCATGAATGCTTATTTTTTGCACTCTTGTCTTCTATATAGTTCATAATATTAACTCTTTCTAGAAAAACATTTAGAACAATTTTCACACACATACATGTTTCGTCCTACGTGAGAGAATGCATGTATACTATGATATACTATTTTTGAGGATAATTATGAATTTTATTGGGTTTTCATGTGTATGACTGCGTCTATATGCATATCCGTATTAACAAAAATTTTTGTGTTAGGCCTTATTAGAGAGGGTTGGCAAAAATTTCTATATATTGTCTGAATACAATGAGGGATAACAACTTTCTTTGTTAATTAATTTCTATATTTCAACAGAAAGATGTTCACGTAATAACGGAAATTTTTCGTGAAATTAACTTGCACCTTTCACAAAATTGAAATTGTATCTGTCATTCTTCATATACCTAAAACTGGAGAGTTTTCCTGTGTAGAAGATTTTCTTTCACATTACTTTACTGATTTTTTAATATTTCTCTTTAACTAACAGTAGTTAAAAACACATTTTAATAAAAATATTAATGAGGCTACAAATGGATAAATTTAAAGTTATGACCATGATCACAGGATATTTCTACCAAGACACATAGGAACATTATCAAATCATTTTTTGAAAAAATAATGAAAAAGGTAAACAGAATAGCTATTTTACGGCAGAATTGAAGGTGAAAAACCGCAGTGTAGTTATATGTAACATATTAATATTAAATACAAGTTAAAAAAAAAATATATTAAATCAAAAATAACACCCGCTAGACTGTTACTATCTTCAGCCTTTGGAGCACTTTCATGGTTACAATTGATTCCTTAAGCCACCGATACTCCACGGCCCCTATCCCGATGGCCGATCCTATTCCGAAGTTGAGGGTGGAGGGTTTTGAATTTGAATATTTTTTGGTCAATTCCTATCCCTGTGTTGTTAAATGTTATTATTTGTTTAATGTTCAAGCGTTTATTTATTTATAAGTTTTTACTTATTTCTTGAAACTGTAAATTTCCAATGATTTCAGTTTCATACATAATATAATATATGAAACTAATCTATAAATTATTGTGTAGCAAATTACTACAATTTCCTAACTCTAAGTTCTAAAATATAAATTTTACACTCATTAGAAATAAAATTCTACTAATGAATCATTTTGAAAACGTGCGTAATTCTATCTTAATTAATATGTTACAGTAATATCAGTTAATAATATTTTAATTTTCCTGGGGTTATAGCATATTTGATACTTAGTATTAAATATCGGAAGCTGTGAAAAACACAGTTTGTTATATCATTACACATTTTGTTGAAATACCTTATCATGAAAGATGAAAAGTTGATTATACGTTAATTTTATCATGAATTACATGAAATTTTTTTTCTATGAATGCTGTTTAATAGTTATTTCTGTGTTGCTTAAATTGTATTTATAAGGAAGTGCATGTATGAAACTAACGAGAATCTCTATCTTCAGCCAGAAACTACTTCTGAGCTGAGTCTGAAAACCTCTCAGAGACACACATAGAACTCGCAATCCTCTCTGAAAAAAAAAAAAAAAAACAGAAATGGCATATAAATTTATATGTAATTATGTGCAGTGCAGTAGTTCCTGAGATACTATTGGAACAAAATTTTTGTCACACACAGAGGGTCCGTTTAAAATCAACCCGCATTTTAACGATGCTTCTTTTAATCCCCCTTTCTGTTTTGTCCGTTTACAACTATCTATCTGGAGGCGGCGACAAAACCGGTTTTCAGTGGGGAAAGAGTGTAAAGTAAAGGTCCCTTTAACTGAGATGCCCTTTAATTCACAAACCAAAACATTCGCATAAATTCTATTGCCATTAGTTATAGATGTACAGGAAAAAAAAAATACAGCCGGCAACAAAAGTATCCGAGCACTTGCGAGAAAATTCCTATATAAAAAAAGGTACACTTGATACAGTTTTGTTAAACAAATCCTTATCGAATTCTGTTCTTAGCCAGCCTAGGAATATGATTCGACAAGGATTTATTTAAAAAAACAGTATTAAATGCATATTTTTTTATGCAAAAATTTTTGCTAGCGCTCGGATACATTTGCTGCCGACTGTATTTAGTAAAATAATTACCACAGTCATGTTTTTATCTTTGAAAAACGTTGAGATATGTTTTATGTTTAATGTATGGACCTTAAAAAAAAAAAAAAAAAAAAAAAAAAATCTCTCTGCAAGGAAATTAAATAAAGAAGAATTTTAGCGTTAAGTAGTCCAACATTTTTCTTTTTCCATTCCGCAAAATTACATAACAGACAGGAATGATTTTCTTATTTGAAGTTGAAAAAGAAATAAAATTTATAAGAAATATTTTTTAAGATTATCGCAAATATAAAATGAATTGGCAAGAGTTTAGATTACTTTCCATAAATTCTGAAGTTGATGAAAACAATTATTTTTTCTATTCGCAAGAAGAAAATATTACAATCGAGAAAATTTTTGACTTCTGGTTTTCGATGCATTTACACGTTTTGAAATACCATGACAACAATTTGATCATTTTTAAAAGTGCATGCCTGTCTGTGTGTCGTGCATGGTTCATAAAAATTTTGTGGTCGCTGTAGCTCGTTTAATAATGGATGGAATTCTGAAAAACTTTAAATTTTCATATGAATTGGTGATGAATATATTTGCAGTAAATCGCCCAGAAGGCAGTATCATAATCACATACTACAGCCAGACCTATCTAAAGCATTACTTTTTACAGGATAATCCCAAACATTTTGTTTTTTCTTTAATTTTTTACCACTCCCCTTCCCAGACAACACAAATTCGTCCAAATTAAGTCAAAGTACGTAATCTGGATATATAGTCATGTCCATATTACAGCCAGATTCAGTCTATATTTCATCAGATTTTGTAGATATTATGTAGAAATGTCCTCACCTGTTACGTCTTATGTACGTCTTTTAGCTGAAAACAATGACGTAAAATAGACGTATAGTGAACATAATATAGACATGTCCATATTACAGCCAGATTCAGTCTATATTTCATCAG
Source organism: Salticus scenicus (assembly GCA_963930645.1). Classification (NCBI taxonomy): domain Eukaryota; kingdom Metazoa; phylum Arthropoda; class Arachnida; order Araneae; family Salticidae; genus Salticus; species Salticus scenicus. The sequence goes on from OZ005660.1 coordinate 245,750,571, forward strand.
ATTTTGTAGATATTATGTAGAAATGTCCTCACCTGTTACGTCTTATGTACGTCTTTTAGCTGAAAACAATGACGTAAAATAGACGTATAGTGAACATAATATAGACATGTCCATATTACAGCCAGATTCAGTCTATATTTTATCAGATTTTGTAGATATTAAGTTGAAATGTCCCCACCTTTTATGTAATAAGTACGTCTTTTAGCTGTACAAAATAATGTAAAATGGACATATGTGAACATAATATAGACATGTCCATTTGTGTTCATATTACATCCAAAAATTACTCATGTTATTTTTAGATTTATGTAAATATAGTGCTGGTAGAATAAAATCCTTAATGAATACGGTCTTTTTTTTTTTTAAGTGTCACATGTCACTCTAGCAAAATCTACATAATGGGCTTTCTGTGAAATCCACAGAAAGAGACTAAAAGATTATTTTAAAGCTTAATTATTATCATTATTTTTAATAATTTAAACATACAATTAAAAAGCTTTAAACTATTATTTTCAAAGTCATATCGAGTAAGGCTAAAAGAGAGAGAAAAAATTTCTCATGATTTATTTTTCGCACAAAATATTTAATATTTTAAAATTTCTTTCATTGCCCATGTATGTAACTAAATTTTTTATGGAATCTACACTGTTAAAAATTTCAACAGAAAACCCTGTGTAATCTATTATTTTAAGTCTTACGTAAAATTACAGAGAAAAATACACAGAGATATTAAAAAACTTATTTTATACATTCATTTTAATAACTAATATTAATTTAATTAATTATTGTTGAGAATATATTTCGGACTTAGAATGCTTTTTCTGAAGTAGAAACAGTCATTTTTAATTTAAATTAAAAAATTAAGTAAAAATACAGAATAAAGAATGAGAATCTCGATTATTCACGTTTAACTAAGAATAACAGTAAATTTACAGATACTCTGGATAAATATTTACATTAAATTTACAGAAATTTTTAACAGTGTAGCTAGGATTCAAACTTAGGTCCTTTGGTCCAATACACAATTATTCCACTAAGTGATGTTCTCCTTCAATATTTAACTTGCCTTAGCACTCCAATGAAATAGATTTCATCTTTTCTTTATGCGAATAAATGCAGAATTACAGGCATTTTTTTTTTTTCTTAATATATACAATCACATTATGATGGCAAAGAAAAGTTTAAGACTGTTCACTTCCTCTTGCGATTTCCTCGTCTCTAGTCACCAAATCACATGTAAGTCTATGGCGAAATTTGTTTATAGAATCACTTTTTACCTAATTGCAATTTTTAAGTTTGTTTTCACATTCAGAAAATTTACAACCGTTAAATTAGTACTTGTTCCCTAAAATTGATTTTTTTTTTTTTTTTTTTTTTTTTTTTTTAATATTTTGTTTTACGACTAAAAAAAATGATAAATAATGCATTTAGTGAAAATTCTCATTTTTTAACTCAAAATTATAATATAAAAATGAATTTTTTGGAAAAAGAGTACTAATTTAATGGTTGTGTATTTTTAGAATGTGAAAAGGAAATTTAGAAATAATACTTAGGTAATGCGCAATTCTATAAACAATTTTACCCATAGTATTCTATAGGTACATGTATATTGTACAAAAATATGTAAATCTTGAACAGTAAGCAAATACGCAGTAGAACAGTATAACTCCTATTTGTAAAGTGGAAAGATTCTTTTCCTCCTAAAACTGTCAAAGAAATTCCAACAGAGAAAATACAATTCTTTGTGTTTGCTCTGTTGTTGGCTTGAATTAAAATTTGTTTTATTGAAGGTTGGTATTAATTAAAATTTTTTTAGGGGCTCGCACTCGTGGATAATCCTCACCGTGGCTCTCGCAAATAATCAGTGCTCTACTGTATTCAAATTCTTTACAGAGCCCCTACGTTAATGTTTCATATTCCATGTACTACAAATATTTAAAATAAAAAAGTAAGTTGATAAAAATTAGCGATCAAACTAATATATATATATATATAAAGTGTGGATATGAGTGCTTAAATAGTTTTTGCTGCCGACTATTCCAGGGCTACTTGAAATCAGGCAAACACTTGAAAACTCACTATCTAGATAAATTTTGAACTTAGTCAGCAGCAAAATTATTCGAGTGCTAGCAATAATTCCCATATAAAAAAAGTACACTTAATACTGCTTTGTTAAATAAAATCTTTGTTGATTCATGTTCTTATATAAGAACATGACTCGACAAAGATAGCTGAAATTTTGTTATCACAGTAATTTCTGAAATATTGAATTTATTCGAATCAAAGCCGAACAGTAAATTTATCTTACAAACAACATGAATTAGTTAAGTGAGCAACTTGCTCCTGGCATTTTGTTTCCAAGTGGCAACTGCTTGAAAATTTTTTAATATAACAATCAAACCTCATTAATAAACAGCACTGCAAAACTGATGTTTCGAAAAAATAGGTACAAAATTTTGGTTGGTTGGTTGGGTTTTTACGTCGCACTAGTGCTGCTCAGATGGGCAATTGGCCACTACAAAATTTAGGATAAACACCATACAATGCAAGAAACTTGCGAATTTCACTTGCAATTTATGGCGTTTATTCAAAGTTTTGCACTTATTACAGTCGAACCTCTTTAACATGAATTACTTTTAAAATGAACTGTTTCCACAATCCCCGTAAAAAGGAAGATTAGTTTTTGAGTTACTGATACCATGAACAAAATTTTTATCCCCTTGAGATTCACATTAACAAAGTTCGACTGTACTGAATTAAATAAAAATAAACTTGCAGGGTAAACTCATCTTACTAACGCATTTGACATGTTTATTTGCAAACTTCATCTTCTTTCTTATTTTTAGTGCTGACCGCTTGAAAACTTCAAACTTGTATAGAAAAGGTATTTATGAACCAATTTGCTTAAAACTCAGCCTTCATCAATATTTAAATTCTGAGTCTGTTAATAAAATAAATCATAGCTGCCATTTTAAACCTGGGTCCTGTGGCCCAATTCACTCATGTTCCACCAAATGATCTTCTCATTTAATAATATTTGACTTTGTCTTATATTTCTTTCTTTCTTTTTTTTTTTTTTTTTTTTTAATTTCACCACATTACTTGCAGATGGTTAAAAAATTGTAATTTATCGTTTTGAAATCTTTTTTTTTTTTTTCCCTTGCTTTGTTTTTTCTTCCTTCCTGCAAAAATTTAAATAAAAATATATATGTAACAATTTTTTATTTCTTTTCCTATCAACGCACCCAGGCTTTTAAAATTTCATAATCTGTCTGCAAAATTTGCATATAATCAGGGGAGAAAATGGCTTACATTCAAAAAGCCTGAAAGCTGATGAAGGGGGGGGGGTCTTGACATCAGCGGTGATCTCGTGCAACAATACACATATACAATTTTACTACAGAACAATATAGTATAAACAATTGCGTGTGTATTCATTCAATTCATCTCATTCAATTAAATATTTTATAGCAATGTTTGACGCAACACTATATAAATTATAAATAATAAAAGTTTTAGTTTTGATACAGAAATTTTTGTAAGTGAATTGCTATCTGAAAGTTGCAGACAAATTTTTTTATCGGTGGAGACAAAAACTGTCCGCAAGCCGTTTTTCTGTGTCCGCGACTATGTCGCCGTGCTGCGATGTTTCTACCACTGGGTCAACGCACATATCTTTAAATCAGTTATTTTATTGTTTGATTCTAGATGTGAATTACTGATTAATTCTAATCAGTTTCAGCAATTAAGTTAACAGTGGTAAACATGTAAAATATTAACTCCTCAGAATTATGGAATCTTCTGATCTGTTCTGTAAATACAGACACAGTATTCATTACTGTCTTGGCACTCATATATTTCTTCATTTTTTTAAAAATGTAAATACATATCCATATTAATTTTTTTTAATGCATATTTACATTTCCTACCCTTATTACATTTACTCAGCCTAGGGGGGGGGGGGGGGAGTAAAAAAAAAAATAAATATTTGTCAAACAAATCTATGTGTGAATACAGTTTATAATTTATTAATAAAGGAAACAAAAAAAATAATAGAATATTTATTTAATAATGATCAAGTAAGAAGCAAATATGCTTTTATTATTTGATGCATATGAAAATAATCTACTTTTTATATTAATCTAAGAATAAAGGCTTAACAATAATAATATTAAATTTTTATCAAATTAATTTTTTTCTTTTCCATTTTTCCCCTCTCACATCAAGTTTTAAAAAAAAATAATAATAAATTGAAAAAAAAACGTGAAAGAAATGGAACAGTTTTAGTATAGGATTCCCTTGGTGAAAACTGAAATTTTATACACAAGTAGCACAGATATTTCTTGTCAAGGTCTTTACTGATGTAATTGTAATATCCATTTTAATTCATCATCAGAATAACAAAGACTTAGAAGTCGCCATGATGCCCCCCCCTACTAAAGCTGTATGAATGACATTTTAAGAAATAAACATAGTAACCGCTGCTGAGAAAGTCAATACTGTTACCATATACCTTTATAATAACAGGAGACTTGGCGTTGGAATATTAAAACCCGAATAAACTACTACATCAGAAATGCCAAAAGAAAGATATTTGCGATGCATACAGCTGTTTCGGTAGCCTTAAGTGTACCGTCTTCAGTGCAAAAAGAATTCTGAATCTGGAGAAGTGCTCGTATATGAAATAGCTGTATGCATCGCAAATATTTTTCTTTTGCCGTTTCTGACGTAGTAGTTTATTCAGGTTTTCATATGCCTTTATATAGATTAAAAATACGTCCTGTTGTATTCAATTCTGTAGTTTTGTACAGCATTTTATAGCTATTACTCAGGAAACAAAAAGCTTTTATTTTATGTTTTATAAATATTTCAGTAGTTATAACATTTAAATACAATTGTTAGAAATGGGGGGGGGGGGGGATGCTTAAAAAACCTAATGATTTTCCAGTGTTTACTCATCAACAGAATAAGGCTTAAATAAAACAATTTCTATTTTTAAAAAATTCTTTTCTTTGCTATTGTGTTGAATTTTTATACGTGAGGGGAAAATAATAAATATGTAGAATTCACCTGATAAATTTATAATATAAACAAATGAGATATTTTTGTATTAACTTCATGTCAGCAATTAATCACCATTATGATAAACTAATATTTATTTTAAACTTATTATAAAACATTTGTATGCACTGTATTATTTCATTTCATATAATGGCATCCTATTAATACTAAAGGATAAACTGTCAGTATGTGATTAATATGAAAGTACCAGAAATGGCTATTATGCTACTAAAATTAAGGGATGTATCATTTTTAAATCCTTGAATCTGTTTCGTTTGCACTCTAAAACATGTAAATGTTATGAAGAAAAACAAGATTTTTTTTAAATTTGATTCATTTTTAAACAAATATAACTCGTTCATTATAACACCCCTCAATGAAAAAAAAAATAATAATAATAATAATTTTTTACACAAAATTAAAAAATTTTAAAAATGAAAAATGCCTCTTTCCAATCAATTTGTCGATAATTAAATCAAATTATGCTTGCCCTTTGTACAAAACAAAACTTATTTAAATTCTAAAAAAAAAAAAACTTTGCAGTGTATTATAAACAATAAGGTATATTTTAAAATTACAATGAAAAAGAAAAAAAAAATCTGAAACACAATATAAGTGGATAGTAAATTAATATGAATTTTAAAATAATTATAATCTATATTTATTACATGTATAACTTATTAATGTTTTAGACATTATTACTGATTGTATAAATATTTGTACCTGTTTATGGTTTGAACTAATAAATTCAAAACAAATCTGTACTAGTAAATGTTAAATAATTTTTACATGTCCAGAAAGTATTTATATTTCTCGCCTTATGGTAATTATGAGAATTTAAGAAAAGCAATTCAAGCTTGTTTAACATTCAGAATTAATGCTTTTTCTTAAAAACTCACAATCTCAGCAAAATCTCAACTCAAACAACAACAACAACAACAACAAAATCTATAAAATAATTGAATGCAAAATATTAGGCTATACATTTTTATTTATTTATTTTTGTTAAATACATAACACTAAAAAAATTTAGAATATACACTGTTATATTACAAATAAATTGATTTATCATCAAAATAGCCTATCAATGATTTATAAATAATGAATCTTTAAAGCCTAAAATTTTGTTTCTATATTAATCAAAATGTTATGTTTCTCCAAAAACATAAATTTGTTTACTTTTTAAAACATACTTATAAATAATATCTTATTAAAAACAACTGTATTTTTAAAGTATCACAAAACTAAGTTTAACATATACCATATTAAGCATAGTTATAAATAAATTTCATAGTAACACGTGAACGTATCACAGTATATTTTGAATGTCGATAACAATTCATTATGAAATGTTAAAAGCCTAAAGGTTTGTTGTTTATATTAATTAAAATGTAATAACAATACGTTTTTCAAAGAACATAGTTTACGCAGAACAGGTATTTACTTTTCAAACACAATTTTCAACACAAATACGGTTGAAGGCGATGTAAATAATCCGTGGATAAACACTCTTTTTCCATGCACAGAACCATGGAGATACGTTGAGAGAGCAGCCTTCTGAACATTGAATAAATAAAATTCAAATTTGAATCGAAAAACTTTGTAGAATATAAACTTTCTTAAATTTGTTGATTACCATACCATATCTACACTACATAAAGAAAATGGCGACCTTCAGGTGCAGTTTAGCTCGAGTATTTACGTAAATTGGATTAGTTCAATTTTCATTCAGTTTATGTGCCTATATTGACGTCTGTATTTTGTACATTTTTCGTAGATTCGTCTATGTCCAGAATTTCACATATTCTGAACATATTTCAACTTGAGGCCTATGTTCAAAATTCGTCTATAGATGTAACTCAGACGTGATGGAGGAAATATGAATGTAAAATGAACGTATGTGTTATGTGGGTTGTTGCTTTTGCGAAAACTTTTTTGCTGAAATATATATGAAATTAGCATATTCTTTATACTCCGAGAGTTTTAGGACAATTCATCAAGAATTTTTCTAGATATTTGACAAAGCGTCTGAAATCGTAAGTGTCCGGCCATTTAAGGGAAAGTAGTGTATAAATTTAAGAATGAAAAGCACAAGCGAAAATATTTTATTGTTCTATTACATTTGAAGTAATATTTTCTTTTAACTGTAATAAATAGAAAAAAGGATCTTTATTTATGCACTATAAATACAATTATGCGACTTCTAAATCATCATCTTTAAAAGTACATTGAAAACACCAATTTATTCATCAGGGAGTTGCTCCCATTTTTTATTCATTATAATTCTTTAGATAATTATATATTTTTTAAAGAACAATAAATTTTAAAACAAGTAAAACCGTGCTAATAAAATCTTACTTGACAAATAATCGTAATTTATTTATTTATATTTTCTATTGCATTCCTTACTTCCTTCTTTTACTGTATTTTTTTCGAATAATAATAAAAGAATACTGCATGTCTTTACTCTCTTAGAAATGTCGGTTATTAAGAAGAAAAAAAATATATAATTTTTATGTAGCATTTAAACGGATAATCTTAAATTTAAATTAGTTAAATGATTAAAAAAAAAAAAAAAAAAAAGCATTCAAACTTCATTTATTTTTGTTATTAAGGTTTTTTGTAGAAATAAACTGAACTTAAATTCAGCAAAGCTTTTTTCTCTTCCTGAGACCAACGAGCATTACGCATAATTTTGGTAGACATCTTTCAAGTAAACAAACAAACAAATAAACAAAAAAACTTAAAAGCAAATAAGTGAAAGACAGTGAACAGAGGTAAATTAAATACGGCGCAGCGCCCAGTTACATCCGAAAGGAATTGTGGGTAAAAGACGGCTTTTAGAAGGATTAACCCCAGTCCCTACTGGGGTTGTTTCTGACCCTAGTAATCAACCCCTCTTTTGAGGAACCGGTTCAATTGGAGAGAATTTGGGGAATTCAACCCCAGTAAAACTGAGGTTGTAAACGGGGCCAGATAGGCATTTTCTAAAAATGGTCAAATCGTGTTCTGGATCTCTCAAAACATGCAAATCCATTGAAAACTGGAAATAAAAAAATTATTTTGAACCCAATGCTTTCTTCTGTTGAATACAGAAGAAGGTAAAAAGATTGAATTTATGAAGTAGAATAGTTTATTATAGCTATAGCGAGAAGATAGGTGAAATTAAGTGAATAAATATAGCAATATTAATGCTGAATGAGTTTACGTAAAAACATCGTTTGTCATGTCATCACCGAGACAATAACATCGCCTGTAAAAAACAGCGAAGCAAAAGTTTTTATACTGATTTGACTTGACATTGGAATGGAATTTTCAGAACTCATTTTTTTAAACATAAATCTAAAGTTTGAAAATTTATGTGTGATGATTTGATGTCATGCCAAAACTATTTCTAACACATTTTCATTAGTTTCTTCCACAGGCTTAAAAAGAAAATATTCGATTCGTGAAAATTTTTGATCTTCAGTTTTCAATGGATTTATGCATTTTTAGATGTTCCGATCATGATTTGACCGTTTAAAAAAATGCCTGTGTGTGTGCTACCAAAATTTTGTAGATTCTATCGCACAAACCAGTGGACGGTATTTAACCAAACTTGATATTTATTAAAATCCTTGTCTTAAATTGATGGTGATTAGCTTCTAGGGTATATCGCCCAAAAAGTGGCACTGTTAAGTTATGATTTCTCTACTTTAAGAAAATATATATTTCAGCTTATATAATGTTTAAATGCACTAAATTTGACATGTTGTGTAAAACTATACAAATTAAATTTGAATACATATTGGGCGATAAAAGGTGCTTCTGTGTTGTAACTTAATCCTTTTTAAGAGAAGGCAATATCTCAACTTCTATGGTATATAAATGCACCAAACTTGGTGTGTGAGATGTAGGTGAAAAACTAACCTGATTGAATTTGGGTGCACATTGGTCGTCAGATGGTGCTGATAAGCTGCATTACTTTCTATTCACTTATATTTTATCTATACATATAAAAGAGTAAACTCACTGACTCATTACAGCTGTGGCAATCCTATGGAAGGTAGAGTCACAATTGTTGGTGAGCAGGTTGATTTTAGGACTCTGACACTCACTAAGACGTGATTTTGCGAAATGGAATGCGGGATTTTTAGTGCAAAAAAAGCATTTTCTGTGATTTGAGTTTTGGATTTTTAAGGGGGGGGGGGAGGTAAAAACAATTTTCGGAGGCAAATTTAGTAAAATACTGATTTTCGAGTAAATCTCTACCAATAATAGCCCAAATGTATAGAAAATCGCCAAGAGTCCTCTTGAGGATATTTCCAAAAACTTACTTTTGATTTTTTCCAATTTTCGATATTGGAGGGGAGTTACCAGGGGGCAAATTCGACCCCCTCTTTTAGCTCTAAATTCGTCTGTGGAAATCTATAGGAGGTAAGGTCACAAATTTTAGTGTGTGACTTTTTTACGTGTGTCTAACACCCATTGCAATGGGATTTTGTGAAAGGCCCCCCATTACCTCTTTGGGGATGGGGCGGGGAATAAAAGAGTAAAATCACTGATACACTGACTCAACACAGCCGTGGCAATTCTATGGTAGATAGACTCGCAAATTTTGGTGAGCACGTTGGTTTTAGGACACTGATGCCCATTAAGGCGGGATTTTGCGAAATATCCCCTACTCCCCCTGGGGGGGGCAGATGGCAAAAAACCCTTATAGGCATAATTCGGCTCCAAATTGCTTCAGGGTGAAGAAATTGCAGAGAGAGAGATACTAGACTTGAGTGCAAAAAAAGCATTTTCTGCGATTTGAGTTTTGGATTTTTAAGGGGAGGGGGATAAAAATGATTTTCGGAGGCAAATTTAGCAAAATACTGATTTTCGAGTAAATCTCTAACAATAATAGCCCAAATGTATAGAGACTTCTTGAGGATATTTCCAAAACCTTACTTTTGATTTTTTCTGATTTTCAATATTGGGGGGGGGGGAGTTACGAGGGGTCAAATTTGACTCCCTCTTTTAGCGCTAAATTTGTCCGTGGAAATCTATAGGAGGTAAGGTCACAAATTTTAGTGTGTGACTTATTTACGTGTGTCCAGCACCCATTCTAACAGGATTTTGTGAAAGCCCCCCTTTCCCCCTTGGGTGTAGGAGGGAATAAACACGTTTCGAAGCATAACTTTGCTCCAAATTATCTCAGTAATATTAAATTTTATGTGTGGGTTGTTTATGCATTCCCAACACGCACTATAAAGGGATTTTATGAAATTTCTCCCCCCCCCCTTTAAGGACATGGGGGAATAAACATGCTTCCAAGCTTAACTTTGCTTCAAATTATCTCAGTAAGATTAAACTTTATGTGTAAATTGTTTATGCGTTTCCAAAACAATAATAAACACGCGGGGAAATAAACACGTTTCCAAGCATAACTTTGCTTCAAATCATCTCGGTAAGATTAAATTTTGTGTGTGGGTTGTTTATGCATTCCCAACACACACTATAAAGGGATTTTTCGGAATTTCTTCCTCCCCCTCTTTAAGGGCAGGGGGGGGGTAGTAAATGTTTCCAAGCATATAACTTTGCTTCAAGTTATCTCTGTAAGATTAAATTTTATGTGTGGGTTTCTTATGCGTACTTAAGACACACACTGCAAAGGGATTTTGTAAAATTCCACCATATCTTCTTGGGGGTGGGGGAAATCATTTTTCCATGCGCAACTCTGCTCTGAACTATCTTAGGTGATTTTTTATGCGTGGGCTGGTTAGGCAACGCGCATTATAAAGGGATTTCAGGAAATTTCCTCTTTCCTCCCTTTAAAGGCGGAAGGGGGAGGGGCAAAAACACGTTTTAAAAAGTAACTCTGCTCCAAATTACCTCAGGAAAGCGATTCTTTGATATGTCGATTGGTTTTGCGTACTCAACACACACAAACTGCAAAGTGATTATTTGAAATTCCGTGTTATCACCCCCCCCCCCTTTTGAGGGTTGGTGGGTAAAATACATGTTTCCACATGTAACTTTCTTCAAAATTATCATAGAATGTCAATTTTTTATATGTGAACTGCTTATACGTATTCAACACACACTACAAATTAATTTTGTGAAATTACACCCTTCCGCCCCTTGGGGGGCGAGGGGGCAAAACCATGTATTTATGCGTAACTCTGCAGTAAATTGTCTTAGGAAGGACCTTTTTGATGTGTGGATCAGTTACATGTATCTAACTGATAATATAAAGTGATTTTGCAAAATTTTCTCCCCCTTCTTTTCTTTAAGAATGGGGCTAAAAGAACACAGGGGGTGGAGCTAAAATACATATTTTAAAACATAGCTCTGCCTCAAATAATCTTAGGATCTCAAATTTTTAATGTGTCGGTTATGTACGTGTATGCAACATGAATTATAAAGGGATTTTGTGAAATTACTCCTACCCCCTCTTAGGAGTGGGCGGGGCAAAAAACACATTTTCAAGCTTAAATGTGCTCCAAATTCCCTTTGGCAAATTTTGGTGTGTGGGTTTTGATTAAATGTACTTAATATGCACTTTGATGTGATTTTGCAAATCTTCCCATTACCTGCGAGGAAGGGGAGAAAAATGCAGGCAAGGCACTACCGAAGGCATTGTTTCTCCAGACGCAAAGTGTGGTGTGTGGGAAAACCGCTACCGGAGGTAGCGAGAACTTTATGGGGTGATCCTATGGGAGATAGTCACAATTTTTGTTGAGCAGGTTGATTTTAGGACCCTGAAGCTCACTAGACGGGATTTTGCGAAATACTCCCCTGTTCACCCGGGGGAGGGGTGGAGCAGAAAACAAAAACACCTTTATAAGCATTACCTCCAAATTACTTCCCCCAGGGTTCTTACGCCTCAGGGAGAACCTGAAAATGAGGGGGAAAAAATTGGTCATAAAATCTCAGGGAAACCTCAGGGAAACTTTCAAAACAAGCATCAAAACCAGGAAAAACAGGGATCTACTCTGAAAAAGCTGGTACTTGTGCGTTTCCGTGACGTCATTATGGAAACCCAATAAGACACGCCTACTAACATCATGCCGATTCAATGAAAAACTGGGCATGCTTTTTGCATCATGAACAATCCAATAGTGAAATTAGAGTCACCTTTCCTCTCTCTAAGAGATTCTTTAGCTTGATTTTTCTCCATGGATAATTTGTTTTCATTCCATAACCGGCATCTGGCAGCAGCTTCAAATATTTCATTTGTTATTTAGTCTTACTGATGCAGTGTGCACGTGCTTAGCTTATTTAGTTTATTAGCTTAGGCATTTTATTTTTTGTGAGATGGATTGAATTATAATAAAAAAGTAATTATTATCATGAGTTGGAAAACATCGTTTAATCTGGACCGGACAGATAAAAACTTAAATCCACAGTTTGCATTTTGGATCGAAAGTGTAGATAGTGACCCTTACAATGCACAATGTTGTTTAATAATCATTGACTAATCAAATTTTTTTAAGCATTTGGTTTAAGGGCAAATTTTTATGTAAGAAAATTAAGTTTCCAAGAGTTTGTTATATATATACACATTTCCGATTCTGATTAATATTTTATTTTGTCTGAAAAGGATTTTAAAATTAATTTAAAATAAGTTACTCATATCAAAAACATTATAGGCAGTTAGTTCACTATTTTTTTTTTCATTTTTAGAAAGGCGGGGGGGAGTCGATTAAAATAAACATCACTAGCTGTCGAGATGAAGAAGTTATTGATTCTGGGAACTAACTCAGGGAATGTTTTTTCTGAAAATGAGTATGAACCCTGAGTGAAGAAATTGCAGATGGGGAGACTAGACTTGAATACAAAAAAATCGTTTTCTGCGATTTTGGATTTATAATCCAGGGGGGTAGGGGGTAAAAATGAGATTTTCGGAGGTGCATAAGGCAAAAACACATTTATGAGCATAACTCAGCTCCAAATTACTTGACAGTGAAGTAATTGCAGATGAAGAGACTAGACTTGAATACAAAAAAAATCATTTTCTGCGATTTTGAAATTTTGGATTTTTAATGGAGGGGTGGAGTGTAAAAACGATTTTTGGAGGTGCAGAAGGCAAAATCACCTTTATAAGGATAACTCGGCTCCAAATTACTTGACGGTGAAGAAATTGCAGAAGGGGAGACTAGACTTAAGTACAAAAAAATCGTTTTCTGTGATTTTGGAATTTTTATTTTTAAGGGGGGAGAGGGGGTAAAAATGATTTTCTGAGGCAAATTTAGCAATGTATAGATTTCCGAGTAAAATTCTAGCAGTAATAGCTCAAAGATATTTAAAAACACCTGCCAAGCGTCTTGAAGGTATCTGCAAAAACTCATTTTTGATTCTGGGGGGGAGGGGGCAAATTCGCCCCCCCCCAGTACTAAATTCATCCGTAGAAATCTATAAGAGCTGCGGTTACAAATTTTAGTGTGTGGCTTATTTACATGTGTCCAACACCCATTGTAACGAGAGGGGGTTCCAGGTTTTATAACTGATTTTCCCTGAGTTTTAATGAAAATTTTTATTTTCCCTGACTTTTTTTTAACAAATTCCAAATTCCCTGAGGAGTATGAACCCTGTTACAAATAATATGTACATGTACATTTAATTATAAAGATATCATTATTACTAATAGACTGTTGAAGAATTCTTAACGATAAGAGTTTCTATTTTCTACTGAAATTTATGAATATCTTTAATTTTTAAGATAAAATCTTTCTGTAAGTGACAATATCTTTTTCGCGACAATGTTGCTGTGTTACCTAAATGCTGACACAGGCAAATTATATAAAACAGATACTATAAAATATTAATATTTTAGTTTTAAAAATTAATGAACGGAGTTTTATGAAATTTGCCAAAATTTTAAATATTACATATTAATACCAAACATTTCTTCAAATAACAAAGTCTAAAAAAGTGAAAATCAGAGCTTTCTTTCTTAAAAATTCAGTTTAACCCTTCCGATATATTTATACAGAATTATAAATAATAATGAAGTTTATAATTACTATTTAAAAATAATTCAGATATGTATGAAGTTGGCACAAGATAAAACAACTCACTTACAATAAAAATAAACAATCTAAGGAAAATGTTAAATAAAATTTTATAATGCATTATGCAATAAACATGAATTGTTGTGTCCATAAAATAGCAATTTAATCCTCTTAAATAAATTTTAAAAATATTAGAGTGTTTTTTCTAAAGTTTTAAAATTATAATCTAAAGTACCTTTTGTCATTCATAATAGAAAAAATAAGATCAATAAAATCTCTCTGTATAAAAGGAGTAATTTTAAATATAGTTTTACAATGAAATTTTATATTATAAAGTAGACATAATTTGTATTGTTTTCTGCATAATTTAAATGCAATTAGAGCAATACATAAATATTTTTGGAGAAAATGTAATGAAAACTACAAAATATTAAAATGTATAATGCTTTGATATATTTCTTCTGTTTATGTTTAGATCAGTTTATTAATTGTTATAATAATAACAAACATGCAATTAAACAGTAACTGGGTTTTCATTTCTAAGTTAAAAATTTCAATAAAACAAATTAATAAAAATTGCAAAATGGTTTAACAAAAGTTGAAGAGAATAATATGAATTTATCACAAATGCTATAGTTAACACTTTGTTTAGGATCTTTGAAAAAGTAATATCTATCATATTAAATTATTAACACTCTTACCATGTTTAATTTTAAAAAATCAAATCAAAATTAAATGTAATGTTTAATCAAAAATAATACAAGCATGTGTTTCATTTGTTTATAAACAAACAAGGGTTGCTAGTAAACTGCAATGGTGGGTTACCAGAAAAACTAGGCAATCCAAAGAAATCACCAATTTATAATAAACATATATAAAGTTATAACTAATCTTACATTAAAAGGAAAAGTGCAAAATGGTATTAATAAATCATTATAATAATTTGCAAATTGCAGATTCAAGATTTGTTGTTTCAGTAAAATTTTGAGATGGAAATTATAACATTACCAATTAATTTAAAATTAAAGCAACAATTTAATGAAATGAATGAAGAAAATATAAACTCACTTCAATAAGTAAAATAATTAATATATCACACTTACAACTGGTATGCTTCTGTTACTATCTCTGATAATTCTTTTCTTTTTGATAATCAGGAAAATGATCCATCTAGCAAGTATGATCATAGAAATGAAATAAATTCAGTTACCATGATCATTCCAGCTGGAATTTTTGGATCTTATGTTGATTTCACCAGATGAGATTTCTTTATCAACATCGTCTCTACATTAATATTTAGTTGAAACTAGCCATTTCTTGTCATAAAACCTAATAAATTACAAGTTTGAATAAAAAAATAAAAAAATGTGCAACTTCTAAATTATAAATAAAACATCAACAATAAACCTATAATGATAATTGATACTTTTCTATCTCACCAGTGCAAGTGATAAAGTCACCTTCTAAATAAAATTCTTTTATAAAACTTTTATGTATATATGAGGTAAACCAGAAACCTCCTACATTCGAAAGACTAATACGTTTTATTAGTCTTTATCACCAACTATACCTATGTTTATAGGTTTATACCTATTTTATCACCTGTGCTGGCGAAATGGAAAAGTACCTGATAATCAAAAGTGCCTTAAGATAATGACTGCAGCGTAAATCATTAGTTTCAGATAACTAATAAACTGAAAATTTCTTTAATTAAATATAAGCTGCAGAGCATTTGTATAACATATTAAGTTAGGTAATAATTTGTAAAATTTTCTTTAAATTTACAAACTCAAGCAGAAATATATCACTGACAGCTAGCTCAGATTGAATGAAAATTTTCTGTGAAAAAACCAATGACTTAAAACATGAACCGAGATTAAAATATAATAATAAAATAAATCTAAAAAATGTTGTAAACAATTTTCACTCAAAAGCTAAAGAACACTGACATATTATTCCTTAACACAATAAAATTTTTCATGCATGTTTAGGAATTGTCTTACATAAAAATTTGTTATTATCATGAGAAATGAATGTAGTTGTTTCGAAAACAAATTCTACAGTAAGTACTATATTTAACTCATAACTGGAGACATGAATTTCCTTACACGGTTAGAGACAGAGTCAAAATGACTCCATTGTAAATCTTCTCTTGCGTTTTGTAAACGCCAATGGAATTTACTTTGGAAAAGCAGTGTATTCAAATCATGTAATTACCAAAAATATTGATAGTAATAAAAAGATTACAATGCAGAATCATTTTGGCTCCCATCTCCAATTAAGGGTTTTAAAATAAACCTTCACTTTTACAAAATGTATAGGTTATGGTTTAACATGCATACCTAAAACATAAAAGATATGGATCCAAATGACAAATTCTTTTTTTTTTTCATTGCTAAATGATGCAATATTAACATGTATATAGGTCTCTATAATTATGAGGGAGTCGATGTTAAAATTACAAATACATAGAAAACTAAACTGATATGTTAATATACTAAAGAGGACTCTTTCAATTAAAGAAAAAAGAAATTAATGTTTATCTAGCTCAAACATCAAGAATAGTAGAAAGGTAATCATTTATAAAGAAAATTTTAAAGTTATTTTATTGCTATTATTCTCACTTTTTAACCGAATCTAAAATCGTTCATAACTTCTGTTATCAAGGTTTTTGTTTAAAGTCCAGCACCAGCTCTACGGATTACTATTCAACATATTTTAATTATATTAGTAATAATATTAGATTGTTACTATTTAAGAAATCAACACCATTTTTTTAACAACTTACACTTTTTAAGTTTTTCTAAAATGTTAACAAAATATTTTAGGAAGATCATTAGAAAATAATCGTAATTAAAATAAGTTCATCTGATTAAAATTATACCCAAACTTACAGTTATTTCACTAATTAAAGAAAATCTTTTAAAAACACTTCTCAATGTCAAGCAACAAACGGTAGCCCTAGCAAGCGATCGTTAGCAGAGATGGTTGCATTAGTTTATCGTAGTGCAGTTTGCCATTTAGTATCAATACTCTATTTTCGGGAATGGTGCCAAGTGTGGTATAAACCCATAAAAACTATAAACTATAAGACTGAATTCTGAACTATATACATATGTTTATTACACATCAACTCGTGTTTGTATATTAACTGTAACCTGTTTTGTAACTGGCGGTTGTGTAAGTATCTGTCGTGCGTGTACGTGTTTACTTCCATTAAAGTTGTGTGTTGTGTTCTAAACACGGATTCTTAAATCATGCTACCAATAATAAGAGTTATTATTTACGCTCGCTTGTATCATAAAGATACATAACAACACATGGCGGCAGCGGTTAAAAAGTTAGTACTTCACTTTCTCAAAGTTTCGTTTTCACCAGCGTTCGTTTCGTTTTAAAGGTAAACAATGACAACTACCACTACAGCTTCAGCTTATCATATTTCACCGCCATAATCTTTCCCATTTTCAACGCCAACTGAGTGGCCGAAATGGAAACAAAGATTTTTACGTTTTCGCACAACTTCAGGCTTAAACAAAAAAGTCCGAAGAGGAGCAAGTGGAGGCTCTGATTTATATAATGGGTGACAAAGCTGAAGATATTTTTCTATCTCTCAACATCTCGGATGACGATAAAAAGAATTTTCAAACGGTAATCGAAAACCTCGATAATCATTTAGTTGTGAAACGAAACATAATTTTTGAAAGAGCTCAGTTTAATCGCAGAATACAGAAAGAAGGTGAGTCTGTTAACGATTTTATTACTGATTTATATGTCCTAGCGGATAAATGTGATTATGGTAATCTCCATGACGAGTTACTCAGAGATCGCATCGTTGTCGGGATTACCGATGAATCTCTTAGTGAAAAGTTACAACTCGACTCTCAATTAACTTTGCAAACAGTTATCGATAAGGTTCGTTTATCGAAATCAATTAAAAAACAGCAAACTGTATTGGTAACCAATGCATCTATCAATGCTGTAATGCATAAAAAGAAATTAGTAACACCACATAATTTCACTAAAAAGAGTACTCAATGTAATGTAAAGAGTACTCAATAATAAATCTCCTTCTGATGTTAAGAATTGTAAATGGTGTGGAAAATTACCTCATGATAAAAAGTTTTGTCCTGCGAAGGATTCCTTTTGCCGAAAGTGCAAGAAAAAGGGGCACTGGGAAAAAGTCTGTCATGGTTCTATGAAACGAGTAAATGAAATTCATTGTGAGGCTGGATTCATAGGCCTAATGGCTGATAATCAGAATAATGATGATTGGGTAGTTCCTATCAAAGTATTGGGGAAAACCCTTAGGTTTAAAATAGATAGTGGTGCTGATCACACTGTGATACCTAGTAATATTGCTCAATCCATGTTCAAAAATGCCCATATTAATAGTACAAATAAGGTAATTTATGGCCCAGATAGAACACCATTAAAATTAATAGGGAAATTAGTTAAAAACATGGAATACAATGGCAAAACCTGTAGGGAAGAAATCTATATTATACGTGATCGTCAAACATGTTTGTTAGGTAAACCGGCAATCAAAATGTTTGGCCTAGGTCCTAATATACAGCCACATTACGTACAAAGTATCAGTAGTTTTGATCCTCTTCAGGAATTTCCAAAGCTATTTCAAGGTCTGGGACTGCTGAAAGGACATTACCACATTGAATTAGTTGATAATGCTAAGCCTTATGCTCTTACATCTCCACGCAGAATATCAATACCATTGTTAGACAAAACAAAGGCTGAAATTAAAAGAATGCTGGAAATGAATGTAATCAAACCAGTCGAGAAACCCACTAATTGGTGTTCACCTGCTGTGGTTATACGAAAAAAAGATGGCAATGTAAGAATTTGTGTTGACCTGACAGTACTTAATAGAAGTATTCGAAGAGAGTGGCACCCACTACGAACTACAGAATACAATTTATCTCTTTTGGCTGGAGCCAAAATTTTTTCCAAATTAGATGCTAATTCTGGATTTTGGCAAATACCTCTTGATGAAGAATCATCCTATCTCACGACCTTCATCACACCTTTCGGAAGATTCAGATTCTTGCGGTTACCTTTTGGCATTTCATCTGCTCCTGAACACTTTCAACGGAGAATGTCTCAAGCTCTTGAGGGTCTTTTGGTTATAATATGTCATATGGATGACATCCTAGTATGGGGATCCAATCAGAAGGAACATGATGCATGCTTAAAATCAACATTGAAACGTCTTAAAGAAACTGGAATAACTTTAAACAAACAAAAATGTTGTTTCTCTGTCAAGTCTATAAAATTCCTAGGACATGTAATTAATGAGTCAGGAATACATCCAGATCAAGAGAAAATTCAAGCCATACAAAATTTCAAATCTCCGACAAACGAAACAGAGCTTAAGCAGCTATTAGGAATGGCCAACTATTTAGCAAGATTCATTCCAAAATTTGCAGATACTATGGCACCCTTGATTTCATTACTGTCAACAAAAAATCAATTTGTTTGGGATGCACCTCAAGAAAATGCATTAAAAAAGCTAATGGAAATACACTCATCAGAACCAGTACTTACAATTTTTGACCCAAACAAACAATCAATAGTGACAGCAGATGCTTCCTCATATGGACTTGGTGCTACGCTATGCCAGAAACAAGAAGATTCTTCATTGAAAGTGATTGCCTATGCATCCAGAACTTTAACTCCAGCAGAGAAACGCTATGCTCAGATAGAAAAAGAAGCACTAGCACTCACTTGGGCATGCGAAAAGTTCAGTAATAATTTGATAGGGACAAAATTTTTTCTAGAGACTGATCATAAGCCTCTAGTCCCTATACTAACTACTAAATCTTTAGATGACCTTACTCCACGTATTCAAAGATTGAAGATGCGTTTGATGAGATATTCCTTTAACATTTTTCATACTCCAGGAAAAAACTTACTCGCAGCTGATGCGTTATCAAGGGCTCCTGACCAGAAGGAGGTCCCAAACTTCGAATTAGAAGAGGATGTTCAAGTCTTCATCAATCAAATTACAGAAAACATACCCATCGTTCCAGAAAGACTTTTGCAGCTGAGATCAGAACAAGAAAAAGACTCAACATGTAGGATGTTAATCACTTACGCCCAAGAAGGATGGCCAGAAAAGAATAAAGTAGAACCATCATGTCTACCCTTTTGGCATTTAAGATATGAAATTTCACTTCAAAACGGCCTGCTTATGAGAGGAGCACAGATAATTGTACCAGAAAGTCTTCAACAAGAAATCGTAAATAAGATCCATGAAGGTCACATGGGAATAAATAAATGTAGAGCTTTAGCAAATCCTGCTGTTTATTGGCCTGGCATCATCAAGCAAATAGAGCAACTAGTTTGGGAATGTCCATCATGCATACAAGAAGCCCGAAATTGTTCTGAACCTCTAAAACCAACAAGTTTCCCTCAAAGACCATGGGAAATTCTCGCCATGGATCTTTTCAAACTTAATTCCAACTGGTATTTATTGGTGACTGATTTTTACTCTCGTTACCCGGAAGTTGCAAAACTAGATAGGCTCAAATCCAGTGAAGTAATTCTACACTGCAAGTCAATTTTTACCCGACATGGAATACCTGACATAGTCAGACCAGATAATGGTCCACAGTTTGAGGTTACGAAAACAGCTGAATTCCAACAATTCTCAAGAACATATGGTTTTAGACATGTCACATCTAGCCCTAGATATCCTCAAAGCAATGGTTTTGTCGAGGCAGCAGTCAAGATAATCAAACTCAGATTTAAAAAATCCAAGGATCCATATCTGGCTTTGTTGCACTACAGAGCTTCTCCTTTGAAGAATGGTTATAGTCCTGCTGAATTATTGATGGGACGGCGTTTACAAACTACATTACCCACTGCTCTTTCAGTACTTCAACCAAAACTGGTAGAGAAAGAGAGATTGGAGAAAAGCGAAGAAAATAGAATAAAAACTCAAGAAAAAGATTACAATCGAAGACATAATGTCAATGAGCTTAGACCAATAAATCCAGGGTAACATGTGTGGATAACAGATGGAAAAGCTGTTGGTACTGTGGAAAGAGAGGCAGAGACACCAAGATCATATATTGTAAGGCAAGGACAACATATCCTGAGAAGAAATAGAAAACAATTAATTCCGGGTACTAAATTGCAGCCAAATCCAGTGGAACATGACTTAAATGATCTTCAAGATATTCCTTCAAAAGAGGTTTCTAAAAATAAAGTACCCGTATCGAGGAGATCAAGCCCTTTACAAGTAACAAAAAAGAAAGACGAATCGGCATCCAATCAACATTCCAATTAGCAACCTGTGATCACAAAGAGTGGTAGAATTGTAAAACCCCCAAACAGACTAAACCTTTGAAAAGGGGAGATGTGGTATAAACTCATAAATAACTATAAACTATAAGACTGAATTCTGAACTATATACATATGTTTATTACACCTCAACTCGTGTTTGTATATTAACTGTAACCTGTTTTGTAACTGGCGGTTGTGTAAGTATCTGTCGTGCGTGTACGTGTTTGTTTACTTCCAATAAAGTTGTGTGTTTTGTTCTAAACACGGATTCTTAAATCATGCTACCAATAATAAGAGTTATTATTTACGCTCGCTTGTATCATAAAGATACATAACAACACACCAAGACCGGAGTGTGACGCCAAGAGAGACGAAATCGCTACACATTGGACATTGGAGTATCGCTCCCTCGATCCATTTACCGGTCGAAAATATGGCTGGAATGAGGTTTATTCGGGTGACATAATGATCACGTGATGGTGGTATTTACCTCTAATCGCGTGGATTGTTTCCTCTTGAACTAAGCAGTGAACGCCATTATTTTTATTAAATTTTTTCATTATTTTTTGTTTATATTTCTCCCTTTTTGCTCAGCAGTGAATTTTAAAGATCATGGTTTGTTCTATCTTTGATCGGCCGTTATCTATAGATGATTTTTCCCATGAAAATATCAAAGAATACATTCTCATTCACAGAATGAAGGACACGGAATTTCTGCTGCTTACAAGAAAGTATTAATAGGTGTAAGATTTTTCAAAGCAGGATTGTTAGTAAAATTTACATTTCAAGAAGTCCAGAATGGGAGAAATACTGCTACCATTGTACCAGCAGATGTCAAAGCTGAATATAAAAAACAGAAATACAACTTAAACATGACCATCGCAAGTGACAATGAGGTATGAATGTTTTCATATTCCATAGTGTTGAATGTGATTAAAATTAGTTGTAAATATATTTGTAATACTATAGTTCACTATTGTATCTCTTCCATTCCTTGTATAAATTATTATTATTTTTTTCATTTTGCTGTGTTTGTACACTGCAAATAAAGGCGTCTTAAAGTAAGACAAAAAAACGTCTTAAAATGGATTTCAGACAGGTAAATATCTTAAAATGATGCTCAGACATAATAGATATCTTAATTTAAGACACTTTTGTGTCTTAATAAACTGGTGATGAAAAGAACTAACATAAAGTATCTTAAAAAAGCCTGATGTCTTAATATAAGACATTAAAAAATGTCTTAAATTCACTTCACATTTCATTGTTGACTATTAGTAGTGGCGCCATCTTTGAATGGAAATCAAAATCATCTTCATTGTCTCGTTTTTTTCATAGCAAGATGCAGGTTTAGTTTAATAAAATGAAAATTTCTTTTAAGAATTTTCTAACTTAGCAGCGGAAAAAAAAAGTATTTTTTAAAATTGAAATTATAATCAAATATCAAGAATTTAAATCTCTTAAGACAAAATAAATAAATAAAATTTTTCAGTAAATTTTTTTGTTGATGAGATTTTTCTGAAAATCATTTCAAATGAGTATAGTTAGCCGCTCTTATTTTACTCCTAGTTTGACACTTTTTCAATTCTATTATTAAAATGGTTACTTTTTATTTAAAGTTCGCTCATTTAATTAAATGAAAAAGATTAAGACGAACTTGCAGCGAAGAATATTCTATCGCTAAGAAAGCGAATTTCTAACTAATCTTACGCACAACTTGTATATAGCTGCTTTCTTTCTTTCTTTCTTTTTTTTTTTTTTTTTTTTAAATCTCTTTTGATATAAAACTCTTTTCTTTAACTTTTTTACCTGTACCTAGACGTAAAACAAAACTTCTCTAGTTTTCATATTCATTTTTTTTTTTTAATAACAGTTTATAGAAAGAAATCATTTTTAAAACATTACAATCTTAGATTTTTCATATATTTATTTATATTTTACAAAATTTTTACTTCTACAATTAAAATTTAATAGAATTAATACATATTGAGCTTTAGATTTAATCTCGATAGTTTTAAGGGAAAAAATTCCGATTATATTATAACACTACAATCCCTTCCGCGAATATTACATTCTTTATTACCATTCATTTTTGTGTGAAATCGTGGCGCGATCGGCAAGAGCGTTGGTCTACGGTAGCTAAGATAGTAGGTTCGACTCCAGGGGCTGATTTTTTTTTTTTTTTTTTTTTTTTTATTATTATATTTTATTTATGCTCTAGAATATTATAAAATATGTTTTAAACAGAAAATCAGAATCACCACATCACCTTTATTTATTTATTTATTTACTAAAAAGCCTTGAAATGGCAGATCTTTTAAGCCTAACATGGCGGTGTTTTTAAACATAAAAAGATGGCGGTGTTTTAAGACATTTACAGTGTCTTAATTTCAGATGCTGAAAGTTGTCTAAAAAAGTAAGACACTTTTTTTTCACTTAAAAAATGACCATCCGTTTAAGACACTTTTGTAACTGAATTTAAGACGTTTTCGTTTACAGTGTAGTGTAGCTAGAATGAAAAACTTTTTAGACTATTCGAGCGAAGCATATATGGTAAAATGTATTAAAATTAAGTAGTTTATTTTTAATTTATGACCCAATTTAATCCCCTTCACCCGTATTTTTGGAAGTGCCTATTAAAATTAATAAATAAGCTTAGTGTAATTACATATTGTGCAAAAAAGCATTTAAAACGTCGAATTCTACAAGGATACCCATCTTGATAAATTATAGAGGTAGTTGCGCAATTCTAATGTCATATATATATTTAAAGATATATATTGTTTATAATTTACGTATTTCAATTAATTTTGATTTTATCTTTAGTGATGAAAGTTCATGCAATAACTTTTATTCTTCAAAAATTGCAACTTTAGGAAGTTATTGTGCCACGAAATATAAAGTTAATTTTTGTTAAACGATTAATGTTAGAGAAATTGTTATTTTATTCGTCTCAGAGAAATCTGTTTGTAAGAAATTTTATAGATATCTGTGTTTTGAGCCAGAATCATGGACATGATTTCAATGAATGGCAATAGTTACACTTTTTCAACACCTTTATATCATATGGCAGCCTTGAATCACATTATTCATATAAATTACACCCCTCACCCAAATTAAATATTATAGGATATAAAATGTATGTATATATATTCCCACCCCTTTTTTTACCTAAATATTTTTTATATATGGAAATTCCACTTTGTTGATTTAAATCAGAAATTGACCAAATGCATTTATAAAAAAAAAGTTTTGTGTAAAACGCATTAGATAAGAATTCTTATGTGTGCAACTGTGAATAAGCCACAATAACAAAATTAATCCGAAAATCATATAGCTGCATGTAAATCAGATATTTGTAGTACTGAATTTCCAGTCAATTGAAGGATTACGTAAAGTATTAGAATAGTTTTAGCTTTATAAAAATAATTACTAATTCTGTGTCTACCACTTTTTATGCAAACCATGCCTTTAAACATTCTTATAACATGCTTTACTGTGCAACCGCGATAAGAAGGCGACCTTGGAATAGTTCATTTTGAAGAAGGGGCGGCCGAATGAAATGCAAATGATGCTTGGCGGCAGTTCTTTTCGCCAAACAATTGTTTGACTTATCAGCTTCTTTGGCACCAATACGAACAGTCAAAGAGTCATTTGTTGCTAATTCAATAGAAAATTGCTAAATTTTTGTCAATTTAAATATTGTTTTAATTATTTCTTATAATTTTTTTATCAGATATGCAGAAAATCGATAAAACAAAATAGCTTTAAACATTGCTTATAATTTGTGCTCACATGTATGTTTATTTCTAGTACTTAAATTAATTGAATCCCTAAAATTTACTCGTTTAGCTTTTAACTTCTCGAAGTATACCTAAAACAGTTTCTTTTTTTTTTTTTTTTTTTTTTTGTAAATATTCACTATTATGATTAGTTCAATTATTTAAATCTAAAAATATATCATAATTGAATGTTTTGTAAATATTAACTATCGTGATTAATTAAATTTCTTCCTTTCTACTTTTATTACAACCATTATATGATTATGTCATGTTATTTAATGACAATTACAATAATTAATTTATTGCTTATTTTATCAAAACTGTAATGGTATTAATCATGGTTTTTTTTATTTCATACATTGTAGAAAGAAACTTTTTTAAAGTTTAATTAAGTTACTTCTTTCATCCCTTTCTGCTGATAATGATTGCACTTAAAAATTACTTCTCGGAAGCCATTAAGATTACTTTATTTAAAAAAATCAAAATTTCTTTTTGAACGTTATTTGATCGCCGAAACTTTAAAATTTGTAAACAATAGTACCTCCGAACTCTTCTTTTAAATAGCAATTAAAAATACCTCCAAACATTAAGTTTATCAACAACTTCAAATTTTAATTTCACACTAAGAAACGGGCTAACAACGCCAAATCTGGAAGCCACTCTACTCTGTGTTACCATGGAAACACAACCTCTTACCTTATTTCATTAATGGAATCATCTGAAAACACGTGAGTCGAGTGCCAAGTTATCGCGGTTGTACTATAAGTATGTTGCATGCTGCATGTATAATTTTAAGCGTGTACAAGGAGGCTTTCTACTTATTGCCTGCTGAAACCTAAGACCATCAATATATTCTGTGAGGAATTTTATTACTAAAGTTACTCACTACCTAATGTATGTTTTTAAATTTCATGTTCAAAATAATTAAATTTGTTCTTGTTTTCTAAAGATTTATTATTAATACTATTATTTTATTTTCTTAAATTAGGAAAATGAATTTATTCATTTTTCAAATTTTATAGGCTATTTCTACCTAAAAAATTTAGTTTGATAACTATAAAATTACATCCCATTATCAGTTTTGTCAGTTAGGTTTAATTTTTTTTTTTTTTTTTTTTTTTTTTTTTTGCTTCAATGCAAGCCAGTCAAATTTTAAACTGACTGCATTGTCTTTTTAAATACATTATACATGAATTTAATCAAAGCCAACAAATTACACAAATAAAGAAAGACTGCACACTAGAAGCATCTTCAAATTTACAGAAAATATCAAACGAATAAAATTTTATTTTTTCTCTGTTTTAAACCTTGAAAGTATAACAAAATAATTAGTAAAAGAAAAAAAAAATCTGTTATTTTATTTCAAGATGTTAATTCGTTATTTGGGTAATTTTATCATTCCACAAGATTGTGAGAAAAGTTTGTCTACTATTAAATTATTTAATTTAATTAGGCATGAAAGTTTTCAGACTTTAGTCTGAAATCCTTCCTTTTGAAGGCCATGTTGGCTGTTTCTGAGATGAGTGTAAATCCAGAGAGAAACCATAACCAAAATTTATGTGGGGGGAGGTAGAAAATCATTTTAACTTCCCAAAGTATGTGACTATTTTGCTGAAAAATCAACAAAATTACTGCTTTAATGTTTTTAATTTTTATTTTGCTGCAAATTTTTGAAATAACATGATTATTTTGCTGTTAAATGTGACAAAATTTTGTACTATTTTTAAAGTTAATTCCAGAAATAAAAGAATATTTTAGTGTAATATTATATATTTCCTTTTTTGGTAGCAAATTTCTGAAACGTGCAATATTTTCGCAGTTGATTAGGGAATTATGGGTTTATTTCACTACTGTTAAAAAGAAAAAAGAAATTACATTTATTTACAGCTAAATTAAATGCTGAAGTTAGGGGTAAATTTGCTGCCAATTTCCAAAATAATGAATATTTTGGCACTACCAGGAATAAAACTTTTTTTCTTCAAAATGTGTGTGTCTGAAATATGTAATTATTTCATTAAAATTTCTGCTTTTTTGTTTAAATGTATGATTAACAATATGCAAAATTTTCTGATTCTTTTTTCTGCCATCTTCAATGAATTTACTGATTGATTTGTTTACTGTAAGTTAACAATTGTACACTTTTCTGTCTTAATTCCAAAAATACATACTTTTGCATTTTATTGTGATAAATTTGTATTGTGTACAAGTTCAGACTTTTCATTTTATATAAAACAGTTTTATTAGTTAGTTATTTTTGTTTGTTATTCTTTTTTTAACAAAGAGAGATGGATAACCGAAGTGACCCTGAACCTCCGACTACTTCTGAAACACGAGATACAGCAGATCCAGACCATAAAGCGAAAAAAGGAGAGGCGACTTCGACTAGCGACCGCAAAGAAACGTGTCATGTTAAAGAAGTTTCAACAGATGAAGTTTATTCAATATCTAAAGCCAGCAAGTCCACAACCTGAGGCACCCCACAATCCCACTGGGGAAAGCTATCAAGCTGAGGCAGCCCACGACAGCCGGCACAGAGAGCTTTTAAATATTTGTAGAAAGGATGTAAATAAAGACAAAAGCCTGGTGAGTGTCTAAGTTGTGTGGTGTTTATTAAAATCACTGCACAACTAAGATAAATCTCCCTGGCAACGCAAAGAAGAAATGGATATTGCTTCATCAAAGGATATGTAGGTAATAATTTAATTATCATTTTTTTACTTCCTTATACAAAGTATAAGGAAGTATAGTAATCCCGATTTGCGAAATGGATTTTGCATTTCACATTGCTCGAAAACGAATGATGTATGTGTGTGTGTGTGTGTGTGTGTGTGTGTGAGTATGTCGCATAACTCAAAAACGATTGGACGTAGAAAGTAGCGAATTGGTCCATAGGTTTGTTTTAACATCTAGTTGTGCACCTCCCTTTTTGGACTTTGTATGATTTTTCATTTTGGAGATATTTAGGAAAATTAGGTTCATAATGGCCAAAATGTATCAAAAAACGGTAATAACTCAAAAATGGTTTGGACAAATCTTGCAATTTAACTGACTTCTCGACTAGCTAGACATTTGAAACTTTCAGAAAAGTTCAGAACACGTTCACAATGCATTTAAAAAAATATTTTTTACCAACTGTTTCTAATACCTGCTGCCTTCAGCAGCGTTTATGTGATTCAACGGAAAATGTATTTAACTTTTTTCCCCGACTAGCTAGACATTTGAAACTTTCAAACTAGATCAGAACACGGTGAAAATGCATTTTTTAAATACTTTTAGCCAACTGTTTAGGATCCCTGCCGTCTTCGGCAGCGTTAGCAGTACAAATCTTGCAATCGATTTTTAACTGACTTCCCGACTAGCTAGGCATTTAAAACTTCTGGAAAAACACAGAACACGGGGACAATGCATTTTAAAAATATTTTTAGCCAATTGTTTCAGGTGACGGCTGCCTTCGACAGCATTTATATGGTTCAACAGAAAATTTATTTAACTAACTTCCCGACTAGCTATACATTTGAAACTTTCAGAATAGTTCAGAACACGGTGAAAATGCATTTTTTAAAATACTTTTAGCCAATTTTTTCGGGTCCCTGCTGCCTTCGTCAGCACTACCAGTACAAATCTTGCATCGGTTTTTAACTAACTTTCAGAAAAGCTCAGAACACTGTGATAATTCATTTTTTAAATATTTTCAGCCAACTGTTTCTGGTCCAATGACAATGTTTTTTAACATTATGTATATTTCTAAAAGTGTATAAGGAAGTCATGTGGTGCCCACATCAGATTTTTTTTAGTTAAATTATTAATTTATTTTTTAATTTAATTTCATGTAAATAAAAAAACAGAATTTTATGACAATACTTATTTATTTAAACACTTATATTTAAAATAATGATTGTTATTATATGAAAGATCTGGACACTGTGCATTTTCCAGGACGTGTGTTTACGCAAGCGAAGTGTGACGTCACTGACCATCCGTGGATGCAAGAAAAATATTTCCTATGTTAATCGCCCATTGTATTTTTTATAAAAAAATTATTAAAAATCAAGGGAAATTATTTCCCGATTTCAATCCCCGTATTTAGGTATAGATGTGTATTAGTTATCGTGTGCATGCATTAGATTAAGTTATTTTTGCTGTAAAACTGATAAAATTTGAATTTTAAATTTCAAAACTGTAAGGAAAAAAAAAATGGCAAACTTCTATATTCGATTAAAAACATAAGCATTTCATTCCAAAGGAAGATATTTACACCATAAATATCCAACTAATATACTAATTAAAAGGAAAATTATAAATATTCTATCATAATTTGAAGTCAAATTTGTTTTCAAATGTCTAAATAAAGTATCTGATATAAGATACTAATATTTTGCAACGGAATAGATTTCATATGTCATCCTTGACGGGGAAAAAATCGCCAAATTATTGGGCAAACATATTTAATTCCTTTCAAGAATCATGGTTATTTTAACAACGTATATTAAGAAAATAATCAGAAATGTGAAACAATATTTCGTACAATACATATTACGAAAATATACATCTGGCGTGTATATTTTCGTATTACGTTTTTGATCGCCAAATACAACAAACGCCAAGGACGACAGAGTCTTGAAATTAAAAATTAAAATTTTGTCAATTTGACAGCAAAATAAATCAATCTAACACATGCACATGATAACTAATACATATCTATACCCAAATATGGGGATTAAAATCGGGAAATGATTTTCTTTGATTTTTAATAATTTTTTACAAAAAATCCAATAGGCGATTAACATAGGAAATCTTTTTCTTGCAACCACAGATGGTCAGTGTCAGTGACATCATCACTTCGCTTGCGTATTGTCCTGATCGCCTTCTTCATGTTTGTGTTTTTTGTAGCAATGATGGTCGCAATCCAATTCTATTTTATTTAAATCGTCATCTCTCAATAAAGAATTATTTGAAATATTAGGAAGAACCTCGCCCTCAAGATTTATTGAATCACCGGTATCCCCATCGTGCGGTTTGTCCGCACGACTGGACGACCCATTGTTTTATCTAGTATCTTTTAAAGTATTTTCTCTGAGTTTGCCCTTATTTTCCTTAATCGAAAAAAAAGTCGAAAGCCAAAATTTTCAAAATTATCGCCTGTACCTTTTAGAGTAAAAATGCCTACCTATGTACAACATTCGTTTCGGACACAATATACCGATGCCGTCATCTTCAGTACATAATCTGAAATTGCTAGATGACCACTTAACTGGAGGTAAAGCCATGTTTTCACTTTTGCAATAAATTTATTCTACCCATTGATTTTGAGCATAAAGGTGAAAAGCCTTAGACTAGTGATGACCTTTATTTTCAAATAATTTATGATGTTTAGTAATCATAGGAGCATTTCCAGTTCTAGTAAAATTAGCCACAGTGACTCCACCATGATGAAAGCAATATGAAAATAAAAATAATTATAAGATAAAAAACTTTTTATAAACCATGTTTTTAAATTTTCTGTTGAATCATAGCTATAGAAATAACTACATTAGCACTTTATCAATGCGTATTGTTACGAAACTGTAAATAATTGTACTTATTTTTGTATAAATTCTTTCAAAGTGGCTTAGTAAGTTGATAAAATGTCAATTTTCTGCATTTCCAGCACTTTTTCGCGTTAAAATAGCTTAATTAACCATTTAAAACGCATTAAAAAAGCTCCAATAGGCAGGTAATGGATTTGGCGAGAAAATCCTTATTATCGATATTCCAAAGATGGATGTTCTAATGTGATTGGTTAAAGAGTTACGGGAAATTTGAATTTAAAAAAAAGTTGATTTTAAAAATAAAATATTAATCCTTTTAGAACAACATATATTTGCATCATGAATTACATAGCACTTTACCAATGTGTAGAAAATCTTTAAAGTGATAATGATGTCATTTTTTGCCAGATGCATAATTTAACTTTTTACAACTTTTTAACGCTCACGTTCAATTAAATGTATTTATTTTTATATCAAAACAAAATGAACTCGTAAAATTTTTTGGCAACATTTAAATTATAGCTAATATTTTAATGACTATTTTGATTGCTATTAGGAGCTTATTATTTTCATATTTTAATTAATCAAAAGAAAACTATTCGAAAATCGGACTTCGAAGTATTGTGTTATCACCGGGTTCTGAGCTACTGTGAAAGTTTCAATTGTCTAGCTAGTAGGGAAGTTAGTTAAAAATAGATTGCAAGATTTGTACCGGACAAACAAACAATCAAGAATAGAAGTTAATAAAAACATGGTAAAAAGTAAGGTGATTTTGCCTGATTAGATGACAGTTGGCGATATATGTCACTCGCAAATAATTCCTCTTTAGTTACGCAGCCTTTTTTTTTTTTGCGGTGCTCTTCTCCTGACAATGTTTCTGGATCGGGTAGAATTACTCTTTTTACGAGGACGTTACTGTCTATTCCTCCGTACTAAACGTTTCGTTTTAATACTTTTTGTAGGTCTTCCAAGCAATGTAGTACAACCCAACCTAACCTTCGTATTTCCCCAGTTTTGCATGAACTTTTCGGCATGTTTAAGTAAAGTTGTTGGATTATTTTTACTTTCTTCTATCGTGAATAGAAGAAAGGATTGGATTCGTAAAAAGTTTCAATTTCGGGTTATTGATGGATTTACACGTTTTGAGAGCTGTAGAACACGATTTTACCATTTTTAGAAAATGTCTGTCTGTCTGTCTGTGTGTGTGTGACAAAATTTTGTGGCAACTATATCTCTGGAACTACTGCACAGAATTTCATACAAATTGGTATGTAGTTGCACCTTGAAATAAATTAGTGCCTATCAACTTTTGGTAAAAATCGTCTTACAGGTTGCGTTGCCATCCCGCTTTTTCTAAATGTTTAACAGGGTGATATAGCGCAGAAATTTTCAAGATGGGTATCATTTGAAACGTCTCGTCAGTACCTTTAAAACGAATGGTTGAACTATAAATCTGTGATAATTTAAAACAAAGTTATCGATTTTTTTTTACTTTTTACGAAAAAAAACTTAGAAAAAAAAAATCATTTTTTTTTCTCTCCCCTTAATTTTATCAAACTCCCACGGTTTCCGTGTTCTGACAAAGTTAAACTAATTTTTGCTTTTTTCCCCTAATTTTGTCGAAGTCCTACGGTTTCCGTGTCTAGACAAACTTAACATATTTTTGCATTTTTCCCCTAATTTTGTCAAAGTCCCACGGTTTCCGTGTTTTGACAAACTTTAACAAATTTTCACATTTTACACAAAATTTTGTCAAAGTGCCGCTTTTTTTTTTCTTTCTCTTCCCTTAATTCTAACAAACTTCCACGGTCTCCGTGTTCTGACAAACTTAAACAAATTTTTGCATTTTCCCCCCATTTTGTCAAAGTCCCACGGTCTCCGTGTTTTGACAAACCTAATTTTCACATTTTACCGAAAATTTTGTCCAAGTCCCACTTTTTTTTTTTTTTTTTTTTTTTATTGTGACTGAGTGAATTTGTATAGGAAAATATAGAAGAAAGTCTCGTGGTGGCCACAACATACTAGTTTATTTTTCCTAAAATATTAAGATTTTGGAGAGTTTGTGTTTTCAATTTATTTTGCGTTTCTGGAATTTAGCAGTAAACCAACGGTCGTTCCCCCAATTACTGTTCCACCAGCAGTAATTAAACCAGCTGGTCCTAAAGAAGTTAATGCATAAACAGAACTAACTTCACCAGCTTCTATAGAAAAAACAGAAAACGATATAACACCGGTTTCTAATAAAACACCAGCAATAACTTCAGATAATGAAGCCAAAACAGTTCCCATAAAATCACGTGAAAAAAAAAAAAAACGAATATCCTATGCACAAAGGGACTATTCTAATGAAACTATTTAATTATCATTAATTAGTAATTATTAGCAATTAAACCAATTAATTACAAATAATTAAAAATTAGGTAATTATTCAAATAAATAGTTAACTATTATATTCATTTAATAAAAAAATAAATGAAGTTAATAATTATTAAATATAATTATTAATTACTGATATTAAATAAATAAATCAATTAAATTTATATTCACAAAGGAAACAGCTTTCTAACGTCTGTCTTTAATTAGTTACGATTATTCAATAACTTTAATCTGCCCCGAACGTACTTTAATACATCTGGAAAAAAATACAATACACAATACCCTCCAACGTACTTATTTAATGATATTAACACCACAACATACTTAACTGTACCGTAATTTCATTATTTTTATAAAACAAAGGCATGACCCAGGAATTAATTTTCTTGGGAATTTCCAGGAATCAAGTTTAATGTCATTTATTGCCTGTTGAGCCGCAAGTGAGTTTAGACTTTATTTCATATGCATTTTTCAGTGACAAATCCAAATTTGCTATTATATCACTTGTGTCATTTTTCTTGCCAGATTTGAGTATGATTTTTGTTTGATCTCTTGAAGTTTTCTAGATGGCAACATCATGTGAATTATATGCACTCTTTCTTAACTCAACTTTATAATCATATATTGTTATTCTGTTATTGATGAAGAAAATTCTTTTTTTAGATATTATTGTTATGATTAATGGGTTATTTTTCCTTTATCCAGGCGCATGGAAATCACCAAATACTATTAACCAAGTGCGAGCCAAGTCGCAAAGCAAAGCGAATGTAAAAATAGTTTACGGAATAAAAATCGAAACATTACATTAGGGTTGTAAAAAATTTAGGGTTATAAGAAAACAAGCCATGGCCCCATACAAACAATCACATTACAGTTGTAAGAAATTTTGGTGAAATTCTACATTATTTGGCGATTTTTCGAAGTGAGCCAAGTCATGGTCCCATCACAGATTATCATACAGATAGGACAGTGAAGCTAAAACGCGAACCGGAAATATAGTAGCACCACTAGTGTCAACGGAGGGGAACTACATGTGTTATGTCTACATTAATAGCATCTTTGGTCGAAAATTGTTTTTCTATTTCGCGAGTAGTTAGTAGCAGGTAGGAATGGGAAGTTTTCATTTTCTGCACTTTCTATTGTTTTTTAATTCACAAAATTATCCTCAAAACATTCACAGGTATTCTTCTGAGAAATAAAAATTGATTTTTATAATGTTTAAAAATATGCTTTGTCAAACATATTCATATTCAAGTACAAATTAAAATTACAAACTGTAATTCTGTAATAGCAGTGTGGTATGAAATCATTAAATATTTAACGTTGCTTGGTTTAAATAATACAAAATGCTTTAAAATGAAAAATTTTTTTTATTTTATGTATATTTTCAAAGTTTATTTTCTTAATATTTAGCACTTGTTTCTTAAAATAAATTGCTTTTGACAATCAAGTTTGTAAACAATAATAAAGTTGGCAAATGAAAACATATGTGCTGTTTTCTTTCCTTCACTTTTTCTACTACTTTTAAATTCACAAAATCATAACATTCACAGCTATTTTCTAAGAAATAAAACTAATTTTTATTATGTTTGAAAATAAAAATTGCCAAACACATTCGTTTTCAAGTGTACAAATTAATATAACAAACAAAAATACTTCTGGTTTACGTATATTTTCGAAATTTATTTGCTTAATATTTAGTACTTGCTTCTTAAAATAAATTGCTTTCGTCAATCAAATTCGTAAACAATAACAAGTCCGAATGTAAACATCCATGCAACGGCTAGTTGGTTGGATGTTGGGTTTAACGTTGCACTAGTATTACGATATGAACATAGATACAATGAAAATAAGACGAGCGATTGCGTAAGCTGGAGAGCTCGTGAAACTTACAGCCGTTGACAATAGGATCGCTGCAGTCAAATTTTGGTTACCGAAGAATATACGGGAGTGTCCTATCTGTATAATAATCTGTGGGCCCCATACAAACATTCACTAGTTGTCAGGCCACAAGAGCCAAGTCACCAAGTCCAAGTTATTTTTGCTAAACCAAGCCGTGACCCCATACAAACATTCATATTAGGGTTGTAAGAATTTTTGGTGGAATTCTACATTATTTGGCGATTTTTCAATGCGAGCCAAGTCGCCAAGCCCTTAATAGTATTCGGCGATTTTTTCTATGCGCCCAGATAAAGGAAAAGTACCGATTAATGTAACTAATAATTAATTTTCTTTAATGTTACTTGAAACTAAATAACACAATTATTTTGATTGAAATAAAATCTACTTCTTAATTTTAATTTAATGATAATTAAAAATAACAGAATTTTTTTCAAATGATTAAATATTTTTTTTTTTTTTTTAATTGAGTCTTTATATGTTCAACTAGCCGAATAATTTAATATTCGGCCTAGCCGAATAGTTTTAGATTCAGCCAAACTGAATATTCGGTGCATCCCTAGTTTGTACACTGTAATGGCACCAAATTCTTTGGTGTACCTACAAGCACTATACACAAGACATACAACTCAAACACTACACACACATACACACACACACACAAAATCTTTTAGATAATCCCTAATGATACTAATGAATCCCGTGCTCCTTAAATCATTTATAAGGGTACTATAATAGCACTATGGTACAGAATCTTATTTGAGTACCAGAATATAAGAGTACAATGCTTATATGGATAAATAAATCAAGTAAAGAGACATGCAAGTAGACGCGGGTAAATTTTCATAAATTTCCTTCAAATACAACTGTTTTATTAAAAGAATGACTAATAAAACAGGAAAGAGATAATTTTATATGAATAAAATGCAGCATATTATATTCAGATTATTTCACAGAATGTGACTTTGCTCACCATAATTTTACAAAGTAAAAAAAGGTTTCTGAAAAGTGATGATTAACACATAAAGTAATTTTGCTGAGTCTCATAATTACACTGCTATCAGTTTAGAAAATAATATATGTACAAGAAAAAGTTATTGAGTATAAATAATATAGGAATATGAACAAATGTAAATTGAGAAAAAATGAAACAATAATGCATAGTTACACAAGATGAAATGATTTCATTGTCTTTGTTCTACAAAAATGCGAACAAATATAAAAATTTAAAAATCGCAGTCGACATAAATTACATGAGTATGCATAATACATAAAATGTGAACAAACTGGAATGAAGATAAAAATTAAAAACAAATGTTTTAAACAAAGTGTACACACGTGTGTATATAAATGATTTAAATAAGCATTAAAAAAAAAAAAAAAAAAAAAAAAAAAAAAAAAACTTCAACAAGTTTTAGCAAAGAACAATGGTTTGAATTGATTAATCATTTTTCTATGCATTCCGTACGGTACTACATATACTGGGTGATAAAAATTAAATGTAAAATTGTGTCTATATTAAACGTGAACAATTCGTTAACAGTCAATAATTTAACAGAACAATAATTTAACAGTCAGGAACAACATAAATTATTTCAGTTTATCTCCAAGACTTCGACCTCAATTAAAAGTACCTTTCCTTTTCTCATTAAATTCAGTTTTTTTAAAAATCACCATGAAAAAAATAAGCGCTACCCTGATTTTTTCCTGTTAAACTTTACTATAAACTTCATGATTTAGATTGGTTGTGTTACTCACATTTCTAGGAGTCTACAATAAATTTGAATAAAACTGAAAGAATTTAAAAAATAAATAAATAAATAAATATGTAAAACAACAACTCTTTAGGATAAGCAAAATTATAAAAATTTAACCTTAAGTATAAGGTGGAATAACCTTACTGTATCTGGTACGCACAAAACGAAAAAAAAAAAAAAAAAAAAGTATAACATTAATTTTGCAGTAACATTGAAGCATATAGGAGATTTATTGTAAGAAATGAAGTAGAAAATTCCCTATTTTCTTATTTTATCATTAAAATTTAAATTATAAAATACGGGTTCCAAAATTAACTAAAATGCTAACATATCAATTAATTGACTAATGGGAGGGTATATGGTATGGTGCAGGTGCAGTCTAAAAGTTTAAGTAATTTAATGCGCCCCCCCATCCAATAGCTCTTTCGACATGAATTCTATGTCGCGAAACATTTTCTTTTCTTTTCTTTCATCAAATGAAAATTGAATTTTGTTTTTTAAAAAGTGTGGTGTAACTAATTTAAAACTAAATATAGACGGTACAGCATCACT
The DNA here is from genome assembly GCA_963930645.1 of Salticus scenicus. Lineage (NCBI taxonomy): Eukaryota > Metazoa > Arthropoda > Arachnida > Araneae > Salticidae > Salticus > Salticus scenicus. The sequence continues at coordinate 245,787,807 of OZ005660.1, forward strand.
TTTCAGAAATCTTCTCTCTGTAAAATTTTGGTAAGTAAAGTCATTTTCGGAAAAATGCTCTGAACATAATACGCTATGTTTAGATGGTGTAAAATTTTCTCTTTTCAGTTTGATGAGCCATTCTTTTAATAAACCGGACGAATTTAAAGGAAATGCATGAAAACTTACGCGTTTCTGCTTGCATGTTTCTTTGCTTGAATTATTTGTGCATCTAAAATATGCACAGTTTTTTGGCATGTTGCTTTTTTTTACTTCGCATTCGCAGCGTAAACAAATCATAGAATACCACCATCACATGACTTCCACACAAATGTTGCCAACGGTGAATAACCCTCATATTTGTTCCCTAAAAAAAATTAGACCCTAAAAAAAAAAAAAAGGGATAAAAGACATTAAAAGTTCCTTCATCATCATCACGGGAACTTTTGGAGTGCCTGCAGTGATCGAAACCACGGCTTACCTCCACCTAAAGTTGTAGGTGTATGATCAAGAAACTCGGTTTTCTTGACCAAGGCCAAACTGTAGGAGTTACCACAGTTATCCACCAGACGGCGCTGCGTGCGTTGGTCATTTCGCGGCTTATTTTCATGGTTTTACTAGGTACGAACGGTAGAAGTTTGTGTATTTATATTTTTCTTTTCTATAGATTGTGAAATTATCGAATGTATGTAATATCAGGATTCTGAGTAACGTTATTTTAAATAGTAACTCAAGCTGTAGTAAGAACTTGATTTCAGTCAAGTCAATGAGCAATAAATTATCAACTTCATGAATATGGCATACTGCTGTGTTCCATTCTGCAAATCGAATTCCAGAAAGAATAAGGACATATCGTTCCATGAATTTCCATCGGATAATGACGTAAAATCTGCTTGGTTAAAGGCAATTTCTCGTGAAGATTACTACCCGAATGGTAAATCCAATTAGTCACGTGTTTGTAGCAAACATTTTAAAAATAAAGATTACATAGAGAACCGAAAAAGACGACGGCTAAAGCCTACCCATAGAACCAAAAGGATCCATTGGATGTCCTACAAAAATCATACATATCCTACAACTGACATATCCGGTAAGTGTCAAAGAACAGCAACCAGAGAATGCATAATTCAAGATACTCGTAGGATCGCGGGGGTTTCAAGTGACGATTAGAACGAGACACGCCCACCTACGTCACAGCGACGTCATAGGCGCTTGTTTGTGAGCAGCGCGGGAAGTTTCGGTTTTGGATAGCTTGATGCTGCTTGTTGTTGATCGTTTGATTTTATAAAAAAACAAAAATAAAAAAAAGACGATGGTGCAACATTGTGCTGTTCCACAATGCAGCAACAACGCTACATTAAAGGCAATTTCGTTTTTTTTTTTTTTTTTTTTTTTTTTTTTTTTCATTTCCAAGGGATAGAAATATGCGAAAACAATGGCTTGTAAAAATTCGACGTGATGAACGAAAAAATGCAGAACTTTCGGATACTATGAGGGTATGCTCAGCACATTTTTTGGATACTGATTTTATTACTTCAAAAAATGGAAAACGAAGAAATCTGCAGAAAGACGCTCTGCCTTCAGACTTTTCATTTACTTCTCCTAGAAAGATGAAACGTCGTCGTCCCCTGATATGAAAGGCATTTGACACTACAAGTGCTGCTTCCTCATCAAACGTAAGTTTAATTTATTCCTTTTAAGCTTATCTGAGTTAATTCTAGGATGTTTTGATTAATGTAGCTGAATTTAACGCTAACTTACATATGTCTTTCTTATAAGTATATACATATAACTAAAAAATATGGGTCAAATAAATAGTAGTAGACCAGTTTGATTTTACAACAGGAATTGTCGCTTTAGCATACAAACTACACAATTTAATTTATGTTACTATGTGAAAGTTATTTAACTGCGAGAACAGTTACTTAAATGGATAATTAAGCATTTAATTGCCCCATATTAGACAGTGTTGTTTAATCAAATAACATATCCCTTTTATATATATATATAGGGCCGGTGACGGGGGGGGGGCGTAATTCCTGTCACCGGCCCTGTATATATATATATATATATATATATATATATAACCTTTATAGCAGTTCTTAATCTTAAATTCAGCAAAAACATTTCTACCTTATGGGGAAACATCAATGAACATATGAGCAGTCAATTTTGACATAATATTAAGTGCTATGTAGCGTTAGATTTCAAAATCTTCATTTGTAATCATTTTGTAAATATGCAATTTTTTTTAAATGCATAGGTGTCAGCAGATGAAATTCATATGGAATCTTGTGTTTCTGAAGAAACAAATCTGAGAAATAAGTTAAGAGCGATGGAGGAGAAATTACAAGATACAGAAGAGATATTACAAGCCACTGAAAAAAAAAAATTGAAGCTACACAAGCAGAGTTAGAAGCTGCACACGTAATGAATGCGCAATTAGAACTTGAAATAAGTGAGGATTTCTAAATATTTTTTGAGAAATAATTCTGAGCATGTAATTATTGATGTGTGTTACAACACATAAATGCTTTCTGTAGACTGTTTTATTTATTTCAGTGTCATCAAACTACTTTTACTTTTATAATTAACATATAGAATATAAGCATTGACACTAATGCCTGATTCATTGTACCTTATTTTTATTTATTTATTTATTTATTTATTTTTTAATATAAAACTATGCGCTTTCTTAATAAAAAAGTTCTGCTCTAAGACTGCAAACAAATCTCATTAGTGTAACTAGATTATTTTTGTATAAGAGCAGTACACATCCAGGATATCTTTGATCAGTTTTTCTGTGTACTTTTCTTTATTTATATTATGAAGATATGAAAATGAGGTTGTATAATTGATTTTTGGACTTTAGTAACAATTTCAGTGACGGCATAAGTGCTAACTACAAAGGTGTGGGACTGGGGCACATGCTGCTTTGAAAATTTTAATGGAGATTGTAGAAACTTAACTACAAATGATTAATTTTCGACGGACCTTTTTTTTTTATATTATTTAATTGAAACAAAATAAAATATGTACATATATACAATAAAAACATACTTGAAAGAAATTTGGATTTCGACGTAAATTTGATTAATTATCCACATTTTTGATGGTTATATTTCTAGTAATGTAGTTTGTAATAGTAATTATATAACGCATCAACTCAAGTCATGGTGCTATCAGCACTCGTATCGTTCTCTTTCTGCGAGCACATTTTTTCTTACCCTCTGACAGGTGATCCGCGACGGGGTGGCGCGCATGCGTCAACATCCCGCCCGGCCTTGCTATGTTCTCATGCAAGAACTTACAATATTTTTTTGCAAAACTTTAAATTTACAATTTCACATAACGTAAATAGATAAAATAATAACAAATAAATGAATGTAACATAATATCAATATTTCGCACAACACATAGAATTAGAAAAAAGATTAACTGATTATAATAAACAGAAATTTTCATAATTAACTAACAATTTTAGAGTAATATATATAATACAGTAAATTAATATAATAAATGTTCATATTCATTTTTTTTTTTTTTTTTTTTTTTTTACTCCTCGATAGGCAGCACGCACAATCTGGAGATGGATCTTTTGTAAATCCCTTTGGTAGTTTTTATATCTACCAATCTAACTTTATTATCCTGACCAGGATATAGCTTTATCACACGCCCTAAAAACCACTTGCATGGTGGAAGATTTTCTTCCCTGACTAAAACCATGTCTCCGATTTTTAAATTTTCTTTATCAATTATCCATTTTCTGCGCTGTTGTAAGTTATTCAAGTAAGAAAGACTCCATCTTTTCCAGATTGCCTGAACTGAATTCGTAATATTTTGCCAAGCACTTAGGCGATTTTTCTCAACATTAGTTAAAGAAGGTTCAACAACAGCCGTTATTGGCCTTCCAATAAGAAAATGGGCTGGAGTTAAAACCTCTAAATCTTCAATACTTGAAGCTAGCGGAGTCAGTGGTCTCGAGTTCAAGATCGCTTCCACTTGAGTAACAAGTGTAAGCATTTCTTCAAATGTAAATTTTGAATTACCCGCTATACGTTTAAAATGGTATTTAAACGCTTTGATATTCGCTTCCCATAGACCACCCCAATTTGGACTCCTTGGAGGAATAAAAACCCATTCTATTTTTTCCTCTGCAAAAAAATTGAATAAGGATTCTTCCTTATTTCTTACCAGTTTATACAAGGCATTAAGTTCCCTGTTGGCGCCTACCATATTGGTCCCATTATCCGAAAATATTTTATGACACTTGCCCCTTCTCGAAATAAATCTTTTTAACGCAGCTATCAGAGCTTGTGAAGTTAAATCACTAATAAGTTCAAGGTGTATAGCCTTTGTTACTAGACAAATGAAAATACAAACATAAATTTTGATTTCTGGACCTTTCATTCCATATTTATTTTTGATTAAAAAGGGTCCAGACAAATCTACTCCAGTTGAATTAAATGTTTTATCTGGCGTTATTCTTTGTTTTGGCAAGTTTCCCATTTTTTGTACACATACTTTCGTATTTGCTTTAAAACAGACTAAACATCTGTGCACAATTTTTTTACAAAGATTTCTCCCATGAATGGGCCAATATTTTTGCCTAACCTGAAACAGAAGATGTTGGGGACCTATATGAAAATATTTTTCATGATAATATTTTACAATTAATTCAGTTAATTTATTTTTTGAAGGAAGCACATAAGGATGCTTAATCGAATAAGATAACTGCGAATTTTGCAGTCTCCCCCCCACCCTTATTAAACCATTGATATCCAAAAATGGGGATAAATTAAAAATTTTACTCTTATGCGATACATTACCGCCACTTTTCAAGGCAGCTATTTCAGTAGGAAATTCTTCCTCCTGCAGCTGTTTCAATAAGAAGTTTTCTGCCTTTGTCAGCTCTTTAGACATCAGCGGTCCTTCCTTCTTTTCTAAAGGATTTCTTAGATTGTGAAGAAACCTGAAAAGAAAACTACATATACGTAATATTTTTAAAAATCTATTACTACAATTAATCAGATAGTTCAAAATGGTAAGGTCCTTTTTCAAATTTAGAGTCACTGCTTTTTTAGATTTTAATTCAGGAGTGTAGTCTTCCTCATTTGGTTCTGAAAAGTCAATAACAGATTGTTTGTTTTCGTCAGACATTAAAGAGGGTGGTCCATGCCACCATTGTTCACTATAAAGCAGTTTTTCTGCCGTGAGGCCTCTGCTCAGGTGGTCTGAAGGATTTTCTTTTCCAGCACAGTGAAACCACGTATCAGAATCTGTCAAATTCGTGATTTCTTGTATTCTGTTTGCAACAAATTGTTTCCATCTTTTTGTTGATCCTTTAATCCAAAATAAGACAATTTTTGAATCAGTATGATGAAACACAGAATAGCATGTTTTCTGTCCTATGATTTCTTGAACTTTATGACTCAATCGTGCTGCCAACAAGGCACCGAGGAGTTCCAGTCGAGGTAACGTAATGCTTTTTAATGGAGCTACTCTACCTTTTGAAGTGATGAGATTTACAAGAACTTTATCTCGTTTTTTAACTTTCATGTATACTGAAGCCCCATAGGCAAGTTTGGAGGCATCACAAAAAACATGTAATTGTATTTCATCTTCACAAGAAGAATCTAGAACAAGTCTTGGGACTCTAAGCTCTCTAAGAAGTGGTAACTCCTTACACCAAGCCAGCCACTTTTCTAATATGTCTGGAGGCAATTTTTCATCCCACGTGACCTTTCTGTTTCAAATTTCCTGCATTAGACATTTCATTCTGATAGTAAATGGTGCAAGCAACCCCATCGGGTCGAAGATTTTCCCGATGGTTTGTAAAATGGTTCTTTTTGTATTTTCTTCTGTGTCAACCACTTCAAGAATTCCTTTAAGATCTAGGGTAAAACAGTCATCTTTTGTTTGCCAACATATGCCTAATACTTTCGTGTTGTCGCTCCCTAAGTTAATGGCGGTTTCAGTTGGGTAAGTATCGAACCCTTCGTCGGCCCACTGTTTCATCAATGATGAGTCGTTGCTGATCCATTTCCTCATCACCATTCCAGCTTCCTTAATAATCTTCTTTGCAGAGCGGGAAACTTCCAGTGCCTCTTCTGAAGTATCTTGACCGGTAATCCAGTCATCTACGTACATGCATGAATTCAGGTGATGTACGGTTGTTGGATAATCTTCTCTATATTTTTCTATGTGATGCTTCACTGTAGCTGCTAATAAAAAAGGGCTAGAATTCACCCCAAAAAGTACTCTGTTAAATCGATAAGTTTGAAGATTCGGTTTTAAGTCAGTACGAGGATTACTATTGGACCATAAAAAACTTACTACGTCCTTGTGTTTATCTGCTAAACAAATCTGAAGAAATGCTTGACGAATATCCGAAGATATAGCTATCTTGTTAATTCTAAAATTGATCAGCACATCTAATAAATTTGGGTTTAAATTTGGACCCGGCCAAAGACAATCATTAAGAGATAGTTCATTTAATTGATGTGACCCTGCATCAAATACTATACGTGTAGAAGTTGTGACCCGACCTTCTTTTTTCACAGCTTGGTGTGGTAAGTAATATATTGGTTTATCAACACTTATGTTAGGTTTTTCGACTTTTTCAATTATTCCTTGTTTTATGTAGTCCTGAATTATCTCTTGATATTGATCATACAGATCATTATTTTTGTGAAACTTTCTCCATAAGTAAAAAAATCGCTGTTTTGCAACTGGAAAATTATTTGATAATTCTTTCCAATCTTTACGAAAGGGTAATTCTACTACATATCGGTCATTTTTATAATTAACTGTCTGTTTGAATATTGTCATAGCCTGATCCTCTTCTTTAAAACAGGGATCATCTTTAATTCCGAGGGATTCTAGATCGAAAAAGAGCTTAAGAGTGTTACTAAGGGAATCTTCTGACAAAACGAAACACTGTTTCGAATTACTCGGTTCTGTTTCTTCAACCTTTCCACACGCTAGCCATCCAGATTCAGTTTCCTTAAAAAACAAATCGTCATTTATTTTATAAGTATTATCCTTTAAAACTTTGAATAAGATATCTGCACTGATTAACGCTTCTATTTCATTAGGTTCAAAAAATGTCTCGTCACACAATTTCAAAAATTCTGGAATTTTTATGTCTGAAATGTTTAATTTATTGCATGGTGTGAGCCCTGTTATATTATCTACAATCAAAAATTCTACTGGTTCACTAAAAGAACAATCTTCATTTGAAATAAAGGTATCTAATATCCACTTAATATTTTGTGTCAATCCATTCAAACCTGAAACTGGAGTTTTTATTTTTTCTCTTTTAATTCCTAAACATTCACTCATCTTTTCAGTTAATACGCACACATTTGAAGCGGAATCCAGAACGCATCGTATTTTTATTCTTTTTTTATTTTCACACTGAACATAAATATAAGCTGTGGAAAACAGAATACTTTTTCTATTTTCTTTTAAATATCTGCTATTATTACTCAAAACGGAAGCATTTATTTGCGCAACCTTTTTGTCTACATCTGGTAATTTGGATGAATTTATTTCATCCGAGTCTGGAACTGGGGTTTTGGCGCCAGAAAAAAAAACATATTAATCTGTTGTGCTTCATTCCTCAGGTGCATTTGAATTTCGATAAGCAATCATTTTTCTTATGGTTTTGCCTAAAACAAACCTCACAAAGCTTGTGAAGGCGTATTATACTTAATCTTTCGTTAATGTTTAATTTCAAAAATGCATCACATTTATAAATAGGGTGATAAGTATTTTTACAAACGACACAATTTTTGTTTTTATTTTCATGCATTAAAAGAGTTTTAGATTTGTTAATAGCCGGAAAGTTTTTGTTAGTATTTTTATTTCCGCTAGTCATATTCGTTCTATTAATAGATAATAAAACTGATTCTCGTTGTTCCAAAAATTTGATAAATTCTTCAAAGGTGGGAACATTTTTGGATTTATGGGACAACTCAAAATTCTTCCTAGATTCTCTGTCTAACTTTGCTACAAGAATATTTATAATGAAAACATCTGATAATTTATTCTGTACATATTTAAGAACTTTCAAGGCACGCAGATTTTTCTGAATACAATCAATCATGTTTCTTATCTCTTTGGGATTTTCAGTTTGAATTTTCTCAAAATTCAGAATATTTTGTACATGAATATCAACAATTAATCACTCGTTATCATAGCGATTTTCTAATGCATTATATAAGGATTCAAATGTATCAAAATTACTAACTAAATTTTTAGCATCATATTTGAGACAAGATCTAAGATAATATAATTTCTGCGACTGATTAATATGAACATTATTGGTTATTAAATCATTAAATTGTTCTTTAAAAGAACTGAATTCCTCATATTTTCCTGAAAATTCAGGTAATACTAAAGGAGGAATTTGAGTTTTTATTTCAAGGGCATCTTGAGATGCATTTTCAGTCGCATTTATTTTTTTATGAGAATCAAATTTCTTATAAGAATTAATAAGAGTATTAATTCTTACCTCTAATTTTTCCAGACGTTCTTCACATGAGTCAAGATCGTCACCTATGGTTGCTTGTTCAGCATCTTTCAAGTCTTGAATTTCGTAGTATTTTTGTCGTAATTCATCGATTTTTGTTTGTAGTAGTTCGACGTTCTTTAATTTCACTTTTAATTCTACTACATCTATATCGTAATTTTCGGCATTCGTGCCTTCTACATATTTTTCAATTCTAGTTATCTTTCCTTTTAAGGAAGATTTCAATTTATTATTTTTATCCATAAGTCGCTGATTACAAGCTCCTTTCTCGACGGAGCCACTATTTTGTAGAAACTTAACTACAAATGATTAATTTTCGACGGACCTTTTTTTTTTTTTTTTTTTATATTATTTAATTGAAACAAAATAAAATATGTACATATATACAATAAAAACATACTTGAAAGAAATTTGGATTTCGACGCAAATTTGATTAATTATCCACATTTTTGATGGTTATATTTCTAGTAATGTAGTTTGTAATAGTAATTATATAACGCATCAACTCAAGTCATGGTGCTATCAGCACTCGTATCGTTCTCTTTCTGCGAGCACATTTTTTCTTATCCTCTGACAGGTGATCCGCGACGGGGTGGCGCGCATGCGTCAACAGAGATGTTGCCCCCTTTATAATTTTCTGCATTTTCTACTTTACATAAATAAAATTTAACAAAATTTTTCTAATGTTTATATACTCTTATTGTGTAATGAATGAAAGTTTTTTTTTTTTTTTTTAAGTTTCAAATACAGAAAATCTTCATCAGTTCAGTTTATTTGTTTGTTATCACTGATGCTTTTATCAACATATATGCAGGGTTGTCCCCGTCTGATTTGTTTTCACCACTATTTTTGTGTAAAAATCTTTGCTTTTTTAAATCATACAACCATATTATAAAAGGAAAAAAGAAAAAAATATTACCTTTAAATAATGGCCAAAATTTGTATGGGCATCGGCAGTTCTTTGTAAACTTGAGTTGATCTAAAAATTCTGTATATGCTTGAGTTGTCATGAAATTTTAATAAAATATACTAAGAAGATTGATGGCAAAACACTGGCACCAGACAGTAGCAATGCAGTTTATAATCAAATAAACCACATTAAAACAAAATAAATAATTCTTGCTTACTCTGTATTTCATAATTCCTAAATACAATGTTTAACTGTCTTTTACCATGTTTTTATTAACTTCGATTCTTGTTTGTATGTTTGTTTGTCCGGTACAAATCTTGCAATCTATTTTTAACTAACTTCCTTACTAGCTAGACATTTGAAACTTTCACAGCAGCTCAGAACCCGGTGACAACACAATACTTCGAAGTCAGATATTCGAATAGTTTTCTTTTAATTAATTAAAATATGAAAATAATAAGCTCTTAATAGCAATAAAATAGCCATTAAAATATCAGCTATAATTTAATTGTTGCCAAAAAAATTTACGAGTTCATTTTCTTTCGACATACAAATAAACACATTTAATTCAACGTGTACGTTAAAAAATTATAAAAAGTTAAATTATGCACCTCAGAAAATATGATGTCATTATCACCATTTTACCATATCGTTGACGCAATATAATTATTGTTTTAAGAACTTGTATTTATTGTCATTTTTAAAACCAACTTTTTTTTTTTCCTCTATTATTATTTCACTGAACTGAGTCCGCATGCTTAAATATTATTTTTTATCCTCGCGTATTTTATTAATGATTCATCAGAAAATTTAAAAACATGGAATATATATATATATATTTTTTTAATCCTATAATTATTTAATTTGAACTGCCTTCACCTAATTGCAGAATGCTTACACAGAAAATAAAAATGTGTTCTCGAATTTTAAAATTTTTGTGATAAAATATTGTACAATTTAACCTTATATGCCGCAAAAACCAAGGACAATGGGTTTTGAAGAGTAAAAATCAATTTGGCATACTTTGGTTTCAAGCAAAATTAGTTTTTATTCGTAGCTTACTTTTTGAAAAAGCGAAAAACTTTAAAGAAAACTAATTGCTTTAACTGTTTCGATCAAATACATTTTAATCAGCGAAAGTGCTTTTCATAATAAGAAAACTGTAGACCCTGTGGCACGAAAGTTGAGATTTGACATTGACAAATATATTTTTATTTTATTTATTTTATAACATATGTGTTTGTTTTAAGAACTTGCATCTTGGCAAACTGGTCTGATTTTGATCATTAGAATTTTCACCATCATGGTGACAAATGTCACGAAAAGCACATATATGGACGACAAATGTGTCTTGAAATGCATCTCTATAAAACTAACCTATGTTTTACAAAAAATATATTTTGGTGTTCATAAAATATGGTTAAGAAATTTTTACTGACTGAAATCCATGTATATTTATAAATTATATTTTATTTATTTATTTATTTTATTTATTTATTTTTTATTTACTACAAAATACCACTATACAAAAATTGTAACGCGTGTCAATTATGCTCGAGTAACTGTAATAAAAAAAAAAATTGCTGTTCTCTCGCTCAAAAATGAAATCATAATTTCAAAATATTAAAGTAAACACTAGTGCATTACTGCTTTCATACTGTGCACATGCCAACCTTTTATCACCTAAAGAAGGATCAGATTTTATCTCAATTCAAAAATATTGTTGCATAATTTTGCATCTGTGTTTATATTACTATCACAGCTTATATTTGGGGACACAAAATATAAATATTATTGTGGAAACATTAGCCAATCAAACCAAATTCCTGTAAGTGGTAACAATATCTTAAATATTGGCATACAGAACACAGCAGAGTACCAAAGTATAAAAAATGATTACTTACTGTGCAACCGCGAAAGAAGGCATACGACCTTGGAATAGTTCATTTTGAAGAAGGGGCGGCCGAATGAAATGCAAATGATGCTTGGCGGCAGTTCTTTTCGCCAAACAATTGTTTGACTTATCAGCTTCTTTGGCACCAATACGAACAGTCAAAGAGTCATTTGTTGCTAATTCAATAGAAAATTGCTAAATTTTTGTCAATTTAAATATTGTTTTAATTATTTCTTATAAGTTTTTTTTATCAGATATGCAGAAAATCGATAAAACAAAATAGCTTTAAACATTGCTTATAATTTGTGTTCACATGTATGTTTATTTCTAGTACTTAAATTAATTGAATCCCTAAAATTTACTCGTTTAGCTTTTAACTTCTCGAAGTATACCTAAAACAGTTTCTTTTTTTTTTTTTTTTTTTTTTGTAAATATTCACTATTATGATTAGTTCAATTATTTAAATCTAAAAATATATCATAATTGAATGTTTTGTAAATATTAACTATCGTGATTAATTAAATTTCTTCCTTTCTACTTTTATTACAACCATTATATGATTATGTCATGTTATTTAATGACAATTACAATAATTAATTTAATGCTTATTTTATCAAAACTGTAATGGTATTAATCATGGTTTCTTTTATTTCATACATTGTAGAAAGAAACTTTTTTAAAGTTTAATTAAGTTACTTCTTTCATCCCTTTCTGCTGATAATGATTGCACTTAAAAATTACTTCTCGGAAGCCATTAAGATTACTTTATTTAAAAAAAATCAAAATTTCTTTTTGAATGTTATTTGATCGCCGAAACTTTAAAATTTGTAAACAATAGTACCTCTGAACTCTTCTTTTAAATAGCAATTAAAAATACCTCCAAACATTAAGTTTATCAACAACTTCAAATTTTAATTTCACACTAAGAAACGGGCTAACAACGCCAAATCTGGAAGCCACTCTACTCTGTGTTACCATGGAAACACAACCTCTTACCTTATTTCATTAATCGAATCATCTGAAAACACGTGAGTCGAGTGCCAAGTTATCGCGGTTGTACAATACCTCTGATATCAATTTTTAATGAAAAAACATAAATAGGGAAACAGGGCTAACCCCCCCCCCCCCCTTTTTTTTTTTTTTTTTTTTTTTTTTGCCAGAAAAAAACTCAGCTCAGTGGGTTTGTTGGTTCATCGTTTTTTTTTCAGGATATTTTCGGGTTTTAATTAAGTTTTCAGGAATATTTTCTTTCTTTTTCTTTCTTCTTCTTTTTTTTTTTTTTTTTTACATTTAGTGTATCATTCATAATAAGATAATTTAAAAATTATTTAAAGTCTTTTAGATTTAATTTTAAAATTTCTAAAGAATATTTATAGTTAATAGTTGTTCTTTAAATATTCTAAAATTCTGTTTATCTGCTCTTTACAACAAAAAACTGGATTTGAATTACTATTTATTGTTGCTTTATTAAATTTTTTGTAGTCATAAATCTCTATTGTTGTGGCGATGTATGCTCGCTTTGCAAGCAAGCAAATCGAGTCAACACCAGTTTTGTAAAAAATAAAAAAAAAATAAAAAAAAATAAGACATTGAAGAAATCTGAATAGTCAAAATCGACATATCAAACTCAGTTTTCTTACCAAAAGCTGTGGAGTGTACTTCACATGTACAGCAGTAATAAAAATTCGAATCTTTAGAGAAGCTAATTTTTCAAATTATCACTGTTTTATATGTAATTTTGTTTCCTAAGTTAAAATATTACAAAGATATGTTTAACAAGCAGATATTTTGACTGTATTTTTCCTAATTCAGCTTATCAATTGAGTTATAACCCGAGATTAAAGTGCTTTTTAAGAATGCAAAGCCTATGTTTACCTAGCAGATTTTCATTCAATTACGTTTTCTTTTATTTTCAGACTTGCTTAAAGACAACCTGGAATCTGCTACACAAGAAAATGATAAATTGAAGCAGAAATTGATGGAAGCAGAGAAACACGATTGTTCAAGTTTTTCAATTGAGTCAATTGTAAAACATAACGAACTTGTAACGTACTATACAGGATTTGATGATTCAAAAATGTTATCCGCTTTTATTAATTTCATTAATCCTGGCAATAAAATTTCTTTTTCGCGAAAACAGCCGGTATCAGATCAAATATTGGTAGTGCTGTTTTGATAACATCGATTTATCCATTCGTTTTAAAATTTGTTCTAAACATGTATCAAAAATATTTGTTAATTGGATCAATAAAATTTATTTTAAACTCGGATCATTAAATATATTTCCTTCTAGAGACGTAATTTTAAATAATAGCCCTCAGGTTTTTAAGGAAAAATATCCTACAACATTTATGATTTTAGACTGCACTGAACTAAAGATTGAAGCACCTTCAGATTTACAGTCGGCTGCAAAATTATTCGAGCACTAGCCAATAATTCCTATATTTAAAAAGTACACTTAAGACAGTTTTGCTAAGTAAATCCTTTTCGAATCATGTTCTTAGACTGATTAAGAACATGACTCGACAAGAATTTATTTAACAAAGCTGTATTAAGTGTACTTTTTTTTGGCAAGGATTATTGCTAGTGCTCGAATAATTTTGCAGCCGACTGTAGTTCTTCAGTCCCAGTCATATTCAACCTACAAAGCTCACAATACTATGAAGGACTTGTTGGATGTGATCCTATTGGTGGTTTGTTGTTTGTTTCTGCCCTTCTTACTGGAGGAATATCGGACAAAAAAATTGTGGAGAAAAGTGGCATATTAAATCTATTATCAGAAAAGCTGAAAGCAAAAGAACTGTTGCCTAATGATGCAATTATGTTTGACAAAAGTTTAACCATTTCAAATGAATTAAAAGCTTTAAATCTCAATTAAAATGTTCCTCCAATGGCAAGTGAATTACAGTTTCCCGAAGAAGAGGTCTTTGAAACAAGATCAGTTGCTTCTGTTCGGGTTCACGTGGAACGTTTAATTAGGAGATTTAAAACTTTTAAAATTTTATCTGGTGTCATACCAATAACACTGAAGCCACATTTGAATCAAATTTGGACTGTTTGCTGTATTCTAAGTGGCTTTAGAACAGTAACTAGTAATGACGATTTAAGATCTGATGATGATGATGATGAAACAGACAGTGATGCAGATGTAGAATGAATGCATTATATAATTAAGCAGTAGTGATTCTGAATGAAATTTTCTGAACTGCACATCAAATGTTCTAAAATGCTGTTTAAGACTTTCTTTCTACACATCATATATATATACACACACACACATGAACATACAAATTGTATGAAATGTGTGTTTATATATACACACATAATGTGTAGAAAAAAAGGAAATGTTATGTATTGAATAGTGTTTCTGAAAATTTTGATATGCAGTTTTGAAAATTGCGATTTCTGCGATTAGCGATAAATGTTTGCTGAAAATCTTGTTTCTGGATAGCCAGAAACCATTTCTCAATTTTAACTGAGTATATTATTTCGGTGAAAATTATTTTTTTTCACGACTAATTTTTTCGAGGGGGAAGAAAACTGGGCCATCTATACTCGAATATTTCTCATAATCACTAAACTGTACATTTGCCAATGAGATATTCTGAAACAAGCCGTTGAGTAGAACTGGGTGATACACCGATACATTGCAAAATATCGATTTAAAGCAGGCAATTTGAAACCGGTAACAGAATCTTGCAGTTGGCGATATATCGCAACCTCCACGATTATCATGGAACTCAGCTGTGAATGTATTGAGAGCGACCATATCGGTTTCCGTGATCCCAACTTTTCATCCTCTGCCATGATAGTCGGTAATGTTTATATGAAGGAGAGTGGATGACACTTGCATAACACATGCATGATATTTGACATTGGGTTCATTTGAAATCGCTGCTCACGGCCACGATCTGAATATTCGCTATCGTCTTTTATGTGATCATCATCTTTTTTTTTTTTTTTTTTTTTTTTGTGAATCGATTATCAGCAAAGCAATAACTCATGCATGATATCAAACGCTGATGACTGATATTCCTCCGATCTCTTCATTCGCTGCTACGATATGAATATTCATTATCGCCATAACACTGTTAATCGAAAACGGTTATTGCCTATAAATACAAGTAACAATTGTTGATGTCATTAGTTTTATTAAGAGATAACTGAATAATTTCGTGATTTATTTACATCTATTTTTTTTTTTTAATTAACGTCTTATGTTTTTTTAGATTTAACTTTTATTTCTATTTAAATAATTTTTAAAATGCTTTTTCATCAATTTTTACTGAATATATTTTTAACATTTTAACGGTTATTTAAATTCCTTTTGAAAATATTATTATTTCTGATCAACTTAGTAAAAAATTTGGTGGTTTTTATATTTGTAGTTCTATTTCGTTAAACTAAAGCCTCCTAAACTAGATGCCTTCAGCGTGGCTCGGGAACTTGGCAACATTTCTAGCAGCAGACTACGCCATCTGGTACAGACTGAAAGCCTTCTATTTCAAGAGCCGCCAAAAATTTTCAAAAGGGAAATTTGATATGCATAAAAGTCGAATAGAATCGAAGAAACATCGATTATATTTATCACATATCATTTCTTAAAATTATTGGTGACAGTTGAATAAAAAAGTACCATGTGGTAGTCTACCGCTTGAACTTTTCCCAAGTTTCCGAGTCACGCTGAAGGCATCTAGTTCAGGAGACTACGGTTAAACAAACCAAAGCAAATTCTTTTCCCAGGGTACTGATTATATTTACGGAGAATTTAATTTCTAAGGCGCGGGGGGGGGGGGGAAGGAAGAGCTAATTACCTTTAGCTTATAAACCTTATTATTCTTTTTCGGCGTTCTTTTCAAAAGTAAAGAAAGTTAAAATTTAGTTTTATTAAATTTTTTTGGGATTAATTTATTATGAAAAAATTGTTGTTTGAAGTTTAATATCTTTATTTCTCTCAGGGTTTCTTCGACTTCATAAATTTATTATGAAAAAAATTTGTATTTGAAGTTTAATATGTTTCATTTTTTTTTTTGGTAGTTTCCACATATTGATTGAAATATTTTTCCAGTCTCTTCGGGCATTGCATGCTGTAAATATTTAGCAGTTTGCATACAGCAGGACAGAAAGATCACCAAATTTGCATACAACATTCATTTAATGCCCTTGAAGAAGTAATGAATTTGTATGTTTCAATATCAAATCGCTTACTTTTCTCTTTTCATCAACTTTATCAATTTTTCGTAGTTTTTCATGTGATACTTGGTTTTATATAATTCAATGTTTGAAAAATATTTCAATATATATATATATATATATATATATATATATATATTTCCAAAATTATAAGTTTCATAAATAAAGCGATAGTAATGTTAGTGAACTTCAGATATTTTGTGATTTCGAAAATATAGATACACCTTTTTCTGAAAGAATAACCATCGAAAAAAAAAGAATTATAAAAATTAATTATTTTGCATTTTACATATATATATATATATATATATATATATATATTAACGAAAATGCTTGCCTCTCCAGGAATACAATCGAAAATTTTAAAATTTGAGGGGGTTTGCGATGAAATTTTAAGTAGAAATGTATACTATTATAATTTTTTTAGTAAAATAAATTGCATAAAATTTACATAAATAAAATTTTTGTCTTCCCTCACACCTACATTTTGCTTATATTTTTAAAAAGTAAAAAAAACATTCTTAAGTTAATTCATTAAACTATATTCTGCTTTTCCTATAAAGAAGGAGGAGGGAATTTCGCACGATTTTTTTATATTATGACTTAGATACATATAATTGGCTCACACATCAAAAACCCCCTTCCTAAGATAACTTATTGCAGAGTTACGCTTGATTACATGCTTTCGTTACGCTCGCCAATGAAGGGGCGGTAGATATTTCACAAAATCACTTTGTAGTGTGTATTGAGCATACGCATAAGCAGTCCACATATCAAAAATTGCCGTTCTAAGATAATTTGGAGCAGAGTTACGCATGGAAGAATGTTCCCCACACACACACACACCTCAATGGAGACTAGCAGGGAATTTCAAATAATTCCTTTCTAGTTTGTGCGTGTTGAGTACGCACAGTCAATCCACATATCAAATAATCGCTTTCCTGAGATAATTTAGAGCAGAGTTACTCTTTACAACTTGTGTTTGCCCCCTCCCCCAATCTGAACTTAACGGGAAGAAAGGGGAGCTTTCACAAAATCCCTTTATAGTGCATGTTGGGAACTCATAACCAGCCCGCAGAAAAAAAAAAAAAAATCACATAAGATAGTTCGAAGCAGAGTTGCGCACTGAATCACGAGTTCCCCCTCCCCCTCCAAGGAGGACAATATGGAATTCTACAAAATTCTTTGCAGCGTGTGCGTGTCTTCAGTTTACGCATAATCAATCTACATATCAAAAAATAGCTATTCTGAGGTAATGTGAAAGAGAGTTACTCTTAAAAGCAATTTTTTAGCTCCCACCCCTCCTATGCCTTTAAAGGAAAGGGGGAATTTCCTAAAATCCCTTTATAGTGCGTGTTGGAAAGGCATAAACAACCCACACGTAAAAATAAATCTTACTGAGATATTTTGAAACAAAGTTATGTTTGGAAACACGTTTCCCCCCCTCCTATCTCCAAGGGGGGATAGGACGAAATTTTACGAAACCCTTTTTAGCGTGTGTCTTGTGTACGCATAACCAAACGACGCTTCACAAAATCGCTAGCCTGGGATAATTTGAAGCAGAGTTACTCTCATAAGAGTGATTTGCCTCCCCACACCCCGCCCTTTAATGTGGGGGGGGAGGAGAAATTTCGTAAAATTCCTTTACAGTGCGTGTTGGGAAAGCATAAAAAACTCACACTTAAAAATTAATCTTGCTGAAATAACTTCAAGCTTAGTTATGCTTGGAAACGGGTTTATTGCTCCCCCAACCCCCAAGGGAGGATGGGGGGAATATCGCAAAATCCCATTACAATGGGTGTTGGACACACGTGTATAAGCGACAAATTAAAATTTGAGACCTCAGCTCCTATAGATTTCCCTGGACAAATTTAACGCTAAAAGGGGGCTCGAATTTGCGCCCCGTAACTCCTCCCAAAACCGAAAATCAGAAAAAAACAAAAAAGAGTTTTTGGAAATACTCTCAAGAAGTCTCTTGGCGGTTTTCTATATCTTTGTGCTACTATTGGTAGAGTTTTACTCGAAAATCCTTATTTTGCTAAATTTGCCTCCGAAAATCCTTTTTACCCTCTCCCCCTTAAAAATCTAAAATTCCAAATTCGCAGAAAGTGATTATTTTGTACTATAGTCTTTCCATCTGCATTTTCTTCGTCGTGAAGCAATTTGGAGCCGAGTTATACTTCTAAGGGGGATTTGCCTTCTGCCACCAGAGGAAGGGAAAGTGGGATATTTTGGATATTTCGCAAAATCTTGTTTTATTGGGTGTCGGGGTCCTCAAAACTTGTGACTTTATCTCCGATAGAATCGCCACGGCTGTGTTGAGTCAATGAATCAATGAGTTTTCTCTTATATATATATAGATTAAACAACTTAAATGACACAATCTTTTCTTGAAATAAGGTGCTTATTTGGTGGATGGTTATAAAACAGTGCACTTAAACAATTGCGGATTGTACAAACAGTTTGACGTGTTTAACATTTTATTTATATATATTTCTTTCTTTATTTTTTATTCATCGTAATAGTACTTGAACTACGAGCTAGTCTGGATAATTTTGATATGAGAGTTAATTATTATTATTATTTGTTTTTTTAATATAAAATTAAAAAAAAAAAAAAGTTTTAAGGATCAAATTTCGAAGTGATTCCTGAAAAGTTTATAAAATTTACGTGAAACCGAATATTTTACTACGGATTATAATTTAAACATTTTTTTTTCCTTTATTGTCAAGTATTACCCACGTCGACAAGTAAAATTTCGATTATATAATTTTGGATGATCTTTATGTTTTTTGATGTTCTGAAACCGAAAATGAAGCCAGTTTTTCTCTATCACGTATAGATTTTTGTCAATACAGGGTGCCTGCCGATACAATTTCTTCCAATACTCTTCCACCAATATAATTATATAGTAAGTTTTATAGTATGTCTCCATAATTAATTAATCATAGATGCTTTGTTGTAATTGTGAAACACTAGTGCGATTCAAATCCATATCAACCGACTAACCAACTGATTGTTATGATGGTATACGTAAGAAATCGTGTCAATAAACACCCTGTATGGACAAAAATCTATACGTGATAGAGGAAAATGGGCTGCATTTTCGGTTTCAGCATATCAAAAACATAATCATCAGCTGAAATCATCAAATCAAATTTTGTAAACTTCATTTTTGTAGGCCTGTGTTATTAGTCCTTAATTTTCAAACTTTGAAAAAAAATATCAAATTTTATACCTACGCCAGTAGTCAAGAGGTTATCTCAAACCTGAACAGTAGATGCAGGTTGAGAATTTATGATCAAGAATACAAACCAAAGTTGTACGGTAGATTTCTCTTATAAATGTCTTGGATTAGTTTACTGAGTAACTTGCTCCGCCATTTTCATCCATGCGGTGCCTACTTAATTTATCAGCCCAATAACTTTGGAAATTCGAACTAAATATGTTGAGTAAACGTATCTCATAAACGCATTTGATACATTTGTTTGTCAACTTGACCTGCCTCCACCATCTTGTTTCAATAAACAGGCCATTTGAAAGTTTTTAATTCACATAAGAAAGGTATTTACGAACCAATTTGCTTAAAACTCCATACATAGGGGAATGTCTCCAGTAGAGGGAACAGTTTTGATTTTGGCTTATAATTTTTGACAGATTAGATATTATGCAAACATATGAATACCAATGGAAATCTAGTATCCTTAGCTGACGTTTGATGAAGTAACCGCATTGATTTCATCAAATAGAAAAAAAAAATATTACCAATTTTGTAAAGGGATCAATTTTTGAAAAAAAAAAAAAAAAACTTTATACCCGGTTGTGGACACACTTGAAAATTCCGCAAAATGTGAGAAAATAACAAGAAAAACACCATAAATACAGAAAACAACAAAATTCATTTATTTTGTAAGGATTCAGTGGCCGAAATATTAACAGAAAATGGCATTTTTCCAAATTTTTTTTGTCATCTTCGTCCTTCCAATTAGAAGTGCAACACATGAATGAAAATAATTTGCATATATATTAGCACACTTCAAATGCATCAGACGATCACAGGCGTTGCATTTCATTAAGATGTCTTGTTAGGCGTAGCGGTAGGTGCTTCAAACAGACGATACAAAAGTCGACATCGTCAGATTGTTGAGACTCCAATTTTTAGGACGCTTGCACGGCATTTTGAAAGGTGGAGTTGCGTTACTTTATCCAGGCTTCTTCTGGAGGACTCAAATGCTGCAAGGAACTCCATATTCTCGGGTAGTTGCTTTTATGGATTTCTTATCCGCTAAGTAATCCTAAATGGCTTTAACCAGTGCAATTAAATCCATTTCTTTAAGATCGGTTCACTTTTTCGGGATTGACATTGTTAAAAAAGCCTAAACATACATATAAACACTAATAAAATATGTTATTTTAATATAAACGACCACATTTCACTGTTTGTAAGTCAAACATACGTTTTAAACGAAAGAAACAAGTGTGCCCACAACCGGTTACATGAAGGTGCCCACAACCAAGAATGGCAGCCTTTTTTATAATGGCAGAAAAAGCAAATTTCGGTTCACATTTTCGTTGAATTCGATATTACACCACAAAATATAAGGAATATACTGCATAAATATAACTTGCATTTACATTTTTGAATTAATTCACTTCGATTTATCGAATTTTGAAAATATTCACGAATGACTTTTATGTCGCTTTTTCTCAGATTTTTCATTTCGATTTTTGCACTTACTAAGAAAAAAAAATCTATTCACTTCGGTGTTAGAACAAAAACTGCGTACTGTCACAATATATGTTTGCCAGTACTCAAACAGTGTTGTGCAAGTTCACGAAAAAAACGAACTAGTTCAAACTCAAGTTCATCGTGTAAAAAACGAGCTAGTTCGCGCTCAAACTCATGTCTGAAAGAAATGAACGCGTTCAGTTCAAGTTCATTTTTAAAAACGAGCGAAGCTCACTAAAAGTTCATTTTTACGTACATTTTTTTTTTTTTTTAAATAGATCTTATCCTCTATGAACACTTTCATAGGTAATTTCCCCTTTTTTTTCTAAAATTATCAATTACCATGAAAATTGTTTTTAATTTTACGCTTAATTAAACTTATTAACTTATAATTCTTAATTATAACTTATTAATTTAATTGTAGTAAAAAATTATTTAGCAAACACTTCTGAATAGTGTACCCACTGTTTTTGAATGGTTTTTTTATTCTCAAATTTTCAATACGTTTGTTTATGCCCATGAGAACTTATTAATATGAGACAAATTCTATCATTTAGAGGTTCCGTTGTTTTAAATCAGTGTTGTGCAGGACCGCGTTCATGAGTTTAATTAAAGCTTTTTCAGTTTTGAGCTGAATTTCGCTCGTTTTTTAAATTGTGAACTTGAGCTGAGCAAAGTTCGTTTTCTCATGAATTTGAGCGGGAAAAGTAACTCAAACTCATATGAATTTTATTCCTTTGGGAAAAATTTTTATATTCTTGGTAGCAATACTTTCTACCCTTTTAATCGCAAGAGAGGACGCATTTCTCACAAGAGAGAAACGCATCGGGTCGGGTAATCGCTTATTAACTGCTTTGCTGATCGGGTGCAGTTAAAATTTGCATTAATTTTTATTCACAAAATGTTTTATCCGAAGATTGTTTTATGCTTTACTTATGAATCTAAACTTTTAAATGAAGAGATTGGATGGCATTGTCTTCCTTCCTAGTAATTTAAAGACATGACTGATAACACGAATTTAATTACATTTACCTAAATATTAATACTTAACGTTTAAAGCTTTATATGGAAAACTATTTTTTTTTTTTTCGACCTATATTTGCTTCCTTATTTTACTGTCAAAATACTTGGAACAGTGGATTTTTTAAATATATGTTTTAATATAGCTAAAAGTTTGTTTATAATTAGATAAATACACTGTTGTAATATTTTTATACCATATTTAATTGTCTGAAAGATTTCTTCAATAATATAATTGTAGTTTATTTAAAAGAACTTTTATTCAGTTTATTATGTAACACAATTTTAACAATATAGCGGGTCAGAAGCTGCAGATTCAGAAGGACAAAAACCATTTTGCAGTGCGGGTCGGCTGTGAGTCAAGTTTACTCGAACTACGCAGGACTCTAAGCCAGTCCTTTCATAAGAAGAAATATAAATTCCGCTGATCACCTAATACGATTGAAGACTTAAATGCCCTATCCAGTAGGCTACCGTTTTCCTTGCTACTGTAATTTTTTTCGTGCCCAGTTTTCCAAGGTATTATACTGTTGTCAATTTTGTATTTCAGTTTTTTCATGCAAGCAAATCCATGCTATTTTAATAATACAAATTTTTGCGAAATACCTCCTATTATGAAAAATTATGGAAGTTCTAAGAGTAATTTAAGAAAAGTTTTAAGAAAGCCTTTCATTATAAATAAAAATATAAAGATTTAAAAGTATAATATTAAATCCCAATAATTAAATCCTGTTTGCTAGTATCATAAATGATATTTTAAAACTAGCTGTACATTAAAATAATAATAATAAGAAGAAGAAGAATCTTTAGTTCAATACACGTATATTTCAATTTTTGTGGATGCATTCGTAGATATATATATTCATAAAAAAAAAAAAAGAAAAAAAAAAGAATAAGAGAATTTAAATTAGATTATAAATAGCTTGTTGTAATAAGGAGGATTATTATTCTGTTTTTATTTATATTTATATTATTTTTTATTTTATTTACTTATTTTTACTTATTATTATTTGCATTTACCAGAAGCCGCTGAAATTAAAATAATCATTGATATAAAATCTACATCTCTGATATGAAATTATTTCAATAACCTGAATACATTTTTATTTTTAATATTAAAAATATAAATAATCATTAAAAAATATACTATTATTCTATTTAATCTATGTGTAACATGTGTTAAACCAGTAATCTTTGTTTAATCTTTTATATTTTAAAGATGCTTATCTTTCAATGCAAGAGTAAAATAAAGATAAGAATAATTTTCGCAAATAGCAGGAATCTCATTTTTAAAGAAAAAAGAGAATCTGTAAACATGGATTCACGCCTATAGAGCAAGATGTGATAGTAGATCCTTTCATTGTTTGCATCGTCTATCAGCGAAACGAAATGTCCATTACTTTTATGACAGGCGGGCAATTTGTCACACTGCCTCAGGGCTAGCTCTGGGAGGTCTTGCCGAAGATCTTTGCATCGTGGCACCAGCAGCAATGTTACTAGTATTTATAGTATTGTAGAATGCAGAACGTTGTCTGCAGCCGAAGTATTGTACTACGTAACAAAAGGTTCTCACGCTCTTTTCTTTTGAATCCAATACAATGTTGCTGGGTATCCTCTTACTAATTACCTTTAACCTACATGTTCGAATTGTGCTGAAAAGACTAAACAAATCCCTCTCTTCAAAAATGGTAAGGAAACTTACCATATAATTGTTATTTATAAAGTGTATTTATTCGCAATAATTTCCAAGAAATTTTATAAACATGTTTAATTTGTTGTGAAAAAAAAGAAAAAAAAAAAAAAACTTATACCTCAGATTTATCAATATATATTACTATGTAAAAAGATGCCTTTTTATTTATTTATTTATTTATTTTTTAAATTCTTTTAAGCTTTTATTAAGATTTATTTTTAGTTCTGTAATATACATTTAATAAAGTTTGAGCTTTATAAATCAAAGATTAAATTTTAGGATGTATATTCAAGATGAGGTTCAAGATATGAGGTTCAAGGTATGAGGTTGAAGATATAACACTTTCAGATCATTATCAATTGATATTTCTTGAATATATATTCTAAAATTAAAAATGGTTTGAATTAAGAAGTTTTGTTTATATAATTTTGGAACAAATTAAAATAATAATCTAAAATATTTTTCTTGTTATACTAAAATTTTCGTGTACATGCTATTAACAATAGCAGAGATTCAATTCATGAGTGAGAAAATCGTGCATTTGAAACTATTAGATAGTCCTATGAACACCTTTTAAATTGATTTCTTATAAATATGTTTAGATTTTGATACCTAGTAATTCCACGAAGATTTGAGAAGTTTACAAAAAGTACGCATTTTTTCTCGCTAATATTTCTGAAGAAATTGAATAAATCTTAAAAACTATTAAATAATCTGGTGTGTCACTCACACGACTTTCTCTTACCCTGAAATTTAATACTATAAATACAGGTTGCAGATTAATAGGTAAGATAACGAGTACTGTTATGTAAACCTATGTTAAACAATTCATATTAGGCTTCTGGAGAGTTTTATATGATAATTAGTTCTGTGTGAGGGGGGCTATCGCCCCCCCTCAACCCCCCGTTTCATTAATGCACCTACATTTATATAGAATTTAATTCGGTTATTAAAAAATATTTCCCTTTTTAAAAATTAGTTTATTAAAATTATTTAAAAAAATTATCTTTTATGATAAGGCAGACGATTTCCATATTAAAGAAGTAGTTTAACACCAAATATCCAAAAAAAAGTCCATTTTATTCTCAATATTTCAAAAAAAAAAAAAAGTAAGATTTTTTTTTTTTTTTTTCAGTTTTTTTTTTCGTTAAAAGTAAAAAAAAATCAATAACTTTGTTTTAAATTATCGCAGATCGATTGTTCAACCATTCGTTTTAAATGTATTTTCGAGCTCTTTTGAAAGATACCCATCATGAAAATTTACTCCCCACGAGGGGGGAGGCGAGGCTCCTACATACACAAAAAAATTTTCCCAGTTAACTGTCTCTATTACAAAAAATATATATTTGTTTCATTTGGTTTAGTGCAGTCTATAGACGTTAAACTCTATTTTCCTGCAATTTCCCCCATAGACGTAATGTATTAGAATTCTCTTGATTGTCCCTGTACACGAACCATTTGCTTGATCTTAACGAAAAGCCTACTGTAGCATCCCTATATGATACACATTTAGAATACCAAGTTTGAACTTTCTGCCATAATTTGTTTTTGAGATATGCTGATAACAGACAGACACACAGACACACCCACAGACCCACAGACCATTTGCTAAAAACATGATTTTCGTATTCAGGGGACCTCAAAACGTGTAAATATAACAAAATCTCGCGTTCGAAAATTTGAGCCAAAAACATTACTTTCTCTACCTTATGGGTAAGAGAAAGTAAAAAGTGAGGGGGGGGGAGAAGACCAATTCCATTTTTAATACGTAGTATTTTGTAGACGAAACTTATACAAAAATTTTGCTCATTTTTTGAAAGACTTTATTTCATGTTTATTGGTTATTGATATAAAGCGATTTCTTTGAATTTCTGGAAAATGCAGATAAAGGCAAACTCATCGTTTTTTGTCAACGCTTGCTAACGAGAAGTAAAAGGGAACCTTCATCCCTCCCCCAAGTCCTACACACACAATGTTCAAACAAACTGGCACATTTGGTAAATTTCAAACTTAGTTGGCAAACTTCTTAAACACTTTTCAGTCAAAAACTATAATGCATTTACAGATTCTAATTTTGCATTTCTTTCCCCCTCCCCTTTTTTTACTTTATATTCAATAAAAGAAAGTATTGGATTCGTAAAAATTTTCGGCTTCCGGTTTTCGATAAATTTACACGTTTTTAAAGGTCCAGAACACGATTGGACGATTTTTAGAAAATGTCTGTCAGTGTGTGTGCGTCAAAAATTTTTGGGGACTGTATCTCAGGAACTACAGCACAGAATTACGTGTAAATTTATATGCAGATGTACCTTGACTAAAATTAGCGCCTACGAAATTTTGGTATCAATTTCTCAACAGGTGGCGCTGCTAGGCCGCGATTTCCACAGTTTCATGGAAGGCTATATCTCAGGAACTGCTGATCGGAATTCATATAAATTTATAAGCGGACGCAGTTTGATCCAGGTTAGTGCCTTTCAACTTTTGGTGATCATTACTCAGCAGGTGGCGCTGCTATACCACGATTTCTACAATTTCAGGGAAGGCTATATCTCAGGAACTACTGCACGAATGTGCATATAAATTTATATGCAGATACACTTTTTCATTAAAATCACTAAGAAGGTAATATAAAGAAAATTATTATCTTTCAATCTGCTCCTTGATTCCCCCTTCCCCCGGGTATATTACTAAGTGAAAATGGTAACAATTTAATTGATTGAAATTTCTAAAAATATATTATGAAATAATTCTTTAAATTTATTCTTTGATGTTTATTATTTTTGCAAACTGCAAAATTGCCCTTTTTTCCTGTGCTCTTTTTTCCGGGTGTCCTTTTTATGAGTGCCTTTTTTTCTAAGTGCTCTTTTTTCCTGTGCTCTTTTTTCCGGGTGCCCTTTTTATGAGTGCCTTTTTTTCCAAGTGCCCTTTTTTCCGGGATCCATTTTGCACAATTATTATCTTTTCTGTCCTTTTCTTCTTCTACTTTCCTTTTTATATTTCAGACAGAAATACTTAATATGAGTTTGAGCTTGAACTGCATTTTCACGCTCAAGTTCGTGAAAAAAACGAGTTTCGCTTAACTCAAGTTCACAATTTAAAAAACGAGCGAAGTTCAACTCAAAACTCAAACTTTTTGAGCTACGCTCATGAACGCGTTCAAATGAACGCGTTCGTGCACAACACTGTACTCAAATATACCACATTTGCTTTTTGTTAAAAGATATCCTGGGGTGCTCATAACCGGAGAATGCCATAACATGAGACCTTCACCTACATAGCCCACATAAATAATTCAATTTCCATTAATAATTTGTAGCGCCCATTTTGGAACAAAATAGGTGAGCTTGATAAAAAAAAAAGAAGAAGAAGAGAGAGGGAGAGAAATAAACCTAAACTTCCGAATGAACCAGAAGGACTTCTTTACTTTACTCTAGAAAAAAAAAAAAAAAAAAAAGAGTAATGCAAATTGGACACAAATTGACATGCATACAGGTTCCGATGGGAAATAGAATTTTTTTTAAATTTGGCGGTCGATGAATGAACATGTGAAGCTGCGAGTAGAAATTAAAGAGTAGAAATTTTGATTCCAGATCATATATTCTTCGAGAATTTTATTCCGTGTACTCAGACAGTAAATATGCCTTGCATAGAGGTGCGCAAACAATATGCGCAGATAGCGTTTAAGTGAGGTGTATAGTTGGGCTCAAAGAAGCCGGCTCGTCTAATCTGCGAATTCTTTGACATTTGGATAAGAGTGATGCCGCTAGTATTGATGATGGCAGGAAAGGTTGAACCATGACCGAACATAGTGTTAAGGAAGCGGTCGACCTAGAGATGGGACATAATGTAAGAACTGATTCCAAATTCATCCTTATTATCGATCCTACGTGCAACTTGTACTTCAGTGACTTCAAATACCATTAATAGGCGCCTTAGATAATGGGGTTGAGTTCATGGGGCTCCTTGTACTGTTTGCTATTAAACATTTTACACTGACAAGCCCGTTTGCAGTGATATCGGGAACGTTTGACCTGGAATGTTACTGAATGAAGTAGAATTGTGTTCAGTGATGAGTCACACTCCAATTTGAGCCCCGATGACCAATGAAGACGCCCCCCAAAAAGGGGGGAAGAAAAGAGGAACATGACATCTACCAATTTTCATCTTATTCGGATAAAACCTTCTTGGTGTGACTTTTTTTTTCTTTTCTCTTAGGGTGTATTATCAGTGTTTAATCCAGGTTTTTTAAAATGGTACCTCATTTCTGACTTTGTAAAATAGTTAAGTAAGTTAGTGATAAGTAAAAATGATTCTGAAAAATTAATATAAAAACACTAAAGTAGTTTTATTTTTAAAAATGGAATAGTGGTAAAATAATTATTAAATATCAGTGGTGAGTAAATTCTAATATGTAAGGTAATTATGTCTGGGCAATGTAGCTATTCGTCAAGAAATATCAATTTAATACCTATATTATTAATCGATTTAAGCTTACACTGAATCTTGTCTATATGAATATAACATTTATATTGCTAAATTGATTTATATTTAGACAGCTTTTAATTAATATGTATATCATTAGTTGTGAGCGTAACATTAGCGCCATGCACAATATTTAAAGCAACTGCGAGTTACAAAAACATGGACATCGATTTATCGTGATTGCTGACTTTCTAATGAAGGATAGATATTCCTAACGTAACACTGTCCTTATGAAATTTTAAATTTAGTGTTGTTGGGTGTTCGCATGACAAAGATTGTGCCGTTTGCAAAGGTAAAATCCCCACACGGCCTTGTATTGAAAAATTATGGTCCAAACTTTACGAAATTTTAAATCTGGGGTTGGTTGGGTGTTAAAATGTCTAACTACACAGTTAAAAGGGGGAGGAACCCCGCAGTGACTTATCTTTCAAAGATGCGATTCCAACTTTACAAAATCTTAAATTTGGAGTTGGTTGGGTGTTAGTATGACGAAAATTGCACTGTTGGAAAGAAGGAGGGTCTGATCCTACCCTCACAGTGTCTTATTTGGAAAGTTCAGCGCAAACTTTACGAAATTTGGATTTCATTGTGTGTTAGTAAGACAGAGACTGCGTCGTTGGAAAGAAGGCGGGTCTGACTTTTCATGGTGCATTATTTCGAAAAATTATGGTCTGGAATTTACGAAATTTTAAATTTGGGGCTGGTCAGATGTTAGTGTGACAAAGACTACACCGTTAAAATGGAGAGGGTTTTACCATCCATCGTGTCTCATGTCGGAATGTCACCGTTCTAGCTTTTTGAAAATTTTAAACTCCTTATTGTTATCTATGCCAACGCATCTTGCTTTTCGTTTCAAACATAACGAGCATTTTTACAATTTGAAGTAAAACATTTTTGTAAGAGTATTTTTATAAAATATTCTCTATTTAAACATACTAATATAATATTATATGCAATAAAGTAAAAACATTCCTAAAATAGTAAGAAAGCACCACCCAAGTGGCGTTGGCGTTTCAAAGTAATAATTACAAAACTTTGGATAAACACCATAAAATGCAATAAACTCGCAACAATTATTTCGGGTCGAAAGAACACACAACCCTTTGTCAGGAGAACAATGTAGGCACAAATGCTGCAGTCAAAGTGGCAACGCACCCGACCCGAAACAATTATTTCGAGGTTATTGCATTTTGTGGTGTCGATTCAAAGTTTTGTAATTAATTACAAAATGAAAGTGAATTTTTTAATATCAATATATCGTTAAATAGCGATACGAAGCTTGTTATATATCACGATGTAAGATTTTTAACATCGCTGATTGCTAGTGTTCACTAAGGTTTTAACAACTGTCTCCAGTAAAAATTCAAGTTGAGGGTATTTATCGAGTGTTCACTGCAATAATGTTCATAGACATTTTCAGTGGGCAGCTGTATTACAGAGAAGTGAATTTTTGAATATACCTTTTTGGTGAAAGATGATTTTGTGAAGGTGGCTTTTCTCAAGGCCGTACCTGATACAAGACTTTTTATTTCGTTACAGGCTTCTTTTATTTCTAAAGTTAATTGCGCAAAAGTGTATCAAAGTGATATCGGAATATTTCTAGATTAACCTTTGTATTATTGTTATAATTGTCTGTTCTTTTAATTAAACATAAATGGAAACTGAAAATTATTTTCGAATTTATTGTTATCATTTAATAAATTTAACCCGAAGATTATCTGAAGAGTCAAATTTACTTTGGTATATTTTAAACTACATTTTCAATAAAGTTATCTGAACTAATTCAGTTTATTCAAAATTTAAGTATGATACAAAGATTCAGTCTTAACAATAAATAAGGGAATGTCTCCTGTTGTGGGCACAGTTCATAATTTTCGCGTATATCTTTTGATAGAATAGATACTATGCAAACATATGCATATCAATGGAAAGCTACAACACTTAGCTAACGTTTGATGAAGTAACTATATTGATTCTGTCAAACACAAAAAAAAATATTACTAATTTTGTGAAGTGATAATTTTTGGCAAAAAAAAAAGTATCCAATTATGGGCACACTTCAAAAATTCCACACATGAAAAACAACCATAAATACAGAAAATGACAAAATTCATTCATTTTATAAAGATTCAGTGGCGAAGTAATAACAGAAATTGTCATTTTTCCAATTTCATTCGTCATCATGTTCACCTTCCAAATCAGAAGTGCAATGCTTGCAAGTAAAATAATTTGCATGTATATAAGCATCATAAAACTCAAAAACTCACAACGGTTGTTTCGGGTAGAAACAAAACCTTGATTTTTTTTTTTTTTTTTTTTTTTTTTTTTTTTTTTTTGTCAGGTGAACAAAGTAGGCACATTGCTACTTTTTTAGAGGCACTCGGGCCTACTTAGTTCACCAGTTAGGACCGTGTTTTCCTTCAGCCCGAAAGGATTGTGTGCATTACCTTTTTGTCTGACTAACGAAAGGATCATGTTTTCTTTCAACATTAAACAATTGTTGCGAGCGAATTGTTGAATACAAAACAGTATTAGGTACCCATATTTTAAGTTGGAATTATTGCTAGGGCTTCAATGATTTTGCTGCCAACTGTACCTAATAATCATTAAAATGCAGAACCGAAAAATCATTAAAATACAGAAAATGGTTAATTATGCAGTGGACTCTATATTAATTGTTTCAGTGTTTTATTTATTTATTTTAATAGTTACAAATTCCTGTAAAGTATATTTTAAAATATGTTTGCTCTCATATAATTTCAACCAACATTTTTTTAATGTATCTGAAAGTAAAAAGAAGTTTTTTAAGCATATTGGAGCCGCTCATTTTCAAAGTAATTAAATTTAACATTATCATTTCATCAGAACAAAGTTATTGCTGGAATTTTTTATTCAAATGATGAAAACATTTTTTTATCGTTTCTTTTAAATATATGAGTGTTTTAGTATGATAGCATAAATTTTTGATTGATATTACATCATTTTAAATTTTGGTGAAAATGATGTAAGAATAAGACACACAGCGTAGATTTTTTTTTTTTTTTTTATTCGAATTTTGAATAATAAAGTTTATCTGTTATCACCAAAGATCTAACCATTGTTAATTTATCTAAGTCCCCAAAATTTCAGCTTAAATAAAATACAAGGTTTTTAATATAAAACACTGTAATGCGGCTCTTAATTATCACATTCAAATTTAGATAGCTCGAATACAAAATTTGCAGGAAATCGAAGCTTTATCCAAACACCTTCTAAATGTTATAATTTAATAATAAAAGAAGATACAAAGAACCTAAATAGTGATCTGGGGATTTAATTTGTAGAAATCTGCGAAACTTCAGTCATTTTCTTCTCTGTCAATCAGGATATATTTGTCAAATATAGAAAATAGTGATATATCACATAGAATTGGAAACGTATTTTTCTTCCATTATAAACTCTTGCAATATTGTTTTAAAAAATGTCGTTCAAAAGCGAACCTCCCCCCCCCCCCTTTTTTCTTTTTCAAATGCGCTGAAACAAAACAGTGAAATTCCTTTTTACTTTCTGTGGAAGAAAATGTGTGAAAAAAAAAAAAAAAAAAAAATCCCAATGTGTTACTGCGATTTCAATGTGTGAATTATTTTTGGGCATAGGGACATTTATATACTAAAAATAAGAAAAAAATAAGAAATGAAAGAAAAAATGAACTAAAAAGATAAAAACTGTGCATCAACATTTCTAAACCTTGATACTCGCAATGCGCACATTTGATTAAATAATGGACGACTTACATTTTTTCAATTTGAAAATAAATAATAATAATTGAAAGAAAAATAATTTATGTACATATATACATGGATAACATAAATGAATATCACGGAGAAACAAACATGCATTTTATTAATATTTTAAATATAAAATAGATTTTAAAATAAATTCCTCTTAGATTAATAATAAAAATATATAAAATATATTACATATTTAAATATATTAAATTTTCGTAAAAAAAATTAGAACAAAATACCTTCAATCTCAATGGCTAGGGAGCAATCGTAATGTCGAAAGTTTTTACATTTACCTACTATAATATATTCTAAGAGCACTTCAATTTTCCCGCATTAACAAATATGCTACCATACGTGGGAGAAAGGATAGATCTTATCCTTACTCCGAGTACCATACTAAAAACTCATATATATATATATATATATATATAAAATATAGCAAAAAATTAGCAAGATCAAAATGTCTCGGGACCAGAATAGCCAGGGATAAAAAAAAATTTCGTTGCAAGAAAAGCAGGATCAAAATGGCCTGCTTCGAGTAAGTTTATGTACGTAAATTTCAAGTTATATTATAAGGCAGATTCGGATAAAATTAAAAACCTTTCTGTAAATACAAGATTAAAAGATTTAATGCATATCAGATTAATAACTTATTTTTAGTATTGTACTTATGAACGCATAATATTTTTTTTTACTGTTTTATAGTTGTTTTATGATTAAAAATATTTTTAAAATACACATTTTCTGCTTTTATACATATTTTCCTCACGGTCCACCGGAAAAAATAATTATATGTATATGGTTTATGCTTTTAACACTGCGGCTCGCCTGTGTAAAATAGATTTCCAGTGCGGCCCATCAAGAATTTCGGGTTGGACTGGCCGGATTTGTTTCTGAATTTTACAACTTATCTGCAATATTAAAAGTTTTTATATGGTCCTATTTATTTACAAAATAATACTGAGTGCATGTACTATACTTCACAACTAGAAATAATCAAAATTATTTTCACAATGGTTACATAAGAATTTTGTAAAAAAAATTCCGCGGGATTCAATGATTTTACAAAGTAAAATATCCATCGTCCCAAATGTCTTTTTCTCTTTCAAAATCGAAACGAGAATTCCTAGTAAAAATTTTAAAAACAAACACACAAAAAAAAGTTTAAAATTAATAATAAATTCAAATGCATTACTGCAATGCTACTGACATAAGAAAATCATACACCATGCAGTAATACAACCAGTACCCAGTACTGATCACTTAACCCGCAGATATAAGATATTGCACCATAGATTTCATGCCAAGCGATTTGACGCCACCTGATGGTGCTGATGAGTTTATGTTTTCTAAATACGCCACTCGAACGGGAAAAACCGAAGACTTTGCTGTTTCTCCTGGGTCTATGTTTCTTCATTCAATGCACCAAAAATTTCTTGTTTTAAAATCCGATCGTGCGTCTAAAAATGGATTTATTTATTTTTTATTTATTTAAACACCAAATAAAATTTCGCAACATGTAATTGCTATTATATTATAGTCGATCAGGTAGATCAAATAAATATAAAAAATACATGATGGTGAATATTATCTATAGTATGTTAGTGTTGTTTAATGTAAT
The DNA here is from genome assembly GCA_963930645.1 of Salticus scenicus. Classification (NCBI taxonomy): domain Eukaryota; kingdom Metazoa; phylum Arthropoda; class Arachnida; order Araneae; family Salticidae; genus Salticus; species Salticus scenicus. The sequence continues at coordinate 245,821,631 of OZ005660.1, forward strand.
CGATATTTAAATATGAAAAAAAAAAAAATATTTGCCAACCTCAGTGGAGGGGAAAAAAACAGATTTTACATAATTTTAATGGAGGAAATGAGAGATTTCGTTTCGTTGAGGGGGGAGAGAAAAATCTATTCAATACATTTTTTTCTAAATAAAAAAGCCTAACATAATTGAGATACATTTGTTTTAAAGTTATTCAGGAAAAACAAGTAGATTCAACAAGTTCAATAATATAGTCTAAAAATAATTAAATAAGAGTCTAAAAATAGTCTAAAAATAATTAAATAATTAAATAAATATTGAGAGTAGAATAGAGGTATACTTACTTCTATTGCTCCAATGGTTCTTAAAACTAATAAAATAAGTTTATTAAGAACATTGATACCTTTGTTGTACAGTCACCCCCCCCCCTCCAAAAAGAAAAAAAAAAACGCCCCCCCCCCCACCTAATTTCGCCATAAATTATCGTTCAAACATGCGGCTGGTACCTATCGATCTGTAATAATCTCCTGCTATCTCCTGATAAATTAAATTTTATGTTTAATTTTTACTTTTGATTAAGTAAAAGGTAAATTTAAAACATACTAGATATTGTAAAACGTTTAATAATAATAATATGTTGCTTGTTACTTGTACATGTTTAATTCTAAATATTTAACTGTTTAATTTTGTATATATCCTTTGTTAATTAAAAAAAAAGAAAGATTAGTTTTATAATTGATTTTATTAAGGCTTTTTTTATTTTGAAAAAAGGAAAAACAATAGTAATGTAACAATTTTGTCAAATGTCTTTAACAATCTTCTTGTAAATATTAATTTTACATATCTGCGTAGCATAGTTGAAGCTGGATGCTGTTAAATTAATAAATAATAATAATTAAAAAAAAAAAAAACCTTTGTTTAGATTATGAATTCTCATTGTTATATTAAAATACAGTATACAAACAAATAAAAGTAAGCTTAATGACAAATTTATCATCTACCACTTGTATTTTATTTATTTAATTTTTAATGCAATATCTATAAATGTTAATTTGCAGCAAATTATACATTAAAAAGTTAAAGTACTGTGCAAAGTCCTGTTAATAATATAATTTATAATATGTATTGAATTAGTTAAAGGCTAATAGTAGACTATTTTGTGCCACACATGCTTTAAAAAGTTATATATTTGTAAAATCAACCAATTTTTTTTTAATTTTTTAACCTATCAGCTTCAGATTTCGTATGTGAAATCATTCCGAAGCATTCGAGAGGAAGTGACGTATTTTGAGACGCTCAAACCAATCAGCAGTTAGAGAAAATTCGCGCTTGTTAGTAAACAAACAACCACTCGATAGTTGTATTTTCTCTTTTCTCATAAAAATCGCTCATATTTAGTTTTGCTTCAAATGATATTTCAGAGTGTGTTTGAAAAGAAAGATACATCTAAAAATTAAAAAAGTGATCGGTCAAAAAATTACCGTTCCATAAATCGTATTATTAATGCAGTAAAATTTTCATAAAATTTATTTACGACATCGCATAATTTATTCCTAATACTTATGACACAGACAAATATACTTGTCTGTGACTTATGAATTCGATTGCTTTATAACTAAAACATGAATATCATCCGAATACAATATTTGCTGTATAGTATTGCATTTTGAATAGGGGGTCAATGGACGACTAGAACGAGGCGGAGTTTCCTTTTGTTTGTGGGTAAAAGCTGCGCTATGATTGGCTATAGTCCTTTATTTGTGGGCTAAATGAAGACTCCTATAGGTTAAATTTCACCATGACGTCGAATGACGACAGACGTTCTAATCGTCAATTCTGAGTACGTCCGAATGCGATAAAATGGGCGATACGTTCGTTAGTGACGTCATTTTGACGTCATCCGCCTATCAGATAAACCCAAAGCAATTCTGGGACCAATTTTATCGCATCCGATTATTCCGCCAGTTACGATATATTCGCAAGTGAATATCACCGTTCAAAAAAGCGTGATAAACTGTTAACGCATCCTAAAATTCATCCATCGTCCATTACAATACTACATGCGTTTGCTCATTTCTTTTATTTTCTATTTCTAAGTTTCTTGTATTTTGAATGCTGGCTTTTTACTATGTAGAATCAAAATTTTAAGGATTTAAAACTGCAGATAAGTAATTAATTTATTTTTGTTAAGTATGAATGTATATATTTAAATTTTTGAATGCAGTGTAGAGTGTTTGTTTATTACTTACTTTTTCAATTTTTGGAAGTTCTATGACAAATTTTGTTTTCTGATGATGACGACGAAGATACTTTTTTTTCTTTATTTTGTGGTTTCTCTGTCCAGAAACATTTCGGAAAGAACAGACTTTTTTTCTCTATATGGTGAAAAAAATTTTTAAATGTCGTTTTTGCCTTTCAAGAATTTGTGTATTGGATATATTTTCATAGGTTGAGTATCGTCTTTCATTCGAGACTGATAGGTGAGTTAATTTTTACACTTCTCTTCTATTATTTTGTATAAAAATGTATTCTTAATTAGATACTCCGGATCTAAAGTATGTTTGAATGCCTCATCAAATGTAAAAAAATGATGCACATACGCTAAAAGCCTGGTAAAAGTACTTATATTCCGTTGTTCTTACATACAAATAATATTTATGTATTTGTATATATATTCCCCGTACATATAAGGCATATTAGTGTTTTTACCTGAACATATTTCTTATTCCAATACCTCTTCATATCATACGAACAATGAAAATATTTTTATAAACTTTTATGAAGTATTTTACTTTTCTAGGAAATTGTACATAATCTTTTTATTACAGGAAAAAAAAATAAAAAATAATAAGCCACATTTGTCCATATCAAATTATGTAATTGTCTGCAATATCGTGTGATTTAATTAAATATTTTCCTGTGGGAAAGTTTTCTTAACTTAAGAGTTTGTTTTTAAATCTACAAATGCTTTATAAATTAACTGCTATTATGTGTTTATTTTATTAGAAATGTTTTTAAAATTACAGCATTTGTTTAAATTTTTTATTACAATTCATTTTATTCTTAACATTTTAAACATTCATGTCGTAGAAAATAACACTAACTATTTAGAATGGTTACTGATTTAACTATATTCAGTTTATTTTTAAATGTTTTATTATTATTAACATTGATTTTTAATTGTTTTTGTCTTCACATTTTTTTTTTTTTTTTTTAGTATAATTTGTTACTGTCTAATCATCATTTTTTTTCTATCAACTTATTCTTTTGTTGTCTAAAACATTTTTAAAAAGAATGTAAATACAGTAAAATTTACACTTAATAAAAAATTTGAAAAATGAACTTTCATATCAGCTATAATGAACTTAATATCCTGTTTTATTTGCCTAAGGCAAAGTTTTGAAGTTTATTTAGAAGATGTTACGAAATTAAGTTTTACCAAGATTTGATAATTGCCACAATGTAATTTTTATTAAATCATGAAATGTAAAACAAATAAAGATATTATCATAGTGATGCTTTTTAAAAGTGATAAAAGAATTTAAACACAAAATTGAAACAAACTATCTGGGACAGTGACTTATTACCTGGTAAAATTTGATAAATGTTTATCTGAGATTGATAATAAATGCAGTGTGCTTTTTATGAACCATGCAAAGAAAATAAGACTGGGGGGGAGGGAATGTTTATAATGTATGTGCATTTAGCACAAAATTGCGATAAAATATATCTAAAGAGCACAAAGAAAATGCTTTTGTCTGTGTGCATCTACCCGTCAGAAAAAGAGCAACGGAAAATGCGATTGATGCAGTAATGCCCATATCTCATATTTCTGCTTTAAGTGACCATGATTATTTAGAAGAAAGTAGCAGAATTTTGAGGGTGAAATTATACAATACTAAGGACTCGCAATTATTGGGCCTAACAGATTATTATAGCAAGCATGTATTAAATCTTACTTTTTTTTTTATGCTCGAGAAACTTTTACTGTCAGTGAACCAAGGAAGAGGTACATAAGATTAGTCAGTAATTATAAATGTGGAAAAAATGATGATTATATCACAATTTATTACCTGTAGAAAGCCATGTGAAAGATTGTGTTTTACGTGAAAGGATGCTCGGTAGTTGAGACACAACGCTATCTGCACACTGTAAGTAATTTTATTACATATTTTTATTTTTGTACAATTATTTATATTTCTTAATATATATTTACACAAAAAGATGCTCTATAGACTGCACTGTAAGTACTATTATTTGAAATCTTTTAATTATTTACATAATGCATGAGCCGAATTTGAATCTGGCACCTCACTGAAATGTAAAGTCTGACAAAAATGCTTATTAGATAGGACAGAAGGACACAATTTTACTCTAAACAATTTTATTTTACTTAATCATTTTTACTTTTAGTTGGATATTTACTTTTGTTTTCTTTATTTTAAAATTTTAGATGGACGTTCAATACATGGATAGCCAAGGTTAATCTGAATCGGCCTTTTAGTGAGACACCACCAACAGAAGTAGAGTACAAAAAAAATTGGACCAGAAAGAACAGGAAAGTGTCTGCTTAGAAAATATGGAAGATCTCAAGAAGTAGAAGTACAACCCTTATGATCCTCTATACTCAGTTGTCACGTTCTCACTTCAGATTGTTCAAATTTGTGAATAAGAAAGACAAAAGCCTGGTGAGTGGTTTCATATTGGGTGGTGTTTATTAAAAAGCCACCTGATTGAGGCACCTCTCCCTGGCAGTCAGTGCTTTGGAAATGAAGAGTGGACATCACTATAAATGTGTCTTGCTGTACAGGTAATAATAATATTTTTTCTCTTTAAATTAAATAAAGTTCAAATTGAATTATATTGTAATTGAAAATAATTTTAACTTATTTTCTATATAAATGAAATAAAGAGAAGTATCTGTGTAAGTATTGCCTTCTCTGTTTCTCTAAAATTTATTCTTTTATTTTAGTTGAACCTCGTTAACGAGAACACTGTTAACATGAATTACTTTTAATATGAACTGTTTCCGCAATGGCACAATGCCCATAGCATGAACTACTGATAATATAAACAAATTTTTTATCCCCTTGAGATTCACGCTAATGAAGTTCGACGTATATATGAATATTCATAGAGGTAAATGAGTTTATATTTTTTTAGTAATACCGATTTTCAAGGCTTTACCTCTATTTTTAAAATTTTGCCCCTCCTTTCTCTTCCTCCAAATAACTTTACATATACGAGAATATCTGCAATTGATTCCTTACACTCAAAAACATAATAATACTATGGTGCTACCATTCTGCATACTTGACCATTTAAGTGGAGGCTGTACCTCATCTTCTGTTGAACATTACAGTATTAACAAAATGTATCACTTGCTCTGTTTTTGCTATTCAATGTTTAAATTTGTGTAGATGCTGTCTGAAAGGTGGAGCTGTTATGTTGTAATTTTCCTTACTTATAAATAAAGCTGTATCCTAAAATCTAATGTACTCAACTATACCATTTTTTATTTGTATGTTTAGTGAATGAACATTTGTTTTACACTTTCGAAAGTATCTACAATTGTTTTCTCACATCCCAAAACCTAATAATACCATGGCGATACTATTCTCATTCTGCATGTACTATCCTCCAATATTTAGGTAGAGCCTATATCTCAACTTCTATTGAACATTACAGTATTAATAAAATGTATCTCTTGCTTTATTTTTGTTACTCAGTGTTTAAATTCATATGGATGTTGTCTGAAAAGTGGTGTTGCCCTGCTGTAATTTTCCTTGTTTCTGACAAAGCTTTATCTCAAAATCTAATGTGCAGAACCACACCATTTTTTCATTACTCTTGTTTAAATTTATGTGAATATTGGTCAATAGATGCTGCTGTTATGTTATAATTTTCTTTGTTTCTGAAAAGCTTTATCTCAAATTTTAATGTACACAACTACATCCTTCCCCCCCCCCCCTTACTCTTGTTAAAATTTGTGCGTATATTTGCCAAGAGGTATTGCTGTTATACTACAATTTTCTTTGTTTCTGAAAAAGCTTTATCTCAAAGTCTAATGATACTAATTACACTATATTTCTTGTAAATCATACTTAAATTTGTCAGTAAATCCCTATCACCTGAAAAGTTACACAGCTTTTATGAAAAAGCTATAGCATAGAACCTAATGTGCTTAAATACACATTTTTTTAAATTTGTGTATATAGTGAGTGTAAGTTGAGTGTATTAATAAAATCAGACTTTTGTCTGTAAATTTGTCAGAATCGAAAAATTTTGCGATATCTTCACGTTTCACACACCATGAAACAGAAAATGACTTCAGAAAATTTTGCCTGTGTGTGTGTCATCATGTCTGTATGTCATTTTTTTTTTTTTTTTTTTTTTTTTTTTTTTTGTCGGCATCACTTGAGAACGGCTGGACGGAATTCAACGGTGCTTGGCAGAAACTTACATCTTTAACTAACTTAAAATTATATCTATCAATTTTTCAGAAATTCCTCCACGTTCCCCCCCTGGGGGGCAAAAGACAAAAACACATTTGTCCGGGTATCACTTAAGAATGGCTGGACAGAAGTCAACGGCGTTTCACAGGAATTTAGGTCTTTACCCAACTTAAAATTATATCTATCAACTTTTCAGAAATTCTCCCCCTGGGGGGGAACGTGGAGGAATTTCTGAAAAATAGACAAAAACACGTTTGTCCGGGTATCACTTGAAAATGGCTGGACGCAATTTAACAGCGCTCCGCAGGAATTTAGGTCTTTACTCAACTTAAAATTATATCTATCAACTTTTCAGAAATTACTCCCCTTTCCCCCCTGGGGGAGGCAAAAGACAAAAACATGTTTATAAGCATAACTTGGCTCCTAATTATTTCACAATAAAGAAATTGCACTTGGGGAGACTAGACATGAGTACAAATAATACATTATCTGCATTTAGAAATTTATGATTTTTAAGGGAAGGGAGGGGGGAAATATTGAAAATTCCTGATTTTTGAGTAGACCTCTGCCAAAAATGGAACAAATAAATAGAAAAAAGGCTATGCGACTTAATTAGGATATTTCCAAAAACACATTTTTGCTTTTTTGGGGTTTGCGTTTTTTTTTTTTGGGGGGGGGGGGAGGTTTACGAGGGGGCAAACTCGAGACACGTTTCAGTGCTTAATTTGTCCTGAGAAATCTATGGGATCTGCGGTCACGAAATTTGGTACATAAATTGTTTATATATATCTGACCCTTATTGTAACGGGATTTTACGAAATCCCCCCTTACCCCCCTAGTGATGAGAGGGCTATAAATACATATAAAAACAAGTTTTCCCATTTGAATTCGCCTTAAATTATCTTAGATTGGTGAACTTTTGTGCGTGGATGTTGATTAGGTGTACGCATTATGTACTGTGTATAGATTTCGCAAAACTTCGAACTTACCCACTGGGGAAGGGGGAGCAAGAATCGGGTAAGTTGCTGCCGAAGGCAGTGAGAACACGGACTCTTCACGTTGCAAGCGAAAAAAATCTCTACCGAGCACAGCGGGAACTTTAACTCAGGTTAATTAATAATGATATGGGATTTTGGCAACTCATTTCACTATTGTGTCTAGCGAAGCGGGCAAAGCCTGCTAGTTTTATTATAAATAATATAAAAAAAATTGACTATCATAGGCAAAAAATAAAAAAAATAAAATCATCACCAGCGACAGAGGGTGCATGTATTAAGGAATAACTTCGATAAAATTTAGACTAAAAATAGTTAATCCATCATGGAAAATTACCAATTTCTGTTTCAATGCATCTAATTGGCAAAATCCTAAATTGCTTTTTCTTAAACTTATGGTCAGAATGAACTTCTTAATTTTTGTTACTAGAAAATTTAGGTGGCGGCCAAATACTTTTAAATTTGTTGAGGCCTGCTTCTGGTATTTGGAAATATTATTAGGAAATTATTTTAACATTTATGCATTTTTTACAGATATTCAATTACTATTCATAACATAGAATAACTTTTTCAATTCTGGAGATAATTATGAATCACCCTGTACTACATATGTATTCATCATAAAATTATAAGTCTGCATGAAATTGTTGGTTTATGATAACATATACTCGAAAAGTTCAATTTATACATTAAACACAGAATTCATTTATGTTATGTCAGGGGTTATTTTAGTAACGCCATTTAGTTGTGTCTTTATAAAGTTGAAATTCTTAAGAAGGGCACGTTCACAAAATTTCATTTTATAGAAAGGATCCCACTATAAATTTCTTCCTCCTCCCAAAACTGTTTTCATCACTTATACTAAATGTCTATATAATTGGGGTTTGAATGAAATGTTATTTTGGTAATAAATGAACACTTTGATTGTTAAGTATAAAATATGAAAGGTGAATATTAGAAAAATACTAAAGACAAGAACCCTACACAATTATTATTATTATTTTTTTTTTTTTAAGAAAGGTTATAAAAAATTCATCATTCGAAAATATTAATAAATCATTTTCTTTAAGCACTTTGGTTGTTTTTCTGATTTCCCTCCCCTGACCACACCACTGCGTATTTGGATTCTAAGTCATGCTTATGCAGGGTTAATACTCAAATATGGGAAAAAAATTCCCTGAGTTTCCAGACAATTTTCAAGAAAATATTAGCAACATATTACAAGAAACGCTCTTCTAGACAGGACAAAATACAGCTACTTTCACTGTATGATGTCATATTACTGCCGATCATGATAGAAATCATTATTTACGTGCATATTTTCATAATACCTAATGATTTAAATTTTGATACGAAGCTAAACAAGAAAAACATAACTCAAGAGAAAAAAAACATTTGTTTTTTCAGATTTTGTAACTGATTTTCCCTGACTTTCAATGAAAATTTTTATTTTCCCTGACTTTTTTTAAAAAATTCCAAATTCCGTGAGTATTCCCTGTTTTCCAGGTTTTCCCTGAGGAGTATGAACCCTGTTATGAGTAAAGCGACTTGACGTTCTGCACTAGTTACAAGATGTTTAAAAGAAATCTGAATCAGTAAATAAACATAAGTAAAAATTATAATATGATTTTAAGTATTTTTTTCCAAGTTCGTATTTAATGTGATGAACCATTAATGCATTCGAATTATTATGTACAATTCTGGGAAAGAACTATAACATACAATTTCCAGCAATGTTTACGGTATAGTAACATATATGCATGATGCCATAGTATATTATCATGTTATAGTAAAACGTATATCAGTTTTATTACACTAATTTTTAAGGAAGTAAAAAAAAATGAATTCACTTATTACACAATATAATAAACATATTCAAAACGTTTTGTAGATTTATATTAAAAATGTTAATACTGGTAAGTGAATATAAGTGTAAGCTAATATTTAACTATTAAAATGAGGTATATATTAGACATACAATCATAATTTTACTAATGATAATTGATTAAAAGCAAAAATAAATTAAATTTAAACTTACAAAATTAGACTTTCGTTTGTTTTTTGTAAGCAATATTTGCATAGAAGGACAATCTAATGCATTGCCTAATATAAAAAAAAGCACTGTACACAAGACTGTCCCACTAGCTTTTTGCCTTTCCTCAAAAATTAATATTTATCACAGTGCTTGGTATAAAGCATTTCTTCCAAAACAATGATTTCAAAACTATCTATTCAATTTTCTGGAAAATTTTGTAGAAATGACACTAGCTCTTCTACATCAAAAATAGTTCGTTGAAAAAGAACTTACATGCAGTCCTTATAAATAATCAATGGCACAATTAGAATAAAAAAACATCGCAGGATACAAAATATGGTGATACAAATACTTTCAGTATAATTCGAAATATAAGAAAAATGACGAAGATTCTCTAAAATATAATTGGTGCGTGATATCTTTGCATTGATGTCATTTCAACATACTTTGCATCGTTGTCAGCCATTACTGTCAAACTGCTACTGTTTACTAAACAACATTATTTTGATGAAACTTTTCCATTGGTTATATCGGAATATCTGCTATCGTAATCGCTGAAAATGATTGACAGTTGGGAGGAGCCGTAACAACTCTATCGCATGCTAAATATCGCACTCTGGCTTGTCGAACTTGCGAAAATGGTGGTCCAAGAATAGCTCTTTTGGTCGCATGCGACTATAGCATGCGATGTGATAACAGATTTCAGTGACGTCACAATTCGCCGACTTATCGCAACGTACGTACCCAGAATTGACCCCTATATCATATTACGAGGTTTTATCACACCTAACAATACTTCATCTAATTCTTTCTATTGTTGAATTATTCATTTATTAATGGGTATTTCATTTTTATTGTGTACTTAATTTTTGATTTTTACCGATTATTTACCTTAAAATTAAAAAAAATTAACAGGAAAATTTTATAATTTTAAAATTATTGTTTATTGATTTAATGGAGTTCTTTTTTTTTAAATTATTTAGTTAATTAGTTAATTAGTTGAATAATTTGAAATTTATACTCGTTTAAATATGGTGACTGGTTAAATTATTAATATAATAGTTAGCTTACTTCTTATATAATTTTATATTCGAGTAATTTCTTCATCAGAGGTTTCAAAATTATTAACTAGGATATCAAATTATGAATCACTCCCAAGTTATAATAGATCACGAATGAAAAACAAAAAATAACCAACATATTGTTAAAAAACAATCTCAAATGTCATATTCCTCACTATAAGATTCATTTTTGGCTCTCTGTAATATTAAGTATCTGTTAAAGTAAAATGTAATGAAAAATTCACAACTTGCAACAACATAAGTGTTATTATTATTATTTATATATTTTTTATAAGCAGCTACTTGATATTAAGCTAATCTTTTAAAAGCGTATTTATTTATTAATAATTCTAATAAACCAAACGTCCAATTTTCTGAAAAGTAACACTGTAAACTGTTGCCATTACTAAAACAATAATAATAATAAAAAAAAAAAAAAATAAAAAAAAAATCACAAATTTGGCCAAGGGTGTCCCATACTAAAGCTGTGCTCTATTTTCAGCAAATCAAAGCCATAATTAAGTGCTATTATATACGTACAGCTATTAAGAAAATATAAATGATATTCAATTATTTGAGGTTCATTATGTTGATTAGAAACACGGTTATTTCAAAATAAACTAAAAATGCATTGACATTAAGAAACAGCTTTAGTATAAGATCTCTTGATGAAATTTGAAAACTGGCTCCTAAGTAGCTCGAGCGATTTTCGGAAGTCTTTTATTATGCAATTGCAATGGCCATTTTAATTCATCACCAAAGTGGCAAAAAATAATAAAAGTCGCGAAGGGGATTCTATACTAAAACTGCACCAATTTTAGTTTGTGGATGATAAAATCAAGGGGAAAAAACCTATAAGACAATTCGATTAATTTAAATGAACATTTTAAAATAAATAAATCTAAATAAAATTTTAAATCATCTATTATGACATCAATTTTAGCAGCTATTTTTGTTTAAAGAGGAATAATTTTTAAATTTAACATTCGTGTGTAAAGAAGTGTTTCATTTTTATATTAAAATAAATAAATGAAATAAAAAGTTGTAAACATGTTATATTGTTGGTCTGTGCTTAAAATTACAGCTCAAAGAAGAATGTTGAGGAAAAACACAAAAAATCATATTTTTAAAAATATCGAAATTTTAAAGTGCATTCTGAATCTGCACATATTCCTTTATCTAAAGGGCCCACCAGCGGCAGAGCGGTTCTGCGCTCAAAAGCTGGTAGACGTGAGGTGCTGGGTTCGATCCCAGGTCGCGCTCGTCGGCCTGACCTTTCAGAGTTTTCTCCGAAACTTGTGTAAATACGGGCTAGGATCCCTTAGAAAACTCCCCACAGAGGGCAACCCCCTCAGGCCCAGGGCCTACAGCAGTCAATCGGCCTTATTCCCAAATACAATCCTCTACCTAGAAGGGGAAAAAATAATGTGCCATATATATTTTTTAAATCTACATCACACATAGGCAAAGATACAAATACCTTCTTTTATTAGTATAAAAGCAGGCTTTGCCTGCCTCACGGGAAAAAAGAAAATAAAGAACATATAAGCCAACTTGATTGATTGAAATCAATATTTCAAAAATAAATAATTAAAATAAAATATTATGATGTCAGTTTAAAATATATATATATATATATTTACTAGTAGGCTTTGCCCGCTTCGCTGGTCATTATATTGAAATGAAGTCTGAAAATACCATTATCATTAATAATAATAATAAAATCATTGAAATCAGTCAAAATCTAAGAAAAAATTCTCGATACCTTCGATAGCAGTTTTCCCACTCGCCACACTTCACAAAATCTCTTTATAGTGCATGTTGCATACACATACCTAACCCACATATTAAAAAATCGGGATTTTAAGATTATTTGAAGCAAAGTTATGTTTTAAAACGTGTTTTTTAGCCCCCCACCCCTGGCGCGCTCTTAAAGGAAAGGAGGGGGAGATTTTGCAAAATATCTTTATATTATGAGTCAGATACATATAACTGACTCTCACATCGAAAATCTCCTTCATAAGATAATTTACTGCAGAGTTACACATGAATACATGTTTCCCCCCTCCCCCTAAGATGAGGTAGGGTGGAGTTTCACAAAATCACTTTGTAGTGTGTGTTGAATACGCATAAGCAGTCCACGCATCAAAAATTTCCATTCTAAAATAGTTTGGAACAGAGTTACGCATGGAAACATGTTTTTAATCCCTCCCAACCCTCAAGGGAGTGATAGCACGGAATTCCAAATAATCCCTTTGTAGTTTGTTTGTGTTGAATATGCATAACCAATCACCTTATCAAAAAATCGCTTTCCTGAGACAATTTGGAGCAGTGTTACTCTTTAAAACGTGTTCCCCCCCCCACACACACTCTGCCCTTAAAGGGGGGAAAAGGAAAATTTCGCAAAATCCCCTTATAGTGCATGTTGGGAACGCATAACCAACCCGCACATAAAAAATCGTCTAAGATAGTGTGGAGCAGAGAAACGCATGAAAACATGATTTTGCCCCAACCCCACCCCAAGGGGGATAAAGTGGAATTTTACAAAATCCCTTAGTAGTGTGTGGCTTGAGTACGCATAACCAATCGACATATAAAAAAAATCGCTATTCTGAGATAATTTGTAGCAGAGTTACTCTTAAAAGCGTTTTTTGCCCCGTCCACTCCTTTGAAGGAGGGGGAAGGAGAAATTTCATAAAATCCCCTTATAGTGCGGGTTGGGAACGCATAAACAATTTACACATAAATTTAATCTTACTGAGATAATTTGAAGCAAATTTATGCTTGGAAACGTGTTTATTCCCCCCCTGCCTTTAAAGGGGGAGAGGGATAAATTTCGTAAAATCTCTTTATAGTGCGTGTTGGGAACGCATAAACAATTTACACATTAATTTAATCTTACTAAGATAATTTGAAGCAAAGGTATGCTTCGAAACGTGTTTATTCCCCCCACCTACCCCCAAGTGGGGGGTAAGGTTTTTTTTTTCGCAAAATCCCGTTACAATGGGTGTTGGACATACGTACATAAGCCACACACTAAAATTTGTGACCTTAGCTCCTATAGATTTCCACGGACGAATTTAGCGCTGAAAAATGGGGTTGAATTTGCCCCCTCGTAACTCTCCCCCAATATCGAAAATCGGAAAAAATCAAAAGTAAGTTTTTGGAAATATCCTCAAGAACTCTCTCGGCGATTTTCTATACATTTGGGCTATTACTGGTAGAATTTTACTCGAAAATCGATACATTGCAAAAATTTCCCCCCAAAATCCTTTTTACCCCCTCTCCCCCCTTAAAAATCCAAAATTCCAAAATCGCAGAAAATGATTTTTTTGTACTTAAGCCTAGTCTCCGCATCTGGAATTTTTTCATCATGAAGTAATTTGGAGCCGAGTTATGCTTATAAAGGTGTTTTTGCCTCCTGCGCCTCCGAAAATCATTTTCAGCCCTTACCCCCCTTAAAAATCGAAAATCGCAGAAAATGATTTTTTTTTTATTCAAGCCTAGTCTCCCCATGTGCAATTTCTTCACTGTGAAGTAATTTGGAGCCGAGTTATACTTATAAATGTGTTTTTGCCTTATGCACCTCCAAAATCTCATTTTTACTCCCCCCCCCCCCCCCTACAAATCAAAAATTTCAAAATCGCAGAAAATGATTTTTTTTTTTTTTTGTATTCAAGTCTAGTCTCCCCATCTGCAATTTCTTCACCGTGAAGTAATTTGGAGCCGGGTTATGCTTAAAAAGGTGGTTTTTGCCTTCTCCCCCCCCCGGGGGAGGTATTTCACAAGATCCTGTCTTAGTGAGCGTCAGGGTCTTAAAATAAACGTGCTCACCAAAAATTGTGACTCTATCTGCCATAGGATCGCCACAGCCATGTTGAATCAGCGATTTTACTCTTTTATATATACAGATTAAATAATTTAAGCATTAAAATAAACGTTAATGGTTATTGGCGACTATTTTCAGCACAGCTTTAATATAGATCACTCTTGGCAGTTTCAAAATTTTTTTTGCCATTTTAGCAGTAAATTGAAATGGTTATTGCAATTGCATAAGTAAAGACCTTGACATCAATCATCACATAGCAAAAAAATAATAATTAAAGTCACCAAAGAGGTTAAAGCTGGGTCAGCGTTACTTTTATGAATAACAAAATCAAGGGGAAAAAATTGATTATTTGAAATTAACATTAAAAAAGAGAAAAAAAAAATCATTATTATGTCAGTTTTATCAGATATTTTTTTATGATACAGATTTACATAAAAATAAATTTATTATTTTTCTAAATCAAAGGGCGGGGGAGGGGACAACATTCTCATGGAGTTTTTATTTAATATATTTTGAACAAATTATCCTATTGAATCAAAAGTTACAGCGCTAGATAGATTTATAAATTGATCGGTGGAACAGTTTGATTTGTAAAACAAATTAAAATCTGATATAACACAACATACAATTTATCAAAATAAAATCGTGGTCAAGAAATTTTTCTGGAGTGGTCGTACCTGACACTGTTCTAGAAACTTTTTACTTGCTAGTTTTTGAAGCTTTTTACTTACTAGTTAACATCTATTTGCAGAAGGCTTATAAATGAACTTCTTATACCTACTCAGTATTCACAGAGAAAAGCAAAAAAATCTTCGCCATTGAATTTTTGGTGCAGCTCTTGTAAAATATAAAATAATTCTGAAAAAATAAATACTACAGTTGTTTCGGATAAAAATAATAGTACAACATTTCATCAGGCAAAAAAGTAGACATAAGTGGCATTTTCATACTTTTTTTTTTTTTGGGGGGGGGGGGGGCTGATGAAGGGTTATTATGCTATTATGTTGACCTATGGTTTTTTTTTTTTTTTTTCAATTTATGGTATTTGCTGACAAAGTTTATTTATTGAATTTGAACGACAGATCTTTAGCACATTGAACTGTTAGAATATGTAACCAGACTTGAACAGAAATATAAATTTAACAAATGCCAATGTATGTAGCACAGTATGCTTGCTATAAGGTAAAAAAAAAAAATGCAGTTTGCTCTTAATATTTTTTACATTGATATTTTTAACAGTATGTAAATATTCATACATTGAACTGTTTTTTTAAATTTATAATTAAAATTAACATAAATTGAGAATCTAAGACTTTTTTTTTTTCACTACTGTTTGGATAAAATTTATTTATAGTCAAACTATCTAATTACAAGTACAGTTGTATTCAGATTGTAATGGAGAAAACAAAAAGATTGCTTTTACTTTGGTGTGTCTCTGTAGTGTTGTAATATAATCATCATAATTGAACTTTGCGAGTCATTACAAAACTGTCTTTTAATCACGGATGTGATTAGCAAAAAGATAAAGATGAAACTATTATATGCAAAGACAAGACATTAAAATTAAATATTAGAATTTTTATGATAAAATCTATTATATTTGAGCAAGAAATATATTTCATAATCTTCAATTTATATATAATATATATATATATATATATATTATGCTTTAGTATTCAATTAAGTTTTATTTGATTTACCGATTGAACAAATACACATCCTAAAGACAAAAAAGTTAAATTTTAATCATCATTAAAATATGTTATTTTATTAATAGAAGTAATTTAAAGCAAGGACATAAAGTAAAAATTAATATCAGTAAATAAAAAAAGTCAATTTAAACGTAAGTTAAAAGGAAAATATAAAATTATTACCTGTATAGCAATTCCTACTTAGATGTGATGTCGACTTGTTTTCAAAGTATTACCAGGGAGATGTGCCTCAATCGTGCAACTTTTTAATATAAACATTGCACAATTTAGACACTCACCAGGCTTTAGTTACAATCAGTTTTCAAGTTCTACAAAATTTACATTGTCCTCTCCAGGAGGGGTGCCTTAGACGGTGGTCTGTCAGAGTTCTTCTGTAGGTGGGCTGTCTCAGCTCTCAGCGTTGTCTTACTGAGTACATTTAAGTTCCAAGAGAAAAATCTTTTCTTTCGCTCTTTTGTATGAAACCAATGAATATTAAAGAATTAAGAGATCTTGTACACATTGAAAAATAAGTAAATATTAAATATAAATAAGAAAGCAGGAGGAAATTAATAATAACAATAAATAGAAAAGTTGTGAGGAAATAAGATTGAGTCAATTGCAGGTCACCACAGGTCTGCTTCGGTAAAATATTGTGAGAAATCATTGGAAATTAATTATAATACTTTTATCTTTACTGCTAAAAGTGTTACTATAAAAAGTGTTTTCATTTTGTGGTTCTTTGTTAACTAAGAGTCAGCAGCAAATCATTTGCACCCGGCTAATGGAAAAATACAACATTTTCTTTGCTCACTTAAGTTGCCTATGAACTATGTATTATAAAAAAAAAAATAATAATAATAATAATAATAATAATCCACAAATTCTTGAATAGGTTTGCCATTACTGGTCTGATTTTATAATAAATGAATTTGGATTGTCTTAAAAATATGAATTTATATATATATATATATATATATACACACACACTATGTTAAATAATTTTACTTAATTTTTTGTCAGAAATCTTTAAGAATTTCCCCCTACATCAACTATCAACACAGAAATGACATATTTTCACTATGCAACTTTTCTTCATCTTTTTCCTTTATTGCAAGAAATATTTTTAACACTAATTACTTCATAAATGACCAAAAAAAAAAAAAAAACATGGTACTTGCTAGTTTTTGCGCATAATTTATTATTAATAATTTACTTTTTCTGATTAAAGAAAAAACATTCATTACATGTTACTTTTATCACTGTAATTAACACAATATTTTATTTTCTACACTTAGAAAAGGGTGAAAAACATTTAAAATAATGGAACTACTCAATGGGATAATTGAATTTTCAACTAAAACTTATTATTTATTAAATGTAATAAGTGAGTTGTTGAAGGCATAATTCATCTGGCATGTAAAAATAAATATATTAAATAAATTTACATTATGTAGAGCAGAAATATAGTACACAACTAAAAAATCAAAGTTATATTTGAAAAAAAAAAAAAAAAAAAAAAAAAAGCATTTCCAAAGCCTGTATTCAATTTCATACATATTTTTTAACAAATTCAGAAAAAGTTGTTTGTACTTAAAAGTGCTGGATATTTCAATCAATTTTTGCAAAGTTTGCATTAGTTTTTAAAGTACAAAAGTTTGTAATTTTCAGTTCAAAAATCTTCAATATTTAGAATAAGTAATAACTATGAAATACATACAAATTACTTTAAAAGCAAGTTGAAAGTTCCTTAAATTATTTCTGTACTGATAAGTATAAAGGATTTAAGTCCAAAAATGTCGATTTTGAGTTAAGTACATAGTCAGCCCCAGAAAAAAAATTCTCTATCGATTGGTATAAAGGATTTAAATCCATGTCATTTAGTCCTTGAGGAAATCCATTGGTAAAAAAAGATTCAAATCAGAAATTTAGCATTAATCTTTTGTATAAATTTTTAATTCAATTTTTTCCCTTTATTAAATGAAGGTGGACAATCACTGAATGGTATAAAGCGCGCATAAATAAACATAATCCTTTTTTCCTAATCGATTCTCCTCATTAGTTTTTAGTTAGTTTAATTTTATTTTTCGTCTCCTGAAAAATCAAGAATATGAACTTAAATCCTTTATACTTATCAGTACAGATTTAAGCTTTCAAATATAATAAAGCATGACTTAATGAATTATGTCATTTTAATGGAGAAAAGTGACCAGATTAACATAATGAATGCAACACAAAAAGGTAATATGAATACAGTGCATCACTAGATGGAGTAAGTTATGTCTCAAAAGTTATGGAATACAAGGTATAAAATGAACGAAATTTTAACGAATGTATAAAGCACTTATGAAATCAAAAACACAAAAAATATTACTCAAATATTCAACCATATAAAACATGGGATATAAGTCACATTATTGTACTTGTAAACAACCATTGACTATAAAAAACTTAATAACAGAAAATATAAAGAAAAAAAAAATTCACTAAATATTACCTTCATTCAGTATACAAAGACTATTACATAAGACTTCGGTTGCAAAAACTCCGGCAAACTTTCAATTAAAAAGAAAGGTGCTTTTTTTCGATAATATAAAATGTTCAATTAATTTAATTTCTGAAGTGCCGAAGTGCATTTCACCACAACAATTCTGTCATACACTTCTAATAACAACAAACCGTCCGCCATTTTATCTTTCCACACACAATATTCCGCTTCCGAATGCTATTCCGGCTGCTCTGAGCTGTCGGAAAAGATAGATGCATATTCCGTAAATTCGAAAAGCCTGGATTCCGGTTTTTGCTGGGAGAATAACTCTTCTTCGGATTCACACTCGAAATCTACCCATTCCGCATGAAATTACGATTCCGAAGGGATGTAAATAAAGACAAAAGCCTGGTGAGCGTCTAAGTTGTGTGGTTTTTATTAAAATCACTGCACAAGTAAGATAACTCTCCCTGGCAACGCAAAGAAGCAATGGACATTGCTTCATCAAAGGATATGGAAGTAATAATTTAATTATTATTATTATTATTATTTTTTTTTTTTTAGTTAAATTATTAATTTTTTTTTTTTTTTAATTTAATTTCATGTAAATAAAAAAACAGAATTTTATGACAATACTTATTTATTTAAACACTTATATTTAAAATAATGATTGTTATTATATGAAAGATCAGAACCCTGTGCATTTTCCGGAACATGTGTATACGCAAGCGAAGTGTGACGTCACTGACCATCCGTGGATGCAAGAAAAATATTTCCTATGTTAATCGCCCATTGTATTTTTTGTAAAAAAAATTATTAAAAATCACGGGGAATTATTTCCCGATTTCAATCCCCATATTTAGGTATAGATGTGTATTAGTTATCGTGTGCATGCATTAGATTAAGTTGTTTTTGCTGTAAAACTGATAAAATTTGAATTTTAAATTTCAAGACTCTAAGGAAAAATATGGCAAACTTCTATATTCGATTGAAAACATAAGCATTTCATTCCAAAGGAAGATATTTGCACAATAAATATCCAACTAATATACTAATTAAAAAGGAAATTATAAATATTCTATCATAATTTGAAGTCAAATTTGTTTTGAAATGTCTAAATAAAGTATCTGATATAAGATACTAATATTTTGCAACGGAATACATTTCATATGTCATCCTTGACGGGAAAATAATCGCCAAATTATTTGGCGAACATATTTAATTCCTTTCAAAAATCATGGTTATTTTAAGAACGTATATTAAGAAAATAATCAGTAATGTGAAACAATATTTCGTAGAATACATATTACGAAAATATACATCTGGCATGTATATTTTCGTATTACGTTTTTGATCGCCAAATACAACAAACGCCATGGACGACAGAGTCTTGAAATTAAAAATTAAAATTTTGTCAATTTGACAGCAAAATAACTCAATCTAACACATGCACATGATAACTAATACATATCTATACCCAAATATGGGGATTAAAATCGGGAAATAATTTTCTTTGATTTTTAAAATTTTTTTACAAAAAATCCAATGGGCGATTAACATAGGAAATATTTTTCTTGAAACCACAGATGGTCAGTGTAAGTGACATCATCACTTCGCTTGCGTATTGTCCTGATCGCCTTCTTCTTGTTTGTGTTTTTTGTTGCAATGATGGTCGCAATCCAATTTTCTTTTATTTAAATCGTCATCTCTCAATAAAGAATTATCTGAAATATTAGGAAGAGCCTCGTCCTCAAGATTTATTGAATCACCGGTATCCCCATAGTGCGGTTTGTCCGGTTCAACGGGTCGACCCATTGTTTTATCTAGTATCTTTTTAAGTATTTGCTCTGAGTTTGCACTCATTTTTCTTAATCGAAAAAAAAGTCGAAAGCCAAAATTTTCAAAATTATCGCCTGTACCTTTTAGAGTAAAAATGCCTAACTATGCCTACCTATGTTAGGGTTTACATTTAAAATAGTATGAAAAGAACTACCAGCTTGTATACAGGGACGCCCAAAGAGAACTTCAATTTATTAAGCTCTACGAGGGGCATTTTTATAACTCATATT
Source organism: Salticus scenicus (assembly GCA_963930645.1). Classification (NCBI taxonomy): domain Eukaryota; kingdom Metazoa; phylum Arthropoda; class Arachnida; order Araneae; family Salticidae; genus Salticus; species Salticus scenicus. The sequence continues at coordinate 245,842,233 of OZ005660.1, forward strand.
TTAATATTTTTGTACAGCACAAAACACAACAAATTTAACATATTACACATACGTACAAAAGCACGTTTTATGTCGTATATGATATAAACAACATTAATGACTAGTTTACAGTGCCACACAAAATAATTCAATTATATTAAATATGTAACTGAAAAAGACTAGAAACAAATAATCAAATAGGCTTTCAAATAGGCTTATGCCTTTTTAACCTTTTCCAACAACGTTTAAAAATTTTTAGGATTTTCATTCTTCTATTGGTCTGTCTTCCCGCACTCTAATTCCCGTAAATATGTAAAGAATGCATTGAAATTGATGTATTTTATTCTGGTACACTATAAAGTGCTGTCTATTAGAATTGTAAAAATAAGAACAATGGCTTGTGTGTAAGAACAGTCAAAAGAATTCATACATGTTATGGCCTATGAGAGTATCTCTGTAAAGCAAATTGTAATATTTCTATCCTGCACAAAACATAAAAAAATTAATTTTTATTTACCAGCTGAAAATTGCTTATGTTTCCCTTAGAATAGGGTATGAATAGTTTTATTCATTGTTTTACAGGGTACCACACAAATTTCTTCAGGCACATAATTAAAATATACGGGAAAATAGCTCGAATGGTATTTTCAGTTGTGCTATGAGAATTATTAATACATTACAATTTATTTTATTTTTAGACAGTATACAGGGCTGTACAAGATTTTAATTATTTATTGTAATGATTTAAATTTAATTTTTATGAGATTTCTTCATCCATAATTGAAACAAGTGTTATAAAGAATAATATTATAGTTTAAAAAAAATTAAAGAACACGCTTTTTTAGAAATGTGAACTAAAAAGCACAAAATATCTATCTTAGTATTAAAGTGCAGGGTAAGAGAAAATCGAGTGAGTGACACACCATAATATTTACATACACTTAAATCTTTGAATAAAATAATTTAGAATTAAACAAAAATCATTTTTAAAAAATCTCCCCTAACTGGGATCGAACGCTAGACCTTTAGGTTCGTAACGCGGAGCTATACTTCAACGCCACGGCGTTCACGGAGGGAAAGTCTTTTTTTTTTTACAATATAGATTTTTTGTTTGCTCCCAGAGCGGTTACAAACATGCAAACATACATACATACATACATTCATACATACAGGTGAAGCTAATAAAAGCGTGTTAAAAACAGTACTGATTTGTATATAGGGGCTCATAAAAGAATTTTTATACATCATGATCTCTAAGTGTAAGATGCATTTCTTTAGAGCTTATTAAATTTTTATATTGCACAAAACATCACGAATGTAAAATAATCCAGCTATACGTAAGCATGTTCTTTGTGGAATAAGGTATGGTTAGAATTAAGGATTAGTTTATGAAGTCGCACAAAATAAAATAAACAGAAATTGCTCGTAGAGCATCTTCAGCTGTGTTATGTGAGAAATTTCTCCTCCCCCCACCTTTTTTTGTTTTCTTTTCTAATTTTTTAATACGATATATCAAACCATATTCTATTTTTAGACAATATACAGGGTTACAAAAACGCAATTTACTTTATCCTTCCTCTTTAAAAGTAAAACTATAAAGTATTGTGAGGTATTTTTATTTTTTATTTCTTTTCATGATTCAAAATAAACTAGTATTTTGTGGCCCTCGTAAAACTTTCCTCTTTATCACGAATAATAGCGCCACCTACTGATTATAAGGCTCAAAAATAATAGTCTCCGTAACTTTACACTGCTTAAATTTACATATGCAGTTTGGTACAATTTTCACCAACAGGACCAGATATATAGCCATCTTGAAATTCTCGGAAGGTAAGCGCCACCTGTCATCCGATATACACTCAAATTCCATTAAGATAATTTTCGATTGTTTGAATATATATTTATATATATACCTAATTTCGGGCATTTATATCTTACTTATATATCTTAGAAACTGAGATATTGCCTTGCAGTAGACAGAGATAAATTGCAGCATAGCAGTGCCATCAGTTATCTCATATAAAACCAAATTCATTCAACTTAGTTTTTCATCATGTTTTATACATCACGTTTATCTCTCATTCATCTCTCATGTTTTATGCATTTAAGCATATAGAAACTAAGATACAGTCTTTCCTTGAATATGGGAAAATGCAACACAGCAGCGCCACTTGTTGAGCGATGTATCAAAAATTGTAATCAGGAACATTTTAAGCCAATATATAACCAAACATAAAGTTTTGTTGAATTCTGTTTTTTCATTCGTGTAATACAGAGTCTACAAAATTTGGACAATGTACTGACAGACGTTTTCTTAAAATAGTCAAATCGTATTCAGGTGATCTCAGAACGTGCAAAAATTTCGAAAACCCGAGTTTGAAAGTTTTCCACGAATCCAATACTTCTTACGTAGGCACAAGATAATAAAAATAATCTAAGTACACAAACTTACAAAATAATTTGGATATACTGTTCTCTGCAAGCGGTATTTATTTAAAGCTTATTTAATATCTTTATACAATATAAAAAATAAAGAATTTAGTAAGCAGTACTTAAATGCAGAAAAAACGGCTTCCTATGAAATATTGTATGATTAACATTAGTGGGTGGTTTACAGGGCCATACAAAAATATTCAAATACATTTTAGTGTATAAGAGAAAATTATTGGAAGTGCATGTTCAATTGAGTTATTTTTTTAATACTTGCAACAAATATATATATATATATATATATATATTTGAAAGTTGAGTCAAATGATGTATCGGATAAGTACAGTTTGAAAGTGCTTGTAATCCATGCGAACAGCATGAATTTTCTTTCTCTTTTTTATTCTATCAGCATAGTATAGATGGAAAAAAAAGGAAAAAAAAGTAATAATTGAGCTTGTTTATAAATAATAAATACAGTTTGCTTTTCTACAATAAAATAATGTATACTATTAAAATAAAAATATTTTTCAAATTAAATTAAATAATCGTCTGCACTACAGAATAATTTTAGATGCTTTATGGGAGAAATGGCATGAAGAATAAAATGTTTATGTTTTCGGAAGAAAAAAATTTACTCGAATTTATAAAATTCTTTGGAATTGGTAAATATTACTAATTATTGGTTATTATTATTATTATTATTAAATTTAAGCTTATTTTATAGTGATATTCATTTAGATGTGCCAATGCATATTTTGCAATATTTTTATAATTCACTGAATTTAGCATTAATATGATTTCGTAAATGTTATAGTGTGTTGTTCTAGTTCATAGTGTACACATATATATTTACACTAAAAGTTATTTTGTCGATTGTTAAAAAATACGTATTTACTTCATTATGTATACCGAAATGCCTTTTATTTTTTAAAAGCAATACAAACATTTGTCTGTATATATATATATATATATATATTTAAGATCCGAAGAGATAAAATATTTATAATTTTCCTTTTATTCGGATATTTATTCTGTAAATAACACCCTTTGAAACGAAATAGTTATGTTTACATTCGAAAATGGAAGTCTGCGGTTTTGTTTCTGGAGTTTTGAAATTTAAAATTAAAATTTTATCAATTTTGTAGCAAAAATAACTCAATCTAACACACGCAGATAAAGACAATAACATTTTTTATAAAGAGAATAAGTGATTCAAGATTTTTAAAATGTACTTAAATACAACTACAAGCAAAGATGGCGAAGCCTGGTCGTGTTTAATTAAATAAAATCAATATTACAGTTTTTAATAGAAAAACATTTAACGATATAATAAAATTTGCTTTAATTAATTATAAAATATTACTGTTTATTTGTCCATATCAGTTACAGAATAGTGACACTGCGCTGCAATTTTTTTTTTTTTTTTAAACCCCTGATATTATTTTTGCTGATTCTTATGTAAAATGACCTCCTGAATCCGAATATGACCCAATCACCCACCGTTTTCTCAGCACGCCCCCACCTCCCCCAATTTTCAGTTCGGTAATTTTATGGCCATGAATTTGATTTGGAGAATGGAAAATAATTATTTTAACATTAAAAAAAAAAAAAATGTATAATAAATAATAATAATAATAATAATAATAATTGATTAATAAAATATAATAAATTTAATATATTCAGTGAAACTTCAATAATTCGAACTTGTTTAATTCGAAATTCTGGATAATTCGAATTTTTTACTCAGTCCCTTGAATTTTATATTAAAATAATGTTAAAAAATCGAGCATAATTCGAATTCTATTTTAGATAATTCGAATTTTTCATACGATTACCTTTAAAATATTACAGTAAAATTTGTTCCGGGAATTTTTCTCAGTTAAAGTGCATTATATACCTTAACAGTCTTTCAAAAGAAGGATAAGGAAATACAAGAGAAGCCCCTAGCTAGTGCATCACAAGATGCGTTGAATATACATGAACTTCGAGGTTTTTTTTAATTGAAAGTCATGCCCAGAGCAGCCAACCTAATCCGGCAAATTGTTAGTACCGCCTTTTTTTCTACACCACATAATATTTAGAGTTTTTTTCTTCTTAATTCATCGTAGCTACATTTCAAGAGAATTACTCTAAAAATTAATTGGTGTAGAAAAAGAGGCGAACTAACAATTTCCCGGATTAGATTGGCAGCTCTGCATGCCTAACGTAGTAAGTAGATTCTATTTTTGTATCAAGTCATATGCTATGACACAAAGATTGTACTTAAAGAAGAAATAAAAAATATCTGACTATTTTTTTAAAAGTGTTGAATAATTAAGCTCGCAAAAAATATTGATTTAATGAGGGAAGGGGGAGGAATGTAGCAGTATTCTTAGGTATAAAGTTTATGTGTTAAATCTTTGATCGTAGAGTTTTAATTTTTTAATATATCTCTCTTTTTTTTTTTTTTTTTTTTTTGACAAAATAGTATATGTAATTCGAATTTTTGGATATTTCGAATTTTTCTCTGGTCCCTTCAACTTCGAATTATCCAAGTTCTACTGTATTTTCAGTGTCAACCCCCCCTCCGCCCTAAATTATCTCTTTGCTGCAAATGTTCATGTTTTAGAATTTACCAACACTGTATACCCTCAGAATATATTTAACAACTAAAATAATCCTTTCATTTCCTACAAATCAAATTTATAGCCATTAAATTACAGAAAAATGATAAGAGTATGGGGTGTCCTTAAAAAACGGTGGGCGATAGGGAAAATGGGCGTCATATGCGAATTCAGGAGGTCATTTTACTTAAGAATCAGCAAAAATGGTGTTGGGGCCGATTTTCATGTGGAGCAGTGTAATTTGTGAAACATTTTCAAGTTAAAAATTAATTTAATCTAGAGTTTTTACTTTCTCTTACCCATAGGGTCGAGAAAGTATTGTTTTAAGGTCAAATTTTCGAACGTTAGTTTTTGCTATATTTTCATGTTCTTAGGTCCCCTAAATACGAAAATCATGTTTTTAGCGAATGGTCTGTTTGTCTGTTATCAGCATACCTCAAGAACAAATAGTAGCAGAAATTCCAACCTCGGTATCCTAAATGTGTATCAAGTAGGGATGCTACAGTAAGCTTTTCGTTGAGATGAAGCAAATGCTTCGTGTACAGGGACATTCAAAAGTATTCAAATACATTACGTCTATGGGGGAAATTGCAGGTAAGTAGAGTTTAACATGTATACACTGCACTAAACCAACTGAAACTAATATATATTTTTTGTAAAAGAGATAGTCAAGTTAGAAAAAAATATTGTGTTTGTAGGAGCCCCTCCCCCCCCATCTGGGGGGGGGGCAAGAAGTCCTCCCTCGAGGGGAGTACATTTTCATGATGGGTATCTTCCAAAAGAGCTCGCCAATACTTTTAAAACGAATGGTTGAAACATCGATCTGCGATAATTTAAAATAAAATTATCGATTTTTTTCATTTTTAACCAATTATTTTTTTTTTTTTTACTGTAATATTGAGAACAAATTTATTTTTATTTATTTTTTATTTTTTTTAATACTTAGTGTTATACTACATCTCTTCGTCTGTATTATCTTAAAAGATAATATTTTTAAATAATAATTTTAATAAATTAATTTTAAAAAACAGAATTATTTTTTAATAACCGAATTAAATTCTATAGAAATGTAAGTGTGTTAATGAAACGGGGGGTTGAAGGGGGGCGGTAGACCCTCTCACACAGAACTAATAATCATATAAAACTCTTCCGAAGCCTAATGTGAATTGTTTAACACAGGTTTACATTACAGTACTCGTTATCTTACCTCTTAATCTGCAACCTGTATTTTTATTATTAAATTTCAGGGTAAGAGAAAGTCGTGTGAGTGACACACCAGATTATTTACATTCTCTTACCCTTACGGTAGAAAAAAGTATTGTTTTAGAGCCAAATTTTCGAAAGTGAGTTTTCGTTATATTTATATGTTCTGGGGTCCCCTGAATACGAAAATCCTGTTTTTAGCGAATGGTATGTGTGTGTGTGCCTGTCTGTGGGGCTGTCACCAGCGTATCTCAGAAACAAATAGTAGCAGAAATTCTAAACTCGGTATTTTGAATGAGTATCATATAGGGATGCTACACTAAGTTTTCGTTGAGATGAAGCAAATGGTTCGAGTACAGGGACACTCAAAAGTATTCAAATACATTACGTCTATGGGGGAAATTGCAGGTAAGTAGAGTTTAACATCTATAGACTGCACTAAACCAAATGAAAGGAATATATATTTTTTGCAATACTGATAGTCAACTGGGAAAATAACTTTGTGTATGTAGGAGCCTCGCCTTTCCCCCTTGGGGGTGAGTCCCCCCTCAAGGGAAGTAAATTTTCATGATGGGTATTTTTCAAAAGAGCTCGCCGATAACTTTAAAACGAATGGTTGAAACACAATTCTGCGACAATTTAAAATAAAGTTATCGATTTTTTTTTACATTTTTTTAATGTAATATTGAGAATAAATTCAACTTTTTTAAATAATAATTTTAATAAAATATTTTTACTGAGTGAATTTGTATAGGAAAATATAGAAGAAGTCATGTGTTGGGCGTAACACACTAGTTATTTGTTGTTAGTGGATATGCTTTACTAATAATATTTTACCATTTCCAGAAAAGCTGTTCGGTAATTGAAGTAAATTCCTCATAGAGATATGGTAAGTAATGTATGTTTTAAGCTAAATATTCGTCTCTCGTTTTTTGCATATTTACACGTTTTGCAGCTTCCTGATTACCGTAGTCAAGTTTTTTAGCGTTTGATCTTTGTCTGCGTTTCTTAGAGTAACTTAAAAACGAATAATTTTAGGCGATCCAAATTTTGTATTTTGAGGTTAATATAAGTTTGTTGCTGGAAAAGTTTGATCAAAATTGATAAGTTTCAATAAATGTTGCTCGTGAAAATTGTCTGTATAATTTTTAGTAAACTTTTAATTTTAATAAGAGAATTAAATTCTATATAAATGCAGGTGCATTAATGAAACGGGGGGTTGAGGGGGCTGTAGTCCGCCTCACACAAAACTAACTATCATATAAATCACTTCTGAATCCTAATTTGAGTTGTTTAACATAGGTTTACAAGACAGTACTCGTTATCTTACCTCTTAATCTCCAACCTGTATTTACAGTAATAAATTTCAGAGTAAGAGAAAGTCGTGTGAGTGACACACCAGATTATTATTATTGTGTTTAGTAATTGTAATTTTGATTCATTATCCTTTTTTGCAAGTGTTGAAATAACATAAGAGAAGACCGTACGAGAAGTACTAGAAATCTCTATCCTTTGCAATCAGTAGACCTATTAGAAGAGTGCTACCAGTCTATACGTTAATCGGAAAAACGAGCAAGGAGAAAGTAATTTAAAGAGTTGTATATGTGATTTTGTAAAAAAAAAAAAAAAAAAAAAAAAAACAGGTTGTGCAAACAATGTTTTTTTTTTTTTTTTTTTAGAGAGAATATTTGAAAATTGGCATTAAATACTGTAAAAACACGCGAGTTTCAATAAATTTTATTTGTTGCGATAGGAATGTCATTATTTACATTTTGAAGTCTTAATTTTTATGTTAATTATTTAAATAATGCTCAGGTGTGTGATATCTTTATAAATACTATATATTAGAAAATTCCCAATTCTTTTCTAAATCTGAAATATTGCTGATTATTTTCCTTAACACATGGGACAACTTAATGAAATTAAGTCTTTTCCTAGATCAACTGCACTGTACACACTTGCTGTAGTCAGGCCGTGCCTGGAGAAGTAAATTAAATTGTTCTTCCAGAAGATTCTTAAACTGAATTATTGTAAATTTAAACATTTATAATTTTTGATAAAATGTAGCTGTTTTCATATTCCCCTAACCTAAAAAGAAAGGCGTTCTAAGTGTGCAGCCGTCGTTTTTATTTATATATTTATTTTTTATTACAACATTAGTTTAATCTGGTTGGTTCTTAACTATGTTTGAGGAAATTTTATTTGCTATATATTTTTAAAATTAATTAAAATATAAATTTTTTTCAAATTTGATTTTGTATTGTTATTTTGAAATTTGTGATATGTCAATTTTTCAACATCTAATTCATGTTAGATGATAAATATCATGGTTTCATTGAACTTAAAAAAGGAATGAAAACCGCGAAATTTCTACCAATTTTGATGACAAACATTGTCTATAGTAGTGATTATGAGCACACAGTTCAAAAATCTTTAAATTCTTTTGAAATTTTCAGGTTTTATATAAAAATAATAATAATACTTGATTAATTTAAAGACCAAAAATATGTTAATAATACACAATTTGCGAGCTATAACTTTTCCAATTAAAATAATAGATATTATAGATACAGTCGAACCTCGTTAACGTGAACACTGTTAAAGTGAATTACTTTTAACATGAACTGTTTCCAGAATCTCCATCAAAATGAAAATAAGTTTAGTTATATGAAGATTCGTTATTGATAGCATGAACTATTGATAATATCAACATAATTTTTAATTCCCCTTGAGATTCAAGTTATGACTTTTGACTGTACTAATACTGAATTAACTTCAAAGTTGGTGTTTTCATCAAATTAGATTTACACTTGCTAATTATTTAAAACCTCACTTATTAATTATTTAAAACCTTGGAATTAATTTCAGTCTATTTAATGTGTTGAAGAAGACTTCATTAAAATGTCTTCTCTGCAATTTTAACAAGTCTTTAAAAATTAAGGCGCGCGATAGAAACTAACACATTAAATTTCTCAGCTTAATATTTCAGTCTTTCCTTTTTTTAAAAGTTTTCAGTTTTTAACATTAATTTTCAGGCCTAAAAAAATTACTGCTTTAATTTAAAGTTGAAGTTTTTAGGAAAAATTAGATTTTCCTCTAATTTTATATTAATATACTTATCTCTAAAACGCCTGAAGCACTAAGTACTGCATGCTGATTGATTCACAAAATCAATTTTCCATGATTCTATACGCCACAAAATGTCTGATGCTAATCATAAATGAGAATTTTGTATATAAACACCACAAATTTTCAAGCTTTTGACTCCTTTGTTGTCTTAAAACTTAATTATTTTTATTTGCAACGATTGATATTTTGGATATTTTATGGTATTTGTATACCAAGTTCTTATTTTCAGCATGTCCGAATACAATTAAATCTAAAATAATCTGGATTCTCCAAGACCATAGAAATTCAAAAACATGTTAGGGTAACAACACCATTTTCATTATCACTTTTTTTCCAATGGTAATCTGTTAACCATTTTCCAATATATTTCTTCGATTAAATATTGCAAAAATTGCTTTTCAGTAATAGTGGAATTTAAAATAGTGACTGCTATGAATCATGATATTCTAATAGTAGTATAAAAATACCTTGAATAATATATTTTATTTTTGTTACAGCAGATTTAGTGCAAATTACAGTGAATACATTTATGAATGAATTCTTTACATACTTCTCAATATTTTTTCTCTGTACATTTCCTCATGTAATTGACCTAAAGCTCTTGTAGAAACAAGGATATATATATATATATTTGTAATAATGCTAAGTTGCTTACACGGCGTAAATTAGTTTCGAATAATAATCACCTCTAACTTCGAATAATAATCATTTCGTAATAAAATCATTTCTACCTTAAATTAGTGAGAATATTGAAACAGTAGCGTTCTGGCCTCAATGAGACTGTGATTCAACTGTCATACCGAAATAATTCTGGTGTACGTCAGTAATATTTTAGAAATAAACGATATCATAGTCATCAAACAGTTAAAAAAAAAAAAAAAAAAAAAAAGGCGAGAGTCTGAGAGAGAGAGAAACAAAACAAAAGAAAAGAAAATATGTAGATGAGAGTACAACCTTTAACATTGGGAAGCATACATAAAGGGGAGGGGGACCATAATTTTTCTTAAGAGATGCTGTGTTATAGAGTATTGTTTATCATACGAAATTTTGACTGAGAGCGAGAAAAAATATTTCGAAAAAAATCAATGAAAAGGAAAAATTCATATCTTGTCATACACTTTATAACGGTTGATTGGGTGGGTTTTATGTCGCACTAGTGCTGCGCAGATGGGTAATTGGCGGCGGTCTGGAACTCATCCCTAGAGGTGGTCCGGAGACATGCCATCGCAATTTTGATCCTTCACGGAAGGGATGGGAACATGGAGGACTTTGCGGCCATGACAGATTTTACGTGCACCAGCCACTATTAGTGTACACGACGGTATTTGGCCGAACCGCGGCCCCACTCTGTAACGGCATATGGAATTAAAATAAAAGAAAATAGAAAAGTTACTTTTTACCACTTAGCTAACAAAAGTATGCCACAAGGGACAAAATGAATTGTTATTTTTATTCCTCTTTTTATATATTTAGAAACATTCTGGTAATTACACCATTGAAAACAAAGTAATAAATACACTTTTAAATAAGTGGAAGTATTGAATGAAACTTGCCCAATTTATAAAGCATTCCACTTTATATAAATATGATATTTTTAAAAACTAAAACAAACCTTTGAAGCATGCAATAGTATGACTAGCTACGTTGCACGATACACACATTAATCATTAAGTGTGGAGCATAATGAGATTATATGATGAATTTACAGATATTTATTGAGTTTTAATGTTCTTATGCAAGAGTTTTTAAAATTATACATATTAATGCATATTTAATTACCTTTGAAAAACAGAATTAAAATTATCCAGCTATTCATAGCAGGTTGTTCGCAGAATATTGGAATTTAATTAAACTCAACCCTACTTAAAGGAGGGATGGGGGGGGGGGTATACAATAAATCTTTTTTTTTTTTTTAATTGCTGTCTTAAATCAAAAATTTGCTTGTTAAGAAATTTTATTAAGTGTAGTAAATATTTCTCCAAAACATTTAATTTTTTATGTGATGAAATTTGTTTAAATTTCTAAAATATTTTTAAATTCTTATTGCTATTTGTTTTTCCATCGAATTTATATAGCTTAACAATATATTCTAAGCATAGTTCATTATTACTTTGTGTATTGAACTGTAAATTTGCTTTTGATTTATAATTTTATGCTTGAATGCTGAAATTTACTTCAAAATTGTCGCATTCAAACAAAAAATTATTTTTTAGAAAATTTATGTGTTAATTAATGAATTTACCAAGAAATTCTGAAATATGTTTACAATATGTTGTTCAGCTAATAATTTAAAACCAAGAGAAAAAATAAAAAGTTTCTTAACAGGAAACATGTCTAAAAACTTAAAATTATTTAATTTTTTAAAATTTTATTTACTTTTTAATTTAAATAATTTTTGAAAGCTTTAATATAGCTAAAAATATTATATTTCAATGCATATGTATGCAGATTTCTATAATCTAAAACATTAATTAAAAGAAAACGATTTATGTCGTGTCGTCCACTCTCATTTTGAGGGAACCTGGCACATTTGGCTTGGCACCACTGAAGTAGGTTTCATTTAAAAGTTAATATTTCCATTTGCCTCAATTTAGGAAACCTTAACATTGGCTTCTCGCCGGTGTGAGTACGTGAATGTCTGTTTAGATTATTTTTAAGAGAATGTTTTGAAACATGTCAGACACGTATTGCTTTTCACTTGTGTGAATGCGTACATGCATATCTACAACTACTTTATCAGCAACACTCAGAACGGATTTCACACAAGTATGGTTTTTCGCCTATGTGAATTAGGAAATGTTTATTCAGAGTCTGCCTGCCTTACAGAAAACTATTTACGACATATATCACATTCCCTTTTTTTTTATGAATGCGTAAATGTGTATTCGAATTACCCTTGAAATTGCCCTTCTAGTGCAAATTTCATCTATATGGCTTTTCATCTTTATAGATGCGTGAATGCCAGTTTAATTTCCACAATTAGGAGAACTTTTTAGAACATATTACATAGATAAAGCTTTTCGTTTGCGCGAGTCCGTGAATGCACATATAATGCAGCTTTCTGTTGGAATACTTTCGAACATATTTCACACACATAAGGGTTTTCTTTTGTGGGAATGTGTAGATGTCCCTTTCTAGAAAAACATCTGGAACAGATTTTAGACAGATGTATTCTTTTGAGTGAATGCGTAAATATCCATTCATAACGCGGCTGACTAAAAACTTTTTAGAACACATTTCACAAACATATGGCTTTTCTTCTAGTGTGAAAGCGTATATTTTTAGCGTGAACGTACATTTAGATTACTTTTCTGAGAGAATTCTATAGAACATTTTTGACACACACATAACATTTATCCCTTGTGAATGCGTAAATAGATTACGTTTGTCGAGAATCCTGTAGAACATATTTCACAAACTTATGGCTTTTCTTCTGTGTGAATGCGCAAATGCCTTTTTAGATTACCTTTATGAGAGAAAGCTTTAGAACATATTTCACACACGCATAGCTTTTCTTCTGTGTGAATGCGAAAATGGCTATTTAGATTACCTTTCTGAGAGAATGATTTTGAACATATTTCACACACGTATAGCTTTTCTTCTGTGTGAATGCGCAAATGCCTATTTAGATTACCTTTCTGAGAGAATGCTTTAGAACATATTTCACATACATATGGCATTTCGCCTGTATGAGTGAGTGCATGTTTATTTAGACTACTTATATGAGAAAATTTTTTAGAACATGTTCCACACACATATGGCTTTTCGCCTGTATGAGTGAGTGAATGTTTATTTAGACTACTTATATACGAGAATTTTTTAGAACATATTTCACACACATATGGCATTTCGCCTGTGTAAGAGAGTAAATGTTTATTTAGTGAATCTTTATGAGAGAATTCTTTAGAACAAATTTCACATACATATGGCATTTCTCCTGTATGAGTACGTGAATGTCTATTTAGATGACCTTTATCAGAGAATTTTTTAGAACATATTTCACACACATATGGCTTTTGTTTTGTGTGAATGCGCAAATGCCTATTTAGATTATCTTTCTGAGAGAATGCTTTAGAACATGTTTCACACACATATGGCTTTTCGCCTGTATGAGTGAGTGAATGTTTATTTAGACTACTTCTATGCGAGAACTTTTTAGAACATGTTTCACACACATATGGCTTTTCGCCTGTATGAGTGCGTAAATGTATATTTAGACTACTTTTCTCACAGAATTCTTTAGAACATATTTCACACACATATGGCATTTCACCTGTATGAGAGAGTAAATGTTTATTTAGTGTATTTTTATGAGAGAATTCTTTAGAACAAATTTCACATACATGTGGTATTTCTCCTGTATGAGTACGTGATTGTCTATTTTGATGACTTTTGTTAGGGAATTTTTTAAAACATATTTCACACACATATGGTTTTTGTTCTGTTTGAATGCGTAAATGTGTATTTAGATTACATTTCTGAGAGAATCCTTTAGAACATATTTCACACACATGTGGCTTTACTCTCGTGTGAATGCGTAAATGTGTAATTAGATTACCTTTGTCAGAGAATTCTTAGAACATATCTTATACTTGGATAGAGCAGTTCCTTGTTGGTAAACAAACATGTCAACTCTCAGGACTGGTTGGCAAAAGTTAACATTACAACCATTGATTATATATGGCTGTGTGTGCTCCACGGATTCCGTGGTGTGCTCATAGCTGTTTTAAAACGCTCATATTTAGTTCTTTTTATGCAGATATTTCAGAATGTGTTTGAAATAAAAAATACATTTAAAATTAAGCTCGACGAAAAATATATAACGTCAAACAGATTCATACTTCTTACGAAAATGCGGTCGGCCTTTGGGCCAATCAGTGTTCCATCAAAGGCAGTTTGTTAGGGAAAAATTGGATGATTAATGTAATGAAATTTTCATAAGATTTATTCATGACGTGATTTATTTAATACTGTATCCATAATATTTTTGAATTCTATTACTTTATAACTAAAACATAAATATTTTTCGAATACAGTATTTGCTGTATAGCATTGCATTTTGCATCTGTCGTGTCACGAGGTTTTGTCATATTTATTAATACCTTCCTTTTGTCGAATTATTCTTTTATTAATAAGTTTTCCATTTTAATTATGTATTTAATTTTTGAGTTTTGCCAATTATCCGCGATTGTAATGAAATGCTCGCCCTCTGGTGGGCTAAGGTAAATATATCATACCACTGATAGCTTTCACGCTGAAACAACGATAGAACAACAAGAACGAACAATAAATAAATACACGTGGCTGTTATATTTACTAACAACTGCAGTTGAGAAAGCTCCATCTATCGATCATTACAAACGCGGATTTACCTCAAAATGTTGAAATTTAACGGGAAATTTTTATAATTCTATAATTAAAACTTTTTTTTTTTTAAATTTAGGACTTATTTAGTTAGTCAATTGAATGTTTTGAAATTTATACCTTTTTAAATACGGTGACTGGTTGTATTATTAATGCAACGTTAATTTGTCATGTCGTGTTTGTGAAGTAGTTTAAGTGAGAACTACAAATCTATAGGACACCAATAGAACATATACTTGATGATTCATATAAGACCGGAGAATACATTTAGAACAAACTCAAAACTGAACATCGACTAGAGATGTGCCGTCATTCGAGTGAAATAATCGATAAACCCGATTATTTGGAATAATTCAATTAACTAAAAATCATTCGTTAATTTCATTCGATGATTTCACTCGTTAATTTTTTCATTCGATCATTTCACTAGTTTTGTTTTTTCATTCGATCATTTCATTCCTTAATTTCATACCGATTATTTTTTCTTTCGATTGCATCATATTCTTTATGCGCGTGCGCGAATGACCATCTCGATTATTTTATTTCGAGTGATTTTAACGGCAGAAGTTTACTTGGTCATTCTATATTCGGATTATTTGCAGGGATTTCCACTGAGCTGAAGAACAGCTCAGTGTTTATTTCTTGTTTATAACGAATGAATTGGTGGTTTGGCTGCAATTTATAGTGGCCATTCTTTGAATGCTTGCTTTTCACACGTTATGTGTAGTTTGTAAACCGTTGTTTTTCAAAATACGCGTTATTTAGATTTAGTAATGTTTCTATCTGTAAAGTTACTTTAAGAAATAATAAAAATTTTGTTCTTTTAAAGGAAAAAAAAAGAAGTATTTATAATTTTTACATTATATTAAGTTCTTTTTTTTTTTTTTTTTTTATGAAATGCGTATTTGGAAATACTCTCAAGAAGTCTCTTGGCGGTTTTCTATATCTTTGTGCTACTATTGGTAGAGTTTTACTCGAAAATCCGTATTTTGCTAAATTTGCCTCCGAAAATTCTTCTTACCCTCTCCCCCTTAAAAATCTAAAATTCCAACTTCGCAGAAAGTGATTTTTCTGTACTATAGTCTTCACATCAGCATTTTCTTCGTCGTGAAGCAATTTGAAGCCGAGTTATACTTATAAGGGGGATTTGCCTTCTGCCACAAGCGGAAAGGAAAGGGGGATATTTTGGATATTACGCAAAATCTCGTTTTATTGGGTGTCGGGGTCCTCATCAAAACTTGTGACTCTATCTCCGATAGAATCGCCACGGCTGTGTTGAGTCAATGAATCAATGAGTTTTCTCTTATATATATATATAGATAGATTAAACAACTTAAATGACACAATCTTTTCTTGAAATAAGGTGCTTATTTGGTGGATGGTTATAAAACAGTGCACTTAAACAATTGCGGAATGTACAAACAGTTTGACGTGTTTAACATTTTATTTATATATATTTCTTTCTTTATTTTTTATTCATCGTAATAGTTCTTGAACTATGAGCTAGTCTGGATAATTTTGATATGAGAGTTAATTATTATTATTATTTGTTTTTTTAATGTAAACTAACTTTTTTTTTTAACTTAAAAAAAAAAAAAAAAAAAAAAGTTTTAAGGATCAAATTTCGAAGTGATTCCTGAAAATTTATAAAATTTACGTGAAACCAAATATTTTACTACGGATTATAATTTCAACTTTTTTTTTTTTTTTTTTTTTCCTTTATTGTCAAGTATTACTCAGGTCGACATGTAAAATTTTGATTATATTATTTTGGATGATCTTTATGTTTTTTGATGTTCTGAAACCGAAAATGAAGCCAGTTTTTCTCTATCACGTAAAATTTTTGTCAATACAGGGTGCTTGCCGATACAATTTCTTCCAATACTCTTCCACCAATATAATTATGTAGTAAGTTTTATAGTATGTCTCCATAATTAATTAATCATAGATGCTTTGTTGTAATTGTGAAGCACTAGTGCGATTCGAAACCATATCAACCGACTAACCAACTGATTGTTATGATAGTATACGTAAGAAATCGTGTCAATAAACACCCTGTATTGACAAAAATCTATACGTGATAGAGAAAAATGGGCTGCATTTTCGGTTTCAGCATACAAAAAACATAAAGACCAGCTGAAATCATCAAATCAAATTTTGTAAATTTCATTTTTGTAGGCCTGTGTTATTAGTCATTAATTTTCAAAGTTTGAAAAAAATATCAAATTTTATACCTACGCCAGTAGTCAAGAGGTTATCTCAAACCTGAACAGTAGACGCAGGTTGAGAATTTATCATCAAGAATACAAACAAAAGTTGTACGGTAGATTTCTCTTATAAATGTCTTTGATTAGTTTACTGAGTAACTTGCTCCGCCATTTTCATCCATGTGGTGCCTACTTAATTTATCAGCCCAATAACTTTGGAAATTCGAACTAAATATGTAGAGTAAACGCATCTCATAAACGCATTTGATACATTTGTTTGTCAACTTGACCTGCCTCCACCATCTTGTTTCAATAAACCGGCCATTTGAAAGTTTTAATTCACATAAGAAAGGTATTTACGAACCAATTTTCTTAAAACTCCATACATAGGGGAATGTCTCCAGTGGAGGGAACAGTTTTGATTTTGGCTTATAATTTTTGACAGATTAGATATTATGCAAACATATGAATACCAATGGAAAGCTAGTATCCTTAGCTGACGTTTGATGAAGTAACCGCATTTATTTCATCAACTAGAAAAAAAAAAATATTACCAATTTTGTAAAGGGATCATTTTTTGAAAAAAAAAAAAAAACTGTATACCCGGTTGTGGGCACACTTGAAAATTTCGCAAAATGTTAGAAAATAACAAGAAAAACACCATAAATACAGAAAACAACAAAATTCATTCATTTTGTAAGGATTCAGTGGCCGAAATATTAACAGAAAATGGCATTTTTACAAAATTTTTTTTCTCATCTTCGTCCTTCCAATCAGAAGTGCAACACGTGAAAGAAAATAATTTGCATATATATTAGCACTCTTTAAATGCATCGGACGATCACACGCGTTGCATTTCATTAAGATGTCTTGTTAGGCGTAGTGGTAGGTGCTTCAAACAGAAGACACAAAAGTCGACATCGTCAAATTGTTGAGACCCCAATTTTTAGGACGCTTGCCCGGCACTTTGAAAGGTGGAGTTGCCTTACATTATCTAGGCTTCTTCAGGAGGACTCAGATGCTGCAAGGAACTCCATATTCTCGGGTAGTTGCTTTTATGGATTTCTTATTCACTAAGTAATCCTAAATGGCTTTAACCAGTGCAATTAAATCCATTTCTTTAAGATCGGTTCACTTTTTCGGGATTGACATTGTTAAAATATCCTAAACATACATGTAAACACAAATAAACTATGTTATTTTAATATAAACGACCACATTTCACTGTTTGTAAGTCAAACATACGTTTTAAACGAAAGAAGCAAGTGTGCCCACAACCGGTTACATGAAGGTGCCCACAACCAAGAATGGCAGCCTTTTCCATAATGGCAGAAAAAGCAAATTTCGGTTCACATTTTCGTTGAATTCGATATTACACCACAAAATATAAGGAATATACTGCATAAATATAACTTGCATTTACATTTTTGAATTAATTCACTTCGATTTATCGCATTTTGAAAATATTCACAAATGACTTTTATGTCGCTTTTTCTCAGATCTTTCATTTCGATTCTTGCACTTACTAAGAAAAAAAATCTATTCACTTCGGTGTTAGCACAAAAACTGCGTACTGTCAAAATATATGTTTGACAGTACTCAAATGCACCATATTTGCTTTTTGTTAAAAGATATGGTGGGGTGCTCATAACCGGAGAATGTCCATAACATGAGACATTCACCTACATAGCCCACATAAATAATTCAATTCAGTCCATTAATAATTTGTAGCGCCCATTTTGGAACAAAATAGGTGAAAAAGAGGAAGAAGAAGAAGAGAGAGTGAAATAAACCTAAACTTCCGAATGAACCAGAAGGACTTCTTTATTTTACTCTAGAAAAAAAAAAAAAAAGGAGTAATGCAAATTGGACACAAATTGACATGCATACAGATTTCGATGGGAAATACAAGTTTTTAAAATTTGGCGGCCGATGAATGAGCATGTGAAGCTGCAAAACTGACAGGAAATTAAAGAGTAGAAATTTTTATTCCTGATCATATATTCTTCGAGAATTTTATTCCGTCTACTCAGACAGTAATTATGCCTTGCATAGAGGTGCGCAAACAATATGTGCAGATAGCGTTTAAGTGAGGTGTATAATTGGGCTCAAAGAAGCCGGTTCATCTAATCTGCGAATTCTTTGACATTTGGATAAGAGTGATGCCGCTAGTATTGATGATGGCAGGAAAGGTTGAACCATGACCGAACATAGTGTTAAGGAAGCGGTCGACCTAGAGATGGGACATAATGTAAGAACTGATTCCAAATTCATAATTATTATCGATCCTACGTGCAACTAATGCTTCAATGACTTCAAATACCATTAATAGGCGCCTTAGAAAATTGGGGTTGAGCTCACGGGGCTCTTTGTACCGTTTGCTATTAAACTTTTTACACTGACAAGCCCGTTTGCAGTGATATCGGGAACGTTCGATCTAGAATGTTACGGAATGAAGTAGAATTGTGTTCAGTGATGAGTCCCACTCCAATTTGAGCCCCGATGACCAATGAAGACGCCCCCCAAAAAGTGGGAAGAAAAGAGGAACACGACATCTACCAATTTTCATCTTATTCGGATAAAACCTTCCTTGTGTGACTTTTTTTTTTTCTTTTCTCTTAGGGTGTATTATCAGTGTATCCAGGTTTTTTTAAAATGGTACCCCATTTCTGACTTTGTAAAATAGTTAAGTAAATTAGTGATAAGTAAAAATGATTCTGTAAAATTAATATAAATACACTAAAGTAGTTTTATTTTTAAAAATGGAATAGTGGTAAAATAATTATTGAATATCAGTGGTGAGTAAATTCTAATATGTAAGGTAATTATGTCTGGGCGATGTAGCAATTTGTCAAGAAATATCAATTTAATACCTATATTATTAATCGATTTAAGCTTACACTGAATCTTGTCTATATCAATATTACATTTATATTGCTAAATTGATTTATGTTTAGACAGCTTTTAATTTATATGTATATCATTAGTTGTGAGCGTAACATTAGCGCCATGCACAATATTTAAAGCAACTGCGAGTTACACAAACATGGACATCGATTTATCTTGATTGCTGACGTTCTAATGAAGGATAGATATTCCTAACGTAACACTGTCCTTATGAAATTTTAAATTTAGTGTTGTTGCGTGTTTGCATGACAAAGATTTTGCCGTTTGGAAAGGGACAATCCCCGCACGGCCTTGTATTGAAAAATTATGGTCCAAACTTTACGAAATTTTAAATATGGGGTTGTTTGGGTGTTATTGTGTCTAACTACACAGTTAAAAGGGGGAGGAACCCCGCAGTGCTTTATCTTTCGAAGATGCGATTCTAACTTTACAAAATCTTAAATTTGGAGTTGGTTGGGTGTTAGTATGACGAAAATTGCACTGTTGGAAAGAAGGAGGGTCTGACCCTACCCTCACGGTGTTTTATTTGGAAAATTCAGCCCAAACTTCACGAAATTTGGATTTCATTGGGTGTTAGTAAGACAGAGACTGCGTCGTTGGAAAGAAGGCCGATCTGACTTTTCATGGTGCATTATTTCGAAAAATTATGGTCTGGAATTTACGAAATTTTAAATTTGGGGCTGGTCAGATGTTAGTGTGACAAACACTACACCGTTAAAATGGAGAGAGTTTTACCATCCATCGTGTCTCATCTCAGAATATCACCGTTCTAGCTTTTTGTAAATTTTAAACTCCTTATTGTTATTTATGCCAACGCATCTTGCTTTTCGTTTCAAACATAACAAGCATTTTTACAAATTGAAGTAAAACATTTTTGTAAAAGTATTTTTATAAAATATTTTTTATTTAAACATACTAATATAATATTATATGCAATAAAGTAAAAACATTCCTAAAATAGTAAGAAACCACCACCCAAGTGGCATTGGCGTTTCAAAGTATTAATTACAAAACTTTGGATAAACACCATAAAATGCAATAAACTCACAACAATTATTTTGGGTCGAAAGAACACACGACCCTTTTTCAGGAGAACAATGTAGGCACAAATGCTGCAATCAAAGTGGCAACGCACTTGACCCGAAACAATTATTGCGAGGTTATTGCATTTTGTGGTGTCGATTCAAAGTTTTGTAATTAATTACAAAATGCCAGTGAATTTTTTAATATCAATATATCGTTAAATCGCGATACGAAGCTTGTTATATATCACGATGTAAGATTTTTAACATCGATGATTGCTAGTGTTCACTAAAGTTTTAACAACTGTCTCCAGTAAATATTCAAGTTGAGGGTATTTATCGAGAGTTCACTTCAATGTTCATAGAAATTTTCAGTGTGCAGCTGTATTACAGAGAAGTGAATTTTTCAATATACTTTTTTGGTGAAGGATGATTTTTTGAAGGTGGCTTTTCTCAAGGCCGTACCTGATACAAGACATTTTATTTCGTTACAGGTTTCTTTTCTTTCTAAAGTTAATTGCGCAAAAGTGTATCAAAGTGATATCGAAATATTTCTTGATTAACCTTTGTATTATTGTTAAAATTGTCTGTTCTTTTAATTAAACATAAATGAAAACTGAAAATTATTTTCGAATTTATTGTTATCATTTAATAAATTTAACCCAAAGATTATCTGAAGAGTCAAATTTACTATGGTATATTTTAAACTACATTTTCAATAAAGTTATCTGAACTAATTCAGTTTATTTAAAATTAAAGTATGATACAAAGATTCAGTCTTAACAATAAATAAGGGAATGTCTCCTGTTGTGGGCACAGTTCATAATTTTCGCGTATAACTTTTGATAGAGTAGATATTATGCAAACATATGCATATCAATGGAAAGCTACAACACTTAGCTAACGTTTGATGAAGTAACTGTATTGATTCTGTCAAATACAAAAAAATTATTACTAATTTTGTAAAGTGGTAATTTTTGGCCAAAAAAAAAAAAAAAAAAAAAATATGTATCCAGTTATGGGCACACTTCAAAAATTCCACACATGAAAAACAACCATAAATACAGAAAACGACAAAATTTATTCATTTTATAAAGATTCAGTGCCGAAGTAATAACAGAAACTGTCATTTTTCCAATTTCATTCGTCATCATCTTCACCCTCCAAATGAGAAGTGCAATGCTTGCAAGTAAAATAATTTGCATGTATATAAACACCATGAAACGCAAAAACTCACAACGGTTTTTTCAGGTCGAAACAAAACCTTGATTTATTTTCAGATGAACAAAGTAGGCACATTGTTACTTTTTAATAGGGAGGCACTCGGGACTACTTAGTTCACCTCACAAAGAGCCGTGTTTTCCTTCAGCCCGAAAGGATTGTGTGCATTACCTTTTTGTCTGACTGACGAAAGGATCATGTTTTCTTTCAACATTAAACAACTGTTGCGAGCTCTTGTATTTTATGATGTGTATTTAAAATTTTGTATAGTCAGTAGCAAAATTATTGAAGCACACTTTTCAAATCAAATCAACACAAATATATATATATAGTTTAATCGCTAATTTTTATCTGCCTACTTTTATATAAACAGTATAAGACTAAGATCACGACTCGACAAATACTTACTTAACAAAACAGTATTAGGTACCCATATTTTAAGTTGGAATTATTGCTAGGGCTTCAATGATTTTGCTGCCAACTGTACTTAATAATCATTAAAATGCAGAACCGAAAAATCATTAAAATACAGAAAATTGTTAATTATGCAGTGGACTCTATATTAATTGTTTCAGTGTTTTATTAATTGATTTTAATAGTTACAAATTCCTATAAAATATATTTGCTCTCATATAATTTCAACCAAGATTATTTTAATGTATCTGAAAGTAAACAGAAGTTATTTAAGCATATTGGAGCCGCTCATTTTCAAAGTAATTAAATTTACCATTATCATTTAATCAGAACAAAGATATTGTTGGAATTTTTTATTCAAATGTTGAAAACATTCTTTTATCGTTATTAAAAAGAGTAAAATTGGCAATATCAGTAGATTTATTTATTTATTTATTTTTTATTTATTTATTTATTTATTTTATTTTATTTTATTTTATTTTATTTTATTTTTTTTTTTTTGAAGCAATTATTATTTGAAGCAATTTCCTCTCGTGAAAAAAAAAAAAGTTTATATATCATGAACTCATACTATATTATTAAATTTTGCTTCTTAATATGTTCAAATATAATGTATGCATATATATATATATATATATATATATATATATAAAGAGAGAGAGAGATTAGTAAGGGTATATGATACTTTCGTAGTGAGGAAATTTCGGTCCCACTAATTTTTTGATATCTTTTAAATATATGAGTGTTTTAGTATGATAGCATAAATTTTTGATTGATATTACATCATTTTCCAACTTTGGTGAAAATGATGTAAGAATAAGACACACAGAATAGATTTTTTTTTTTTTTTTTCGTATCGATTTTTGAATAATAAAGTTTATCTGTTATCACTAAAGATCTAACCATTGTTACTTTATCCAAGTCCCCAAAATTTCAGTTTAAATAAAATACAAGGTTTTTAATATAAAACACTGTAATGCGGCTCTTAAGTATCACATTCAAATTTAGATAGCTCGAATACAAATTTTGCAGGAAATCGAAGCTTTATCCAAACACATCCAATATGTTAGAATTTAAAAATAAAAGAAGATACAAAGAACCTAAATAGTGATCTGGGGATTTAATTTGTAGAAATCAGCGAAACTTCAGTCATTTTCTTTTCTGTCAATCAGGATAAATTTGTCAAATACAGAAAATAGTCATATATCACATAGAATTGGAAACGTATTTTTCTTCCATTATAAACTCTTACAATATTGTTTAAATAAATTTCGTGCAAAAGCGATCCTCCCCCCCCCCCCCTTTTTTTTTTCTTTTTCAAATGCGCTAAAACAAAACAGTGAAATTCCTTTTTACTGTCTGTGGAAGAAAATGTGTGAAAAATAAAAAAAAAAACCCAATGTGTTACTAAGATTTCAATGTGTGAATTATTTTTGGGCATAGGGACATTTATATACTAAAAATAAGAAAAAATAAGAAATGAAAGAAAAAATGAACTAAAAAGATAAAAAGCTGTGCATCAACATTTCTAAACCTTGATACTCTCAATGCGCACATTTAATTAAATAATGGAACTTACATTTTTTTCAATTTTAAAATAAAATAATTATAATTCAAAGAAAAATAATTTATGTACATATATACATTGATAACATAATTGAATATCACGAAGAAACAAACATGTATTTTATTAATATTTTAAATATAAAATAGGTTTTGAAATAAATTCCTCTTAGATTAATAATAAAAATATATAAAATATATTACATATTTAAATATATTAAATTTTATAAAAAAAAAAAAAAAAAAAAAAAAAAAATTAGAACAAAATACCTTCAATCTCAATGGCTAGGGAGCCATCGTAATGTCGAAAGTTTTTACATTTACCTACTATAATATATTCTAAGAGCACTTCAATTTTCCCGCATTGACAAATATGCTACCATACCTGGGAGAAAGGATAGATCTTTTAATTACTCCGAGTACCATACTAGAAACTCATACATATATATATATATATATAAAATATAGCAAAAAATTAGCAAGATCAAAATGTCTCGGGACCAGAATAGCCAGGGATTAAAAAAATTTCGTTGCAAGAAAAGCAGGACTAAAATGGCCTGCTTCGAGTAAATAAATGTACATAAATTTCAAGTTATATTATAGGCAGACTCGGATAAAATTTAAAACCTTTCTGTAAATATAAATACAAGGTTAAAAGATTTAATGCATATCAGATTAATAATTCATTTTTAGTATTGTACTTATGAGCTGATAATCATAATTTTTTTTACTGTTTTATAGTTGTTTTATGATTAAAAATATTTTTAAAATACACATTTTCTGCTTTTATACAAATTTTCCTCACGATCCCACCAGAAAATATAATTATATGTATATGGTTTATGCTTTTATAAACTGCAGCCCGCCTGTGTAAAATACACTTCCATCGCGGCCCATCAAGAATTTTGGGTTGGACTGGCCGGATTTGTTTCTGAATTTTACAGCTTATCTGCAATATTAAAAGTTTTTATATGGTCCTATTTATTTACAAAATAATACTGAGTGCATGTACTATACTTTACAACTAGAAATAATTAAAATTATTTTCACAGTGGTTACATAAGAATTTTGTAAAAAAATTTCCGCGGGATTCAGTGATTTTACAAAGTAAAATATCCATCGTCCCAAAGGTCTTTTTCTCTTTCAAAATCGAAAACAATAAGTCAAATTAAAGTTTTAGAATTTATTGAGTAATCTACTATAATGTGTAAATCCATACTTTTATTTTTCTTTCTGTACTCAACAATTAAAAATAATAAGTACTTTTCATTTAATCATAATATATATATATATATATATAAGATAATAATAATAGCTTTTTACCACAAATATTTGTAAACTGTCAAGTTTTCTAAAATAAAATTTCCCCCCCTCCACAAACACACAAAAAAAAGTTTAAAATTAATAATAAATTCAAATGCATTACTGCAATGCTACTGACATAAGAAAATCATACACCATGCAGTGATACAACCAGTACCCAGTACTGATCGCTTATACACTCCTTCTCATATTTATAAGGACACTTTATATTTTTAAATAACTGATGTAAAAATAATTGTGAACAAGATTATACTAAGTGCACTTAATATATCTAGTATTCTAAAAGCCAAACTGTTATAATTTTTTTAATATGAAACAAAATTAATAAAAAATAATGCAAAATGTGTTTTTCTCCACGTTTTTAGATGTTCATAATTATAGGGACAAAACAGATTTTTTCGTTTTATTTAACTTACTAGCGGATAAATTACAGTCGACATGCGAATTTGTTAACTACTGGGCTAGATTAATCCATATATAAGCCTTCAATTTTTTCTTGAACAGTCATTACTGATAATTCCTCGAAAAAAAAAGAACGTTTAAGTAGTGAAGTGTGATAAATGTGCTTTTTAAGTGGAAGGATAATTTCAATCCACCGAATTTCTAATGAAATTCGAAGATCTAAAATTGCTGAAGGAAATGTGATCAAACATTGAACTGCTGGTTCGATAGGAGAGAGATCTGATGCAAAATCAGAGTTGTTTTACAGAGATCGAAGACTCATAATTCCTCTTACTGTTCTACTCATAATGACTGCTGCTGAATTTGCTCGTAATTTTTAACGAATGGTTAGGGTCTACATTTATGCATTTTTAAAATAATTAATAATATGTTAAAATGAATAAAAAATCTGTAATAATCAATCAGCATTTTATGGGGGAAAGAACGTCTGTATTAAAGTTGAATAAAGACAACATTAAATGGTAAAATGTTGCATTTTCGGATGAAAAACGTTTTATTCTTGATTAACCAAATGGTTTTAAGAGTTACTGGCACGATCTGAAGATAGCGAAAGACAGAACAGATTTTTTAAAGGCAGATATGAATCGGGCATCTTAAAGGTGGATCTATGGTGCTCCGGGGAGCTGCTTCTACTGAAAGCAGAATGAATTTAGTAATTTTTTTTTTATTATGAACATCAAGAGATTATCCGCAAATTTTAAAAGTGGAATTATCGGATTTTTGTCATTTTGGGGGGTAATAATATTTTTTTCAAAAAGACTTACATTTTTGCTCTACTTTTAGAGCAATAGGAAATAGTTTGAAGAAAGAAACTTCTGTATTATTGCCTTTCCCATGGCCTAAAAGTTGAAAAAACCTTAAATTGTGATATTAGAAAAGTGTATGCAAGTGCAAAGCAATTTTAAATAGTTTAAATGTATTAAGAATATCATATATGCTATACGAAATGGTATTGAAACTGAATATTAAAAAAAAAAAATGTATATATATATATATATATATATATATATATATATATATATATATATATATATATATATACCAGAGAGAATGTCTGACTGTTTAGCCTTAAAAAGAGATCCCATAAAATATTAATTTAAAGAATAACTGAAACAAATTACTAAAATTCGAGCTGTCCTTATAATTTTGAACACCTGAAAAATAATCTTTTTACCATATTTAAAGTTTTTTCAGATAGAAAAACGATAAAACTTTTTAAATATAGTCTATTAATGAAATTAGATTTAATTAAAAATATATTTGTTTAAATATTAGTGTTCAGTGTTTAGTTAATATAGAAAAACCGGTGTCCTTATAATTATGAGAAGGAGTGTATTTATTTAATCTGTGCATCAGGTAATCCTAACCCGCAGATATAAGATATTGCACTATACATTGCATGTCAAGCAATTTGACGCCACCTGATGGTGCTGGTGAGTTTATATTTTCTAAATACGCCACTCGAACGGGAAAAACCGAAGACTTTGCTGTTTCTCCTGGGTCTATGTTTCTTCATTCAATGCCCCAAAAATCCGATCGTGCGTCTAAAAATGGATTTATTTATTTATTTAAACACCAAATTAAATTTCGCAACATGTAATTGCTATTATATTATAGTCGATCAGGTAGATCAAATAAAATATAAAAAAAAATACATGATGGTGAATATTGTCTATAGTATGTTAGTGTTATTTAATGTAATCGATATTTAAACATAAAAAAAAAATATTTTCCAACCGCAGTGGATTAGAAAGACCCCCACGGAGGGCATTCCCCCTCTAGGCCTAGGACACATCAGGAGTCAATCGGCCTTAAATCCTACAACCAACCAACCAACCAACCGCAGTGGAGGGGAAAAAACAGATTTTACATAATTTTAATGGAGGAAATGAGAGATTTCGTTTTGTTGAGGGGGAAAGAAAAATCTATTCAATACATTTTCTTCTAAATAAAAAAGCCTAACATAATTGCGATATATTTGTTTTAAAGTTATTCGGGAAAAACAAATAGATTCAACAAGTTCAATAATATAGTCTAAAAATAATTAAATAAGAGAGAAATATTGAGAGTAGGATAGAAGTGTACTTACTTCTATTGCTACAATGGTTCTAAAATCTAATAAAATAAGTTTATTAAGAACATTAACCCATTTGTTGTACAGTCACCCCCCCCCCCTTTCCAAAAAAAAAAAAAAAAAAAAACGCCACCCCCACCTAATTTCGCCATAAATTAACGTAGAAACATGCGGCTGGTACCTATCGATCTGTAATAACGTCTAGTTTTTAATGGTGTAGTTAGATTTTGCTTAAGGGGTTATCTACATATTAAAACTGTATAAACTTCATTTCTTCAACGAGGACCCCTAATTTTGACCTCATACTCAGATTTGTGAGATCAAGGCAGTTTGGAAAACCTACCTATTTATATACTTAAAATCAATTCTAAACAGAGTTACACGTGAAAATCTGTTAGGGGACCGTCTATACATTTAGAAAATATAAATCATGATCTACCACCCAATATACATTATTTATTAAATTTCACACCGGAAAAAGTTCAGATATGTTAGTTATAAAAAATATATATATATATATATCTAATTCGGAGAACTTTCTATGTTAATTTATGAATTAAAATATTTTTATTGGTTTCTATTTATTAAACATTGAATAGTTAAATATATCACTTCACACGAAGAAAATTAAATAGCTTGAATCATATGAACCTTACAATGTTGAATTACAAAAATCTAGATACCAAGCTAAAAGAACAATAGAAATAATGATAATAATATCAATAGCGGAGGAAGAAAGAAAATAAAAAGTGTTTAATATTTAATAAAAAGAATTATCTACTTCTTGTTGGGTATATTTTTATTGTATACAGTAAGCCCCGCATGAAAGTGTTACATTTAATCTTAGTTAAGTTTTACATTTAATCTTAGGTGTACAAACCAACAATAGATAATATACAAAAATATAAATAACAAGATTTAAACTAAAATCTGAGAAAGAATATTTAACATTTTCGTGACTGCTGACGTAGTTTCACGTCATTTGGAAATATGTAACTTCTCCAGTGGGCGTTTCATCCACAATCCGTGTTTTACGATATTTCTTAAGAATATTCCTTATATTCATATTTATATAAACAAAGTAATATGAATACAAATACTTTCACTAGAAAGAGTATAATTATTATGTATATTCATATGAAAATAAATATGGTTATAGAAAAAACAGTTTCCTATTGCCTAGAACGAGTATTCCCCGTTCTGCAGCCGTCTACTGTACTTGAATTCTTATTTTGAGATGCGTAAAATCTATATCTTTAAAAGTAATAAGACATATTACATTGTTTTCCCATAATAAATGTGAATTTTACGCCGTGATTAAAATAATCGAAAATAAAAAGTATTGCGCTTTGTTTCAATAATATATTTAATGAAAAAAAAAAATCTTCCACTGTTTGATTTTGTATTAAAAAACATTAAATAAAAATTTAATATTATGTTACGTCATGCGATAAAATTTAAATAACACAAAGTTTGCAAACGTACAGTAAACAAATGCGAAAATGCCATAACAAATTTAAAACAGAAAATTCTTCTGAAAAAATCTTATAAAAATTATTAAATGTTAATTATAATAATTAAAAAAAAAAAAAGAAAGAAATGCGTATTCCTCTTTCAAACGATAATCCTCGCCTTACCGCGTTTCCTAAATTATGATATTTAAATTGAGGTGTACGAACCCTGCAATATTCAAGAAAAAATAAGAGGGACAACTGACTTAAAATAGAATTTTAGCAGTGAGAAACTGGGAAAAGTTATGTAACACTTAAGAAGAAAGACTTGACATTTCAGGATCGGGTATATTCATAGCTGCCAATATTTAAATTTATTCCGGAGTACTTTTTGCCCCGCCTTTATTGCGCACCACTTTCTTTGTAGAAAAAGTTTCTTTAATACATAATTTCGATAAAATAAGACAAAATACTTTTAACAAATAAGTGGCACGAATTAGAGGCGGGGCTAAAATTACTCCGGAATAAATTAAAATATTGGCAGCAACGAAAGCCACACCTTTACACAATTTTCTAAAACTTTACATTATAGAACAAATTTTTTCTACATATTTGCAATTAAATCATTTAAATTTTGTCTTCAGCATTCGATGTATTAAATGCCAGTGACATTTATGCGTTCCACTGTTATACATAGAGTCAAATACGAATATGCAAACTAGTTTTTTTAATATTGTTTCTGCAATATGGAGGCAGGGCTTCACTTTTTTATGGAATTCTTTCACAATCTCTCGTCTGCATTGCGATAATTTTATAAAAATTAGCCAGTTTGTATGATACACGTCGAAATGTTGCTTAGAAAGCAATTAGAATAACAGAAATATAAATTAAAATTGTTTTTCGTCAAAATATATACAGATATTTACTTACAGATGATAGAAATTATGACAGGTGACGGCCCCCTAAACGCAGTAAAAAATGAAATATCACTGTAACTCATAAAATAATGTTAGGTGCGAGATGTAAATTTGGAAACCCATGTTTTTGACGATGCCCGTTCTATTCATGCAAAAATTAACATAGGTCATAATTCATAATTTTTTCAAATATGAAATTATTAATTATTTTCCTAATTCAAAAAATGTTTTTTTTATCAAAAATATTCATGTAATATTTTTGGGTCACTTCATTTTATCGTATAAAAAAGCAGAATTTGATTATCATAATTATTTTGGAAGATATGAATTAATGTTTGTCATATTCATTTAACATTAGCATCCTCATATTTTAACAGCTTATAAACTCTATGAAAAATTGAGCAAAATATATAAACTATATACGATTTTCCGCGATGATTTGATCCAAAGAATTCAAATAAATTATAAAAAATTGGGGTAACCATTGAAAAAAATGATATTGATGCCAGTTTTAATATGTAGACGACCCCTTAAGCAAAATATAACTATACCATTATAATCTAGACGTTATTACAAAACGATTGGTACCAATCACATGTTTCTACGACAACTTCTGGCGAAATTAGGTGGGGTGATGGCGTTTTTTTTTTTTTGGGGGGGGGGGTGACTGTACATTGAGAAAGCTTCAGTGTTGACCTTAGAGGAGAGATAACCCTAGAGAGAGCATCCCCGAACGAAATCTTCTGCCAACATCGAAACCACGTGACTGAGGGACACCGTATTCGGACAGGGGAGTGTTTTACATGTATTTGAATGGGGATATCTGCTATGCTACCGAAGAAATGGTGAAATACTTCGTTGCATTTGGTTCTAGAGAAAAATTTCTCAATGGAGAACCTATAATAGGGTGGTTCGAAAAAAACTTTTTTTTAAATTTCAGATCGCTACAGTGCACAAAAGTTGCCATTGGCAAAGACATAAAAAAAGCACTAATTATTATTTTTTTTATTAATTTGTCCTCCGGTCGCGCAATGCCATCGAGTTTAAGAAAAAATTGTGAAAAACCTTAATTTTTCATATTTTTTTAAGCACGCCATATGGTTTTATTTGCGTTCCTATCCCATGAATTAACTACTAAAAGTATGTGAAATCAATATATATGCACTTATTATACATTTGTTTCATATCTTCCGGTCGTGCAACATAGTACAAAATGAGTAAAATTAGTAGTTTTTGCAAAATTTCAAAGTTTGACTGTTTAGTACATTTTAATCATATGACTTTTAGAGATGCTATAGTTTAATTCTAATACAATAATATATTTAAAATCCAAGCATATAAGATAAACGAGGCTATAA
Source organism: Salticus scenicus (assembly GCA_963930645.1). Taxonomy (NCBI): domain Eukaryota; kingdom Metazoa; phylum Arthropoda; class Arachnida; order Araneae; family Salticidae; genus Salticus; species Salticus scenicus. Next base: position 245,873,860 of record OZ005660.1, read on the forward strand.
GATAGGCGTGGCGTACGTGACGAATGCAAGCGATGCGCGCGCAGCGCAAACAGTCGCAGCCATTATCGTTTCCCGCTATTTCCTTCAGTCTGCTCATGCCGCTACCTCGAAACAGTACTACATTGTGTTCTACTTAAGTCCTTATTTTTCTGTCTACTTTTGCGTTCAGTGTTTGTACTTGAATACGACAGTTATTGATACAATGGATGTGCCAAAGAAAGTTGGTATAGGTACAATAACTAAAAAAGATTTTTAGTGCCCTATTTTTGGTCACCCACGAGACTTGTTACACAACAAGCTTCCTACTCATGAAGATGTCCTTCGCTGCTGCTTTCAACAGAGATTCAACCTAGCTGTGACAATAAACAACAAGAGTGTATCTTTTTCAAGAGTAGCCTCAACAGTGGCAAAGAAAATTATCGGTTTATATGACAAAGCCTCAATCCCAACTGTTACGAAGTACAGAGTCATCCAGCTAATTAGTTCTTACTACGAATCATGCAGTAAACTCAGAAAGTCGTTTCATCGTGCCGAATACAAACCAGCATTCAAACTTAGACTTGACAATTTCAAGAAGAAAGGATGCTCCTTTTTTGATATCGCGGCGTGTAAATGTGTAATATTTGCTAATGTCTTTTCATGTAAGAAATCTCCAGATACATGTGTATGTCCTCTAAGTGTGAACTGCATTTGTGAAAGAAAAAAAAAATGCACCTTTGGAATTAAAGTTTATGTACTTGCACATTTACACGCCGCGACATCAAAAAGAGAGCATCCTTTCTCCTTGAAATTGTGAAGTTTAAGTTTGAATGCTGGTTTATTTTTGTCACGATGAAACAACTTTTTGAGTTTACTGTATGATTCGTAGTAAGAACTAATTATCTAGATGACTTTGTAACAGTTGGGATCGAGGCTTTGTCATATAAATCGATAATTTTCTTTGCTACTTTTGAGGTTACTCTTGAATAAGATACACTCTTGTTGTTTACTGTCACAGCTAGGTTGAATCTCTGTTGAAAGCAGCAGCGAAGGACATTTTCATGCGCAGGAAGCTTGTTGTGCAACAAATCTCGTGGGTGACCAAAAAAGGGCACTCAAAATCTTTTCTAGTCATTGTACCTATGCCAACTTTCATTGTTACATCCATTGTATCAATAACTGCCGTATTCAAGTACAAACACTGAACGCAGAAGTAGAATATGGACTTAAGCAGAACACAATCTAGAACTGACTAGATTTAGCGGCATGAGCAGACTGAAGAAAATAGCGGGAAACGATAATGGCTGCGACTGTTTGCGCTGCGCGCGCATCGCTTGCATTCGTCACGTATGCCACGCCTATCTTATAGCCACGTTTATCTTATATGCTTAGATTTTAAATATATTACTGTAATAGAATTAATCTATAGCATCTCTAAAAGTCATATGATTAAAATGTACTAAACAGTCAAACTTTAATATTTTGCAAAAACTACTAATTTTACTCATTTTGTACTATGTTGCGCGACCGGAAGATATGAAACAAATGTTTAAAAAGTGCATACATATTGATTTTACATACTTTTAGTAGTTAATTCATGGTATAGGAATGCAATTAAAACCATCTGGAAAAATTAAGGTTTTTCACATTTTTTTGCTAACTTCGATGGCATTGTGCGACCGGAAGACAAATTTATTAAAAAACTAGTATGTTGTGGCCACCACATGACTTTCTTCTATCTTTTCCTATACAAATTCACTCAGCAACAATAATTAAAAAAAAAAAAAAAAAAAAAAAAAAAAGTGGGACTTTGACAAAATTTTGGGTAAAATATGAAAAATATTCTAAGTTTGTCAAAACACGGAAACCGTGGGACTTTGACAAAATTAGGGGAAAAAAGCAAAAATTAGTTTAAGTTTGTCAGAACACGGAAACCGTGGGAGTTTGATAGAATTAAGGGGAGAGGAAAAAAAAAAGTGGGACTTTAACAAATTTTCACATTTTACCCAAAATTTTGTCAAAGTCCAACTTTTTTTTCCCTCTCCCCTTAATTCTATCAAACTCCCACGGTTTCCGTGTTCTGACAAACTTAAACAAATTTTTGCATTTTCCCCCAATTTTGTCAAAGTCCCACGGTTTCCGTGTTTTGACAAATCTAGAATAATTTTCACATTTTGCCCAAAATTTTGTCAAAGTTTGTCAAAACACGGAAACCGTGGAACTTTGACAAAATTAGGGGAAAAATGCAAATATATGTTAAAGTTTGTCAAGACACAGAAACCGTAGGACTTTGACAAAATTAGGGGAAAAAAGCAAAAATTAGTTTAAGTTTGTCAGAACACGGAAACCGTGGGAGTTTGATAAAATTAAGGGGAGAAAAAAAAAAAAAAAATTCTAAGTTTTTTTTTCGTAAAAAGTAAAAAAAATCGATAACTTTGTTTTAAATTATCACAGATTTATAGTTCAACCATTCGTTTTAAAGGTACTGACGAGACCTTTCGAAAGATACCCATCTTGAAAATTTTTGCCTTTATCACCCTGTTGAAAATTTAGAAAAAGCGGGATGGCAACGCAACCTGTAAGACGATTTTTACCAAAAGTTGATAGGCACTAATTTATGTCAAGGTGCAACTGCATACCAATTTGTATGAAATTCTGTGCAGTAGTTCCAGAGATACAGTTGCCACAAAATTTTGTCACACACACACACACAGACAGACAGACAGACATTTTCTAAAAATGGTAAAATCGTGTTCTACATCTCTCAAAACGTGTAAATCCATCAAAAACCCGAAATCGAAAATTTTTACGAATCCAATACTTTCTTCTATTGAAGATAGAAGAAAGTAATAATAATTAGTGCTTTTTTCATGCCTATACCAATGGCAACTTTTGTGCACTATAGCGATCTGAAATTTAAAAAAAAAGTTTTTTTCGAACCACCCTAACCTATAACCTTTCACAGTCATATATATATATCTAAACTGTATTCCTATAAAATCATAATATTAAAACAAATAGACTTTTTAATGAAGGAAATCCAAATTATTCGCATAATCATGTGTTTTATATACAGTTTTTTAAAAATTTATGGAAAAATAATTTATTATATTAATGTTTTTGAGTAGTTAAATGTTTGATTTTTTCGTTTTTCATGATTTTTACTTATTATTTTCTTAAAAACTGAGAAATAATGAAAGAAATTTCAGTTACATCTTTCAATCCAGATTTGTCGCGATTTGGCGAAATATTGAAATGTCTAATAAGTTTGATGCATAATTGTATTTTTGTGTTTTACGTCATTTTGCGGTGTTTGAAAAATAAATTATTGTATTGTTTGCAAAAAGCATAAAGAAATATATTTTATTTTTTATTTACAAATTAGAATTCTTTTTTCCCCCATATGTACTTTATTATGAATTTAGAGATTTTTGCGTATTGACGATCTGTTTGCATTTATAATGTTAGATTGAGAGAGTAAAATTTGTCTCTTTATTTCTTACAAGGCAAAATTTAATCCCATATAAAATTAACAAATTGTTTCATATAAGAATTTTTATTTAAAAAATATTTTATTATTAAAATTTATAAATATTATAATTTATAATTTCTTTACTTTGCTTTTCTATGCTCTGTAGAATATAGTGTATTTATTTATTTATGATTCATTTTTTCTTCTTCTTTATTCAAAGGATTTGAAATGATAAGATTTATAAAAAATTTCGTCTCCCGGTTTTCAATGAATTTACAGTTTTGAGGTGATCTATACACGTTTGGAGCTTTTTTAGAAAATATCCACCTCTCTCCTGTCTCTTCTGTGTGTGGGGGAGAGAGAGACCAAAAATTTGTGGCTTCTCTATATCAAGAACTAATGCACTAATTTACTTTTTTTTTTTTTCAATCTTGAATTTAGTACCTATCAACTTCTTGTGAAAATCGCCCAATAAGTGGCACTGCTGTACAGCGATTTCTCTAATTTACGGGAATGCTGTGTCTCTGCTTCTGTTCCGTAAAATTACACGAAACTTGGTATGCGAGAGGATAATTACAGAAATTATGTCAACTTGAATATATATTGTTCGACAGGTGGCGCTGGTATGATGCAGCTTTTTTCCCTTGTGCAGAAAGGCTATATCTCAGCTTTTATAAGAAAAATGCTTTTTTATGATAAATGCATCGGAAACGTGTGTAATATCTTGTTCATGCGTTTATTTATTTCATTATAATTATTTCTCATGGTGTATTTAAATTCGACCTTTTAAATTTTTTTCCCTCTGATATACATTTATTTATTTACTTTTTTTTTTTTCTTTGTGGTTGTCTACTGCAAAACGATTATAAGGCATTGTTGATGTCTGAAACAAATTATCCTCTACCTTTTGTCCTAATGACAAAAAGTAAACATTTTTTCATTCAAAGAAGGGTATATTATTCAAAATGCAACAATACATTTCTTAGGATTTAAGCGTAACAAAGAATATTTTAAATAATTCAAAAATTAATGGCCCTTAAACTACATTATTATTATTTTTTAAACCTTCATAAATGTACTCAATGTACAATGTACCTTGTATGTTATTTTCATTTAGCTTTCCTAAAGATAAAAACAGATGGAAATTACAGGAAGGTAAGATTTTAAGAGAAAAGGTTTTAAAGGCATTGACCATTCCCGTTTATGTTCAAAAAATTTCTTGCCAGATAATTTTCATAAAAATAGATTTGGAAGCACTTGGTTAAAAACGGATGCAGTACTAACTGTATTTAAATTTCCAGAGAATTGTCCCTATTTACATTTGTTATAAAAATCAGATAGTCATTTTCACGTTTAATGACGGCTCGAATTAACATTTAAAAATTATTTATAACTAATTTTTCGAACTATTCAAGTGACCCTAGCAAAATTATATTTGTAGCAGGTAAAATAATGGAGAAAAATGTTCTGTAATTTCGACAAGGTAAAAGATTTCTAACGGCGAGCTGTAGCCAAATGTGGTTGCCTCCCTGTCACGTGACTAAGGTGAAAATCATTCAATGTTGACCTAAACTTTTCAACCCCATTTTTCCCTGCATGCGCTCTCTATCAGTATCTCTCCTCTAAGGTGTTGACCGGCATTTCAACATTTATGAGAGATAGGTAAAAAGAAGTTAAACAATAATTATATGAGTGCGAAGTATTAAGGAATTTGATTTTTACTTCTTTATAGACTATGGAAACTAATAAAGTAAATTTAAAAAGAATATTGACAATCGTGTTGCAATTTGTAGATGGAGAAAGATTGGGAAACAAAAAAGTACCGCAGAGAATTTGATTGCCGCTCGCTGGCTGAATTTAACAAGAGATTCGGGGGTGGGGGTAATTGCATGAATAAGAAATATTGAAAGACATTACTTCTTTACACCTTCTGGAATCTCATAAAGCCAGATATAAGAGAATACTGACATTTATACTATGGATGGATAAAGGTTATAAATGAAAACCTGTCATACAACATTTGATCGACAATTGTTTTTTTCGACGTATGTTTTTTTTTTTTTTTTTTTTTTTTTTTTTTTAATTTATTTAAGCGAAAGATAATAATTAAAAATTGAAACCTGGAATATTAACTTAAATATCGGAAAACATTCGTCAAAATTAAAAAACAGAAACCTCGCCCCATCTTTTTACGAAATGCAAAATAAATAGTCTAAAATTAACGTTTTTAAATCTGATTTTAAGAAATTATTAGAAAAATGGGAAAAATACACATTTAAACGTAAAAAAGGGAGATACGGCTTGAAAAATCTTCCATGAAAAATGGGAGTTGGCAAGTCTGCAACGACCACACAGAAACAATGTTTTGATGTTACATAAAGCATTTTTCCGAGATAATTCTTTCAAGTACATTCAATACACATGGCTTTTTTCTGTGCGTAAATACGTAAATGGTTTTTGAGGTATTTCTTTTGAGAAAACGAACAGAGAAAATTTCACACATATATAATGTTAAATTAAATCAATCAGAGTCCGATGTTCATGGATATAAGATGAAGTTTAATAATGAAAAACGTGCAGAAATTGCACTCACGTACATCACGCTAGAGCGTCAGCGTACCCAAGAAACGACAACAAACAAAAGTGTTGCCAAAACATATATATAAAGAAAACTTACAGTTATGGTTACATATATGGTAGAAATGAATGACAGTTTAAATGTGATACAAAATAACAGTGATTACATCAAATATAAAACAGTTACTGTGATTAACTCTCAATACCCACCCTTAATCACATATTAGACCACAATGATTAATTAGTTTACATAATCTAGGTTTTGGTAAGCTTTTTGTAAATAAGTCTGCCAGCTGATCTTCAGTAGCTATGTATTCAACACTAATAGAATTTAATTTTATAATTTCCCTGATATACTTTAGCTTAATGTCTAGGTGCTTTAATCTAGCACAATGATTTTCATTACAGACAGCTTTTATGGCAGATTGATTATCTTCAAAAATTATCATTTTTATTTCTTTACATCCCAAAATTTCTTTTGTTAAGTTATAAACAATCACTAAAATTTGAATAGCTTTAGCTAAGGCTAAAATCTCTGCTTCAGTAGAAGACAGAGCTATGGATGTCTGCTTCTTAACATTCCAAATTATTGGACAACTGTTTAGCATTAAAATATAACCTGAAATTGATTTTCGATCACGTAAATCAGCCCCCCAATCAGCATCAACATACAGAGAAATGACAATATCATCACTACTACACTTAGGAAAAAATAATTTTAGCTCAAGAGTCCCTTTGAGATAACATAACACTCTTTTCAGACCAGTCCAAGCAGCAACTGTAGGTTGCTCTTGCAATTGACCAAAACAGTTTACAGAGTACAAAATATCTGGTCTAGTTGTCATTGCTAAATATAATAAAGTACCAACAAGTTCACGATAGGGACCTTCAAAATGTTCACCATTGTCAAAGTTTGATGCAGTTGCTTTTGGTACAAGTGGTGTATCACAGGGCTTACTATCAGCCATCTTAAGTTTTTCTAAAATTTTCAACACATAAGATTTTTGACTTAAACAAAGATGGTTACTGGATTGTTCAAAACATATGCCCAAAAATTCACTGGCAATTTCAGATCTTGACATCTCAAATTTTTGCTGAAGAAGCTGAATTACCACTTTAACTTCTGATATGTCAGAACCAGAAATCAGCAAATCATCGACGTACAAAACAACTATCATTTCACTGTGATCTGACCTTTTTACAAATACACATGGCTCATTATTGAGTTGTTGAAATTTCAGATGAATTATGAAGTCTGTAAATTTCTCGAACCACTGCCTTGGTGCTTGTTTCAGTCCATATAGACTTTTTAAGTTTGTACACTCTACCACTGTTATCACTATATCCCATGGGTTGTTCCATAAAGATATTTTCATTAAGTTCACCATTTAGGAAAGCAGTTTTAACATCAAGTGCAAACATTTTTAGTTCTTTATGAATGATGATGGCAAGTACAAGTCTGAGAGAGGATGTACTAATAACAGGAGCATAAGTTTCAAAGAAATCAACACCTGCTTTCTGTTCAAAGCCTCTTGCAACCAGTCTTGCCTTAAAGACACCATTTTGTTTAATTCTAAACACCCATTTGCAGGATATTGTTTTCTCATTTTCTGGTAACTCCACAAGTTCCCACACTTTGTTTTGATTCAAAGATTTCATTTCTTGATTCATAGCATTTCGCCATAAATTCTGCTCATTAACTGGTAATTTCTCTAAATCTTCAAACAAAATTGGATCAGGATTTGCTACAAGTGCACTGTATAGGTAGTAGTCATTTAGTCTAGCAGGTGGCTTTGTGCTTCTTCTTGAACTTCTGGTTTCATTTTCTTCAGGATTATTAGATTCAGCATCATTCGATTCAAGCAAAACTTCAGGTTGAGAATTAATGTCTAATGGAACATTTTCTTGACTTGTATCAGATATAGAAATTCTTTTCTTTTCTTCGTTAAACTTAACATTGCGAGAATTTGTAACTCTATTTGTTTCAGGGTCCAACAAACGGTAACCCATGCTTGAGTAGCCAACAAAAATCATTTTTCTTGATTTGGGATCCAACTTCTTCCTCAGGTTGTCTGAAATTCTCATGTATGCATCACATCCAAATACCTTTATTAAATTTAAGTCAGGAGGTTTTCCATACTTCAGCGCAAATGGCATGCAATTATTAATACTTTGGCAGGGAATTCTATTTTTAAGATAGGCTGCAGTCTGTACAGCAAAGCCCCAGAAACTTTTTGGTAACTGTGCTTCATACACCAATGCAGTGGCGGATTTAAGGGGGGGGCTAGGGTGCTGAAGCCCCCCCCCCAAAAAAAAAACACTGACATTCACAATTGAATATCGTAATTGTAAATTTTTTATTGGTCTAGAATAACACTTTGAAAAATCTCAGCCCCCCCCAAAAGTCAAGTTCTGGATCCGCCACTGCACCAATGCACGAGCTTTCTCCAACAAGTATCGATTGGCTCTTTCAGCAACACCGTTTAAACAAGCTGAGTATGGTGGAGCAGGATCTAGCAGTATACCAGTTTCCTTGCAACACTTGGCTAATTCTCCAGAGACATACTCTCCCGTATTGTCGCATCTGATTTTATACAAATTAGGATTTTGCTTTAAGAATAGCTTAAATACTGGAACTATGTCATTTTTATGCTTCAGTAAATGTACCTCACAGAATCTTGAGTGATCATCAATGATTGTTACAAAATATTTTTCACCAGAAGGTGTAGGTGGTGAAATAGGGCCACATATGTCGGTATGAACCATTCTCATAGCTGAGGTTTCTCGACTTCTGGGACCCTTTCCAGCAGGTTCATTTGATTGATTAGCCATGACACATTCTTCACAGAAATTATCTGAAGTAGGAAGGCCCATTTGCTCTAAAACTTTATTTGATGAGTGTCCCATGCGTCTACGCCAAAGATCTGAAGAATGGTTAGCGACACTAGCTACAGCTTTAATGGGCTTAAATTCACTAACATAGTGCCCTTTATCATTAAGCTGAGCCATTACAAAGCTCTTTTTACCCTTTTGCACTAACGCTTTATCATCTTTAAATATAATACTGTAACCTGCCTTTTGAATGTTCTTTACTGATATTAGTTCACCATTTAAATCAGGCACATAAAGTACATCAGTCAGAATAATTTTCTTTCCATGAAAAATTCCTGAAATTTTTCCAATTCCTTCTATTTTTAAAGTGTCATTTTTGGATGCACAGGCCACTGAACCAGAAAAACTTTTCAAATCATCAAACCACTCACTTTTACTGCACATATGTGCTGTAGCTCCAGAGTCCAACAGAAACAGATTGTCGTCAGATTCACCCATCATAAAAGTCACTGCTGCAGCTGTTTCTTTATGATCCATCTTTGATTTTACTCTACAGTCCCTTTTGTAATGCCCAGAACGGCCACAATTAAAACAAGTTACTTTACTTTTGCAGTTCTTTGCTACATGACCTTTAAATTTGCAACGATAGCAAGTTAAATTAGATTTATTCACACGTAAAGCTGCGTTGTCACTGGATCCACAATTACGTATCTGTTCACTACTTTTATCGCTTTTCAGGGCTTCTGCACTTAAGAGTCTTTGGGTAACAAAGTTCAAAGTCAGGTTCTCGCTCGGTTGATTTTCAATTGTAGCTTTAACTACATCATATTCAGGTGGAAGAGACATCATTAGATATATCAGCACATCCATATCCTGCACAGCCGCACCGGACATTCTTAAGTCATTTACAGTTCCTAGCATTTCATCAATATGTTGCTGCATACTGCAATCAGATCGTTTCTTCATAGTTGCTAATCTCTTTCTAGCCAAAATCTGACTAACAGCACTCGTTTTAGCATATTTTGTTTTTAAAGTTTTCCATATTTCACAAGCTGACTTTTCATTGGCCAGAGCAGCCAAAACCGAATCATCTAATAGAGTCAGCAATAAGGCATAAGCCTTTTTCGCGGCACGTACTTCCGCTTCTTTGGTTCTATCACATTCCTTTTCTAAATACAAATCCAGCTCTTTCGCTGCAAACACAGCTTCAACACGTCGACTCCATAGCGAGAAGTTCTTGCCGTTGAACGGTTCAACCACGGAGTAATATTAATAGGAGTTGAAGGTCCAATGGGAGAAAGCTACGAAACTGTGATCTAAATATTTGGTAAATATTGAGGGCGCCACTTGTCATTCCTCCCTATCTCGGCGCGGATATACTGTTGTTTTCAATAGAATTTTGCTGTAGTACATTTAAATTTTTTTATTTTAAACAATTTAATTTCTTTCTAAGTTCTTAAAACTGCATAATTCAGATGTTTCAAATAAATGTTTCGTTCCTAGTTGTAAAACAGGCTATGATAGTGATAAGAAAAACAAAAAAAAAGCCCTAGGAGAAAAATAAAGTCCGAGTTCGTGTTTTCTGCACCGAAAGTAAGTTTATTTTTTTTCTTTACAAAATTTCATCCATTCTCCTTCCTCCCAATTATCTGTTTTAGCTAGCTTCGGTTCATAAGAATCGTCATTTTTTAAAAGCTTTCTTTCAAAGTAAAATTAGTATAAAATGGCTCTTAAAAAAAAACATGTTGGTTAGAATACTCTATTTAATGAAATTTGCTTTCAATCGAAATTTTTTCAGCTTGATATTATTTTTAAAAAAATAATTAAAACGAGACATTTCCCCATTGAATAGCATTGCGGAAGCTGGAGAGAAGGAAGGATTGCACGCTGGCGCCATCTGTAAACATTAGAAAACAACATCACAAAATTTCAGCGTTACCTTCTTCTCCTGTCTTTTTACTCCGTGGGTTCAACACTATATTTTGAATCTTCACTTGCCATTTAACACGTGACAAACACACTACGAAAAACTAATCAAAATTTATACTTCATTGGCTTGTTAAACTTCTGTTAGAGCATCGAACCACGCTCTGCTGTTAAATTAAATCAATCAGAGTCCGATGTTCATGGATATAAGATGAAGTTTAAAATAATGAAAAACGTGCAGAAATTGCACTCACGTACATCACGCTAGAGCGTCAGCGTACCCAAGAAACGACAACAAACAAAAGTGTTGCCAAAACATATATATAAAGAAAACTTACAGTTATGGAGCGTGTTCAGTAGAGCGCCCGAGATGGATCAATGCGACCGGGCGATAACGTCACTGATCCTGGACCGGTCTTGGATCGGGCCAGGAATCTACTGAACGCTTTGGAACAATTTTGACGTGATAGGAGCAGCGCCATCTATCTAATTTGACCTGTATTAGCAAGTTATATATTGTATTTCTGTTGTTTATTTTGTCTGGACTTTTAATACGTAATTCCATAAAATGCTAAACTATATTACGTTTTTTCTTAAAAAAAAAAAAAAAAAGAAAAAAAGAAAGAAAGATCTTTTATGTAATAACAGTTTTACTTCTTTCTTATTAATGTAGAATTCTGTACTCTGCTAACAAAAAATAAGAAGCTATTAATTGATTGTACTGATAAATTACTAATATACATTACTTTGGTTATGATTTTTCTAAATTCACGTATAAATTTTAATCATGAAAATGTTAAGAATATTACGTTACATTTATTTTTAAAGGAACAGAGTAGATTTATCTTAAGTGAGCACTTAAAACACCATTCTTTCTCTTCGAATTTTATTATGAACAGAAATGTACAACAAAAACGTTTTTGAAAAATAAATAAATAAATAAATTATATAAAATATGAAATATGCTGTTCAGTTAATATAATGGATTTATATAAAAAATAATCTTATTTTCTTCTTCAATTTATGAATCAATACAAAGAGCTTTTTCTCTTATTACCGACTGAATATTAAAATAAACTAGCAATGTAAACAACACTGCATAATTTTATAGCTACTTTTTTTACAGTCTGTTTTGTTTATTAAATTTAATAATTGACATCTTAAACTTATTTTTACCTAAATTAAAAATATGTGGAAGGATTTTAATTTATTTACTTATAGTTAACTTATTGTTTTAAAGGTAAAAAATACAAACTTTTCTATTTGTAAACAAAAAACAATCGCATGAATGAAAAGCTTTGTCTGAAAGAAAAAAGAAATGTAATTTTTCCCAGCTTATTTTTATATATTAAATTAATAAAATATGATAGCGTCCGAATTAAAAAAATATGTTTTTTTGTTTCAATTAAAATTGTGTAAATTTTTGTTTTAATTTTATGTTTGAATGTGACGTTCATCAATAAAAAAAATTACGTATCGAAAATCGTTATTACGTAAAAAATCTTTTTTACACAATAAATAAATAAACATAATATAGTTTAGCATTTTATGGAATTACTTACCTTATTTTCTACAGCACAAACAATGCATATAAATAGGTACATCTGTATTAATCCTCAGCTAATCAAACAAATAAACAATCATTGTCAAAAAGGTCGGCGTTAGTTCACATCCATCGGCAGTCGTGACGTCAGAAGGGGGTGTGTGTAAAGAGTTAAAAGGAATCCGGCAATTTTGCATGGATTTTATTTTCTCGTCAGTCAATAGATAAAACTTAGAAAGGTCGTTTTGCGTGTTCTGTTTATGCCAGAATAATGAAATATATATGCAGAAATAATAATGAGATTTCGTTTGAGGAATTTATATTTGTTTTGCAAGAACAATATAACACAAAATTAAAAAGTATCTAAATTTGTTTGCTTCAAAAGCGACAACGTTTTTATTGAAGTAAAATATAGTACAATAGTAAAAATCTGATCCATTAGTGATTCTTTTCTAAACATTCAGAAAAAAAAAAAAAAAAGTATGTTTTTAATGCTTTATTGACAATCTGCTTGTAATGTGTAATGGTGAATTTCATTTGTGACAGACATGATATCACACATCTTTCTTGTTCAACTTTTAAATACTAAATTTAAATTTATCTTAATGAATATTGGTGTTCCGATATATCTATATGTTTTTCTTATAAATAATACATTTTTTTTTATCTAAGAAAAAATAATTACATTTACTAAGGTAAAGATATAAGCGTGACAAACATGACAACAAAGCATGTTTTCAGTAATTGATCTTTGTCACTCATTTGCTCTAAACTGAAATACATTCGGAGTCCAGAAATTTTAATTCACACACACAGGGCTTTTGTCTCATTAAAAAAAATTAATTGTGTGACAGACATTACATGTATAAAAAAATTGAAATTATTTTCTGCTTAATAAAAAATAAATAAAGAAAAAAGAAATAATGATCTATATTTTTTAAATATATGCAATGTTCTGTATTACTTGATAGGTTTTTTTTATTTAAAAAAAAGAGAGAGAAATGTTTGATATTTTTTATTTTATTATTTTCATTTTTTAAATGTCTTAATTCATTGTTGAAATCTTTGAGTTGTCGGGCAATGACAATGATACTACACAATCTGGTACATTACTGTGCTAAAACCAACTCATTTTCTATTAACCTACTGTTATAGTCCTTGATAAAGATATAGTTGTAATTTTGTAAATTTCAAAATTATTTTTCAGTATTTATTAACTTTTCTATATATTTTGCTTTGTAGTAATTGTTTATTGATTTATTCAAGTTTTTCTTCTTGGTATTTGATCATCATAATTATGAAATATTATTATTATATTATGAAAACCTTTTCTAACAATATACAAGAAATATTTATATGTATAAGAATAGATAATTTTTTTTTATAAAGGAAAAATTCAAACAAATAAATTAGAAATAGCATAAGAAATGAAGATTAATCCTATGAAATTAAAACAATAGACGAATTATTATGAAAGTACTCATTTGACAACATCTTTCTCAAGGGAAAATTATTACAAAAGGAAAAATAATACTAATATCTTTCCGTTAATACCAATTTATTAAAAAATCCAAAATATTGCTAATTAATTTGCCCAGTATCAGTAAAAACAAAATATACCAATAATTTAATGAAGAGTCATTACAAAGGAATATTAATTTAGAAGTTTCTTTTTTCCTGCTTTACTTGTTACTTTATTTTAAGTGGGTGGCTGCCCCCCCCCTCCCAGTTTCTTCAAAATTAAATAAATTTAATTTTTGACTATTCAAACAAACTAGGAATTCAGTCTTATGCTCCTGCTTCGTGTTTTTGCATTAGCCCTCTGGTACCATACACACAAAGTTTAATATTTACGCATCTTTAATATTTAAACGAATCATTTCATTATAGAAACTATGTCAATCAAAAGCTGAAACTTTTGAAATCTTACATTATAAGAATTGTAAAATGTACCATTTTCGAAACTAAAAGGTGACCATTATCAGCAGAACTAAGAAAATGTGTTGAGTAATAATTAAGGTCAAATGCACTGCATAATATATATATATATATATATACAGGGCTCCAGAAATTATAATTACTTTCTTGTACTTATACGGCAGACAATATTTTGTTTTGGAGTCCAATTTTTGATTTAGGTGTGTTTGTGTGCGAGGCCGACTAGCAACACATGAGTCCTAGGTCAAAGGTGGTGTGCCCTCCATGGAGGTCTTTCTAAGAGGTTCTAGCCCATGTTTATACAAGTTTCAGAGAAAACCATGGAAAATTTCAAATGGTTAAGTCAATGTACGCAATCTGGGATCGAACCCAGCACTTCCCGTCTACCAGCTTTGAGCTCAGCGCTACTTGGTAACTGGTTGGGCAATTTTTGACATAGAATTTTGCAACAATTGCACGTTTTGAGGTTTTCTGAATACATATATCAAACTTTTAGTTTTGAGTCTGCTATCAATATAAGTTAAAAACATGAAAATTATAGAAGTTCAAATTTGGTATTTGAAAGATTGTATGGGAATGCCACTTGAAATATTTGACTTAAGATCTATAAGTTTCCAATAGTGGGGATAGTAAAGTTCTGTGAATAATTTTAAATGTATATTTTAGTTTTATAACAACCATGAATATTTCATGAATGTTTGTTAAACATTCAAATAAGGAGTGAAGGTGATGATAGATCCTCCCCTCTCCCCCTTACACACGGAAATATATGCCACATTAAAGTGCTTCTATAACTAGAAAGTTAAGAGAAGGAAGTGTGTGTGTCACCCCATATTTTTTAATCAATAGCATACTAGTAATAATTAGAGTACTATTACTTAACTCAATTATTATTATTTACTATTAATTTTAAACTACTTATAATACTTTTAGAAAATTTCCCAGGACTTAATTATTAAGATTACATATTTCAAAATTTTCTTTTCTTTGATTTAGGGAAGTGAAGAGAGGTGCCTATAAAGAGAAAATTTAAAATTAAGATAAGTTGAAAATTGCAAAAATTTAAAGTTAAAAATTATAACTCTTATATATATATAAATTAAATTAAAAAAAAAAAAAAAAAAAAAAAAAAGAGAGAGAGAGAAATATATATTTCACTCTATATATTCTGCATATTTATGTAGAGTGAAAGTTCTTAGGAAATGCATTTATTATTATTATTTATTTATTTTTCAGTATTTAAATCTATAAAGTAACACAAAAATACATAAGATATATGAAAAATGAACTTAAAACACAAAATTACAAAATGACACAAAAATTCCAACTCCAGGATTGAACCGATGTACTTAGAAATTACAGTCGGATGTGCTATCCACTGTGCCATCGGTACTCGCTGAAGTGTGTGATAGAAAATAATCATGAAGGTAAACTGCTAGCAGCAACCGATGACGCAATCTACTATTTTGATCATGTGACAAGTAGTGACGACGTCACGACTGCCGATGGATGTGAACTAACGCCGACCTGTCAAAAAAAGATGTTCATTGTTCAGGTTTTCACTGCGTAATGTCAATAAGAGCCTGATTTTCAACCTATTGCGCATTTGATCCATCACGTGACCCAATGGATCAAGAAATTTTTCTGGGCTTTCTGATCCACGACCGGTCGAGATCGGTCCATTCCACTGAACGGCGTGACTCTGGATCGGTCGACACCACTGAACGCTTTGGCTCGGAATCTTTCGACCGGTCGTGGATCGGGCGCTCTACTGAACACGCCCATGGTTACATATATGGTAGAAATGAATGACAGTTCAAATGTGATACAAAATAACAGTGATTACATCAAATATAAAACAGTTACTGTGATTAACTCTCAATATATAGCTTTTTTCTTGAGTGAATACGTAGATATCTATTTAGATTTTCCGTTTGATCGAGAAAAATCTTCCGAATACACTTCGCTTTCCTCTTGTTTGAGTTCGTACATGTTCATTCAAAGTTTCCCTTATGGAAAACTTTCAAGAACATATGGAACACTTTCAATAACATTTTAAATGATATACATACAGTTTTTTTTCTGTGTGAAAGCATAGATGTGTATTTAGATGCCTCAATTTAGAAAAACGTAACAGTTTTTCACTTGTGTGAGTGCGTACATGCATATCTAATACTACTTTATCCGAAACACTTAGAACGGATTTCACTCAAGTATGGTTTTTCGCCTATGTGAATTCATAAATGTTTATTCTGAGTCTTCTAGCCTTAAAGAAAACTTTTTAGGACATATTTCACATTTTTTTTTCTTTGTATGAATGCGTAAATTTGTATTCGAATTGCCTTTGAAAGAAAACCTTCTAGTACAAATTTCAAATATATGGCTTTTCATCTCTATGGATGCGTGAATGTCAATTTAATTTCTCGATTTGGGAGAATCTTTTAGAACATATTACTTAGATATAGCTTTTCGCCTGCGTGAGTCCGTGAATGCACATATAATGCAGTTTTCTCGTGGAACTCTTTCGAACATATTTCACACATATAAGGGTTTTCTTTTGTGTCAATGTGTAGCTGTCTCTTTCTAGAAAAGGCCCACCAGCGGCCGAGCGGTTCTGCGCTCAAATCTGGTAGATGGGAGGTGCCGGGTTCGATCCCAGGTCGCGCTCATCGACCTAGCCGTTCGGAGTTTTCCGTGGTTTCCTCCGAAACTCGCGTAAATACGGGCTAGGACCCCTTAGAAAGACCCCCACGGAGGGCATTCTCCCTATAGGCCTAGGACACATAAGGAGTCAATCGGCCTTAATCCTCCAACCAACCAACTTTCTAGAAAAACCTCTGGAACAGATTCCAGTTTGATTTATTTTTTTGAATGAATGCGTAAATACGCATTCACAGCGCGCCTTACTGAAAATTTTTTAGAACACATTTCACAAACATATGGCTTTTCTTCTGGAGTGAATGCGTAAATATTAATTAAGAGCAATCTTCTCAAAGAACTCTTTACAACGAATTTCACACGCATATAGCATTTCGCCTGTAAGAGTGCGTGAATGTGCATTTAGATTCCTTTTTTGAGAGTATTCTTTAAAACAAATTTGACACACATATGGCTTTTATCCCATGTGAATGCGTAAATGTGTAATTAGATTACTTTAGTCAGAGAATCCTTTAGAATATATTTCACACATATATGGCTTTCTCCTGTGTCAATGCGTAAATCCCTATTTAGATAATTTTTGTGAGAGAATTCTTCAGAACATATTTCACACACATATGGCTTTTCTTTTGTGTGAATACGTAAATGCATATTTAGAAGACCTTTCCGAGAGAATCCTTTAGAACATATTTCACACACATATGGTATTTAACCTTTGTGAGAGAGTAAATGATAATTTAGACTTTCTTTACGAGAGAATTTTTTAGAGCATAAATCACACACATACGGCTTTTCTCCTGTGTGAATCCGTAAATGGATATTCAGATGACTTTTTTGGGAATAGGCTTTAGAACATATTTCACACACATACGGCTTTTCTCCTGTGTGAATCCGTAAATGCGTATTCAGATGATGTTTGTGAGAGAATCCTTTAGAACATATTTCACACACATAATATGGCTTTTTTCCCGTGTGAATGCGTAAATGTGTAGTTAGAGCACTATTGTTAGAGAATCCTTTAGAACATATTTCACACACATATGGCTTTTCTTTTGTGTGAATACGTAAATGTATATTTAGATGACCTTTCTGGGAGTAGCCCTTAGAACATATTTCACACACATACGGCTTTTCTCCTGTGTGAATCCGTAAATGCGTATTCAGATGATTTTTGTGAGAGAATCCTTTAGAACATATTTCACACACATAATATGGCTTTTTTCCCGTGTGAATGCGTAAATGTGTAATTAGATTACTTTTGTCAGAGTATTCTTTAGAACATATTTCACACACATATGGCTTTTCTTTTGTGTGAATACGTAAATGGATATTTAGATGACCTTTTCGAGAGAATCCTTTAGAACATGTTTCACACACGTATGGCATTTCACCTGTATGAGACAGTGAATGATCGATTAGACTAGCTTTATGAGAGAATCCTTTAGAACATACTTCACACACATATGGCTTTTCTTCGGTGTGAATGCGTAAATGTTTAATTAGATTACCTTTTTTAGAGAATCTCTTACAACATATTTCACATGCATATGGTTTTTCTCCTGTGTGAATGCGTAAATGTGTATTTAGAGCATCTTTTTGCGAGAATTGTTTAGAACATATTTGACACACATATGACATTTTGCCTGTATGAATGCGTCAATGTGTACTTACATTACTTTTCTGAGAGAATTTCTTAGAATATGTTTCATACCCTTATGGCTTTTCTACTGTGTGAATGCGTAAATGTCTATAACCTTTTTGAGAGAATTCTTTACAACATATTTCACACATATATAGCTTTTTTTCGTGTGAACACAGAAACGTTTATTTAAAGCACTCTCATCAGAAAAATTTTTAGAACATATTTCACTAATACACGCCTTTGCGTGAATATGCGTTAATTTATATTAGATAATCTTTCCGAGAGAAAGCTTTAGAACATACTTCACACACATATGGCTTTTTTTCGGTGTGAATGCGTAAAAATGTTTATTTAAATTACTTTTGTTAGAGAATCCTTTAGAACATATTTTACATACATATGGCTTTTCGTCTTTGCATGTGCATGAATGCTTATTTTTTGCACTCTTGTCTTCTATATAGTTCATAATATTAACTCTTTCTAGAAAAACATTTAGAACAATTTTCACACACATACATGTTTCGTCCTACGTGAGAGAATGCATGTATACTATGATGTACTATTTTTGAGGATAATTATGAATTTTATTGGGTTTTCATGTGTATGACTGCGTCTATATGCATATCCGTATTAACAAAAATTTTTGTGTTAGGCCATATTACAGAGGGTTGGCAAAAATTTCTATATATTGTCTGAATACAATGAGGGATAACAACTTTCTTTGTTAATTAATTTCTATATTTCAACAGAAAGATGTTCACGTAATAACGGAAATTTTTCGTGAAATTAACTTGCACCTTTCACAAAATTGAAATTGTATCTGTCATTCTTCATATACCTAAAACTGGAGAGTTTTCCTGTGTAGAAGATTTTCTTTCACATTACTTTACTGATTTTTTAATACTTCTCTTTAACTAACAGTAGTTAAAAACACATTTTAATAAAAATATTAATGAGGCTACAAATGGATAAATTTAAAGTTATGACCATGATCACAGGATATTTCTACCAAGACACATAGGAACATTATCAAATCATTTTTTGAAAAAATAATGAAAAAGGTAAACAGAATAGCTATTTTACGGCAGAATTGAAGGTGAAAAACCACAATGTAGTTATATGTAACATATTAATATTAAATACAAGTTAAAAAAAATATATTAAATCAAAAATAACACCCGCTAGACTGTTACTATCTTCAGCCTTTGGAGCACTTTCATGGATACAATTGATTCCTTAAGCCACCCCTCGATGCGATACTCCACGGCCCCTATCCCGATGGCCGATCCTATTCCGAAGTTGAGGGTGGAGGGTTTTGAATTTGAATATTTTTTGGTCAATTCCTATCCCTGTGTTGTTAAATGTTATTATTTGTTTAATGTTCAAGCGTTTATTTATTTATAAGTTTTTACTTATTTCTTGAAACTGTAAATTTCCAGATAATTTCAGTGTACCTTTTAATCCGCGATTGTAATGAAATGATCGCCCTCTGGTGGGCTAAGGTGAAATTATCACACCACTGCATATCCTCATATTATGCAATCGACTTTCCATGATGAAATGGCGGAGAAAGAATAATAATTACACGTGGCTGTTATATTTACTAACAACTGCAGTGTTCAGAGAGCGCCATCTATGGATCATTACAAACGCGGATAATGATTTCAGTTTCATACATAATATAATATATGAAACTAATCTATAAATTATTGTGTAGCAAATTACTACAATTTCCTAACTCTAAGTTCTAAAATATAAATTTTACACTCATTAGAAATAAAATTCTACTAATGAATCATTTTGAAAACGTGCGTAATTCTATCTTAATTAATATGTTACAGTAATATCAGTTAATAATATTTTAATTTTCCTGGGGTTATAGCATATTTGATACTTAGTATTAAATATCGGAAGCTGTGAAAAACACAGTTTGTTATATTATTACACATTTTGTTGAAATACCTTATCATGAAAGATGAAAAGTTGATTATACGTTAATTTTATCATGAATTACATGAAATTTTTTTTCTATGAATGCTGTTTAATAGTTATTTCTGTGTTGCTTAAATTGTATTTATAAGGAAGTGCATGTATGAAACTAACGAGAATCTCTATCTTCAGCCAGAAACTACTTCTGAGCTGAGTCTGAAAACCTCTCAGAGACACACATAGAACTCGCAATCCTCTCTGAAAAAAAAAAAAAAAAAAAAAAAAAAAAGAAATGGCATATAAATTTATATGTAATTATGTGCAGTGCAGTAGTTCCTGAGATACTATTGGAACAAAATTTTTGTCACACACAGAGGGTCCGTTTACAACCTTTCTTAAAATCAACCCGCATTTTAACGATGCTTCTTTTAATCCCCCTTTCTGTTTTGTCCGTTTACAACTATCTATCTGGAGGCGGCGACAACCGGTTTTCAGTGGGGAAAGAGTGTAAAGTAAAGGTCCCTTTAACTGAGATGCCCTTTAATTCACAAACCAAAACATTCGCATAAATTCTATTGCCATTAGTTATAGATGTACAGGAAAGAAAAAAATACAGCCGGCAACAAAAGTATCCGAGCACTAGCGAGAAAATTCCTATATAAAAAAAGGTACACTTGATACAGTTTTGTTAAACAAATCCTTATCGAATTCTGTTCTTAGCCAGCCTAGGAATATGATTCGACAAGGATTTATTTAAAAAAACAGTATTAAATGCATATTTTTTTATGGAAAAATTTTTGCTAGCGCTCGGATACATTTGCTGCCGACTGTATTTAGTAAAATAATTACCACAGTCATGTTTTTATCTTTGAAAAACGTTGAGATATGTTTTATGTTTAATGTATGGACCTTAAAAAAAAAAAAAAAAAAAAAAAATCTCTGCAAGGAAATTAAATAAAGAAGAATTTTAGCGTTAAGTAGTCCAACATTTTTCTTTTTCCATTCCGCAAAATTACATAACAGACAGGAATGATTTTCTTATTTTAAGTTGAAAAAGAAATAAAATTTATAAGAAATATTTTTTAAGATTATCGCAAATATAAAATGAATTGGCAAGAGTTTAGATTACTTTCTATAAATTCTGAAGTTGATGAAAACAATTATTTTTTCTATTCGCAAGAAGAAAATATTACAATCGAGAAAATTTTTGACTTCTGGTTTTCGATGCATTTACACGTTTTGAAATACCATGACAACAATTTGATCATTTTTAAAAGTGCATGCCTGTCTGTGTGTCGTGCATGGTTCATAAAAATTTTGTGGTCGCTGTAGCTCGTTTAATAATGGATGGAATTCTGAAAAACTTTAAATTTTCATATGAATTGGTGATGAATATATTTGCAGTAAATCGCCCAGAAGGCAGTATCCTAATCACATACTACAGCCAGACCTATCTAAAGCATTACTTTTTACAGGATAATCCCAAACATTTTGTTTTTTCTTTAATTTTTTACCACTCCCCTTCCCAGACAACACAAATTCGTCCAAATTAAGTCAAAGTACGTAATCTGGATATATAGTCATGTCCATATTACAGCCAGATTCAGTCTATATTTCATCAGATTTTGTAGATATTATGTAGAAATGTCCTCACCTGTTACGTCTTATGTACGTCTTTTAGCTGAAAACAATGACGTAAAATAGACGTATAGTGAACATAATATAGACATGTCCATATTACAGCCAGATTCAGTCTATATTTCATCAGATTTTGTAGATATTATGTAGAAATGTCCTCACCTGTTACGTTTTATGTACGTCTTTTAGCTGAAAACAATGACGTAAAATAGACGTATAGTGAACATAATATAGACATGTCCATATTACAGCCAGATTCAGTCTATATTTTATCAGATTTTGTAGATATTAAGTTGAAATGTCCCCACCTTTTATGTAATAAGTACGTCTTTTAGCTGTACAAAATAATGTAAAATGGACATATGTGAACATAATATAGACATGTCCATTTGTGTTCATATTACATCCAAAAATTACTCATGTTATTTTTAGATTTATGTAAATATAGTGCTGGTAGAATAAAATCCTTAATGAATACGGTCTTTTTTTTTTTTAAGTGTCACATGTCACTCTAGCAAAATCTACATAATGGGCTTTCTGTGAAATCCACAGAAAGAGACTAAAAGATTATTTTAAAGCTTAAATTATTATCATTATTTTTAATAATTTAAACATACAATTAAAAAGCTTTAAACTATTATTTTCAAAGTCATATCGAGTAAGGCTAAAAGAGAGAGAAAAAATTTCTCATGATTTATTTTTCGCACAAAATATTTAATATTTTAAAATTTCTTTCATTGCCCATGTATGTAACTAAATTTTTTATGGAATCTACACTGTTAAAAATTTCAACAGAAAACCCTGTGTAATCTATTATTTTAAGTCTTACGTAAAATTACAGAGAAAAATACACAGAGATATTAAAAAACTTATTTTATACATTCATTTTAATAACTAATATTAATTTAATTAATTATTGTTGAGAATATATTTCGGACTTAGAATGCTTTTTCTGAAGTAGAAACAGTCATTTTTAATTTAAATTAAAAAATTAAGTAAAAATACAGAATAAAGAATGAGAATCTCGATTATTCACGTATAACTAAGAATAACAGTAAATTTACAGATACTCTGGATAAATATTTACATTAAATTTACAGAAATTTTTAACAGTGTAGCTAGGATTCAAACTTAGGTCCTTTGGTCCAATACACAATTATTCCACTAAGTGATGTTCTCCTTCAATATTTAACTTGCCTTAGCACTCCAATGAAATAGATTTCATCTTTTCTTTATGCGAATAAATGCAGAATTACAGGCATTTTTTTTTTCTTAATATATACAATCACATTATGATGGCAAAGAAAAGTTTAAGACTGTTCACTTCCTCTTGCGATTTCCTCGTCTCTAGTCACCAAATCACATGTAAGTCTATGGCGAAATTTGTTTATAGAATCACTTTTTACCTAATTGCAATTTTTAAGTTTGTTTTCACATTCAGAAAATTCACAACCGTTAAATTAGTACTTGTTCCCTAAAATTGATTTTTTTTTTTTTTAATATTTTGTTTTACGACTAAAAAAAATGATAAATAATGCATTTAGTGAAAATTCTCATTTTTTAACTCAAAATTATAATATAAAAATGAATTTTTTGGAAAAAGAGTACTAATTTAATGGTTGTGTATTTTTAGAATGTGAAAAGGAAATTTAGAAATAATACTTAGGTAATGCGTAATTCTATAAACAATTTTACCCATAGTATTCTATAGGTACATGTATATTGTACAAAAATATGTAAATCTTGAACAGTAAGCAAATACGCAGTAGAACAGTATAACTCCTATTTGTAAAGTGGAAAGATTCTTTTCCTCCTAAAACTGTCAAAGAAATTCCAACAGAGAAAATACAATTCTTTGTGTTTGCTCTGTTGTTGGCTTGAATTAAAATTTGTTTTATTGAAGGTTGGTATTAATTAAAATTTTTTTAGGGGCTCGCACTCGTGGATAATCCTCACCGTGGCTCTCGCAAATAATCAGTGCTCTACTGTATTCAAATTCTTTACAGAGCCCCTACGTTAATGTTTCATTTTCCATGTACTACAAATATTTAAAATAAAAAAGTAAGTTGATAAAAATTAGCGATCAAACTAATATATATATATATATAAAGTGTGGATATGAGTGCTTAAATAGTTTTTGCTGCCGACTATTGCAGGGCTACTTGAAATCAGGCAAACACTTGAAAACTCACTATCTAGATAAATTTTGAACTTAGTCAGCAGCAAAATTATTCGAGTGCTAGCAATAATTCCCATATAAAAAAAGTACACTTAATACTGCTTTGTTAAATAAAATCTTTGTTGATTCATGTTCTTATATAAGAACATGACTCGACAAAGATAGCTGAAATTTTGTTATCACAGTAATTTCTGAAATATTGAATTTATTCGAATCAAAGCCGAACAGTAAATTTATCTTACAAACAACATGAATTAGTTAAGTGAGCAACTTGCTCCTGGCATTTTGTTTCCAAGTGGCAACTGCTTGAAAATTTTTTAATATAACAATCAAACCTCATTAATAAACAGCACTGCAAAACTGATGTTTCGAAAAAATAGGTACAAAATTTTGGTTGGTTGGTTGGGTTTTTACGTCGCACTAGTGCTGCTCAGATGGGCAATTGGCGACTACAAAATTTAGGATAAACACCATACAATGCAAGAAACTTGCGAATTTCACTTGCAATTTATGGCGTTTATTCAAAGTTTTGCACTTATTACAGTCGAACATCTTTAACATGAATTACTTTTAAAATGAACTGTTTCCACAATCCCCGTAAAAAGGAAGATTAGTTTTTGAGTTACTGATACCATGAACAAAATTTTTATCCCCTTGAGATTCACATTAACAAAGTTCGACTGTACTGAATTAAATAAAAATAAACTTGCAGGGTAAACTCATCTTACTAACGCATTTGACATGTTTATTTGCAAACTTCATCTTCTTTCTTATTTTTAGTGCTGACCGCTTGAAAACTTCAAACTTGTATAGAAAAGGTATTTATGAACCAATTTGCTTAAAACTCAGCCTTCATCAATATTTAAATTCTGAGTCTGTTAATAAAATAAATCATAGCTGCCATTTTAAACCTGGGTCCTGTGGCCCAATTCACTCATGTTCCACCAAATGATCTTCTCATTTAATAATATTTGACTTTGTCTTATATTTCTTTCTTTTTTTTTTTTTTTTTTAATTTCACCACATTACTTGCAGATGGTTAAAAAATTGTAATTTATCGTTTTGAAATCTTTTTTTTTTTTTTTTCCTTGCTTTGTTTTTTCTTCCTTCCTGCAAAAATTTAAATAAAAATATATATGTAACAATTTTTTATTTCTTTTCCTATCAACGCACCCAGGCTTTTAAAATTTCATAATCTGTCTGCAAAATTTGCATATAATCAGGGGAGAAAATGGCTTACATTCAAAAAGCCTGAAAGCTGATGAAGGGGGGGGGGGGGGTCTTGACATCAGCGGTGATCTCGTGCAACAATACACATATACAATTTTACTACAGAACAATATAGTATAAACAATTGTGTGTGTATTCATTCAATTCATCTCATTCAATTAAATATTTTATAGCAATGTTTGACGCAACACAATATAAATTATAAATAATAAAAGTTTTAGTTTTGATACAGAAATTTTTATAAGTGAATTGCTATCTGAAAGTTGCAGACAAATTTTTTTATCGGTGGAGACAAAAACTGTCCGCAAGCCGTTTTTCTGTGTCCGCGACTATGTCGCCGTGCTGCGATGTTTCTACCACTGGGTCAACGCACATATCTTTAAATCAGTTATTTTATTGTTTGATTCTAGATGTGAATTACTGATTGATTCTAATCAGTTTCAGCAATTAAGTTAACAGTGGTAAACATGTAAAATATTAACTCCTCAGAATTATGGAATCTTCTGATCTGTTCTGTAAATACAGACACAGTATTCATTACTGTCTTGGCACTCATATATTTCTTTCATTTTTTTTTAAATGTAAATACATATCCATATTAATTTTTTTTAATGCATATTTACATTTCCTACCCTTATTACATTTACTCAGCCTAGGGGGGGGGAGTAAAAAAAGAAATAAATATTTGTCAAACAAATCTATGTGTGAATACAGTTTATAATTTATTAATAAAGGAAACAAAAAAAATAATAGAATATTTATTTAATAATGATCAAGTAAGAAGCAAATATGCTTTTATTATTTGATGCATATGAAAATAATCTACTTTTTATATTAATCTAAGAATAAAGGCTTAACAATAATAATATTAAATTTTTATCAAATTAATTTTTTTCTTTTCCATTTTTCCCCCTCTCACATCAAGTTTAAAAAAAATATAATAATAAATTGAAAAAAAAACGTGAAAGAAATGGAACAGTTTTAGTATAGGATTCCCTTGGTGAAAACTGAAATTTTATACACAAGTAGCACAGATATTTCTTGTCAAGGTCTTTACTGATGTAATTGTAATATCCATTTTAATTCATCACCAGAATGACAAAGACTTAGAAGTCGCCATGATGCCCCCCCCCCCCCCCCTACTAAAGCTGTATGAATGACATTTTAAGAAATAAACATAGTAACCGCTGCTGAGAAAGTCAATACTGTTACCATATACCTTTATAATAACAGGAGACTTCTGAATCTGGAGAAGTGCTCGTATATGAAATAGCTGTATGCATCGCAAATATTTTTCTTTTGCCGTTTCTGACGTAGTAGTTTATTCAGGTTTTCATATGCCTTTATATAGATTAAAAATACGTCCTGTTGTATTCAATTCTGTAGTTTTGTACAGCATTTTATCGCTATTACTCAGGAAACAAAAAGCTTTTATTTTATGTTTTATAAATATTTCAGTAGTTATAACATTTAAATACAATTGTTAGAAATGGGGGGGGGGATGCTTAAAAAACCTAATGATTTTCCAGTGTTTACTCATCAACAAAATAAGGCTTAAATAAAACAATTTCTATTTTTAAAAAATTCTTTTCTTTGCTATTATGTTGAATTTTTATACGTGAGGGGAAAATAATAAATATGTAGAATTCACCTGATAAATTTATAATATAAACAAATGAGATATTTTTGTATTAACTTCATGTCAGCAATTAATCACCATTATGATAAACTAATATTTATTTTAAACTTATTATAAAACATTTGTATGCACTGTATTATTTCATTTCATATAATGGCATCCTATTAATACTAAAGGATAAACTGTCAGTATGTGATTAATATGAAAGTACCAGAAATGGCTATTATGCTACTAAAATTAAGGGATGTATCATTTTTAAATCCTTGAATCTGTTTCGTTTGCACTCTAAAACATGTAAATGTTATGAAGAAAAACAAGAATTTTTTTAAATTGGATTCATTTTTAAACAAATATAACTCGTTCATTATAACACCCCTCAATGAAAAAAAATAATAATAATAATAATAATAATTTTTTACACAA
Source organism: Salticus scenicus (assembly GCA_963930645.1). Classification (NCBI taxonomy): domain Eukaryota; kingdom Metazoa; phylum Arthropoda; class Arachnida; order Araneae; family Salticidae; genus Salticus; species Salticus scenicus. The sequence goes on from OZ005660.1 coordinate 245,901,465, forward strand.
AATTAAAAAATTTTAAAAATGAAAAATGCCTCTTTCCAATCAATTTGTCGATAATTAAATCAAATTATGCTTGCCCTTTGTACAAAACAAAACTTATTTAAATTCTAAAAAAAAAAAAAACTTTGCAGTGTATTATAAACAATAAGTTATATTTTAAAATTACAATGAAAAAGAAAAAAAAAAAAATCTGAAACACAATATAAGTGGATAGTAAATTAATATGAATTTTAAAATAATTATAATCTATATTTATTACATGTATAACTTATTAATGTTTTAGACATTATTACTGATTGTATAAATATTTGTACCTGTTTATGGTTTGAACTAATAAATTCAAAACAAATCTGTACTAGTAAATGTTAAATAATTTTTACATGTCCAGAAAGTATTTATATTTCTCGCCTTATGGTAATTATGAGAATTTAAGAAAAGCAATTCAAGCTTGTTTAACATTCAGAATTAATGCTTTTTCTTAAAAACTCACAATCTCAGCAAATCTCAACTCAAACAACAACAAGAACAAAAAAAATCTATAAAATAATTGAATGCAAAATATTAGGCTATACATTTTTATTTATTTATTTTTGTTAAATACATAACACTAAAAAAATTTAGAATATACACTGTTATATTACAAATAAATTGATTTATCATCAAAATAGCCTATCAATGATTTATAAATAATGAATCTTTAAAGCCTAAAATTTTGTTTCTATATTAATCAAAATGTTATGTTTCTCCAAAAACATAAATTTGTTTACTTTTTAAAACATACTTATAAATAATATCTTATTAAAAACAACTGTATTTTTAAAGTATCACAAAACTAAGTTTAACATATACCATATTAAGCATAGTTATAAATAAATTTCGTAGTAACACGTGAACGTATCACAGTATATTTTGAATGTCGATAACAATTCATTATGAAATGTTAAAAGCCTAAAGGTTTGTTGTTTATATTAATTAAAATGTAATAACAATACGTTTTTCAAAGAACATAGTTTACGCAGAACAGGTATTTACTTTTCAAACACAAATTTCAACACAAATACGGTTGAAGGCGATGTAAATAATCCGTGGATAAACACTCTTTTTCCATGCACAGAACCATGGAGATACGTTGAGAGAGCAGCCTTCTGAACATTGAATAAATAAAATTCAAATTTGAATCGAAAAACTTTGTAGAATATAAACTTTCTTAAATTTGTTGATTACCATACCATATCTACACTACATAAAGAAAATGGCGACCTTCAGGTGCAGTTTAGCTCGAGTATTTACGTAAATTGGATTAGTTCAATTTTCATTCAGTTTATGTGCCTATATTGACGTCTGTATTTTGTACATTTTTCGTAGATTCGTCTATGTCCAGAATTTCACATATTCTGAACATATTTCAGCTTGAGGCCTATGTCCAAAATTCGTCTATAGATGTAACTCAGACGTGATGGAGGAAATATGAATGTAAAATGAACGTATGTGTTATGTGGGTTGTTGCTTTTGCGAAAACTTTTTTGCTGAAATATATATGAAATTAGCATATTCTTTATACTCCGAGAGTTTTAGGACAATTCATCAAGAATTTTTCTAGATATTTGACAAAGCGTCTGAAATCGTAAGTGTCCGGCCATTTAAGGGAAAGTAGTGTATAAATTTAAGAATGAAAAGCACAAGCGAAAATATTTTATTGTTCTATTACATTTGAGGTAATATTTTCTTTTAACTGTAATAAATAGAAAAAAGGATCTTTATTTATGCACTATAAATACAATTATGCGACATCTAAATCATCATCTTTAAAAGTACATTGAAAACACCAATTTATTCATCAGGGAGTTGCTCCCATTTTTTATTCATTATAATTCTTTAGATAATAATATATTTTTTAAAGAACAATAAATTTTAAAACAAGTAAAACCGTGCTAATAAAATCTTACTTGACAAATAATCGTAATTTATTTATTTATATTTTCTATTGCATTCATTACTTCCTTCTTTTACTGTATTTTTTTCGAATAATAATAAAAGAATACTGTATGTCTTTACTCTCTTAGAAATGTCGGTTATTAAGAAGAAAAAAAATATATAATTTTTATGTAGCATTTAAACGGATAATCTTAAATTTAAATTAGTTAAATGATTAAAAAAAAAAAAAAAAGCATTCAAACTTCATTTATTTTTGTTATTAAGGTTTTTTGTAGAAAAAAACTGAACTTAAATTCAGCAAAGCTTTTTTCTCTTCCTGAGACCAACGAGCATTACGCATAATTTTGGTAGACATCTTTCAAGTAAACAAACAAACAAATAAACAAAAAAACTTAAAAGCAAATAAGTGAAAGACAGTGAACAGAGGTAAATTAAATACGGCGCAGCGCCCAGTTACATCCGAAAGGAATTGTGGGTAAAAGACGGCTTTTAGAAGGATTAACCCCAGTCCCTACTGGGGTTGTTTCTGACCCTAGTAATCAACCCCTCTTTTGAGGAACCGGTTCAATTGGAGAGAATTTGGGGAATTCAACCCCAGTAAAACTGAGGTTGTAAACGGGGCCAGATAGGCATTTTCTAAAAATGGTCAAATCGTGTTCTGGATCTCTCAAAACATGTAAATCCATTGAAAACTGGAAATAAAAAAATTATTTTGAACCCAATGCTTTCTTCTGTTGAATACAGAAGAAGGTAAAAAGATTGAATTTATGAAGTAGAATAGTTTATTATAGCTATAGCGAGAAGATAGGTGAAATTAAGTGAATAAATATAGCAATATTAATGTTGAATGGGTTTACGTAAAAACATCGTTTGTCATGTCATCACCGAGACAATAACATCGCCTGTAAAAAACAGCGAAGCAAAAGTTTTTATACTGATTTGACTTGACATTGGAATGGAATTTTCAGAACTCATTTTTTTAAACATAAATCTAAAGTTTGAAAATTAATGTGTGATGATTTGATGTCATGCCAAAACTATTTCTAACACATTTTCATTAGTTTCTTCCACAGGCTTAAAAAGAAAATATTCGATTCGTGAAAATTTTTGATCTTCAGTTTTCAATGGATTTATGCATTTTTAGATGTTCCGATCATGTTTTGACCGTTTAAAAAAATGCCTGTGTGTGTGCTACCAAAATTTTGTAGATTCTATCGCACAAACGAGTGGACGGTATTTAACCAAACTTGATATTTATTAAAATCCTTGTCTTAAATTGATGGTGATTAGCTTTTAGGGTATATTGCCCAAAAAGTGGCACTGTTAAGTTATGATTTCTCTACTTTAAGAAAATATATATTTCAGCTTATATAATGTTTAAATGCACTAAATTTGACATGTTGTGTAAAACTATACAAATTAAATTTGAATACATATTGGGCGATAAGTGGTGCTTCTGTGTTGTAACTTAATCCTTTTTAAGAGAAGGCAATATCTCAACTTCTATGGTATATAAATGCACCAAACTTGGTGTGTGAGATGTAGGTGAAAAACTAACCTGATTGAATTTGGGTGCACATTGGTCGTCAGATGGTGCTGATAAGCTGCATTACTTTCTATTCACTTATATTTTATCTATACATATAAAAGAGTAAACTCACTGACTCATTACAGCTGTGGCAATCCTATGGAAGGTAGAGTCACAATTGTTGGTGAGCAGGTTGATTTTAGGACTCTGACGCTCACTAAGACGTGATTTTGCGAAATGGAATGCGGGATTTTGAGTGCAAAAAAAGCATTTTCTGTGATTTGAGTTTTGGATTTTTAAGGGGGGGGGGAGGTAAAAACAATTTTCGGAGGCAAATTTAGTAAAATACTGATTTTCGAGTAAATCTCTACCAATAATAGCCCAAATGTATAGAAAATCGCCAAGAGTCCTCTTGAAGATATTTCCAAAAACTTACTTTTGATTTTTTCCAATTTTCGATATTGGAGGGGAGTTACCAGGGGGCAAATTCGACCCCCTCTTTTAGCTCTAAATTCGTCTGTGGAAATCTATAGGAGGTAAGGTCACAAATTTTAGTGTGTGACTTTTTTACGTGTGTCTAACACCCATTGCAATGGGATTTTGTGAAAGGCCCCCCATTACCTCTTTGGGGATGGGGCGGGGAATAAAAGAGTAAAATCACTGATACACTGACTCAACACAGCCGTGGCAATTCTATGGTAGATAGACTCGCAAATTTTGGTGAGCACGTTGGTTTTAGAACACTGATGCCCATTAAGGCGGGATTTTGCGAAATATCCCCTACTCCCCCTGGGGGGGGCAGATGGCAAAAAACCCTTATAGGCATAATTCGGCTCCAAATTGCTTCAGGGTGAAGAAATTGCAGAGAGAGATACTAGACTTGAGTGCAAAAAAAGCATTTTCTGCGATTTGAGTTTTGGATTTTTAAGGGGAGGGGGATAAAAATGATTTTCGGAGGCAAATTTAGCAAAATACTGATTTTCGAGTAAATCTCTAACAATAATAGCCCAAATGTATAGAGTCTTCTTGAGGATATTTCCAAAACCTTACTTTTGATTTTTTCTGATTTTCAATATTGGGGGGGGGGGGAGTTACGAGGGGTCAAATTTGACTCCCTCTTTTAGCGCTAAATTTGTCCGTGGAAATCTATAGGAGGTAAGGTCACAAATTTTAGTGTGTGACTTATTTACGTGTGTCCAACACCCATTCTAACAGGATTTTGTGAAAGCCCCCCTTTCCCCCTTGGGTGTAGGAAGGAATAAACACGTTTCGAAGCATAACTTTGCTCCAAATTATCTCAGTAATATTAAATTTTATGTGTGGGTTGTTTATGCGTTCCCAACACGCACTATAAAGGGATTTTATGAAATTTCTCCCCCCCCCCCTTTAAGGACATGGGGGAATAAACATGCTTCCAAGCTTAACTTTGCTTCAAATTATCTCAGTAAGATTAAACTTTATGTGTAAATTGTTTATGCGTTTCCAAAACAATAATAAACACGCGGGGAAATAAACACGTTTCCAAGCATAACTTTGCTTCAAATTATCTCGGTAAGATTAAATTTTGTGTGTGGGTTGTTTATGCATTCCCAACACACACTATAAAGGGATTTTTCGGAATTTCTTCCTCCCCCTCTTTAAGGGCAGGGGGGGTAGTAAATGTTTCCAAAAATATAACTTTGCTTCAAGTTATCTCTGTAAGATTAAATTTTATGTGTGGGTTTCTTATGCGTACTTAAGACACACACTGCAAAGGGATTTTGTAAAATTCCACCATATCTTCTTGGGGGTGGGAGAAATCATTTTTCCATGCGCAACTCTGCACTGAACTATCTTAGGTGATTTTTTATGAGTGGGCTGGTTAGGCAACGCGCATTATAAAGGGATTTCAGGAAATTTCCTCTTTCCTCCCTTTAAAGGCGGAAGGGGGAGGGGCAAAAACACGTTTTAAAAAGTAACTCTGCTCCAAATTACCTCAGGAAAGCGATTCTTTGATATGTCGATTGGTTTTGCGTACTCAACACACACAAACTACAAAGTGATTATTTGAAATTCCGTGTTATCACCCCCCCCCCTTTTGAGGGTTGGTGGGTAAAATACATGTTTCCACATGTAACTTTCTTCAAAATTATCATAGAATGGCAATTTTTGATATGTGAACTGCTTATACGTATTCAACACACACTACAAATTAATTTTGTGAAATTACACCCTTCCGCCCCTTGGGGGGCGAGGGGGCAAAACCATGTATTTATGCGTAACTCTGCAGTAAATTGTCTTAGGAAGGACCTTTTTGATGTGTGGATCAGTTACATGTATCTAACTGATAATATAAAGTGATTTTGCAAAATTTTCTCCCCCTTCTTTTCTTTAAGAATGGGGCTAAAAGAACACAGGGGGTGGAGCTAAAATACATATTTTAAAACATAGCTCTGCCTCAAATAATCTTAGGATCTCAAATTTTTAATGTGTCGGTTATGTACGTGTATGCAACATGAATTATAAAGGGATTTTGTGAAATTACTCCTACCCCCTCTTAGGAGTGGGCGGGGCAAAAAACACATTTTCAAGCTTAAATGTGCTCCAAATTCCCTTTGGCAAATTTTGGTGTGTGGGTTTTGATTAAATGTACTTAATATGCACTTTGATGTGATTTTGCAAATCTTCCCATTACCTGCGAGGAAGGGGAGAAAAATGCAGGCAAGGCACTACCGAAGGCATTGTTTCTCCAGACGCAAAGTGTGGTGTGTGGGAAAACCGCTACCGGAGGTAGCGAGAACTTTATGGGGTGATCCTATGGGAGATAGTCACAATTTTTTTTGAGCAGGTTGATTTTAGGACCCTGAAGCTCACTAGACGGGATTTTGCGAAATACTCCCCTGTTCACCCGGGGGAGGGGTGGAGCAGAAAACAAAAACACCTTTATAAGCATTACCTCCAAATTACTTCCCCCAGGGTTCTTACGCCTCAGGGAGAACCTGAAAATGAGGGGGAAAAATTGGTCATAAAATCTCAGGGAAACCTCAGGGAAACTTTCAAAACAAGCATCAAAACCAGGAAAAACAGGGATCTACTCTGAAAAAGCTGATACTTGTGCGTTTCCGTGACGTCATTATGGAAACCCAATAAGACACGCCTACTAACATCATGCCGATTCAATGAAAAACTGGGCATGCTTTTTGCATCATGAACAATCCAATAGTGAAATTAGAGTCACCTTTCCTCTCTCTAAGAGATTCTTTAGCTTGATTTTTCTCCATGGATAATTTGTTTTCATTCCATAACCGGCATCTGGCAGCAGCTTCAAATATTTCATTTGTTATTTAGTCTTACTGATGCAGTGTGCACGTGCTTAGCTTATTTAGTTTATTAGCTTAGGCATTTTATTTTTTGTGAGATGGATTGAATTATAATAAAAAAGTAATTATTATCATGAGTTGGAAAACATCGTTTAATCTGGACCGGACAGATAAAAACTTAAATCCACAGTTTGCATTTTGGATCGAAAGTGTAGATAGTGACCCTTACAATGCACAATGTTGTTTAATAATCATTGACTAATCAAATTTTTTTAAGCATTTGGTTTAAGGGCAAATTTTTATGTAAGGTAATTAAGTTTCCAAGAGTTTGTTATATATATACACATTTCCGATTCTGATTAATATTTTATTTTGTCTGAAAAGGATTTTAAAATTAATTTAAAATAAGTTATTCATATCAAAAACATTATAGGCAATTAGTTCACTATTTTTTTTTTTTTCATTTTTAGAAAGGCGGGGGGGAGTCGATTAAAATAAACATCACTAGCTGTCGAGATGAAGAAGTTATTGATTCTGGGAACTAACTCAGGGAATGTTTTTTCTGAAAATGAGTATGAACCCTGAGTGAAGAAATTGCAGATGGTGAGACTAGACTTGAATACAAAAAAATCGTTTTCTGCGATTTTGGATTTATAATCCAGGGGGGTAGGGGGTAAAAATGAGATTTTCGGAGGTGCATAAGGCAAAAACACATTTATGAGCATAACTCAGCTCCAAATTACTTGACAGTGAAGTAATTGCAGATGAAGAGACTAGACTTGAATACAAAAAAAATCATTTTCTGCGATTTTGAAATTTTGGATTTTTAATGGAGGGGTGGAGGGTAAAAACGATTTTTGGAGGTGCAGAAGGCAAAAACACCTTTATAAGGATAACTCGGCTCCAAATTACTTGACGGTGAAGAAATTGCAGAAGGGGATACTAGACTTAAGTACAAAAAAATCGTTTTCTGTGATTTCGGAATTTTTTATTTTTAAGGGGGGAGAGGGGGTAAAAATGATTTTCTGAGGCAAATTTAGCAATGTATAGATTTCCGAGTAAAATTCTAGCAGTAATAACTCAAAGATATTTAAAAACACCTGCCAAGCGTCTTGAAGGTATCTGCAAAAACTCATTTTTGATTCTGGGGGGGAGGGGGCAAATTCGCCCCCCCCCAGAACTAAATTCATCCGTAGAAATCTATAAGAGCTGCGGTTACAAATTTTAGTGTGTGGCTTATTTACATGTGTCGAACACCCATTGTAACAAGAGGGGGTTCCAGGTTTTATAACTGATTTTCCCTGAGTTTTAATGAAAATTTTTATTTTCCCTGACTTTTTTTTAACAAGTTCCAAATTCCCTGAGGAGTATGAACCCTGTTACAAATAATATGCACATGTACATTTAATTATAAAGATATCATTATTACTAATAGACTGTTGAAGAATTCTTAACTATAAGAGTTTCTATTTTCTACTGAAATTTATGAATATCTTTAATTTTTAAGATCAAATCTTTCTGTAAGTGACAATATCTTTTTCGCGACAATGTTGCTGTGTTACCTAAATGCTGACACAGGCAAATTATATAAAACAGATACTATAAAATATTAACATTTTAGTTTTAAAAATTAATGAACGGAGTTTTATGAAATTTGCCAAAATTTTAAATATTACATATTAATACCAAACATTTCTTCAAATAACAAAGTCTAAAAAAGTGAAAATCAGAGCTTTCTTTCTTAAAAATTCAGTTTAACCCTTCCGATATATTTATACAGAATTATAAATAATAATGAAGTTTATAATTACTATTTAAAAATAATTCAGATATGTATGAAGTTGGCACAAGATAAAACAACTTGCTTACAATAAAAATAAACAATCTAAGGAAAATGTTAAATAAAATTTTATAATGCATTATGCAATAAACATGAATTGTTGTGTCCATAAAATAGCAATTTAATCCTCTTAAATAAATTTTAAAAATATTAGAGTGTTTTTTCTAAAGTTTTAAAATTATAATCTAAAGTACCTTTTGTCATTCATAATAGAAAAAATAAGATCAATAAAATCTCTCTGTATAAAAGGAGTAATTTTAAATATAGTTTTACAATGAAATTTTATATTATAAAGTAAACATAATTTGTATTGTTTTCTGCATAATTTAAATGCAATTAGAGCAATACATAAATATTTTTGGAGAAAATGTAATGAAAACTACAAAATATTAAAATGTATAATGCTTTGATATATTTCTTCTGTTTATGTTTAGATCAGTTTATTAATTGTTATAATAATAACAAACATGCAATTAAACAGTAACTGGGTTTTCATTTTTAAGTTAAAAATTTCAATAAAACAAAGTAATAAAAATTGCAAAATGGTTTAACAAAAGTTGAAGAGAATAATATGAATTTATCACAAATGCTATAGTTAACACTTTGTTTAGGATCTTTGAAAAAGTAATATCTATCATATTAAATTATTAACACTCTTACCATGTTTAATTTTAAAAAATCAAATCAAAATTAAATGTAATGTTTAATCAAAAATAATACAAGCATGTGTTTCATTTGTTTATAAACAAACAAGGGTTGCTAGTAAACTGCAATGGTGGGTTACCAGAAAAACTAGGCAATCCAAAGAATTCACCAATTTTTAATAAACATATATAAAGTTATAACTAATCTTACATTAAAAGGAAAAGTGCAAAATGGTATTAATAAATCATTATAATAATTTGCAAATTGCAGATTCAAGATTTGTTGTTTCAGTAAAATTTTGAGATGGAAATTATAACATTACCAATTAATTTAAAATTAAAGCAACAATTTAATGAAATGAATGAAGAAAATATAAACTCACTTCAATAAGTAAAATAATTAATATATCACACTTACAACTGGTACACTTACAACTGTTACTATCTCTGATAATTCTTTTCTTTTTGATAATCAGGAAAATGATCCATCTAGCAAGTATGATCATAGAAATGAAATAAATTCAGTTACCATGATCATTCCAGCTGGAATTTTTGGATCTTATGTTGATTTCACCAGATGAGATTTCTTCATCAACATCGTCTCTACAATAATATTTAGTTGAAACTAGCCATTTCTTGTCATAAAACCTAATAAATTACAAGTTTGAATAAATAAATAAAAAAATGTGCAACTTCTAAATTATAAATAAAACATCAACAATAAACCTATAATGATAATTGATACTTTTCTATCTCACCAGTGCAAGTGATAAAGTCACCTTCTAAATAAAATTCTTTTATAAAACTCTTATGTATATATGAGGTAAACCAGAAACCTCCTACATTCGAAAGACTAATACGTTTTATTAGTCTTTATCACCAACTATACCTATGTTTATAGGTTTATACCTATTTTATCACCTGTGCTGGCGAAATGGAAAAGTACCTGATAATCAAAAGTGCCTTAAGATAATGACTGCAGCGTAAATCATTAGTTTCAGATAACTAATAAACTGAAAATTTCTTTAATTAAATATAAGCTGCAGAGCATTTGTATAACATATTAAGTTAGGTAATAATTTGTAAAATTTTCTTTAAATTTACAAACTCAAGCAGAAATATATCACTGACAGCTAGCTCAGATTGAATGAAAATCTTTTCACAAAATTTTCTGTGAAAAAACCAATGACTTAAAACATGAACCGAGATTAAAATATAATAATAAAATAAATCTAAAAAATGTTGTAAACAATTTTCACTCAAAAGCTAAAGAACACTGACATATTATTCCTTAACACAATAAAATTTTTCATGCATGTTTAGGAATTGTCTTACATAAAAATTTGTTATTATCATGAGAAATGAATGTAGTTGTTTCGAAAACAAATTCTACAGTAAGTACTATATTTAACTCATAACTGGAGACATGAATTTCCTTACACGGTTAGAGACAGAGTCAAAATGACTCCATTGTAAATTTTCTCTTTCGTTTTCTAAACACCAATGAAATTTACTTTGGAAAAGCAGTGTATTCAAATCATGTAATTACCAAAAATATTGATAGTAATAAAAAGATTACAATGCAGAATCATTTTGGCTCCCATCTCCAATTAAGGGTTTTAAAATAAACCTTCACTTTTACAAAATGTATAGGTTATGGTTTAACATGCATACCTAAAACATAAAAGATATGGATCCAAATGACAAATTCTTTTTTTTTTTCATTGCTAAATGATGCAATATTAACATGTATATAGGTCTCTATAATTATGAGGGAGTCGATGTTAAAATTACAAATACATAGAAAACTAAACTGATATGTTAATATACTAAAGAGGTCTCTTTCAATTAAAGAAAAAAGAAATTAATGTTTATCTAGCTCAAACATCAAGAATAGTAGAAAGGTAATCATTTATAAAGAAAATTTTAAAGTTATTTTATTGCTATTATTCTCACTTTTTAAACGAATCTAAAATCGTTCATAACTTCTGTTATCAAGGTTTTTGTTTAAAGTCCAGCACCAGCTCTACGGATTACTATTCAACATATTTTAATTATATTAGTAATAATATTAGATTGTTACTATTTAAGAAATCAACACCATTTTTTTAACAACTTACACTTTTTAAGTTTTTCTAAAATGTTAACAAAATATTTTAGGAAGATCATTAGAAAATAATCGTAATTAAAATAAGTTCATCTGATTAAAATTATACCCAAACTTACAGTTATTTCACTAATTAAAGAAAATCTTTTAAAAACACTTCTCAATGTCAAGCAACAAACGGTAGCCGGTAGCGCTAGCAAGCGATCGTTAGTAGAGATGGTTGCATTAGTTTATCGTAGTGCAGTTTGCCATTTAGTATCAATACTCTATTTTCGGGAATGGTGCCAAGTGTGGTATAAACCCATAAAAACTATAAACTATAAGACTGAATTCTGAACTATATACATATGTTTATTACACATCACTCGTGTTTGTATATTAACTGTAACCTGTTTTGTAACTGGCGGTTGTGTAAGTAACTGTCGTGCGTGTACGTGTTTACTTCCATTAAAGTTGTGTGTTGTGTTCTAAACACGGATTCTTAAATCATGCTACCAATAATAAGAGTTATTATTTACGCTCGCTTGTATCATAAAGATACATAACAACACATGGCGGCAGCGGTTAAAAAGTTAGTACTTCACTTTCTCAAAGTTTCGTTTTCACCAGCGTTCGTTTCGTTTTAAAGGTAAACAATGACAACTACCACTACAGCTTCAGCTTATCATATTTCACCGCCATAATCTTTCCCATTTTCAACGCCAACTGAGTGGCCGAAATGGAAACAAAGATTTTTACGTTTTCGCACAACTTCAGGCTTAAACAAAAAAATCCGAAGAGGAGCAAGTGGAGGCTCTGATTTATATAATGGGTGACAAAGCTGAAGATATTTTTCTATCTCTCAACATCTCGGATGACGATAAAAAGAATTTTCAAACGGTAATCGAAAACCTCGATAATCATTTAGTTGTGAAACGAAACATAATTTTTGAAAGAGCTCAGTTTAATCGCAGAATACAGAAAGAAGGTGAGTCTGTTAACGATTTTATTACTGATTTATATGTCCTAGCGGACAAATGTGATTATGGTAATCTCCATGACGAGTTACTCAGAGATCGCATCGTTGTCGGGATTACCGATGAATCTCTTAGTGAAAAGTTACAACTCGACTCTCAATTAACTTTGCAAACAGTTATCGATAAGGTTCGTTTATCGAAATCAATTAAAAAACAGCAAACTGTATTGGTAACCAATGCATCTATCAATGCTGTAATGCATAAAAAGAAAATAGTAACACCACATAATTTCACTAAAAAGAGTACTCAATGTAATGTAAAGAGTACTCAATAATAAATCTCCTTCTGATGTTAAGAATTGTAAATGGTGTGGAAAATTACCTCATGATAAAAAGTTTTGTCCTGCGAAGGATTCCTTTTGCCGAAAGTGCAAGAAAAAGGGGCACTGGGAAAAAGTCTGTCATGGTTCTATGAAACGAGTAAATGAAATTCATTGTGAGGCTGGATTCATAGGCCTAATGGCTGATAATCAGAATAATGATGATTGGGTAGTTCCTATCAAAGTATTGGGGAAAACCCTTAGGTTTAAAATAGATAGTGGTGCTGATCACACTGTGATACCTAGTAATATTGCTCAATCCATGTTCAAAAATGCCCATATTAATAGTACAAATAAGGTAATTTATGGCCCAGATAGAACACCATTAAAATTAATAGGGAAATTAGTTGAAAACATGGAATACAATGACAAAACCTGTAGGGAAGAAATCTATATTATACGTGATCGTCAAACATGTTTGTTAGGTAAACCGGCAATCAAAATGTTTGGCCTAGGTCCTAATATACAGCCACATTACGTACAAAGTATCAGTAGTTTTGATCCTCTTCAGGAATTTCCAAAGCTATTTCAAGGTCTGGGACTGCTGAAAGGACATTACCACATTGAATTAGTTGATAATGCTAAGCCTTATGCTCTTACATCTCCACGCAGAATATCAATACCATTGTTAGACAAAACAAAGGCTGAAATTAAAAGAATGCTGGAAATGAATGTAATCAAACCAGTCGAGAAACCCACTAATTGGTGTTCACCTGCTGTGGTTATACGAAAAGAAGATGGCAATGTAAGAATTTGTGTTGACCTGACAGTACTTAATAGAAGTATTCGAAGAGAGTGGCACCCACTACGAACTACAGAATACAATTTATCTCTTTTGGCTGGAGCCAAAATTTTTTCCAAATTAGATGCTAATTCTGGATTTTGGCAAATACCTCTTGATGAAGAATCATCCTATCTCACGACCTTCATCACACCTTTCGGAAGATTCAGATTCTTGCGGTTACCTTTTGGCATTTCATCTGCTCCTGAACACTTTCAACGGAGAATGTCTCAAGCTCTTGAGGGTCTTTTGGTTATAATATGTCATATGGATGACATCCTAGTATGGGGATCCAATCAGAAGGAACATGATGCATGCTTAAAATCAACATTGAAACGTCTTAAAGAAACTGGAATAACTCTAAACAAACAAAAATGTTGTTTCTCTGTCAAGTCTATAAAATTCCTAGGACATGTAATTAATGAGTCAGGAATACATCCAGATCAAGAGAAAATTCAAGCCATACAAAATTTCAAATCTCCGACAAACGAAACAGAGCTTAAGCAGCTATTAGGAATGGCCAACTATTTAGCAAGATTCATTCCAAAATTTGCAGATACTATGGCACCCTTGATTTCATTACTGTCAACAAAAAATCAATTTGTTTGGGATGCACCTCAAGAAAATGCATTAAAAAAGCTAAAGGAAATACTCTCATCAGAACCAGTACTTACAATTTTTGACCCAAACAAACAATCAATAGTGACAGCAGATGCTTCCTCATATGGACTTGGTGCTACGCTATGCCAGAAACAAGAAGATTCTTCATTGAAAGTGATTGCCTATGCATCCAGAACTTTAACTCCAGCAGAGAAACGCTATGCTCAGATAGAAAAAGAAGCACTAGCACTCACTTGGGCATGCGAAAAGTTCAGTAATAATTTGATAGGGACAAAATTTTTTCTAGAGACTGATCATAAGCCTCTAGTCCCTATACTAACTACTAAATCTTTAGATGACCTTACTCCACGTATTCAAAGATTGAAGATGCGTTTGATGAGATATTCCTTTAACATTTTTCATACTCCAGGAAAAAACTTACTCGCAGCTGATGCGTTATCAAGGGCTCCTGACCAGAAGGAGGTCCCAAACTTCGAATTAGAAGAGGATGTTCAAGTCTTCATCAATCAAATTACAGAAAACATACCCATCGTTCCAGAAAGACTTTTGCAGCTGAGATCAGAACAAGAAAAAGACTCAACATGTAGGATGTTAATCACTTACGCCCAAGAAGGATGGCCAGAAAAGAATAAAGTAGAACCATCATGTCTACCCTTTTGGCATTTTAGATATGAAATTTCACTTCAAAACGGCCTGCTTATGAGAGGAGCACAGATAATTGTACCAGAAAGTCTTCAACAAGAAATCGTAAATAAGATCCATGAAGGTCACATGGGAATAAATAAATGTAGAGCTTTAGCAAATTCTGCTGTTTATTGGCCTGGCATCAGCAAGCAAATAGAGCAACTAGTTCGGGAATGTCCATCATGCATACAAGAAGCCCGAAATTGTTCTGAACCTCTAAAACCAACAAGTTTCCCTCAAAGACCATGGGAAATTCTCGCCATGGATCTTTTCAAACTTAATTCCAACTGGTATTTATTGGTGACTGATTTTTACTCTCGTTACCCGGAAGTTGCAAAACTAGATAGGCTCAAATCCAGTGAAGTAATTCTACACTGCAAGTCAATTTTTACCCGACATGGAATACCTGACATAGTCAGATCAGATAATGGTCCACAGTTTGAGGTTACGAAAACAGCTGAATTCCAACAATTCTCAAGAACATATGGTTTTAGACATGTCACATCTAGCCCTAGATATCCTCAAAGCAATGGTTTTGTCGAGGCAGCAGTCAAGATAATCAAACTCAGATTTAAAAAATCCAAGGATCCATATCTGGCTTTGTTGCACTACAGAGCTTCTCCTTTGAAGAATGGTTATAGTCCTGCTGAATTATTGATGGGACGGCGTTTACAAACTACATTACCCACTGCTCTTTCAGTACTTCAACCAAAACTGGTAGAGAAAGAGAGATTGGAGAAAAGCGAAGAAAATAGAATAAAAATTCAAGAAAAAGATTACAATCGAAGACATAATGTCCATGAGCTTAGACCAATAAATCCAGGGTAACATGTGTGGATAACAGATGGAAAAGCTGCTGGTACTGTGGAAAGAGAGGCAGAGACACCAAGATCATATATTGTAAGGCAAGGACAACATATCCTGAGAAGAAATAGAAAACAATTAATTCCGGGTACTAAATTGCAGCCAAATCCAGTGGAACATGACTTAAATGATCTTCAAGACATTCCTTCAAAAGAGGTTTCTAAAAATAAAGTACCCGTATCGAGGAGATCAAGCCCTTTACAAGTAACAAAAAAGAAAGACGAATCGGCATCCAATCAACATTCCAATTAGCAACCTGTGATCACAAAGAGTGGTAGAATTGTAAAACCCCCAAACAGACTAAACCTTTGAAAAGGGGAGATGTGGTTATAAACTCATAAAAAACTATAAACTATAAGACTGAATTCTGAACTATATACATATGTTTATTACACCTCAACTCGTGTTTGTATATTAACTGTAACCTGTTTTGTAACTGGCGGTTGTGTAAGTATCTGTCGTGCGTGTACGTGTTTGTTTACTTCCATTAAAGTTGTGTGTTTTGTTCTAAACACGGATTCTTAAATCATGCTACCAATAATAAGAGTTATTATTTACGCTCGCTTGTATCATAAAGATACATAACAACACACCAAGAGCGGAGTCTGACGCCAAGAGAGACGAAATCGCTACACATTGGACATTGGAGTATCGCCCCCTCGATCCATTGACCGGTCGAAAATATGGCTGGAATGAGGTTTATTCGGGTGACATAATGATCACGTGATGGTGGTATTTACCTCTAATCGCGTGGATTGTTTCCTCTTGAACTAAGCAGTGAACGCCATTATTTTTATTAAATTTTTTCATTATTTTTTGTTTATATTTCTCCCTTTTTGCTCAGCAGTGAATTTTAAAGATCATGGTTTATTCTATCTTTGATCGGCCGTTATCTATAGATGATTTTTCCCATGAAAATATCAAAGAATACATTCTCATTCACAGAATGAAGGACACGGAATTTCTGCTGCTTACAAGAAAGTATTAATAGGTGTAAGATTTTTCAAAGCAGGATTGTTAGTAAAATTTACATTTCAAGAAGTCCAGAATGGGAGAAATACTGCTACCATTGTACCAGCAGATGTCAAAGCTGAATATAAAAAACATAAATACAACTTAAACATGACTATCGCAAGTGACAATGAGGTATGAATGTTTTCATATTCCATAGTGTTGAATGTGATTAAAATTAGTTGTAAATATATTTGTAATACTATAGTTCACTATTGTATCTCTTCCATTCCTTGTATAAATTATTATTTTTTTTTTCATTTTGCTGTGTTTGTAGTGTAGCTAGAATGAAAAACTTTTTAGACTATTCGAGCGAAGCATATATGGTAAAATGCATTAAAATTAAGTAGTTTATTTTTAATTTATGACCCAATTTAATCCCCTTCACCCGTATTTTTGGAAGTGCCTATTAAAATTAATAAATAAGCTTAGTGTAATTACATATTGTGCAAAAAAGCATTTAAAACGTCGAATTCTACAAGGATACCCAGCTTGATAAATTATAGAGGTAGTTGCGCAATTCTAATGTCATATATATATTTAAACATATTTATTGTTTATAATTTACGTATTTCAATTAATTTTGATTTTATCTTTAGTGATGAAAGTTCATGCAATAACTTTTATTCTTCAAAAATTGCAACTTTAGGAAGTTATTGTGCCACGAAATATAAAGTTAATTTTTGTTAAACGATTAATGTTAGAGAAATTGTTATTTTATTCGTCTCAGAGAAATCTGTTTGTAAGAAATTTTATAGATATCTGTGTTTTGAGCCAGAATCATGGACATGATTTCAATGAATGGCAATAGTTACACTTTTTCAACACCTTTATATCATATGGCAGCCTTGAATCACATTATTCATATAAATTACACCCCTCACCCAAATTAAATATTATAGGATATAAAATGTATGTATATATATTCGCACCCCTTTTTTTACCTAAATATTTTTCATATATGGAAATTCCACTTTGTTGATTTAAATCAGAAATTGACCAAATGCATTTATAAAAAAAAAGTTTTGTGTAAAACGCATTAGATAAGAATTCTTATGTGTGCAACTGTGAATAAGCCACAATAACAAAATTAATCCGAAAATCGTATAGCTGCATGTAAATCAGATATTTGTTGTACTGAATTTCCAATCAATTGAAGGATTACGTAAAGTATTAGAATTGTTTTAGCTTTATAAAAATAATTACTAATTCTGTGTCTACCACTTTTTATGCAAACCATGCCTTTAAACATTCTTATAACATGCTTTAAGTATGTTGCATGCTGCATGTATAATTTTAAGCGTGTACAAGGAGGCTTTCTACTTATTGCCTGCTGAAACCTAAGACCATCAATATATTCTGTGAGGAATTTTATTACTAAAGTTACTCCCTACCTAATGTATGTTTTTAAATTTCATGTTCAAAATAATTAAATTTGTTCTTGTTTTCTAAAGATTTATTATTAATACTATTATTTTATTTTCTTAAATTAGGAAAATGAATTTATTCATTTTTCAAATTTTATAGGCTATTTCTACCTAAAAAATTTAGTTTGATGACTATAAAATTACATCCCATTATCAGTTTTGTCAGTTAGGTTTAATTTTTTTTTTTTTTTTTTTTTTTTTTTTTGCTTCAATGCAAGCCAGTCAAATTTTAAACTGACTGCATTGTCTTTTTAAATACATTATACATGAATTTAATCAAAGCCAACAAATTACACAAATAAAGAAATACTGCACACTAGAAGCATCTTCAAATTTACAGAAAATATCAAACGAATAAAATTTTATTTTTTCTCTGTTTTAAACCTTGAAAGTATAACAAAATAATTAGTAAAAGAAAAAAAAATCTGTTATTTTATTTCAAGATGTTAATTCGTTATTTGGGTAATTTTATCATTCCACAAGATTGTGAGAAAAGTTTGTCTACTATTAAATTATTTAATTTAATCAGGCATGAAAGTTTTCAGACTTTAGTCTGAAATCCTTCCTTTTGAAGGCCATGTTGGCTGTTTCTGAGATGAGTGTAAATCCAGAGAGAAACCATAACCAAAATTTATGTGGGGGGAGGTAGAAAATCATTTTAACTTCCCAAAGTATGTGACTATTTTGCTGAAAAATCAACAAAATCACTGCTTTAATGATTTTAATTTTTATTTTGCTGCAAATTTTTGAAATAACATGATTATTTTGCTGTTAAATGTGACAAAATTTTGTACTATTTATAAAGTTAATTCCAGAAATAAAAGAATATTTTAGTGTAATATTATATATTTCCTTTTTTGGTAGCAAATTTCTGAAACGTGCAATATTTTCGCAGTTGATTAGGGAATTACGGGTTTATTTCACTACTGTTAAAAAGAAAAAAGAAATTACATTTATTTACAGCTAAATTAAATGCTGAAGTTAGGGGTAATTTTTGCTGCCAATTTCCAAAATAATGAATATTTTGGCACTACCAGGAATAAAACTTTTTTTCTTCAAAATGTGTGTGTCTGAAATATGTAATTATTTCATTAAAATTTCTGCTTTTTTGTTTAAATGTATGATTAACAATATGCAAAATTTGCTGATTCTTTTTTCTGCCAACTTCAATGAATTTACTGATTGATTTGTTTACTGTAAGTTAACAATTGTACACTTTTCTGTCTTAATTCCAAAAATACATACTTTTGCATTTTATTGTGATAAATTTGTATTGTGTACAAGTTCAGACTTTTCATTTTATATAAAACAGTTTTATTAGTTAGTTATTTTTGTTTGTTATTCTTTTTTTAACAAAGAGAGATGGATAACCAAAGTGACCCTGAACCTCCGACTACTTCTGAAACACGAGATACAGCAGATCCAGACCATAAAGCGAAAAAAGGAGAGGCGACTTCGACTAGCGACCGCAAAGAAACGTGTCATGTTGAAGAAGTTTCAACAGATGAAGTTTATTCAATATCTAAAGCCAGCAAGTCCACAACCTGAGGCACCCCACAATCCCACTGGGGAAAGCTATCAAGCTGAGGCAGCCCACGACAGCCGGCACAGAGAGCTTTTAAATATTTGTAGAAAGGATGTAAATAAAGACAAAAGCCTGGTGAGTGTCTAAGTTGTGTGGTGTTTATTAAAATCACTGCACAACTAAGATAAATCTCCCTGGCAACGCAAAGAAGAAATGGACATTGCTTCATCAAAGGATATGGAGGTAATAATTTAATTATCATTATTTTTTTACTTCCTTATACAAAGTATAAGGAAGTATAGTAATCCCGATTTGCGAAATGGATTTTGCATTTCACATTGCTCGAAAACGAATGATCGCTGAATGGTGCCAATTTATACGTGTGACTGTCATGATGTCTAGTTTTACACCTGTAAGAGTCGTCTTAACACGAGCACTCGTTTTAGAGATATAAGGGACTTTACACGATCTTTCGTGACGTCTGTATGTATGTGTGTCTGTGTGAGTATGTCGCATAACTCAAAAACGATTGGACGTAGAAAGTTGCGAATTGGTACATAGGTTTGTTATAACATCTAGTTGTGCACCTCCCTTTTTGGACTTTGTATGATTTTCCATTTTGGAGATATTTAGGAAAATTAGGTTCATAATGGCCAAAATGTATCAAAAAACGGTAATAACTCAAAAATGGTTTGGACAAATCTTGCAATTTAACTGACTTCTCGACTAGCTAGACATTTGAAACTTTCAGAAAAGTTCAGAACACGTTCACAATGCATTTAAAAAAATATTTTTTACCAACTGTTTCTAATACCTGCTGCCTTCAGCAGCGTTTATGTGATTCAACGGAAAATGTATTTAACTTTTTTTCCCGACTAACTAGACATTTGAAACTTTCAAACTAGATCAGAACACGGTGAAAATGCGTATTTTTAATACTTTTAGCCAACTGTTTAGGGTCCCTGCTGTCTTCGGCAGCGTTAGCAGTACAAATCTTGCAATCGATTTTTCACTAACTTCCCGACTAGCTAGACATTTAAAACTTCTGGAAAAACACAGAACACGGGGACAATGCATTTTAAAAATATTTTTAGCCAATTGTTTCAGGGCACTGCTGCCTTCGACAGCATTTATATGGTTCAACAGAAAATTTATTTAACTAACTTCCCGACTAGCTAGACATTTGAAACTTTCAGAATAGTTCCGAACACGGTGAAAATGCATTTTTTTAAATAATTTTAGCCAATTTTTTCGGGTCCCTGCTGCTTTCGTCAGCACTACCAGTACAAATCTTGCATCTGTTTTTAACTAAGATTCAGAAAAGCTCAGAACACTGTGATAATTCATTTTTTAAATATTTTTAGCCAACTGTTTCGGGTCCAGTGACAAAGTTTTTTAACATTATGTATATTTCTAAAAGTGTATAAGGAAGTCATGTGGTGCCCACATCAGATTTTTTTAAGTTAAATTTTTAATTTATTTTTTAATTTAATTTCATGTAAATAAAAAAACATAATTTTATGACAATACTTATTTATTTAATCACTTATATTTAAAATAATGATTGTTATTATATGAAAGATCAGGACACTGTGCATTTTCCAGGACGTGTGTATACGCAAGCGAAGTGTGACGTCACTGACCATCCGTGGATGCAAGAAAAATATTTCCTATGTTAATCGCCCATTGTATTTTTTGTAAAAAAATTATTAAAAATCAAGGGAAATTATTTCCCGATTTCAATCCCCGTATTTAGGTATAGATTAGGTATAGTGTTTTAGCTATCGTTTGCATGCATTAGATTAAGTTATTTTTGCTGTAAAACTGATAAAATTTGAATTTTAAATTTCAAAACTGTAAGGAAAAAAAATGGCAAACTTCTATATTCGATTAAGAACATAAGCATTTCATTCCAAAGGAAGATATTTACACCATAAATATCCAACTAATATACTAAATAAAAGGAAAATTATAAATATTCTATCATAATTTGAAGTCAAATTTGTTTTCAAATGTCTAAATAAAGTATCTGATATAAGATACTAATATTTTGCAACGGAATAGATTTCATATGTCATCCTTGACGGGAAAAAAAATCGGCAAATTATTTGGCGAACATATTTAATTCCTTTTAAAAATCATGGTTATTTTAACAACGTATATTAAGAAAATAATCAGTAATGTGAAACAATATTTCGTACAATACATATTACGAAAATATACATCTGGCATGTATATTTTCGTATTACGTTTTTGATCGCCAAGTACAACAAACGCCAAGGACGACAGAGTCTTGAAATTAAAAATTAAAATTTTGTCAGTTTGACAGCAAAATAACTCAATCTAACACATGCACATGATAACTAATACATATCTATACCCAAATATGGGGATTAAAATCGGGAAATAATTTTCTTTGATTTTTAATATTTTTTTACAAAAAATCCAATGGGCGATTAACATAGGAAATCATTTTCTTGCAACCACAGATGGTCAGTGTCAGTGACATCATCACTTCGCTTGCGTATTGTCCTGATCGCCTTCTTCATGTTTGTGTTTTTTGTAGCAATGATGGTCGCAATCCAATTCTATTTTATTTAAATCGCCATCTCTCAATAAAGAATTATTTGAAATATTAGGAAGAACCTCGTCCTCAAGATTTATTGAATCACCGGTATCCCCACAGTGCGGTTTGTCCGGTTCAACTGGACGACCCATTGTTTTGTCTAGTATCTTTTTAAGTATTTTCTCTGAGTTTGCCCTCATTTTCCTTAATCGAAAAAAAAGTCGAAAGCCAAAATTTTCAAAATTATCGCATGCACCTTTAGAGTAAAAATGCCTACCTATGTACAACATTCGTTTCGGACACAATATACCGATGCTGTTATCTTCAGTACATAATCAAAATTGCTAGATGACCACTTAAGTGGAGGTAAAGCCACATTTTCACTTTTGCAATAAATTTATTCTACCCATTGATTTTGAGCATAAGGGTGAAAAGCCTTAGACTAGTGATGACCTTTATTTTCAAATAATTTATGATGTTTAGTAATCATAGGAGCATTTCCAGTTCTAGTAAAATTAGCCACAGTGGCTCCACCATGATGAAAGCAATATGAAAATAAAAATAAT
Organism: Salticus scenicus; assembly: GCA_963930645.1. Classification (NCBI taxonomy): domain Eukaryota; kingdom Metazoa; phylum Arthropoda; class Arachnida; order Araneae; family Salticidae; genus Salticus; species Salticus scenicus. Next base: position 245,924,195 of record OZ005660.1, read on the forward strand.
TATAAGATAAAAAACTTTTTATAAACCATGTTTTTAAATTTTCTGTTGAATCATAGCTATAGAAATAACTACATTAGCACTTTATCAATGCGTATTGTTACGAAACTGTAAATAATTGTACTTATTTTTGTATAAATTCTTTCAAAGAGGCTTAGTAAGTTGATAAAATGTCAATTTTCTGCATTTCCAGCTCTTTTTCGAGTTAAAATAGCTTATTTTTAAAACGCATTACAAAAGCTCCAATAGGCAGGTAATGGATTTGCGAGAAAATTCTTATTATCGATATTCCAAAGATGGATGTTCTAATGTGGTTGGTTAAAGAGTTACGGGAAATTTGAATTAAAAAAAAAGTTGATTTTAAAAATAAAATTTTAATCCTTTTAGAACAACATATATTTGCATCATGAATTACATGAGCACTTTATCAATGTGTAGAAAATCTTTAAAGTGATAATGATGTCATTTTTTGCCAGATGCATAATTTAACTTTTTACAACTTTTTAACGCTCACATTTAATTAAATGTATTTATTTTTATGTCAAAAGAAAATGAACTCGTAAAATTTTTGGCAACAATTAAATTATAGCTAATATTCGAAAATCGGACTTCGAAGTATTGTGTTATCACCGGGTTCTGAGTTACTGTGAAAGTTTCAAATGTCTAGCTAGTAGGGAAGTTAATTAAAAACAGATTGCAAGATTTGTACCGGACAAACAAACAATCAAGAATAGAAGTTAATAAAAACATGGTAAAAAGTAAGGTGATTTTGCCTGATTAGATGACAGTTGGCGATATATGTCACTCGCAAATAATTCCTCTTTAGTTACGCAGCCTTTTTACTTTCTTCTATATGTAATATAGAGAAAGTATTGGATTCGCGAAAATTTTCGACCTCCGTTTTTTGACGGATCTACACGTTTTGGGATGTCCTGAACACGAATTGATAGTTTTTAAAAAATGTCTGTCTGTGTGTCTGTCTGTCTGTGTGTCTGTCTGTCTGTCTGTCTGTCTGTGTGTCTGTATCATTTTTTTGTGGACGCTGTATCTCACGAACCAATGAATGAAATTTAACCAAACTTGGTATTTAGTTGCACCCTGACATGAACTGGGGCCCATTAGATTTGGGGATCAATAGCTCAACAGGTGGCGCTGTGATCGCATTTTATAGGACAAAATTCCGTATAAATGGGCATAATGAGAGTTATTTTAAACTTGTGATTGTAAAATTAATATGAATTATTGATAATAGTAGTAGTTAACTAGGAAAAAAAATTTGTGCATGGGGGGGCATCGGTTCCCCCCCTGGGGGGGAAGTACCACCCCCGGGGGGGTTAAATTTTGAAGATGGGTATCATTCGAAAGATCTCGTCAATACCTTTAAAACGAATGGTTGAACCATAAATCTGTGATAATTTAAAACAAAGTTATCGATTTTTTTTACTTTTAACAAAAAAAAAAATAAAACTTAGAAAAAAAATCGTATTTTTTTTTTAAACGAAATTTTACCAAACTTGGTATTTAGTTGGTCCCCGACATAAACTGGTGCTGATTATATTTGCGGATCAATAGCTCAACAGGAGGCGCTGTGATAGCATTTTATCTAAATTTTTAACATGGCAGAATAAGACAAAAATTCGTATAAATGTGCATAATAAGAGTTATTTTACACTTGTGATTGTAAAATTAATATGAATTATTGATAATAGTAGTACGTAACTAGGAAAAAATTTTTGTGCATTGGGGGGGAAGTACCCTTAAAAAAAACAAGTACCCCTCCAAAAAAAAACCCTTAGAAAAAAAAATTGTATTTTTTTTTTTTTTTTTTTTTTAATATTGTTACTGATTGAATATGTATAGGAAAATATAGATGAAAGTCTTGTGGTGGCCACAACATACTAGTTTTTTTTTGCGGTGCTTTTCTCCTGACAATGTTTCTGGATCGGGTAGAATTACTCTTTTTAAGAGGACGTTGATGTCTATTCCTCCGTATCAAACGTTTCGTTTTAATACTTTTTGTGGGTCTTCCAAGTAATGTAGTACAACCCAACCTAACCTTCGTATTTCCCCAGTTTTGCATGAACTTTTCGGCATGTTTAAGTAAAGTTGTTGGATTATTTTTACTTTCTTCTATCGTCAATAGAAGAAAGTATTGGATTCGTAAAAATTTTCAATTTCGGGTTATTGATGGATTTACACGTTTTGAGAGCTGTAGAACACGATTTTACCATTTTTCGAAAATGTCTGTCTGTCTGTCTGTGTGTGTGTGACAAAATTTTGTGGCAACTATATCTCTGGAACTACTGCACAGAATTTCATACAAATTGGTATGTAGTTGCACCTTGACATAAATTAGTGCCTATCAACTTTTGGTAAAAATCGTCTTACAGGTTGCGTTGCCATCCCGCTTTTTCTAAATTTTTAACAGGGTGATATAGCGCAAAAATTTTCAAGATGGGTATCATTCGAAACGTCTCGTCAGTACCTTTAAAACGAATGGTTGAACTATAAATCTGTGATAATTTAAAACAAAGTTATCGATTTTTTTTTACTTTTTACGAAAAAAAACTTAGAAAAAAAATCATTTTTTTTTCTCTCCCCTTAATTTTATCAAACTCCCACGGTTTCCGTGTTCTGACAAAGTTAAACTAATTTTTGCTTTTTTCCCCTAATTTTGTCGATGTCCTACGGTTTCCGTGTCTAGACAAACTTTAACATATTTTTGCATTTTTCCCCTAATTTTGTCAAAGTCCCACGGTTTCCGTGTTTTGACAAACTTTAACAAATTTTCACATTTTACCCAAAATTTTGTCAAAGTGCCACTTTTTTTTTCTTTCTCTCCCCTTAATTCTAACAAACTCCCACGGTTTCCGTGTTCTGACAAACTTAAACAAATTTTTGCATTTTCCCCCCCATTTTGTCAAAGTCCCACGGTCTCCGTGTTTTGACAAACTTAGAATAATTTTCACATTTTACCGAAAATTTTGTCAAAGTCCCACTTTTTTTTTTTTTTTTTTTTTTTTTTAATTATTGTGACTGAGTGAATTTGTATAGGAAAATATAGAAGAAAGTCTCGTGGTGGCCACAACATACTAGTTTATTTTTCCTAAAATATTCGGATTTTGGAGAGTTTGTGTTTTCAATTTATTTTGCGTTTGTGGAATTTAGCAGTAAACCAACGGTCGTTCCCCCAATTACTGTTCCACCAGCAGTAATTAAACGAGCTGGTCCTAAAGAAGTTAATGCATAAACAGAACTAACTTCACCAGCTTCTATAGAAAAAACAGAAAACGATATAACACCGGTTTCTAATAAAACACCAGCAATAACTTCAGATAATGAAGCCAAAACAGTTCCCATAAAATCACGTGAAAAAGAAAAAAAAAAAAAAAAAAAAAAAAACGAATATCCTATGCACAAAGGGACTATTCTAATTAAACTATTTAATTATCATTAATTAGTAATTATTAGCAATTAAACCAATTAATTACAAATAATTAAAAATTAGGTAATTATTCAAATAAATAGTTAACTATTATATTCATTTAATAAAAAAATAAATGAAGTTAATAATTATTAAATATAATTATTAATTACTGATATTAAATAAATAAATCAATTAAATTTATATTCACAAAGGAAACAGCTTTCTAACGTCTGTCTTTAATTAGTTACGATTATTCAATAACTTTAATCTGCCCCGAACGTACTTTAATACATCTGGAAAAAAATACAATACACAATACCCTCCAACGTACTTATTTAATGATATTAACACCACAACATACTTAACTGTACCGTAATTTCATTATTTTTATAAAACAAAGGCATGACCCAGGAATTAATTTTCTTGGGAATTTCCAGGAATCAAGTTTATTGTGATTTATTGCCTGTTGAGCCGCAAGTGAGTTCAGACTTTATTTCATATGCATTTTTTAGTGACAAATCCATATTTGCTATTATATCACTTGTGTCATTTTTCTTGCCAGATTTGAGTATGATTTTTGTTTGATCTCTTGAAGTTTCCTAGATGGCAACATCATGTGAATTATATGCACTCTTTCTTAACTCAACTTTATAATCATATATCGTTATTCTGTTATTGATGAAGAAAATTCTTTTTTTAGATATTATTGTTATGATTAATGGGTTATTTTTCCTTTATCCAGGCGCATGGAAATCACCAAATACTATTAACCAAGTGCGAGCCAAGTCGCAAAGCAAAGCGAATGTAAAAATAGTTTACGGAATAAAAATCGAAACATTACATTAGGGTTGTAAAAAATTTAGGTTTATAAGAAAACAAGCCATGGCCCCATACAAGCAATCACATTACAGTTGTAAGAAATTTTGGTGAAATTCTACATTATTTGGCGATTTTTCGAAGTGAGCCAAGTCATGGTCCCATCCAAAGCGAGTACAATATTAAGCGGCACAGCATAATACAAAATAATGTCCGCTTACTGCAGCGCCAATTGCTATTAGCGGTCGGGCGGCAAATAAAAACAATCGATGGAAAGGATTGCGATTCAGCCAAAACGTGTACCACATTTGGCAAGTTAGCTTTTTCTTAAATTGCCAAGATTTAATCGCCAATTTTGTTTGTTATTTTTCTCGGACCTCGGTTTCTTGTTGCTTGTTGTGTGAGACGGAAGAAGAAGAGTCTGTTCAAGTTTATGTACGCCGTAGAAAAAATTATGGAATAAAGTTGAACTTTTTACCACAAAGTTTAATTTTAGGTAAACGTAAACAAATGATAAAAAGCTTGCTTTGATAGAAAGATTGTTTAGTATGATGGTTTTTAAATGCAAAATTATGAATTAACGCCATTTAAAAACATATTAGAATATTTGAAATACATGAAAACTTTTAGTAGATTTAATAAGAATGAATCAGTTTTAGATGAGTTTCCGTTTTCAAATGGAATATTTTTAAAAATAACACATACTTAGTGTTTAGCTAATTTTAAAAAGCATTAAATGTAATTCATGTATCTGTAAAAGTGTTATAAGGTATAGACACCAGTGCTTGTCACCCTTAAAATCTGCACCAGTGTTTGTCACCCTCACAAAATACATTTTAAAATAACCGTTAGTTAACATCTATGGCAATCTATGGATTTGAATCCGTACAAGCTAGATTCTCCGGTTTTAGGGACTCTTGTGCCGGCTGTTTTAAATTCATAAATGTTAATTAAATGTTTTAACATGTCTTTTGTGAAGGTGACGACCACTGGTGCAGATTTTAAGAGATCACTGATCTCTTTACCTTAAATATTTCTGATTTTGAACATTATAATAAAATATTACTATTAACAGAATTTCACCGAATATTCGGTTCGGCCAAATATGCCTATGTTAGGCGACCAAATAGTGGAATTAAATTTAAAATCAAGTTAAAATATTAAAATTGGTAAAAATATTTTTTGTTATATAAAATTATTATTATTATTATTGAAGTGAAAACTTCTTTAGGCGCATTGAGCACTTTTGGGTGAACAAAAATCATTGAGCTCCCGTCATCGTCAGCTAACGCTTTCCATTTGAAGTGAAAACTTTTGGGTGAACAAAAATCATTGAACTCGCATCATCGTCAGCAAACGCTTTCCATTCTTGAATGATACAAATAATGTATCATACAATTAACGTGCTATTGTGAAGTGTTAATAATTATATACTGTATATTGTTTTAAAATCTGGTGCGGCTCTACACGACTTCTCTCATCTCCGGGTACTGTCTCTATTGCAGTTAGACCTCACAAAACAGTGAGAAAGGCCAAAGCCGCCACTTTTCTCAAGTTTTTACAATCGGGTGCGGCTCTACACGACTTCCCTCATCTCCGGTCACTGTCTCTTAAAGATTGCAGTCAGAAACGTTGCAGTTAGACCTCACAGAACCGTGATAATGGCAAAAGCCTCCATTTTTCTCACGTTTTTACAATCTGGTGCGGCTCTACACGACTTCCCTCATCTCCTGACACTGTCTTTATTCCAGTTAGACCTCACAAAACCGTGAGAAAGGCCAAAGCCGCCATTTTTCTCACGTTTTTACAATCTGGTGCGGCTCCACACGACTTCTGTCATCTCCGGCCACTATCTCTTAAAGATTGCAGCCGGAAACGTTGCAGTTAGACCTCATAAAACCGTGAGAAAGGCCAAAGCCACCATTTTTCTCGCGTTTTTACAATCTGGTGCGGCTCTACACGACTTCTCTCATCTGCGGCCAGTCTCTTAAAGATTGCAGCTGGAAACGTTGCAGTTAGACTTCACAGAACCGTGATAAAGGCCAAAGCCGCCATTTCTCTCACGTTTTTACAATCTGGTGCGGCTCTACACGACTTCTATCATTTCCTGACACTGTTTCTATTGCAGTTAGCGCATTAAATAAAATTATAATTTTTGTAGTAGTAGTTTATATTAATGAATAAAAAAACACTTCATTTAAAAGTATTTCCCACACAATAAAATATTTCCTGGCGATTCAAGAAATACACACGTAATTGTTCACGTTTTCACTTCTGTCGGCACTCCCGAAGTGCAACTGTTTTTTATTATTTTATTATCAACAGTTTTATGAATAATGCATTTGAATTAGAAAAATTACAGAACAATAATTTATTTAGTTATCATTTCATGACTAGTAAAAAAAAAAAAAAAAAAAAAAAAAATCACATAGAACTTTTTCTGTAAGATATTTTTAAAGTAACAAAAGAATTATATTATTTGAGTTTTTAAAAACATAATAAACTCACAAACATATACTATATGTATGTGTAGGCTTGTTCTTGTAGTTTTTGAAATATGATATTTATCAAAGGTCTGTTTTCAAGAGATAAAAAAAAAATGTAGAGAATCTTTGTTTATGGATTAAAAAAAATGTGAAGAGTCCTTTTTCAGGATAAAAAGTTTTGTGAAAGGCCCTTCATCAGGATATAGAATTTTGCAAAAGGTCCTTTAACAAACCCAGTTTTACAGACTCTAGAATGACCCCTGATACACTCACAAGTGCAAGTTTTCATATAAATTAGATCAATTTTTGAAATTTATTCTTATTTAATGAATCTGGCTGTTTTAGTCAATTTACATATATTTGAGATTTTATATGCGGGAAAAAAAAAAAAAATCAAAGATTTAAACAAATAATAATTATGATATTCTGATTTTGATTTGAAAATTTCTTTTATTGCTTCAGATTTACGCTGATACTTTTAATGCACATTGTATTGTTTTTCATATGCAAGAAATGATAAAAATAATTAAGCTGTTTTGGTGTGTGAAAAATATTTACATTGAAATTTAAGTATTTGGCCCAAATACTGACTATTTGGTACTCGACAAAAATCACTATTCAACTCTAATTATTATATTGTATAACATATTTTAAAATGTCATAAACATAAAAAGATGAGATGCAGAGACAGTAGGCTGAGTTTTATCTTTTGATAAGGTCATACTTATTCACTGGGCTCAATTTGCCTGATTTTTTTTTTTTTTTTTTTTTTTTTTTTAATGAACACCACCTACATCTGTCATGTAGCTTGGAACAGAACTTTTTTATCTACTTTTTTCAGTTATGGATTATTCTCTCTCTTTTTAATACAGTAGCCAAGAATGTTTAGAATTAACCAAGTGTAGTTTTTACTTTCTTCTATATTCAATAGAAGAAAGTATTGGATTCGTAAAAATTTTCGACCGCGAGTTTTTGATGGATTTACACGTTTTGAGAGCTGTAGAACACGATTTGACCATTTTTAGAAAATGTCTGTCTGTCTCTGTGTGTGTGTGTGTGTGTGACAAAATTTTGTGGCAACTGTATCTCAGGAACTACTGCACATAATTTCATACAAATTGGTATGTAGTTGCACCTTGACATAAATTAGTGCCTATCAACTTTTGGTAAAAATTGCCTTACAGGTTGAGTTGCCATCCCACTTTTTCCAAATTTTTAACATGGTGATATAGGACAAAATTTTGTATAAATGTGCATAAAGAGAATTATTTTTTAGTAATCATTATGAAATTTACAAGTATTATTTATAATAGAGATAGTCAACTGGGAAAAATTTTTTGTATGTGTAGGAGCCTCGTCAACCCCCTGGGCGGTAATACCCATCTTGAAAATTTACTCGAGGGGAGTAAATTTTCAAGATGGGTATCTTTCGAAAGGTCTCGTCAATACCTTTAAAACGAATGGTTGAACTATAAATATGTGATAATTTTAAAAAAAGTTATCGATTTTTTTTAACTTTTTACGAAAAACAAAACAAAAAAATCGTAATTAAAAAAAAAAAAAAAACTAACCAAACTCTGTATTTAGTTGGCCCCTGCCATAAACTGGTGCTGATTAGATTTGGGGATCAATCGCACAATAGGAGGCGCTGTGATAGTATTTTTTCTAAATTTTTAACATTGCAGTATAGGACAAAATTTCGTATAAAAGTACATAATGAGAGTTATTCTTCACCTGTGATTGTAAAATTAATACGAATTATTAATGATAGTAGTAGCTAATTAGGAAAAAAAATTGTGCATTTGGAGGCATCGCTTCCCCCCCCCCTGGGGGGGAAGTACCCCACGGGGTAGGGTAAATTTCAAAGATGGGTATCCTTCGAAAGGTCTCGTCAATACCTTTAAAACGAATGGTTGAACAATAAATATGTGATAATTTAAAACAAAGTAATCGATTTTTTTTTACTTTTAACGGAAAAAAACCCAGAAAATAATCGTAATTGAAAAAAAATTAAGAAAAAAAAAAGAATCCTATTTTTTTTTTTTTTTGAGAATAAAATGGACTTTTTTTTTTTTTTTTTTTTTAATATTTAGTGTTATTCTTCTTCTCTAATATGGAAATCGCCTGCATTATCATGCAAGATAATTCTTTTTAAATAATGATTTTAACAAATTATTTTTACTGAGTGAATTTGTATAGGAAAATATAGAAGAAAGTCATGTTGTGGCCACAACATACTAGTTATTGAGTGAAGTTACTTTTTCTTAACACAGACTATCCCTTAATAACACATATACATAGTGAGAGAGAGAATTTTAAATACTTTTTTTTTTTTTTTTTCAATTTTCCTGATATGAGGAGCAAACACTCAAACATTGTTTTCTCAATAAATAAATAAATAAATAATAATAATAATAAAAAAAAAAATGAAAAAAAAAAAAAAGAAATGTATATGATTTAGTGATTTTACTTAACATAAACATTTTACTCAACATAAAATATTATGTCAACATGCCTTTCAAGATATGTTTACATATGTGCCTAGTAACTAGCAATACATCTAAACAAATGAGAATTAGGGTTTAAGTTAGTTGTTTTTTAATTTATTAGTTTTTTGGGTATTCTGAAAAATTGTATCCGAAAGATCAAACATTATTTGAATTTTTTCTCCTCATATCTAATTATATACATAATTTTTACACACATTAATCATTCTTTTCTTTTAGCTTTTTCTAACTAATGTAATGTAATTCTGTTTTCTTTTAGGAAAAAAAAAGTTTTCATTTAAAAGATTACAAAAGTCATAGGAAATAAAAATTAAGAACATGCTCTGGTTGATCTTTTAAAAAGTGCATCTTGATTTATAAGTATCAAAATGCACTTTTTTTTTATTATCCTCATTACATTAAATAATTAAATTGTTTCTTTAAAAGTTTCTTAAGTATTATCTAAAACACACTTCCATTTTTTTTCCTTTAGCCTTCTGCATATTACGTATTTTAATATTTTTATTAAAGACTTGTACTCACATTTTTTCATCTGATAAAGGGTTGTGCTTGTGTTGTAACTTCAAACTGAAGCAATTGTGAAATTTTAAGATTTGGCTGGGTTGTAGTACCCTATGGGGTTTTTTTTCTAAAACCCCCTCAATTTTACTCAGTTTTCGGTTTATAATCAATTAAAAAATTAGGATTATATAAATATATTGAATTAAACTGCGGGTAGCGTAATAGATGGGGCATTTCACTCTGTCACTGCTTTCAAACAATCAAAATTCTCTTAACATGACTGTAGTATGCTTTGTATTAAAAATTTATGATAAATACATAATGGAGAACTGAGCAGATTCCACCTTTACAAACTAGTTCACTTTTGTAAGAATTTGATAAAATAAATTAAAATACTAAGGTATTGAAACTTAATTGATTTTGAGTATTAAATAAAATAGTTTGTTTTGCTAATTACTTATAAAATAAACAGTTTACATGCAAAATGAGATTTATTTTGAGTGTTGAGTATTCTTACAAATGTAACATTCGGCATTATATTCAGATGCTTAGGGCAATAATGTTACAACCAAAAACTAGCTAGTATAATAGATATCTGCTGTGTTCCCCATGATATATTTGTTCTAAGATATATTTACTATAGAACATGCTACATTAATGTTTAGAGCTATGAACTCTGTTGATGACCGTTTTCCAGTCAGAGACAGAAATGCCCCATCAATTAGGCTACCACTTCATCAGCTTTGATACATTTAACTTATACAGATTTGCTGCTTAATTTTATGGATATCAATTTTTCATTTAACTTTTCATGTAATAATTCTTAACTGTCTGACATGAATGGATGTTAATTAAGATCGTTATACGATGACGCAGGTTTCGATACAATAAATATAGATTTCTATAAACACTGGATGACACTTTTAAATAATTTGACCAAACTAATTCATTGGTCATTTCATTTCAATTCATAATGATCATTAATCACTGGCATACAGTTAATATGAAAGTACTAAAATTTTTAAAGTTTTGAATAAAAATTTTAGCTATCTCTTAAAAATTAAAGTTATTCAAAAATATGTAAACATATAGCCAGAAGAAAAATAAATGTTTAATTTTAAAACATCCTATAGGTACTCTCATATAATTCTCAAAAAAAAAAAAAAAAAAAATCTGAAAGAACCCTTTCCCTTTTCTCCTTTAAAACTTCCAGAAAAAAAAAAAAAAAAAAGACCACATTTTCTTTAAAAAAAAAAAAAAAAATAATAATAATAAATAAATAAAATAATTCTTTTTTTCAGGTTCTATGTGGAGAAATATGTGAAAAAAAAAAAAAACACCTAATCCATTTGGGTTTTTTTCTAATATATATGTATTATTACACACACACATCAGGCTTTATGTCTTTTTTCCAATTATGTTACTACATTAGTTTATTTAACATATTTTAAACTATACTCACCTTAATCACTCTTGTCTTAAGTCGTGTGTAATTTGTATATTTCTTCTTCCTTTTTTTCTTTTGTTGCTATATTTGAACCTACTTTTTATACTATATGAAGCATTGTAACATTGCTTCAACTCAAAACAATTATTGTGAATTTTTCCATTTTAAGGTATTGGATTATCAAATTTATTACTTTTAACTATTACAGATACTAATTACTTTTCTCTTTAGTCTTATGTAGTTTTTTAAAGAAAATTATCTTTTTAATGTTGTATTTCTTTTTCTTCACCTGATGAGGAGCTGTGGTGTTATTTCATCACAAAAAATTATTGGGAAATTTTACAATTAACAATATTTGATTTCAAAGCATATTTATTACTTTTAAACAACTTTTTTTAAAGATAAAAAAAAATAAAAAATATATTCATCTCACCTCAGACACTCTTCTTCTTAATCTTTTGTAGTTTATGTAATGAAATAATTTTTATTTATAATTATTAAAATGATGCTAACACTTTCAATGCACCAACTATTTTTGTTTTCTTCAAATTTGTGACGAAATAAGTTATTTTTTCATAGTTGAATTCTCCTTACATATTAACATGTGTAAAAATCATGTAATTCATTTTGCAAAAAATTTCATATTTAACTCCCCCTCCCTTCTTTTTCTTTTTTAAAAATTAAAAATGAAGATTATGTAGAAATCTGAGAACCTGTTTTCACCTTTAAATGTAGAAAGCATCAAATGAAATTGTTCAAATGAAAAAGATTTTATTTACAATAAAAGTACTTAGAATATTAATTACAATAATAATGTTCACATTAAAATACTTACAGTATTAATTACAAGAAAAATATTCATAATATTATTTACAACCAGTCTCAAATAAAGCTTACATAAATTAACTTCAAATGAGCTACTTTACACTGTGAACTTCCTAGAAAGAAAAGAAAAAAAAATATGTGAAAAGATAACAGAAATTGCTCATCAACTAAAATTACAATTTTACTATTTCCAAGAAATAGTGACAGTGTTTGAGTCTCAAACAAAATACTGTAATATAAGCTGTGCTTGTATCGTTGCCCTGATATAAGTTTAAATTAGCATAAATCAAATAAGAGATAATTAAATTAGTTTTCGTAAAAAGAGAGAAAAAAAAAAGTAAAAATACAAGCTTAGTTCTGGTTTTATCCAAGTACTGTAAGTGTGTAATTAAATTTTAACTACGCTGTCACTTTATTTAACAGACTGACAAATTTAAAGATTTTTGTGAAACATTAGTACAAATTACAAGATACTGAATTTTAACTGTAAAAAATACTGCAGCAGCTGGAAATAATTTACTTCAGTTATAACCCACTAATTTTTTATTAACAGTATTTGATAACTACACACCATGTAAAATAATAAGTACAAAATTTTGAATAAACACCATAAAAAGAAAGGTTACTGCTTTGTTTGCCTATTTTATTCGCCTTACGAAGGGTTATGTCTTCTTTTGACCCAAAAAAATTGTTGCGAGTTTTTGCATTTTATGGTGTTTATTCAAAATTTTGTATTTATTACTTTAATTTTGTACTTATTATTTTTTATTTTAACCGCCAGCTGTGCGATGGTTTTTTATAACGATGCAAAACAGTTTAAGCTTAGTTTATGTTATAATTATTAGTTGTATCTTATAAACTAACCAGTCACTATTGCTTGAAAAGGTTTCATTAAAATTCACTCTTCATAATATAAATTCAGATAATCTTATTTACTTCTGAATTTCTTTGGAACATTCAAACCTCTGGAAAAAAAAACCCTGGTTAAAAATCGTCGCGGATAAAATACCATTTTATTCACTTTTGTCCACAATTAATTATTTGCGAATTGTAAATTAAAAATTGTCTTTATTCTTTCCATATATATATATAAAAAATCCTTTATTAATGTACGTACATAATCAATTTATATATTTCAAAATAGACATAAAATCATCAAAATTGACAATATTTAAAAAATAAATAAATATATTTGCCTTTTTCACAGAGTAGATGGAAAAGTGATATTTAATAATTTCAATTTTAACCCCCCCCCCCTTTCCCCCAGTGCTTTCAGTTACGTTGTCATTTAATCTCTCATAGTCATAAATATCTTTTAAAACTTGTTATTAAGCATAATAAAATTAAATGGTTTACATTTCTTTCCTGCAGTTTTTAACTTTCCGAACATACATACGTAAGGAAAGTATTGTAATTTTGTAATCATGATAAAAATTTGAGATGTTGGTATATCTATATGTTTTGAACTCCCATGAGTTCATTTTTGCAATTTTTATGATGATGTACGTATATGTATGCACATGAGTGAACATGATATCATCTAAACACTTTGCTTGAATGAGCTAAAAGTTGGTAAGTATGTTATAGGTTACTGTAGCACCAGTATACACTTCTTGGAGAATCTAGATTTTGATCATTAGAATTTGCGCCATCATGGTGACAAATGTCACGAAAAGCTCATATAAGAACGACAAATGTGTCTTGAAAAGCATTTCTATAAACCTAACCTATGTTTTAAAAAATATATATTTTGGTGTTCATAAACTATGGTTAAGAAATTTTTACTGATTGAAATCCATGTATATTTATAAATTATATTTTATTTATTTATTTATTATTTTTATTTATTTTTTATTTACTACAAAATACCACTATACAAAAATTGTAACGCGTGTCAATTATGCTCGAGTAACTGTAATAACAGGGATGGAACACGGGCGCAGAATTCATACCACTATCAATGTAAGAAAATTTTCTACCTCTTAAATCAACGATATTATAGGTAGATAAATTTCTTCAACAGATTCCGGTATGAATACTGCGCCCGTGTTCTATCCCTGTAATAATAATAAAAAAATTGCTGTTCTCTCGCTCAAAAATGAAATCATAATTTCAAAATATTAAAGTAAACACTAGTGCATTACTGCTTTCATACTGTGCACATGGCAACCTTTTATCACCTAAAGAAGGGTCAGATTTTATCTCAATTCAAAAATATTGTTGCATAATTTTGCATCTGTGTTTATATTACTATCACAGCTTATATTTGGGGACACAAAATATAAATATTACTGTGGAAACATTAGCCAATCAAACCAAATTCCTGTAAGAGGTAACAATCTTTTAAATATTGGCATGCAGAACACAGCAGAGTACCAAAGTATAAAAAATGATCCCTTACCTCTGATATCAATTTTTAACGAAAAAACATAAATAGGGAACCCCCCCCCCCACCTTTTTTTTTTTTTTTTTTTTTTTTTTTTTGCCAGAAAATAACTCAGCTCAGTGGGTTTTTTGTTTCATCGGTTTTTTTCAGGATGTTTTCGGGTTTTATTAGAGTTTTCAGGAATATTTTTTTTTTTTTTTTACATTTAGTGTATCATTCATAATAAGATAATTTAAAAATTATTTAAAGTCTTTTTAGATTTAATTTTAAAATTTCTAAAGTATTTTTATAATTAATAGTTGTTCTTTAAATATTCTAAAATTCTGTTTATCTGCCCTTTACAACAAAAAAATGGATTTGAATTACTATTTATTGTTGCTTTATTAAATATTTTGTAGTCATAAATCTGTATTGTTGTGGTGTTGTATGCTCGCTTTGCAAGCAAGCAAATCGAGTCAACAATAGTTTTGTAAAGAATGAAAAAAAAAATTAAGACATTGAAGAAATCTGAATAGTCAAAATCGACATATCAAACTCAGTTTTCTTACCAAAAGCTGTGGAGTTTACTTCACATGTACAGCAGTAACAAAAATTCGAATCTTTAGAGAAGCACTTTGTCAGAGAGGGTAATTTTTCAAATTATCACTGTTTTATATGTAATTTTGTTTCCTAAGATAAATATAGCAAAGATATGTTTAACAAGTAGATATTTTGACTGTATTGTTCCTAATTCAGCTTATCAATTGAGTTACAATCCGAGATCAAAGTGCTTTTTAAGAATGCAAAGCCTATGTTTACCTAGCAGATTTTCATTTAATTATGTTTTCTTTTATTTTCAGACTTGCTTAAACACAACCTGGAATCTACTACACAAGAAAATGATAAATTGAAGCAGAAATTGATGGAAGCAGAGAAACACGATTGTTCAAGTTTTTCTCTTGAGTCAATTGTAAAACATATAACGAACTTGTAACGTACTATACAGGATTTGATGATTCAAAAATGTTATCCGCTTTTATTAATTTCATTAATCCTGGCAATAAAATTTCTTTTTCGCGAAAACTGATGTTTAAGTTTGTCAGAACACGGAAAGCGTGGGAATTTGATAGAATTAAGTGAAGAAAAAAAAAAAAAAAAAAGTGGGACTTTGACGAAATTTTGGGTAAAATGTGAAAATTTGTTAAAGTTTGTCAAAACACGGAAACCGTGGGACTTTGACAAAATTAGGGGAAAAATGCAAAAATTAGTTTAAGTTTGTCAGAACACGGAAACAGTGGGAGTTTGAAAAAATTAAGGGGAGAGAGAAAAAAAAAAATCTAAATATTTTTTTTTCGTAAAAAGTAAAAAAAAATCGATAACTTTGTTTTAAATTATCACAGATTTATAGTTCAACTCATAAGCAGCCCGCACACAAAAAAAAAAAAAAAATCACCTAAGATAGTTCGAAGCAGAGTTGCGCGCGGAACCACGTGTTCCCCCTCCCCCCCTCCAAGGAGGATAAAATGGAATTCTACAAAATTCTTTGTAGTGTGTGTCTTGAATTTACGCATAATCAATCTACGTATCAAAAAATAGCTATTCTGAGATAATGTGAAATAGAGTTACTCTTAAAAGCAATTTGTTAGCCCCCCCACCCCCCATGCCCTTAAAGGAAAAGGGGGATTTTCCTAAAATCCCTTTATAGTGCGTGTTCGAAACGCATAAACAACCCACACGTAAAAATAAATCTTACTGAGATAATTTGAAGCAAAGTTATGTTTGGAAACACGTTTCCCATCATCCCCAAGGGGGGATAGGACGAAAATTTACGAATCCCTTTGTAGCGTGTGTCTTGTGTACGCATAACCAATCGACGCATCAAAAAAACGCTAACCTGGGATAATTTGAAGCAGAGTTACTCTCATAAGTGTGATTTGCCTCCCCACACCCCGCCCGTTAATGTGGGGGGGGGGGGGGGAGGTGAGTAGAAATTTCGTAAAATACCTTTACAATGCGTGTTGGGAAGGCATAAAAAACTCACACTTAAAAATTAATCTTGCTGAAATAACTTCAAGCTTAATACTTGGAAAAGGGTTTATTGCTCCCCCAACCCCCAAGAGAGGATGAGGGGACTTTCGCAAAATCCCATTACAATGGGTGTTGGACACACGTGTATAAGCGACAAATTGAAATTTGAGACCTCAGCTCCTATAGATTTCCCTGGACAAATTTAACGCTAAAAGGGGGCTCGAATTTGCGCCCCGTAACTCCTACCAAAACCGAAAATCAGAAAAAAACGAAAATGAGTTTTTGGAAATATCCTCAAGAAGTCTCTTGGCGGTTTTCTATATCTTTGTGCTATTATTGGTAGAGTTTTACTCGAAAATCCGTATTTTGCTAAATTTGCCTCCGAAAATCCTTTTTACCCTCTCCCCCTTAAAAATCTAAAATTCCAAATTCGCAGAATGTGATTCTTTTGTACTATAGTCTTCCCATCTGCATTTTCTTCGTCGTGAAGCAATTTGGAGCCGAGTCATACTTATAAGGGGGATTTGCCTTCTGCCACCAGAGGAAGGGAAAGGGGGATATTTTGCATATTCGCAAAATCTTGTTTTATTGGGTGTCGGGGTCCTCAAAACTTGTGACTCTATCTCCGATAGAATCGCACCGGCTGTGTTGAGTCAATGAATCAATGAGTTTTCTCTTATATATATATATATAGATTAAACAACTTAAATGACACAATCTTTTCTTAAAATAATTATTAAAATAATTGATATTTTTTTCAAACTTTGAATATTAATGACTAATAACACAGGTCTACAAAAATGAAGTTGACAAAATTTGATGGATGGTGGATGGTTATAAAATTAACCAATTGCGGATTGTACAAACAGTTTGACATGTTTAACATTTTATTTATATATAATTCTTTCTTTATTTTTTATTCATCGTAATAGTTCTTGAACTATGAGCTAGTCTGGATAATTTTGATATGAGAGTTAATTATTATTATTATTTGTTTTTTTAATGTAAAAATAAAAAAAAAAGTTTTAAGGATCAAATTTCGAAGTGGTTCCTGAAAAGTGAAACTGAACATTTTACTACAGATTATAATTTCAACTTTTTTTTTTTTTTTTTCTTTATTGTCAAGTATTACCCAGGTCGACATGTAAAATTTTGATTATATAATTTTCTAGGATCTTTATGTTTTTTGATTTTCTAAAACCGATAATAAAGCCAGTTTTTCTCTATCACGTATAGATTTTTGTCAATACAGGGTGCCTGCCGATACAATTTCTTCCAATACTCTTCCACCAATATAATTATATAGTAAATTTCATAGTATGTCTCCATAATTAATTAATCATAGATGCTTTGTTGTAATTGTAAAGCACTAGTGCGATTGAAAACTATATCAACCGACTAACCAACTGATTGTTATGATGGTATACGTAAGAAATCGTGTCAATAAACACCCTGTATTGACAAAAATCTATACGTGATAGAGAAACATGGGCTGCATTTTCGTTTTCAACATATCAAAAACATCAATATCAGCTGAAATCATCAAATCAAATTTTGTCAACTTCATTTTTGTAGGCCTGTGTTATTAGTCATTAATATTCAAAGTTTGAAAAAAATATCAAATTTTATACCTACGCCAGTAGTCAAGAGGTTATCTGTATCTCAAACCTGAACAGTAGATGCAGGTTGAGAATTTATCATCAAGAATACAAACCAAAGTTGTACGGTAGATTTCTCTTATGAATATCTTAGATTAGTTTACTGAGTAACTTGCACCGCCATTTTCATCCATGTGGTGCCCACTTAATTTATCTGCCCAATAACTTTGGAAATTCGAACTAAATATGTAGAGTAAACGTATCTCATAAACACATTTGATACATTTGTTTGTCAACTTGACCTGCCTCCACCATCTTGTTTCAGTAAACCGGCCATTTGAAAGTTTTTAATTCACATATGAAAGGTTTTGAACCAATTTGCTTAAAACTCCATATATAGAGGAATGTCTCCGGTGGAGGGAACAGTTTTGATTTTGGCTTATAATTTTTGATAGTTTAGATATTATGCAAACATATGAATACCAATGGAAAACTAGTATCCTTAGCTGACGTTAGATGAAGTAACCGCATTGATTTCATCAACTAGAAAAAAAAATATTACCAATTTTGTAAAGGGATCATTTTTTGAAAAAAAAAAAAAAAAAAAACTTTATACCCGGTTGTGGACACACTTGAAAATTCCGCAAAATGTGAAAGAATAACAAGAAAAACACCATAAATACAGAAAACAACAAAATTCATTTATTTTGTAAGGATTCAGTGGCCGAAATATATTAACAGAAAATGGCATTTTTCCAAATTTTTTTTTGGTCATCTTCGTCCTTCCAATTAGAAGTGCAACACGTGAATGAAAATAATTTGCATATATATTAGCACACTTCAAATGCATCAGACGATCACACGCGTTGCATTTCATTAAGATGTCTTGTTAGGCGTAGCGGTAGGTGCTTCAAACAGACGACACAAAAGTCGACATCGTCAGATTGTTGAGACTCCAATTTTTAGGACGCTTGCACGGCATTTTGAAAGGTGGAGTTGCGTTACTTTATCTAGGCTTCTTCTGGAGGACTCAAATGAAGCAAGGAACTCCATATTCTCGGGTAGTTGCTTTTATGGATTTCTTATCCGCTAAGTAATCCTAAATGGCTTTCACCAGTGCAATTAAATCAATTTCTTTAAGATCGGTTCACTTTTTCGGGATTGACATTGTTAAAAAAGCCTAAACAAACATATAAACGCAAATAAAATATGTTATTTTAATATAAACGACCACATTTCACTGTTTGTAAGTCAAACATACGTTTTAAACGAAAGAAACAAGTGTGCCCACAACCGGTTACATGAAGGTGCCCACAACCAAAAATGGCAGCCTTTTTCATAATGGCAGAAAAAGCAAATTTCGGTTCACATTTTCGTTGAATTCGATATTACACCACAAAATATAAGGAATATACTGCATAAATATAACTTGCATTTACATTTTTGAATTAATTCACTTCGATTTATCGAATTTTGAAAATATTCACGAATGACTTTTATGTCGCTTTTTCTCAGATTTTTCATTTCGATTTTTGCACTTACTAAGAAAAAAAAATCTATTCACTTCGGTGTAAGAACAAAAACTGCGTACTGTCACAATATATGTTTGCCAGTACTCAAATATACCATGTTTGCTTTTTGTTAAAAGATATGGTGGGGTGCTCATAACCGGAGAATGCCACAACATGAGACCTTCACCTACATAGCCCACATAAATAATTCAATTCCCATTAATAATTTGTAGCGCCCATTTTGGAACAAAATAAGTGAGCTTGATTAAAAAAAAAAAAAAAAAGAAGAAGAAGAAGAAGAAGAGAGAGAGAGAGAAATAAACCTAAACTTCCGAATGAACCAGAAGGACTTCTTTACTTTACTCTAGAAAAAAAAAAAAGGAGTAATGCAAATTGGACACAAATTGACATGCATACAGGTTCCGATGGGAAATACAATTTTTTAAAATTTGTCGGTCGATGAATGAACATTTGAAGCTGCGAGTAGAAATTAAAGAGCAGAAATTTTGATTCCAGATCATATTGTTACAAAATTGTAAATAATTGTGTTTATTTTTGTATAAATTCTTTCAAAGAGGCTTAGTAAGTTGATAAAGTGCTAATTTTTCTAGTCATTTTAGCGTTGAAATAGCCTTATTTCCCCTTAAAAACGCATTAAACAGCCCAATAAGGCAGGTAATGGATATGGCGTCAAATTTGGCGACTTTTTCCCACCTTGGCGATTTTTTTGGCGACCTTGGCGAGAAAATCCTTATAAGGGATATACCAAATATGGAAGCTGTAAGTTGATTGGTTGACCACTTTTTAGAGTTTTCTCGAAAAATCTGGGTTCCATGGAACAGTATATAAGAAGCGCTCTCTCGCCAAGGCAGTCAGTTCCGTTCAGTCTAAGATCAGCTTCTGTCAATGTTGCATCGCTTGAGCCTCTTTGGAAGAGACTTGCTTTATGTGTTATTGCTATACAGTTTGTACTGCGGATTTGCTATTGACGGCTGTTGTTTAAGCTGTGTTTATTGGTTGAATTGAAGCTGATACTTGGGTTATAGACCTGTATTTCTCTGAAACTTTCTGTGATTAAATTACTGAATTTTTGTAAGTTTTGCCTTTCATTTTCGGACAACTCACGAACCCCCAAGTACGCAACATTTCTGGTGTCAGGAGTGGGGTTGTCTGTGAATGGTTATAACTAGAGCTATGGAAGAAGAGATGAAGAAACTTCTAGAAAGCTTAGCTACCCAGATGAATGAAATGAAAGAAGGGCAAAGAGAAATGAAAGAAGGACAGAGAGAGATGAAAGATAGCCTGAGTCAAGAGATGAAAGAAATGAAGGCAGTACAAGAGAAAATGGAAACATCGCAAGGAGAAATGAAAGACGGTTTGACTGAAGAAATGAAGGTAGCACAAGAGAAAATGGAAACATCGCAAAGAGGGTTGAAAGACAGTTTAACCGAAGAAATTAAATATAATGAAGATGAGATGAAGAAAGAGCTTTCAACGGTGAAAGAATCAATCGAGGGTAAATTAACGGTGATGGAAAATAGAATGGATGGAATGGAAGAGAAGGTTATAAAGATAGAAGAACATTTTGAGGAGAATGTTTTGAAAATAGAAGAAAGTTTTGAAGGAAAAGCTATGAAGATAGAAGAAAATGTTATGAAGGTTGAAGAGAGTGTTACGAGGATAGAATGGAGTGTAGAGGAGAAATTTAAAGAAAACTTTGATCAAGAGCTGAAAGGAAGGTTTTCAGAGATAGAAAGCAAGTTTAAGAGAATGGAGGAAGATCTTGAAAGAAAAATGAAAGAAGAGTGGAACAGAGAAGTAATAGGGAATGAACTGCAGAGCAAGATTCGGAATCTCGAAGAAAAGTTAGAATCCATGCCTCAGGAAACTGAAAAGAGAGATAAAAGAATTCAGAATCAGGAATTTATTAAGCTATCCACCTACGACGGCAGTTCCTCCTGGCATGTATATAAGACGCAGTTTTCCATCGTTGCTGAAGCTAACGGCTGGGACTCTACCGCCAAGTCAGTCCACTTAGCAGCAGCATTACGGGGAGATGCAGCCGAGATCCTGAGAAATGTTTCTAAAAAAGAAAGGAACGACTTCGAGGCCCAGACTAGAGCACTGGAGCTACGGTTCGGAGAGAAGTGTTCTAAGGACTATAGTCGCCTTCAGCTAAAATCTCGTTACCAGAAAACGGGCGAAAGTTTGCAAGAGCTGGCAGCGGACATTCAGAGACTGTCACACCTAGCATTCTCAGACTGTCATGCTGACACTCGAAACGACTTAGCTCTTCAGTACTTTATCGATGCTGTTCGTGATCCAGAAATTCAAAAAGCGCTGAGACTCTCCAACATCAGAGACATAGAATAAGCTTTAGGCTACGCACTTACGATAGAGGCAGCCCAACAAGCCTCCCGTAAAGACCGCCATACCATAAGAGCAGTCTCATTAAACGATACGCCTGCTTGTGAAAATGAAATGAAGAGAAGTATCGAAGAGATCTTAAAGAGATTGCGCAGCCTGGAGAATAATAAGGAAATAAAGGACCGGAAGATAAAGTGCTGGGGCTGTGGAGGGGATGGTCACGTGAAGAGGAACTGCCCTGTACGCCCAAATATAGGAAATCACCCGTCTTCACCATCACTACAGGGAAACTAAGAGGAGGCCATCTCGCGGGGCGGAGGTCGCCTGAAATTAAAGAGCCCCAATTTACAGTATTTCATGTTTCATCGATGAGTGGCGGCGATAATGGACATCACGTCTATGGCCAAGTTAACAACACCGCCTGTCGGATGATTCTGGACACGAGAGCCAACGTGACCATCATTAGAGCGGATTTGGCTCAAGAACTAAAAGAGAAGATCATCTGGACGCCGCCCTGTGTTAAACTCCAGACTGTGACCGGACTGCGATCAAAATATATGGAAAAATGAACTTGACCATCACTTTTGGGAATGCTAGTTACCATCATATGGCATATGTGGCTGATATAAGAGATCCTTTAATCATTGGAGTTGATTTCCTGAGAAAATTTAACTTTCAATTGGACTTCAAGAATAATGAACTTCATTCGAGTTCGGAAGACATCGCTGTGTTCAACACTGAAAATCAAGACATTCAGACAATTTGCCAGATAACAGCCAAGTCTGAAATTTCCATCCCTCCACATACAGAGACAATAGTTTTAGGAACACCCCCTACCAAGCAATACTTCCGCTATGGACTGATTGAATACCCGAATACAGACAATAGCCCAAGAGGAGTTCTGGTAGCTTCATCTCTAGTTGATCTCTCAAAGAATACTATTCCTGTGAGAGTCGCAAACATCAGCGATAAGGTCCGGACAGTGAAGAAGAATGAGGTGTTAGCAACCTGCACTCCTGTCACATGCATCAACCGCCCCACGCAATCAACCGAATCCAAGTCTTCTGAACAATTAATAACGGAATTAATTACTCAAGAATGCAGAGTTAGGAAAGGAACAGAAATGTGCTCTGGAGAAGCTACTCCAAGAATTTAAAGACCTTTTTTCTCGAACACCTGAAGACGTTGGGAGAACGAACATCACCCAGCACAGAATTGATACAGGAAATCATCCTCCAATCAAACAACTTCCAAGAAGACTTCCATTTGCTAAACAGGAAGAGGTCACTGAACTTCTAAGTGAAATTCAGCACAATGATGTCATCGAGCCATCAACGAGTCCTTGGGCCTCTCCCATAGTTCTGGTGCGGAAAAAGGATGGTTCAACAAGATTTTGCGTGGATTATCGTCGTTTGAATGACATCACGAAGAAGGACAGTTACCCTCTTCCCAGAATTGACGACACATTGACATTAGACACACTTGCTCGCAATAAATGGTTCTCGACTTTGGATCTGAAGAGCGGTTACTGGCAAGTAGAATTACATCCTGATGATCGTGAGAAGACTGCATTCACCACGGGACAAGGACTGTGGCAATTTAAAGTTATGCCGTTCGGACTATGTAATGCTCCCGCCACCTTCGAACGCCTGATGGAGACAGTGCTAAAAGGACTTTCCTATGAAGCCTGTCTGGTGTATTTGGATGATATTATCATTGTGGGGCGCACCTTTGAAGACCATCTACGAAACATCCGAAAGGTGCTGGAGAAACTCAGAATGGCTAACCTCAAACTGAATCCAGGCAAGTGTAACTTGTTCCGTCGTGAAGTGAGCTACCTCGGCCATATCATCTCTGCCGAAGGTGTGAGAACTGATCCTGAGAAGATCTCTGCAGTCGAGAACTGGAGTCGCCCTGAAAATATACATCAACTACGAAGTTTCCTGGGGTTATGCACTTACTACAGGAAGTTTGTCAAGGGTTTCTCAAATATTGCCGGACCACTCCATAAGCTGACGGAAGCCAAGCAGAAGTTCCTGTGGACAGATGAATGTGAAAATGCGTTCAAGCGACTTAATGAGGCCTTAACATCATCGCCTGTCTTGACGTATCCACAACCCGACAGACAGTTCATACTTGATACAGATGCCAGCCATGAGAGTGTCGGTGCTGTTCTGTCGCAGGAAATTGATGGTCAAGGACGTGTCATTGCCTATTGGAGTAAATGCCTGTCTAAACCAGAGCGAAATTACTGTACCACCAGGAAAGAGCTACTCGCCATCGTAAAAGCCATAGAACATTTCCATCATTACCTCTATGGCAGAAGATTCCTGCTCAGGACTGACCATGCATCCTTAACGTGGTTGCTTCAGTTCAAGAACCCAGAAGGACAGATTGCCAGGTGGATACAACGCCTCCAGGAATATGACTTTGAGATACGTCATCGTAAAGGGATTCTACATGGTAATGCAGATGCCTTGTCACGGAAGCCCTGCTCGGAAAGCTGCAAGTACTGCTCTAGAGCCGAACAGAAATACCTACCGATAAATCCGGTTGCCTGCCAAGTTACTGTCTCAACACCATCAAATCAAGGTACCGATCCATGGAGTGACGAAGAACTTAGACAAGCCCAGTTGGAAGATCCTGACATAAAGCCAATATTACAGCTGAAGGAGACTACCAGCAACAGACCTACCTGGCAGGATATTTCCAGATTTAGTACCATTACGAAAAGTTATTGGGCACTTTGGGACTTTCTTCATATCAGAAACGGCGTATTATACAGAAAGTGGGAATCTGATGATGGAAAAAGCTTCAGATGGCAGATTGTCTTACCAAGATAAAAAATTCCAGCTGTTTTAGAACAACTGCATAGTAGCTCTACCGGAGGCCATTTTGGGGTAATGAAGACTCTGCAGAAAGTTCGGGAACGCTTCTACTGGTGCAAGGCAAAGGAGGATGTGGAGAAACGGTGTAAATCCTGTGATGCTTGTGGGCACTTAAGTGCCCGCAGAAACGAAGTCGAGGAAGACTGCAACGGTATAACGTGGGAGCATCATTTGAACGGATTGCACTCGACATCTTGGGTCCTTTGCCACGGACCTCCAGTGGAAATAAATACATCCTTGTCCTTATGGACTATTTCACCAAGTGGCCTGAGGCATATCCCATTCCCAATCAAGAGGCATGCACAGTCGCAGAAGTCCTAGTACAGCAGTGGGTGTCAAGGTACGGCACGCCCCTACAACTTCATACCGACCAAGGTAGGAACTTTACCTCTGATGTTTTCAAAGGACTGTGTCAACTACTCGGCATAGACAAAACCCGGACAACACCCTTACATCCCCAGTCGGACGGCATGGTCGAGAGGTTCAATCGTACCATCCTGTATAACCTCTCTCTTCTACTATCAAAGAACCAGCTAGATTGAGACTTGAAGTTGCCATTGTTCCTGCTAGCTTATCGAAGTGCTGTCCATGAAACCACCGGCTATACTCCAGCCCAGATGCTGTTTGAACGTGAACTTCGTCTCCCTTGTGATCTCCTGTTTGGTTGTCCACCTGATGCGCCTTCATCGCCCGAGGAGTACATCCAAGATCTCCAGGCACGGTTTGAGGACGTACACAACTTTGCTCGTGAGCGGATTCACATTGCAACGGAGAAGATGAAGACAAGGTACGATCTAAAGGCTACACAACGTGAGTTCCAGGAAGGAGAGAAGGTCTGGTTGTGGAATCCTGTTCGAAGCAAAGGACTCTCTCGCCAGTTACAGTGCAACTGGGACGGACCATACACAGTCTTAAAAAGGCTGAATGATGTAGTGGTGCGGATCACTAAAACACCTTCATCAAAACCGAAGGTGGTGCACTATAACAGGCTAGCCAAGTACCACAATTTACGGTAATATTAAAATTTAAAATGTAAATACTGGTAAAATTTGCGCATGCGTAATGTAAATATTTGTATATAAATACTTGTACATATTTATGAATTTTGTAAATATTTCTCACTTGATTTTTGTTTCTATTTTGTCGTTATATGCAACTTAGTTTTCGTATTTGAAATTGTGTAAATTTGGTTAGTTTCGCCTCTTAACCAAGGGTTGCACTGCCCGGGACGTGCAGTCCTTGGGAGGGGGCAGTGTTACAAAATTGTAAATAATTGTGTTTATTTTTGTATAAATTCTTTCAGAGACGCTTAATAAGTTGATAAAGTGCTAATTTTGTCCATTTCTAGTCATTTTAGCGTTGAAATAGCCTTATTTCCCCTTAAAAACGCATTAAAAAGCCCAATAAGGCAGGTAATGGATTTGGCGCCAAATTTGGCGACTTTTTCCCATCTTGGCGATTTTTTTGGCGACCTTGGCGAGAAAATCCTTATAAGGGATATACCAAATAATGAAGCTGTAAGTTGATTGGTTGACCACTTTTTAGAGTTTTCTCGAAAAATCTGGGTTCCATGGAACAGTATATAAGAAGCGCTCTCTCGCCAAGGCAGTCAGTTCCGTTCAGTCTAAGATCAGCTTCTGTCAATGTTGCATCGCTTGAGCCTCTTTGGAAGAGACTTGCTTTATGTGTTATTGCTATACAGTTTGTACTGCGGATTTGCTATTGACGGCTGTTGTTTAAGCTGTGTTTATTGGTTGAATTGAAGCTGATACTTGGGTTATAGACCTGTATTTCTCTGAAACTTTCTGTGAATAAATTACTGAATTTTTGTAAGTTTTGCCTTTCATTCCCGGACAACTCACGAACCCCCAAGTACGCAACAATATATTCTTCGAGAATTTTATTCCGTGTACTCAGACAGTAATTATGCCTTGCATAGAGGTGCGCAAACAATATGCGCAGATAGCGCTTAAGTGAGGTGTATAGTTGGGCTCAAAGAAGCCGGCTCGTCTAATCTGCGAATTCTTTGACATTTGGATAAGAGTGATGCCGCGAGTATTGATGATGGCAGGAAAGGTTGAACCATGACCGAACATAGTGTTAAGGAAGCGGTCGACCTAGAGATGGGACAGGATGTAAGAACTGATTCCAAATTCAGATCCAAATTCAGATTCCAAATCGATCCTAGGTGCAACTAGTACTTCAGTGACTTCAAATACCATTAATAGGCGCCTTAGATAATGGGGGTTGAGTTCACGAGGCTCCTTGTACTGTTTGCTATTAAACGTTTTTTACTGACAAGCCCGTTTGCTGTGATATCTGGAACGTTCGACCTGGAATGTTACTGAATGAAGTAGAATTGTGTTTAGTGATGAGTCCCACTCCAATTTGAGCCCCGATGACCAATGAAGACGCCCCCCCAAAAAGGGGGGAAGAAAAGAGGAACATGACATCTACCAATTTTCATCTCATTCGGATAAAACCTTCTTGGTGTGACTTTTTTTTTCTTTTCTCTTAGGGTGTATTATCAGTGTTTAATCGAAGTTTTTTAAAATGGTACCCCATTTCTGACTTTGTAAAATAGTTAAGTAACTTAGTGATAAGTAAAAATGATTCTGAAAAATTAATATAAATACACTAAAGTAGTTTTATTTTTAAAAATGGAATAGTGGTAAAATAATTATTAAATATCAGTGGTGAGTAAATTCTAATATGTAAGGTAATTATGTCTGGGCGATGTAGCTATTCGTCAACAAATATCAATTTAATACCTTAATACCTATATTATTAATCGATTTAAGCTTACACTGAATCTTGTCTATACCAATATAACATTTATATTGCTAAATTGATTTATGTTTAGACAGCTTTTAATTTATATGTATGTCATTAGTTGTGAGCGTAACATTAGCGCCATGCACAATATTTAAAGCAACTGCGAGTTACACAAACATGGATATCGGCCTTGTATTGAAATATTATGGTCCAAACTTTACGAAATTTTAAATCTGGGGTTGGTTGGGTGTTAAAATGTCTAACTACACAGTTAAAAGGGGGAGGAACCCCGCAGTGACTTATCTTTCAAAGATGCGATTCTAACTTTACAAAATCTTAAATTTGGAGTTGGTTGAGTGTTAGTATGACGAAAATTGCACTGTTGGAAAGAAGGAGGGTCTGACCCTACCCTCACAGTGTTTTATTTGGAAAGTTCAGCGCAAACTTTACGAAATTTGGATTTCATTGGGTGTTAGTAAGACAGAGACTGCGTCGTTGGAAAGAAGAAGGGTCTGACTTTTCATAGCGCATTATTTCGAAAAATTATGGTCTGGAATTTACGAAGTTTTAAATTTGGGGCTGGTCAGATGTTAGTGTGACAAAGACTACACCGTTAAAATGGAGAGGGTTTTACCATCCATCGTGTCTCATGTCGGAATGTCACCGTTCTAGCTTTTTGAAAATTTTAAACTCCTTATTGTTATCTATGCCAACGCATCTTGGTTTTCGTTTCAAACATAACAAGCATTTTTCAATTGAAGTAAAACATTTTTGTAAAAGTATTTTTATAAAATATTTTCTATTTAAACATACTAATATAATATTATATGCAATAAAGTAAAAACATTCCTAAAATAGTAAGAAAGCACCACCCAAGTGGCGTTGGCGTTTCAAAGTAATAATTACAAAACTTGGATAAACACCATAAAATGCAATAAACTCACAACAATTATTTCGGGTCGAAAAACACACGACCCTTTGTCAGGAGAACAATGTAGGCACAAATGCTGCAGTCAAAGTGGCAACGCACCCGACCCGAAACAATTATTTCGAGGTTATTGCATTTTGTGGTGTCGATTCAAAGTTTTGTAATTAATTACAAAATGCCAGTGAATTTTTTAATATCAATATATCGTTAAATAGCGATACGAAGCTTGTTATATATCACGATGTAAGATTTTTAACATCGCTGATTGCTAGTGTTCACTAAGGTTTTAACAACTGTCTCCAGTAAATATTCAAGTTGAGGGTATTTATCGAGAGTTCACTGCAATGTTCATTGAAATTTTCAGTGTGCAGCTGTAATACAGAGAAGTGAATTTTTGAATATACCTTTTTGGTGAAAGATGATTTTGTGAAGGTGGCTTTTCTCAAGGCCGTACCTGATACAAGACATTTTATTTCGTTACAGGTTTCTTTTATTTCTAAAGTTAATTGCGCAAAAGTGTATCAAAGTGATATCGAAATATTTCTAGATTAACCTTTGTATTATTGTTATAATTGTCTGTTCTTTTAATTAAACATAAATGAAAACTGAAAATTATTTTCAAATTTATTGTTATCATTTAATAAATTTAACCCAAAGATTATCTGAAGAGTCAAATTTACTATGGTATATTTTAAACTACATTTTCAATAAAGTTATCTGAACTAATTCAGTTTATTCAAAATTTAAGTATGATACAAAGATTCAGTCTTAACAATAAATAAGGGAATGTCTCCTGTTGTGGGCACAGTTCATAATTTTCGCGTATAACTTTTGATAGAGTAGATATTATGCAAACATATGCATATCAATGGAAAGCTACAACGCTTAGCTAACGTTTGATGAAGTATCTATATTGATTCTGTCAAACACAAAAAAAAATATTACTAATTTTGTGAAGTGATAATTTTTGGCAAAAAAAAAAAAAAAAGTATCCAATTATGGGCACACTTCAAAAATTCCACACATGAAAAACAACCATAAATACAGAAAATGACAAAATTTATTCATTTTATAAAGATTTAGTGGCGAAGTAATAACAGAAATTGTCATTTTTCCAATTTCATTCGTCATCATGTTCACCTTCCAAATCAGAAGTGCAATGCTTGCAAGTAAAATAATTTGCATGTATATAGACATCATAAAACTCAAAAACTCACAACGGTTGTTTCGGGTAGAAACAAAACCTTGATTTTTTTTTTTTTTTCAGGTGAACAAAGCAGGCACATTGCTACTTTTTTAGAGGCACTCGGGCCTACTTAGTTCACCAGTTAGGGCCGTGTTTTCCTTCAGCCCGAAAGGATTGTGTGCATTACCTTTTTGTCTGACTAACGAAAGGATCATGTTTTCTTTCAACATTAAACAATTGTTGCGAGCTCTTGTATTTTATGATGTGTTTTTGAAATTTTGTATAGTCAGTAGCAAAATTATTGAAGCACACTTTTCAAATCGCATCAACACAAATATATATATAGTTTAATTGCTAATTTTTATCTGCTTACTTTTATATAAACAGTATAAGACTAAGATCGCGACTCGACAAATACTTATATAACAAAACAGTACAAGGTACCCATATTTTAAGTTGGAATTATTGCTAGGGCTTCAATCATTTTGCTGCCAACTGTACCTAATAATCATTAAAATGCAGAACCGAAAAATCATTAAAATACAGAAAATGGTTAATTATGCAGTGGAATCTATATTAATTGTTTCGGTGTTTTATTTATTTATTTTAATAGTTACAAATTCCTGTAAAGTATATTTTAAAATATGTTTGCTCTCATATAATTTCAACCAACATTTTTTTAATGTATCTGAAAGTAAAAAGAAGTTTTTTAAGCATATTGGAGCCGCTCATTTTCAAAGTAATTAAATTTAACATTATCATTTCATCAGAACAAAGATATTGCTGGAATTTTTTATTCAAATGATGAAAACATTTTTTTATCGTTTCTTTTAAATATATGAGTGTTTTAGTATGATAGCATAAATTTTTGATTGATATTACATCATGTTCCAATTTTGGTGAAAATGATGTAAGAATAAGACACACAGAATAGATTTTTTTTTTTTTTTCGTATCGATTTTTGAATAATAAAGTTTATCTGTTATCACCAAAGATCTAACCATTGTTAATTTATCTAAGTCCCCAAAATTTCAGCTTAAATAAAATACAAGGTTTTTAATATAAAACACTGTAATGCGGCTCTTAATTATCACATTCAAATTTAGATAGATCGAATACAAAATTTGCAGGAAATCGAAGCTTTATCCAAACACCTTCTAAATGTTAGAATTTAATAATAAAAGAAGATACAAAGAACCTAAATAGTGATCTGGGGATTTAATTTGTAGAAATCTGCGAAACTTCAGTTATTTTCTTCTCTGTCAATCAGGATAAATTTGTCAAATACAGAAAATAGTGATATATCACATAGAATTGGAAACGTATTTTTCTTCCATTATAAACTCTTGCAATATTGTTTTTAAAAATGTCGTTCAAAAGCGAACCTCCCCCCCCCCCCCCTTTTTCTTTTTCAAATGCGCTGAAACAAAACAGTGAAATTTCTTTTTACTTTCTGTGGAAGAAAATGTGCGAAAAAAAAAAAAAAAAAATCCCAATGTGTTACTGCGATTTCAATGTGTGAATTATTTTTGGGCATAGGGACATTTATATACTAAAAATAAGAAAAAATAAGAAATGAAAGAAAAAATGAACTAAAAAGATAAAAACTGTGCATCAACATTTCTAAACCTTGATACTCGCAATGCGCACATTTGATTAAATAATGGACTACTTACATTTTTTCAATTTTAAAATAAAATAATTATAATTGAAAGAAAAATAATTTATGTACATATATACATGGATAACATAAATGAATATCACGGAGAAACAAACATGCATTTTATTAATATTTTAAATATAAAATAGATTTTAAAATAAATTCCTCTTAGATTAATAATAAAAATGTATAAAATATATTACATATTTAAATATATTAAATTTTCGTAAAAAAATTAGAACAAAATACCTTCAATCTCAATGGCTAGGGAGCAATCGTAATGTCCAAAGTTTTTACATTTACCTACTATAATATATTCTAAGAGCACTTGAATTTTCCCGCATTAACAAATATGCTACCATACGTGGGAGAAAGGATAGATCTTATCCTTACTCTGAGTACCATACTAAAAACTCATATATATATATATATATAAAATATAGCAAAAAATTAGCAAGATCAAAATGTCTCGGGACCAGAATAGCCAGGGATAAAAAAAATTTCGTTGCAAGAAAAGCAGGACCAAAATGGCCTGCTTCGAGTAAGTTTATGTACGTAAATTTCAAGTTATAATATAGGGAGATTCGGATAAAATTTAAAAACCTTTCTGTAAATACAAGACTAAAATATTTAATGCATATCACATTAATAACTTATTTTTAGCATTGTACTTATGAACGCATAATATTTTTTTTTACTGTTTTATAGTTGTTTTATGATTAAAAATATTTTTAAAATACACATTTTCTGCTTTTATACATATTTTCCTCACGATCCCACCGGAAAAATAATTATATGTATATGGTTTATGCTTTTAACACTGCGGCTCGCCTGTGTAAAATAGATTTCCAGCGCGGCCCATCAAGAATTTCGGGTTGGACTGGCCGGATTTGTTTCTGAATTTTACAACTTATCTGCAATATTAAAAGTTTTTATATGGTCCTATTTATTTACAAAATAATACTGACTGCATGTACTATACTTCACAACTAGAAATAATCAAAATTATTTTCACAATGGTTACATAAGAATTTTGCAAAAAAAGTTCCGCGGGATTCAATGATTTTACAAAGTTAAATATCCATCGTCCCACAGGTCTTTTTCTCTTTCAAAATCGAAACGAGAATTCCTAGTAAAAATGTTAAAAACAAACACACAAAAAAAAGTTTAAAATTAATAATAAATTCAAATGCATTACTGCAATGCTACTGACATAAGAAAATCATACACCATGCAGTAATACAACCAGTACCCAGTACTGATCACTTAACCCGCAGATATAAGATATTGCACCATAGATTTCATGCCAAGCGATTTGACGCCACCTGATGGTGCTGGTGAGTTTATGTTTTCTAGATACGCCACTCGAACGGGAAAAACCGAAGACTTTGCTGTTTCTCCTGGGTCTATGTTTCTTCATTCAATGCACCAAAAATTTCTTGTTTTAAAATCCGATCGTGCGTCTAAAAATGGATTTATTTATTTATTTATTTTTTATTTATTTAAACACCAAATTAAATTTCGCAACATGTAATTGCTATTATATTATAGTCGATCAGGTAGATCAAATAAAATATAAAAAAATACATGACGGTGAATATTGTCTATAGCATGTTAGTGTTGTTTAATGTAATCGATATTTAAATATGAAAAAAAAAAAAAAAAAAAAAATATTTGCCAACCTCAGTGGAGGGGAAAAAAACAGATTTTACATAATTTTAATGGAGGAAATGAGAGATTTCGTTTCGTTGAGGGGGGAGAGAAAAATCTATTCAATACATTTTTTTCTAAATAAAAAAGCCTAACATAATTGAGATACATTTGTTTTAAAGTTGTTCAGGAAAAACAAGTAGATTCAACAAGTTCAATAATATAGTCTAAAAATAATTAAATAAGAGAGAAATATTGAGAGTAGAATAGAAGTATACTTACTTCTATTGCTCCAATGGTTCTTAAAACTAATAAAATAAGTTTATTAAGAACATTGATACCTTTGTTGTACAGTAACCCCCCCTCCAAAAAAAAACGCCCCCCCCCCCCCACCTAATTTCGCCATAAATTATCGTAGAAACATGCGGCTGGTACCTATCGATCTGTAATAACGTCTAGTTTTTAATGGTGTAGTTAGATTTTGCTTAAGGGGTTATCTACATATTAAAACAGGCATAAAACTTCCTTTTTTTCAACGACGACCCCTAATTTTGACCTCATATTCAGATTTCTGATATCAAGGCAGTTCGGAAAGCCTACGTATTTATATACTTTAAATCAATTCTAAACAGAGTTACACGTGAAAATGTGTTAGGGGACCGTGTATGCATTTAGAAAATATAATTCGTGATCTACCACCCAATATACATTATTTATAAAATTTCACACGGGAAAAAAAGTTCAGATATGTTAGTTTTAAAATTAAAAAAAACGATTGTAATTCGCCGAACTTTCTATGTTAATTTATGAATTAAAAGATTTTTATTGGTTTCTATTTATTAAACTTTGAATAGTTAAATATCACTTCACACGAAGAAAATTAAATAGGTTGAATCATATGAACCCTACAATGTTGAATTACAAAAATCTAGATACCAAGATAAAAGAATAATAGAAATAATGATAATAATATCAATAGCGGTGGAAAAAAGAAAATAAAAAGTGTTTAATAAAAAGAATTATCTACTTCTTGTTGGGTATATTTTTATTGTATAGAGTAAGCCCCGCATGAAAGTGTTACTATAAAGTTTTACATTTAATCTTAGGTGTACAAACCAACAATAGATAATATACAAAAATATAAATAACAACATTTAAACTAAAATCTGAGAAAGAATATTTAACATTTTCGCGACTGCTGACGTAGTTTCTCGTCATTTGGAAATCTGTAACTCCTCCAGTGGGCGTTTCATTCACAATCCGTGTTTTACGATATTTCTTAAGAATATTCCTTATATTCATATTTATATAAACAAAGTAATATGAATACAAATACTTTCACTAGAAATAGTATAATTACTATGTATATTTATATGAAAATAAATATGGATATAGAAAAAACAGTTTCCTATTGCCTAGAACGAATATTCCCCGTTCTGCAGCCGTCTACTGTACTTGAATTCTTAATTTCAAATGTTTAAAATCTATATCTTTAAAAGTAATAAGACATATTACATTGTTTTCCCATAATAAATGTGAATTTTACGCCGTGATTAGAATAATCGAAAATAAAAAAAAATATTGCGCTTTGTTTCAATAATATATTAAATGAAAAAAAAAATCTTCCACTGTTTGATTTTGTATTAAAAAACATTAAATAAAAATTTAATATTATGTTACGTCATGCGATAAAATTTGAATAACACAAAGCTTGCAAACGTACAGTAAACAAATGCGAAAATGTCATAACAAAATTAAAACAGAAAATTCTTTTGAAAAAATCTTACAACTGAGTTAAAATAGAATTTTAGCAGTGAGAAACTGGGTAAAGTTATGTAACATTTAAGAAGAAAGACTTGACATTTCAGGATCGGGTATATTCATAGCTGCCAATATTTTAATTTATTCCGGAGTAATTTTTGCCCCGCCTTTAATGCGCACCACTTTCTTTATAGAGAAACTTTCTTTAATACATAATTTCGATAAAATAAGACAAAATACTTTTAAAAAATAAGTGGCACGAACTAGAGGCGGGGCTAAAATGACTCCGAAATAAATTAAAATATTGGCAGCTGTGTATATTTCTTTTTGCAACGGAAGCCACGCCTTTACATAATTTTCTAAAACTTTACATTATAGAACAAAATTTTTTTACATATTTGCTATTAAATCATTTAAATTTTATCTTCAGCATTCGATGTATTAAATGCCATTGACATTTATGCGTACCAGTGTTATACATGGAGTCAAATACGAATATGCGAACTAGTTTTTTAATATTGTTTCTGCAATATGGAGGCAGGGCTTCACTTTTTTTATGGAATTCTTTCACAATCTCTCGTCTGCATTGCGATAATTTTATAAAAATTAACCAGTTTGTATGATAAACGTCAAAATGTTGCTTAGAAAGCAATTAGAAGAACAGAAATGCAAATTAAAATTTTTTTCGTCAAAATATATAGAGATATTTACTCACAAAGGATACAAATGACGGCCCCCTAAAAGCAGTAAAAAATAAAATATCACTGTAACTCATAAAATAATGTTAGGAACGAGATGTAAATTTGGAAACCCATGTTTTTGACGATGCCCGTTCTATTCATGCAAAAATTAACATAGGTCATAATTCATTATTTTTTTCAAATATGAAATTATTAATTATTTTCCTAATTCAAAAAATGTTTTTTTTTTTTTTATCAAAAATATTCATGTAATATGTTTGGGTCACTTCATTTTATCGTATAAAAAAACAGAATTTGTTTATCATAATTATTTTGAGAGATATGAATTAATGTTTGTCACATTCATTTAACATTAGCATCCTCATATTTTGACAGCTTATAAAATCAATGAAAAATTGAGCAAAATATATAAACTATATACGATTTTACGCGATGATTTGATCCAAAGAATTCAAATAAATTATAAAAAATGGGGGTTACCATTGAAAAGAATGAAATTGATGCCAGTTTTAAAATGTAGACGACCCTTTAAGCAAAATATAACTATACCATTATAAACTAGACCTTATTACAAATCGATTGGTACCAATCGCATGTTTCTACGACAACTTATGGCGAAATTAGGTGGGGTGATGGCGTTTTTTGGGGGGTGACTGTACATTGAGAAAGCTTGAGTGTTGACCGACATTTCACCATTTATGAGCGATAGGTAAAAAGAAGTTAAACAATAATTATATGAGTGTGAAGTATTAAGGAATTAGATTTCTACTTCTTTATAGACTCTAGAAACTTATTAAGTAAATTTAAAAAGGATATTGACAATCGTGCTGTAATTTGTAGGTGGAGAAAGATTGGGAAAAAAAAAGTCCCGCAGAGAATTAGATTGCCGCTTGCTGGCTGAAGTTAACAAGAGATTCGGGGGGGGGGGGGGATAATTGCATGAATAAGAAATATTGAAAGGCATTACATCTTTACATGTTCTGGAATATCATAAAGCAAGATATAAGAGAATACTGACATTTATACTATGGATGGATAAAGGTTATAAATGAAAACCTGTCATACAACATTTGATCGACAATTGTTTTTTTCGACGTATTTTTATTTTTATTTGCTTATTTAAGCGAAAGATAATAATTAAAAATTGAAACCTGGAATATTAACTTGAATATAGGAAAACATTCGTTAAAATTAAAAAAACAGAAATCTCGCCCCATCTTTTTACGAAATGCAAAACAAATAGTGTGAAATTAACATTTTTAAATCTGATTTTAAGAAATTATTAGAAAATTGGGAAAAATACACATTTAAACGTAAAAACGGGAGATATGGCTTGAAAAATCTTCCGTGAAAAATGGGAGTTGGTAAATCTGCAACGACTTCTAGAAAATATAAAGAAGAATATTTAGAATTTTACCAACATCTACCGATACTACTTCACACACAGAAACAATGTGTTGATGTAACATGAAGCATTTTTCCGAGATAATTCTTTCAAGTACATTCAAAACACATGGCTTTTTTCGGTGCGTAAATTGTTTTTGAGGTATTTCTTTTGAGAAAACGAATAGAGCAAATTTTACACATATATAGCTTTTTTCTTGAGTGAATACGTATATATCTATTTAGATTTTCCGTTTGATCGAGAAAAATCTTTCGAATACACTTCGCTTTCCTCTTGTTTGAGTTCGTACATGTTCATTCAAAGTTTCCCTTATGGAAAACTTTCAAGAACATATGGAACACTTTCAAAAACATTTTTAATTATATACATACGGTTTTTCTTCTGTGTGAAAGCATAGATTTGTGTATTTAGATGCCTCAATTTAGAAAAACGTAATAGCTTTTCATTTATGTGAACGCGTACATGCATATCTAAAACTACTTTATCCGAAACACTTAGAACGGATTTCACACAAGTATGGTTTTTCGCCTATGCGAATTCATAAATGTTTATTCAGAGTCTTCCAGCCTTAAAAAAAACTTTTTAGGACCTATTTCACATTTTTTTTTTCTTTGTATGAATGCGTAAATGTGTTTTCGAATTGCCCTTGAAAGAAAACCATCTAGTACAAATTTGAAATATATGGCTTTTTATCTCTATGGATGCTTGAATGCCAATTTACTTCTCTATTTGGGAGAATCTTTTAGAACATATTACTTAGATATAGCTTTTTGCCTGCGTGAGTCCGTGAATGCACATATAATGCAGTTTTCTCGTGGAATTCTTTCGAACATATTTCACACATATAAGGGTTTTCTTATGTGTCAATCTGTAGATGTCCCTTTCTAGAAAAACCTCTGGAACAGATTCAAGTTTGATTTATTCTTTTGAATGAATGCGTAATTATGCATTTACAGCGCGCCTTACTAAAAATATTTTAGAACACATTTCACAAACATATGGCTTTCCTTTTGGAGGGAATGCGTAAATATTTATTAAGAGCAATCTTGTCAAAGAACTCTTTACAACGAATTTCACACACATATAGCATTTTGCCTGTAAGAGTGCGTGAATGTGCATTTAGATTACTTTTTTGAGAGTATTTTTTAAAACAAATTTGACACACATATGGCTTTTGTCCCATGTGAATGTGTAAATGTGTAATTAGATTACTTTTGTCAGAGAATCCTTTAGAACATATTTCACACACATATGGCTTTCTCCTGTGTGAATGCGTAAATGCCTATTTAGATAATTTTTGTGAGAGAATTCTTTAGAACATATTTCACACACATATGGTATTTAACCTGTATGAGAGAATAAATGATCATTTAGACTATCTTTACGAGAGAATTTTTTAGAACATATTTCACACACATATGGCTTTTCTCCTGCGTGAATGCGTAAATGCCTATTTAGATGATCTTTCTGGGAGAAGTCTTTAGAACATATTTCACACACATACGGCTTTTCGCCTGTGTGAATCCGTAAATGCGTATTCAGATGACTTTTCTGGGAGAAGTCTTTTGAACATATTTCACAAACATATGGCATTTCACCTGTATGAGTGAGTAAATGATCATTTAGAGTACCTTTCTGAGAGAATCCTTTAGAACATATTTCACACACGTATGGCTTTACTCCCGTGTGAATGCGTAAATGTGTAATTAGATTACTTTTATCAGAGAATCCCTTAGAACATATTTCACACACATATGGCTTTTCTTCAGTGTGAATGCGTAAATGTTTATTTAGATAATCTTTCCGAGAGAATTTTTTAGAACATATTTCACACACATGTGGCATTTCGCCAGTATGAGTGCGTGAATGTACATTTAGAGCACTTTTCTGAGAGAATTCTTTAGAACATATTTCACACACATATGGCTTTTCTTTTGTGTGAATGCGTAAATGAGTATTTAGATTACATTTCTGGGAGAAATCTTTAGAACATATTTGACACACATATGCCATTTTGCCTGTATGAGTGCGTCAATGTGTATTTAGATTACTTTTCTGAGAGAATTTCTTAGAACATATTTCATACTCTTATGGCTTTCCTCCTGTGTGAATGCGTAAATGTCTATAACCTTTCTGCGAGAATTCTTTATAACATATTTCACACATATATACCTTCTTTTTCGTGTGAACACATGAACGTGTATTTAAAGTACTCTTATCAGAAAATTTTATAGAACATATTTCACAAATACATGCCTTTTCTTGTGTGTGAATGCGTAAATGTGTATTTAGATAATCTTTTCGAGAGAAAGCTTTAGAACATACTTCACACACATACGGCTTTTTTTTCGGTGTGAATGCGTAAATGTTTGTTTAAATTACTTTTGTCAGAGAATCGTTTATAATATATTTTACATACATATGTCTTTTCGCCTTCGCATGTGCCTCTTGTCTTCTATATAGATATCTCTTTCTAGAAACACATTTAGAACACACTTGACACACAGACGTTTCGTCCTACGTGAGAGAATGAATGTATACAATGATGTTCTAATTTTGAGGATAATTATGACTATAATAGACTCTTCCCACCTGACGTCAGAGGTCACAAGATAGAGAAAAAAAATATAGCAGACGAAGTCTTGTTTATCTAGAGCGATTGCTGAAATAACATTTTTTATTCTTATTTTTGATCAATCGTATTTAATCTGTGTTATTTTTTATACTTCGTCATTTTTAATCCATTTTATATCATTATTCATCATCTTTTGTTTGCTGTATACATTTACAATCATCATTTAGTTTATACCTGTTATTGATATTCATGAAGACCATGTTTAAATACTCTGATTTTTCGTACTTAAATCAGTGACAGTGCAATATCGTACTACGTAAATCCATTTAGACCAATAACTAAGTTAATTAACTTGTTGTAACACCTTTATGCAATTAATTTAAATGAAAACATTTTAAAATTTCAAATTATAATCCGTAAACATTCCACACGAAGCTATTATTTATTGCTAGATTAGTTAATGTTACAGTTGCACTACAATAAACAAAAATCGATTCTTATATGTAAAAATAAATAGGGCGTGTTCAGTAGAGCGCCCGATCCACGACCGGTCGAAAGATTCCGAGCCAAAGCGTTCAGTGGTGTCGACCGATCCAGAGTTACATCGTTCAGTGGAATGGACCGATCTCGACCGGTCGTGGATCAGAAAGCCCAGAAAAATTTCTTGATCCATTGGGTCAAGTGATGGATCAAATGCGCAATAGGTTGAAAATCAGGCTCTGATTGACATTACGCAGTGAAAACCTGAACAATGAACATCTGTTTTTGACAATGATTGTTTATTTGTTTGATTAGCTGAGGATTAATACAGATGTACCTATTTATATGCATTGTTTGTGCTGTAGAAAATAAGGTAAGTAATTCCATAAAATGCTAAACTATATTATGTTTATTTATTTATTGTGTAAAAAAGATTTTTTACGTAATAACGATTTTCGATACGTAATTTTTTTTATTCATGAACGTAACATTCAAACATAAAATTAAAACAAAAATTTACACAATTTTAATTGAAACAAAAAAAATATATATTTTTTTAATTCGGAGGGTATCATATTTTGTTAATTTAATATATAAAAATAAGCTGGGAAAAATTATATTTCTTTTTTTTTTTTTTTTTCAGCCAAAGCTTTTTATTCATGCGTTTGTTTTTTGTTTACAAATAGAAAAGTTTGTAAACGATTGTATTTTTTACCTTTCAAACAATAAGTTAACTATAAGTAAATAAATTAAAATCCTTCCACATATTTTTAATTTAGGTAAAAATAAGTTTAAGATGTCAATTATTAAATTTAATAAACAAAACAGACTGTAAAAAAAGTAGCTATAAAATTATGCAGTGTTGTTTACATTGCTAGTTTATTTTAATATTCAGTCGGTAATAAGAGAAAAAGCTCTTTATATTTATTCATAAATCGAAGAAGAAAATAAGATTATTTTTTATGTAAATCCATTATATTAACTGAACAGCATATTTCATATAATTTATTTATTTATTTTTTTCAAAAACGTTTTTGTTGTACATTTCTGTTCATAATAAGATTCGAAGAGAAAGAAAGGTGTTTTAAGTGTTCATTTAAGATAAATCTACTCTGCTCCTTTAAAAAGAAATGTAATGTAACATTCTTAACATTTTCATGATTAAAATTTATACGTGAATTTAGAAAAATCATAACCAAAGTAATGTATATTAGTAATTTGTCAGTACAATCAATTAATAGCTTCTTATTTTTTGTTAGCAGAGTACAGAATTCTACATTAATAAGAAAGAATAAAACTGTTATTACATAAAAGATCTTTCTTTTTTTTTTTTTTTTTAAGAAAAAACGTAATATAGATTAGCATTTTATGGAATTACGTATTAAAAGTCCAGACAAAATAAACAACAGAAATACAATAATACAGGTCAAATTAGATAGATGGCGCTGTTCCTATCACGTCAAAATTGTTCCAAAGCGTTCAGTAGATTCCTGGCCCGATCCAAGACCGGTCCAGGATCAGTGACGTCATCGCACGGTCGAATTGATCCATCTCGGGCGCTCTACTGAACACGCTCATAAACACATAAAATGTTTTTCAAAAATTATTAAATTTACAAATAAAACTATTCTACTTTCTACAAATGCAGAATATTACTTTTATTTTATTTTATATAAAATATTAAAATTTTTGTTCTTAAGAACAATATTTAATTGAATTCGATTCTCAGAATTCGATTATTAGTTTTCCTCTATCACGTGATTGAGCAGACGACGGTGGGAAGAGCCCATTGGGTTTTTCATGTGTATGACTGTCTATATGCATATCCATATTAACAAAAAATTTTATGTTCATTCAATTTTTTTTATCGCTTTTCAGATATGTTAATTTCAGTTTACTAAATATTAAACTTAAAAATACTTATTAAAGTCTTAGCCTATATTCATACGAATGTTGGAGAAAACACCAAGAAACTTTCGTACTTAAATCAGTGACAGTGCAATATCGTACTACGTAAATCCATTTAGACCAATAACTAAGTTAATTAACTTGTTGTAACACCTTTATGCAATTAATTTAAATGAAAACATTTTAAAATTTCAAATTATAATCCGTAAACATTCCACACGAAGCTATTATTTATTGCTAGATCAGTTAATGTTACAGTTGCACTACAATAAACAAAAATCGATTCTTATATGTAAAAATAAATAAACACATAAAATGTTTTTCAAAAATTATTAAATTTACAAATAAAACTATTCTACTGTCTACAAATGCAGAATATTACTTTTATTTTATTTTATATAAAATATTAAAATTTTTGTTCTTAAGAACAATATTTAATTGAATTCGATTCTCAGAATTCGATTATTAGTTTTCCTCTATCACGTGATTGAGCAGACGACGGTGGGAAGAGCCCATTGGGTTTTTCATGTGTATGACTGTCTATATGCATATCCATATTAACAAAAATTTTTGTGTTTATTCAATTTTTTTTATCGCTTTTCAGATATGTTAATTTCAGTTTACTAAATATTAAACTTAAAAATACTTATTAAAGTCTTAGCCTATATTCATACGAGTGTTGGAGAAAACACCAAGAAAACTCAGAGATGAAAGTCTGAACAGCATGACATAATTTTCAACCCTCCACTCTACCATCTTTGAATGAAGAACCGCTTAGTAGTAAATAGTGGGACAAGTGAATGAATGAAAAAAGCTGCGTGCAACAAAAATCTGACTTCTTTCTAACAATTCTACATTCTTAGTTAGTTTAAATTTATACTTCAATTAATTTAATTTTTATCATTCGTTAAATAAAGGTAATTGTATAAGTTTACAAATTGTTATACACTCATGTTTTAAATTAAGATAAATTTCAGATTTGGTCAATTATCTCTTGTATTACTAGGACCGAAGAAAATGAAATTCCGTATTCTCCACTCACACAAACACATGTACGATTAAGTATTCGACGTATAAGATTTGAATCTTTGTTTCGGAGCAGTGGTTTTACAATTCGTTCAGTTCTTTTCATGAAATTCGACAAAATATGAAAATTCTGTACATTTTAAACATAAGTGTAGTTAATAATGGATCATAATCTAAATAATAATTTAATTTTACATTGTAGTTAGCTATTTCTTCCTTTATTCAACTTTCTTTTGTCTTCATAACAGAGTTCTTGAAAAAATACAATTATTTATTTATAATTTGGGTACAGTCAAAAGTGTCCGAACACTAGCAAAAATTCCTATGTCACTATCGCCAAACAGTGGATTCGCTTGGATCATGTTTCATGAACCAGAATCGGTAACGGGCCCAACAAACTGTGTGGATGCGATTCTAAACACATTTTCCTCGAAAAACTCTACAAATGAATTTGTATTCTTTTAAAAAATAGATGTGTGTCACCGAACAAGAGATTGAGAACATATCTGCAGCCACTTCAGGGAAAAGAAATAATCCATTGTGAGGCATGTTTCGCAAAGGAAGAATCACCTCACCAAATTTTGGAACTGTATTAAAAGGAATCGAAAATAACAAAATCCCCCAAAGTCTACTAAATTTTTGTAATTTGGAATACTCCATTGATGGAACACAGTCTAATCTCAATGGGGATTATGCCATGAAGACTTAGCTATCAATTTATACAGCGACGTGAAAGCCAAGAAAATTTAAAATGACGGTATATATTCTATCGTCTGAGTGAGCTTAAACATCTATAATTCCAATGACAATACGGGATTAATAATAATGGGGCACCGAACTCCAGTTTTAAATTTGCTTTCGAATTTTAAGGGGGAAATGACTTTGAAATCAATTATTTTTACTTTAGCTTCTATGGCGTCTTAAATCATGGATTATTATGAAATCTACCATATTTTATCCATAGAGGATGAAAATTAATTTTAGAGTTTGAAAGTAATTTTAGGGAGAGAAAGGCCTCTTTTATGGTGAAAACAATACAGAGTAATGCCTAAATTCTAAATACTCCATGAAAATTTTAAGTTACTTTTAAGCTTTTATTATTTTTTTAACTACGTTTTTTTTTTTTTTTTTGATGTAATTGAACACGTCTGGGAATTCAATTTTTTATATCTCAACTGCAGCATCAGTGAAAAACAAAAAAGTTTAAAATATGGATTCTGCATGAATTTT
Organism: Salticus scenicus; assembly: GCA_963930645.1. Classification (NCBI taxonomy): domain Eukaryota; kingdom Metazoa; phylum Arthropoda; class Arachnida; order Araneae; family Salticidae; genus Salticus; species Salticus scenicus. Next base: position 245,968,243 of record OZ005660.1, read on the forward strand.
CGTCTTGCAGTTGAATTTTAGAGTTCGCAATAAAGGTATATAATAACATTTTGATTTCAAAATAAATAGGGGAAAGTACCCCAAAACGGGATAGCTTATCTATTCTTCGCTTTATTTCTTATTTTGTACAAAGTACATTCCAAAGCTAGACGTCATTTAAAAATATACACCTTTTCAACTACTTAAAATACCTTTGTCACATTTGTTCAATAATATTTATGTGAAAAATACTGGTTTCACAAAGTCTTACACGATCCCGTTTTAACCTACCAAGGGTGGGTAAAAAGGGATAAGGATTTTTGTTATTAGGTTTTTGCTGATTGTGCTTTTGATTTAGTTTTTAGAACAAAAATAGGCTACGTTTTTATAGGAAGAAACTTTTTAATTGTAAATTTGAAAAATTACATAACACAGAAATCGCATAAAAATGTGTCGTCTTCTTCTTCTGCAGAACAGGCTTCATGGGCCCATCCCTAGCAGCTCGAGCATTGTAACCAGCCTTCTCCAGATTTCGATTCAAGATACGGAGCGTTGCAGAAAATACATGCTTCATCTTTTTCAGCTTCATCATCTGAAGACGAAGCCATCCAACCTTGGCTAACGGAGGATTTTTTTTTTTTTAGGTTTTCTTATGTTAGGTCCATTTTCTTCGATTTTTGGAAATGATGATTGTGGCTTTTTTTCAGGTTCAGAGTAACATTTTTTAACTTTATCTGCCTCTTTTGCATCTTCACTTGGTTTTCTTTTACGCCTCGTTTGTTTTCTCTTCGGAACATTCAAGACACTTGTTTTGGCAGCGCTTTTTTCAGCTTTTGAGTCCTTTCTCGTTCTTTTTGTTTCACGCTCTTCTTCTTCCAACTCAAGTTTATATGGGCTTCCTGTTATAAGTGCTGTTTTCCCTCTTCTCTTATCGTGTTTATTTTGAGGTCTTGGTCCAATCACTCTTGGTGGACGTAGAATTTCTTTGGGTGATATAGAAAATGGCAGTGAAGGACGATAGTATAGCCCAAGTCCTTTGTTTCCTGTTGAAGTGGACGGTTGGATAAGTCCTGCGTTTGTGCTAGTGTTATCGGTGCCCGCATCATTAGGTGATTCATTCAATACTGTCTCTAGTGGTTGTGATGACTGCAAACTATTAGATGCTATGACTGAACTTGAAGATCCTTCGGATCTGGCCTCGTTTTGTTGCAGATTTAGTGGTTGTTTGGACGTCCTGTTCTGAGCATACGGCAACGGGTGATCTGTTGTAAGAGAAGGAGCGAAGAGATATTCAGGAAAGACATCTGGGTTATATGGGAAAATGCCTGTTTTCCTGAACCCTTTCACAGCAATTTGGACAAGAGCTTCTCGTTGAAATGCTGCATTGAACATCTTTCCTACTTCGTAGATAGTAATCCCTCTGACAGGATGGTTGAACATCCACTTGCGAACTTCTTGCTCGTAGAAGGTGCTCAATGGAGACATAACTGTAACATCTAATGGCTGAAGCCGATGAGTAGTGTGGGGAGGGAAAGTCAGCATGATAACATTTTTTTCTCTAGCCAGATTTATTAGTTCGATACTTTTAGTATAGCTGCAATGACCATCACGCAACAGCAGAGCAGGTCTTTCATGGGAAGTATTTGCTATCTGAACGAATTTCTTGAACCACACAATGAATGATTCCTTGTTTATCCAGCCTGTCTTGTTCTATGCCGCGAAAGAACCTGGTGGAGTATCATCCATTAGCCTTGGGTTTTCCCTTTGCCTGGGGAAGGCAAACATGGGAGGAAGATAATTCCCTGCAGCACTTACACAGGTTTCTACTGTGACCAAGACTCCTCTCTCACCTGATGTCAAACTTCCCACTTGCTTTTTAACTCGCAATGCAAGAACTTTAGAAGATTTGTTAGGAAATGAGAGAATCCAAGTCTCATCAAAATTGTAAATGTCATTGGGAGCAACTTATACTTTTCATAGAGAGAGGCCAATAGGTCATAAGACTTTTTCACGGCAACGCGATTGAAACCTTTTGCTCTGGCCATCGATGTAGCTTCAAGGTTTCTCAGACTAAGGGTTTTATTTCTTCCAAGAAAATTGTACAACAAGTGCTTACCCGCCATTTTTTTAACGGTGTTAAAACAGTGCTTAATATTGTTAATTTCAGATAACTCAAAAGCTAGGATTCTCAAGTCGGTTAGGGTAATTCCAAAGAGCCTTTCTTCTAAAATCAGTACATGTTGAGCTAGCTTTTTTCCCTGATCTGCAGTAAAGACGTTTTCAAACCTGCCCAGCTTTTTTACAGCAGCCACTTCTGGTGTCAAAGCATTTAAGCGAGCTTTTTTCACTTTTCTCTCCAGTGTAGATTTGGGGACATTAAATGAATGGGCAGCTTTCAGGAAACCCATCCTCTCTTTTAAAACTTCTCGAACAGCCTCTGCCATGCTCTGCTCGTCCCAGCTATTTCTAGATGTAATTCGCTGATAATTGCGAGGCATCTTGTATTCTGAAACAAAAATAAATTATTAGCTTTTTAAAAATTGCCAAAGAAAATATGGTCAAAGTTTAGTTGTGATTAGCTTATGTTTTTATAATATTATAGTGCGCACAACGTGTGGTTTTCTGGTTTAACTTTGTATAAGCTGCCCCCCTAAAAAAGATTTTTTTAAAAACTCAACTTTTTGAATTTAAAACTTAAAATTTTGGTCAAAACATTTTTCTGACTTACAGTTTTAACCTATAACTAAATTTTGTACATAACTCAGGCCAATTATTTGTACCCCAAAAGTAAATTATTTTATTTCGAAAATATAATTATTTAAAATTAAAATAAATTGTTGTAATTGATTATACATATTTTAATTCATTATTTATTTCAATTAAAATAACTTAAACACATTGCCAAAACATTAATGGAAATGGTCGGGTAAAACGGGACACATCTAAATTGTATCTCGTTTTAGGCACCCTAAAAGTGTCCTGTTTTGCCCGACCGTGATGCTTTTGAGAAAATAAATGGCTGACCCCTGAACCGTCACTCACTAGCAATATTTAAATACATGAAATTGTTTTTAAAAGAGCTATTAACAAAACACAGTACTTACCGGAATTGTTTCGAAGGACGGAGAAGCACAAGGATAGTTGTTCTGCAGTCGAAAAAAGTACAAAGTAAGTAAAAATTTCACTTGCAACTATGAAAAAATATTTCTTTGCGAAACACGTGGCTAGCGTTGAGAAATCAACTGAGAATGCTGTCATGGCGGTCGGGAACCAGTTTAGCCTTTCTCCCGCGAGGTAGCACCACCAGTCAAGATCCGAGGCTCAATATCCCGTTTTGCCCGCCTATCCCGTTTTGGAGAACTCTACCCTATATTTGATAAATAAATTTTATCCTTTTTGTTTGTTTGTTTGTTAGCCTACTGATTGCTAAAGGTGCAATGAAAATATATTTTCCCCCTAACTTTTATATTTTTATTCGTGATTTTCTAAAAATGTCATTTTAACTTCTTTAAAACAGTATTTGCTTGTGAACGCATATTTTTTTTTTTTTACTGTTTTATAGTTGTTTTATGATTAAAAATATTTTTAAAATACACATTTTCTGCTTGTATACAAATTTTCCTCACAGTCCCACCGGAAAAAATAATTATATGTATATGGCTTATGCTTTTATACACTGCGGCCCGCCTGTGTAAAATAGATTTCCAGCGCGGCCCATCAAGAATTTTGGGTTGGACTGGCCGGATTTGTTTCTGAATTTTACAACTTATCTGCAATATTAAAAGTTTTTATATGGTCCTATTTATTTACAAAATAATACTTAGTGCATGTACTATACTTTACAACTAGAAATAATCAAAATTATTTTCACAATGGTTACATAAGAATTTTGTAAATAAAATTTCCGCGGGATTCAATGATTTTACAAAGTAAAATATCCATCGTCCCAAAGGTCTTTTTCTCTTTCAAAGTCGAAACGAGAATTCCTAGTAAAAATGTTAAAAACAATAAGTCAAATTAAAGTTTTAGAATTTATTGAGTAATCTACTATAATGTGTAAATCCATACTTTTATTTTTCTTTCTTAACTCAACAATTAAAAACATTAAGTACTTTTCATTTAATCATAATATATATATATATATATATATATAAGATAATAATAGCTTTTTACCACATATATTTGTAAACTGTCAAGTTTTCTAAAATAAAATCCCCCCCCCTCCACAAACACACAAAAAAAAGTTTAAAATTAATAATAAATTCAAATGCATTACTGCAATGCTACTGACATAAGAAAATCATACACCATGCAGTGATACAACCAGTATCCAGTACTGATCACTTATACACTCTTTCTCATATTTATAAGGACACTTTATATTTTGAAATAACTGATGTAAAAATAATTGTGAACAAGATTATACTAAGTGCACTTAATATATCTAGTATTCTAAAAGCCAAAACTTTTATAATTTTTTTAATATGAAACAAAATTAATAAAAAATAATGCAAAAAGTGTTTTCTCCACGTTTTTAGATGTTCATAATTATAGGGACAATCCAGATTTTTTCGTTTTATTTAACTTACTAGCGGATAAATTACAGTTGACATGCGAATTTGTTAACTACTGGGCTAGATTAATTCATATATAAGCCTTCAATTTTTCTTGGACAGACATTACTGATAATTCCTCGAAAAAAAAGAACGTTCAAGTACTGAAGTATGATAAATGTGTTTTTTAAGTGGAAGAATAATTTCAATCCACTGAATTTCTAATGAAATTCGAAGATCTAAAATTGCTGAAGGAAATGTGATCAAACGTTGAACTGCTGCTTCGATAGGCGAGAGATCTGATGCAAAATTTGAATTGTTTTACAGAGATCGAAGACTCATAATTCCTCTTACTGTTCTACTCATAATGACTGCTGCTGAATTTGCTCGTAATTTTTAACGAAAGGTTAGGGTCCACATTTATGCATGTTTAAAATTAATAATATGTTAATATGAATAAAAAATCTATAATAATCAATCAACATTTAATGGGGGAAAGAACGTCTGTATTAAAGTTGAATAAAGACAATATTAAATGGTAAAATGTTGCATTTTTGGATGAAAAAACATTTTATTCTTGATTAACCAAATGGTTTTAACAGTTACTGGCACGATCTGAAGATAGCGAAAGACACAGCAGATTTTTTAAAGGCAGATATGAACCGGGCATTTTAAAGGTGGATCTATGGTGCTCAGGGGAGCTGCTTCTATTGAAGGCAGAATGAATTTAGTAATTTTTTCTATTATTATGAACATCAAGAGAATATCCGCAAATTTTAAACGTGGAATTATCAGATTTTTGTTAGATTTTGGGGGGGGGGGGGGGAATAATATTTTTTTCAACAAGACTTACATTTTTGCTCTACTTTTAGAGCAAAAGGAAATAGTTTGAAGAAAGAAACTTCTGTATTATTGCCTTTCCCATGGCCTAAAAGTTGAAAAAACCGTAAATTGTGATATTAGAAAAGTGCATGCAAGTGGAAAGCATATTTAAATAGTTTAAATGTATTAAGAATATCATATATGCTATACGAAATGGTATTGAAACTGAATATTAAAAAAAATGTATATATATATATACCAGAGAGAATGTCTGACTGTTTAGCCCTAAAAAGAGATTCTATAAAATATTAATTTAAAGAATAACTGAAACAAATTACTAAAATTCGAGCTGTCCTAATAATTTTGAACACCTGAAAAATCAACTTTTTACCATATTTAAAGTTTTTTTAGATAGAAAAACGATAAAACTTTTTAAATATAGCCTATTAATGAAATTCAAATTAATTAAAAATATATTTGTTGAAATAATAGTGTTCAGTGTTTAGTTAATAAAGAAAAACGGGTTTCCTTATAATTATGAGAAGGAGTGTATTTATTTAATCTGCGCATCAGGTAATCCTAACCCGCAGATATAAGATATTGCACCATAGATTTCATGCCAAGCGATTTGACGCCACCTGATGGTGCTGGTGAATTTATGTTTTCTAAATACGCCACTCGAACGGGAAAAACCGAAGACTTTGCTGTTTCTCCAGGGGCTCTATTCTCGTCACCAGGGGCTCTATTCTATACTCGGGGCAAACCTAACTTGAGCACACTGTGAATGCTACAGGAGCCAGTTTACTCCCTTTTCCCTGTATTCATACAAATAAGAGGTAGTAGGGATACTAGATTTGGCTGTTTATCCTTACTTTTTGTGGGGGGAAATTGCGCATTGTGTTTAAATTATTCAAAAATTATTATTGAAAGAATTGGTGTTGAATTAAAAGAAAAGAAAAGAATTACATGTTGAAAAAAACGTTAAAATTTCATTTCAAAGAATAGTATGTGTGTGCGTTTATATAAATACAGATACAATACTGAATGGACTCAAAATAGCTTAATACAATTTTTTAAACTTATAAATTTACAATCATAATTTAATCTATCAAAATATTAATTTAATTTTTATATATTTTCAGAAATCTGAATTTAATGAAAAGATTTTCTACTAATATTATTGTAAATAATAATAATAATAATAATAAATAAATAAATAAAAAGCATTCATTTAGTATTACACGTGTTTTAAATTGCATGCATATCTACATTTAATGTTTTTGAAACAACTCTCATTAAAATTTAGAAAATATTTATGACGTCAGTTCATCTCTCTAGCATTCTGTACATGTTTTACAATGCCTTGAAATTTATATATGTTGCTTATGTCTACTGTGGCATGATTTCTATTGAAAACAACGCGATTATAATTATTGCCTTGTTAACAAGTTTTCACTAAAGGATTCGGGTACATTATGGTCGATAAGTTGTATTTTTAAAGCCATTTTTAATTTTTTTATATATCACAAAGCATAATGAAAGTAACATACATTATTTTGATGCAAAAGGCATGTTTCTCATTGAGTATAGCATGTTTAGTATTAATGACTGGTTTACAGGGCTATGCAAAAATATTCAGATGCGTCAGATGCGCGATTTTATTTATTACCCAGTTAAAAACAAAATGTCTCTAGCAATATTTTAAATGATATCCATTCCCCCCCCCTCCCTATGTAACTTTTTTTTTTTTTCTTCCTTTTTTTAGAATATTATATAATGCGTATGCAATTTCAAACAATTTTCAGGGCTACAAAAAGTATTTTATGATTTCTTTTTAAAAAGAAACAAATTTTAAGGTGCTATCACTTTGGTAAAATACATTGAAGGTGAACTAATTTTTAATGGAAAAATGAAGTTGGAAAATCTATATAATGCAGTAAAACCTCTTTGAAAGTCCACCTCTATTTATGAGCCAGCTTTTTCCAGTCCCCAATTTTTTCCAGAAGACTTAATACTAATTTACCTCTATTACAGGAGGGAAGAGGGACACACTTTGGTAGATTTCACAGTGGCCTGAATGGCCTAGCCTGTATTCATGCGAGTTTTGAAAAAATCCGCAAGAATCACCGAATGGCTAAACCGACGATTGTGAATTTTGAACTAGGCACCTTTTATCTACCAGCTTTGAGAGCAGAATGAATTATCTTTCTTTAACAGGTTGGTTGGTTGTAGGGATTGAATATGCTAGGGTCCTAGGCCTTTAGCTGGAATGGCCTCCGTGGGAGTATTTCTAAGGGGTCCTAGCCCGTGTTTACGCGAGTTTCGAAGAAAACAACGGAAAACTCCAAACGGGTAGGAGTGCGCAACCAAAAATCGAACCCGGCACTTCCAATCTTCCACCTTTGAGCGCAGGACCGCTCGGCTGCTGGTGGGCTTTGTTTTACAGGTAACATTGTGTAATTCTCACTCCACTAAAATAAAACAATGTTATCAGTCATATTTTTGTTATCCATAAATGCATGGTTATAAGTCCATTATATTTTATTTTACACTTTATTGTTATACAGATTTGTTTAATTTACTCGAAAATTTTTTATACAATAATAATAATAATAATAAAGTTTTAACTTTCTAACCACTCAATGTTATATGAGTTATTTTTTTTTTATGCTAAAATAATTATTTTTTATAAAAAGAAAACAAAAAAGGAAACTGGAATTTGCAGAAGATGTGAAATTTAGCAAATGATATATCTATTTTCCCAAGAGAAAAAATATTGCGTAAAATTTGAATTTTTTTGTATTAAAATTTCTGGTAAAAGCGGTGAAATCAGAAAAGTAGTCCAGGCAAATTGATTGAAAAAGAATAAAGTACAAATAGGAGTAGATTAAATAATGAATGATCGATTTAGTGTTTAAATCTACACATATACACACACAAAAAAAAAAAAAAAAAAGAAAGAAAGAAAGAAAGAAAAAGAGAGAGAAAAAGAGGGAAAAGGTTTCAGAACTTCGTTACTTTAAAGTATTATTTTTCAACAAATAAGCAATTTTTCAGTGAAAAATGAATGTCTGTGGTATGGCCAAATGACTGTACGAGTGCCAAGTTATGGATGGAATGCCTTTTAAGATAGTGGGAAGGGAGGGATTCCAGGATACCTAGCCCGTATTTAAATGGGTTTTGGAGAAAACTACGAAACACACTGATCAGCTAGGCTGCCGAGTACGAACTGGGTTCGAACCCGGTACCGCCCCTCTCCCAGTTTTAAAAGAACCTTTCAATTCCTGGCGGAGAGAAAAATGAATGAGGGAAATAGGGGGAGGGCGAAAAAAAAAAAGTACTGTGTTAAGGATTTAAAATTTTAGTATCTAGAGTTGAAAATTGAAAATATAGGCTTTACTTATGAAATCTTAAAAAGGCTTAATATTTATTTATTTCATTTATTTTTAATATATTTAATTTTACTCATTATCATTATTATTTTATTGTTGTTTAAGGGAGGGGTAATTGAAAAAGACAATTGAGTAATTTGTGTTCTAAATTCTTAGTATAATTAATCTTTCTATCTTTTAATTTTTAGCCTTTCACAAGGCTTTGTCCTCGAAAGGACTTATTTTTTAGTTCTGAAAAGAACTTTTTTTTGTTAGTTCTGAAAAGAACTTTTTTATGTTAGTTCTGAAAAGAACTTTTTTTTATGTTAGTTCTGAAAAGAACTTTTTTTAGCCTTGAAAAAAATATTCCTATTCGTCTAATGGCTCGATTCCGCTAAGGCTATCATCATTATCCGTTGACTGCTCAGAGTCACCCGAAGAACTATCAATATTAAAACTCATGGTTTCAACAATCTGTTCTTCCAAACCATCTAATAACCACATTCTTTTTTCTTCTTCAATTACGTGTTTCACGCAATTACTCCAAGAAGATGATGCTTTTTCTATTCCTTCTTCTGTAAGCTTTTCAACTTCATCTATCTTGAATGTACGATTTTCTGAGGAAACATGTCCTTTTACTTGACTCCATATCAGCTCAATTGGATTTAATTCGCAATGATATGGAGGGAGTCGAAGAATCGTATGGCCATACTGAGAAGCTATTCTGTCGATTCTGTAAGCTTCATAGTTTTTTTTATTATCGTTAACAAGTTTAAGTAGTTCGACTTTTAACATGTCTTGTGTCCAATGGATGTTTTTCTCTGTCAGCCATGCTTGTATATCTTCTTTTTTTGTGGATTTTGTGGGAATTTTTTCAACATGTACTGAGTGATAGGGAGCATTATCCATAACAATTACACTATTTGATTGTACATGAGGGAGAAATTTATTAATAAACCACTCTTCGTAATGGGTACCGTTCATTTCATAATGATAATCCCCACTTTTTTTAGACTTGAAAATTTCAAGTGCCCCGTTAACAAATCCATCTTCACTCCCGGCATGGATAATAATTAATCGGCTTCCTTTGCCGGTTGGGGCTTTTAATCCAGTTGAGAGACCACTTAAAAAGGCTTGTTTCTTGGATTTTATAGTGGAATCTTGCCATACGATTTCTTTTGTATGCCCGATATTTACCCATGTTTCGTCAGTATAATATATTTTTCTTCCTTCAGAACGGTATCGTCGGATATTTCTTAAATATTCATGCCGCCACTGTTGAATATCTTCACGTTCCAAAAGCATTGATAAACGCTTTCGTTTTTGAAAAACGAAGCCCAAATCATGAAGAACATTTCTTACGGTCCTAATACTGAAATTTGGGAGATCATCATCTTCATTTATTACGTGCATTATTTTTAAGGCCGTGGGTATTTCATTTTTGAAGAAAAAAGAATGCACTTTTCTTCGAATAGCTGTTTTTGTAAAGTCATCATATCTCTGCATCCTTGTACTTGTATTAACTTTCAAAGGACGTTTCTTTCCTGGAGTCGAAAGTTTCCCACTCGTCTTTTTTTCAGCTTTTATTCTGTTTATAGATGATCGGGAAATTCCTGTCAATTCAGAACACATCTCAGTAATTTCATTTTCCGATTTCAAGGGATTTTGTTCTCTGAGTTTAATAAAAACGTCTAAGATGATAACCTTAGCAGAACTTTGCAAAGCTTTCCCCTTTCTCTGAGGTTGAAAAGTAAACGGGGATCCAACTGAAGGAGATGCCATTGAAACGATAAGATAAGAACAGAGAAGAAAGAGGGTAAAAGAAAAGCAAACGTCAATTCTGGAGTCCGAGAAAAGAATGACCCCACGAAAAATTCCAGGGGTTGAGGGTTGCCGGAATTTCTCTCTTCTGAGTAAATCGCCAAACAAAGGAAGCTTTTGACTGGATAAGTAGACAGTGACGTATAACTTATTATTTTTAAAAAGAATTCCTTAATCATTAAAATATACATTTTAAGCTGAGTATATAGATTTAGCTAATATTACTGAATCTAATACGGATATTTAATGTTAAATTAAGTATACTTTTAATAACATAAATAAGTATTTTAAAGGAACTATATATCACTTGCGGAATCACACAGGCTCAGCCTTTGACAGTGTGCTCAAGTTAGGTTTGCCCCGAGTATAGTTGTTACGCGGAAACCGGCTGTTGTGAAGCGAGACAACGACGATTTGCTATTCTCCCTCTTATTGTTTACAGTCGTTAACCCATTCGAGGTCACGGGGTTTCAATTCTTTTACTTTGAAAATGGTTTCACTAGCATGTGTTACCTATCTCTCTAAAAGGTCAATCGCTTTCAATGTTAAAAGTTTAGTAGTAACTCTATGAAATTTTTCCCCCATTCTGCAGCAGCTTCTTAGCAAACAAAAGCCCATTGAAGTCCATTGTGGGCATTTTCCTCGTGATTGACGTCCCCTAACCTCAAAATATGCAATACTTTTTCGAGGAACTAATCTTCTGCATTTAAGCGAAGTGAATCCTTTTAAAATAAAAATAGTGAGAAAACACATACTCGGAGTTGATTTTAGAAAAGTTATAACAGCAAATCTGAACTATTATATGAAAAATTGCTGCATGAAATTGAATGTCAATCCATGGTGCTAATTTATATTATTCATTAACTAATTTTTAATTATTCATTCCACGAATAAGGAAATATATCATAGCTGTAAATTCTTCTATCATAGCAGAAATTTTTAACATAATTTCAGGTGCAGTTAAATTGCCATATTGATTCATTTTACTATTATTATTATTATTAAATCAAAGTTAAAGGAGATAATTATTTTTTAAGATCATTTAGATGATTATAAAAGATTATAAAAGTATAATCATAAAAAAAAAAAAAAAAAAAAAAAAAAAGAGCAGATTCCAAGACTGTTTTACAGACACCAAAGTATATAACAAAATTATTTACTTATTTATTTATTTTATTATTATTATTTTTTTTTTTTTTGTTTGTTTTTTTTTTTAAATAGTAATTTTCAATTATAAAATCTTATAAATTAAATATTTTTACTTTAAATTAATGTAAATTGATCCAAATATGGATTTATTTGTTTCAATCAATAAACTTTATTAAAAAAAAAAAAAAAAAAAAAAAAAAAAAAAAAATCAGTATATTTTCAAGTTGCCTTTGGTAGTAAACTTCCTAATGTTTATTTATTTATTTATTTTGTAAATCCTTAAAAATAATACATTCATAACAATTTACCGTTAAAAATATAAGATAAAGAATCTAATAAATTAATTAATCTTTAAATATTTTGTTAGTTCTAAAACTACCTAAACTAAAATATGTATCAGCTAATATAAATAAATTAAAAGTTTTAAATAATATTTGCTATGATATCGGATGTTAATTAAGTTGAAATATAGATATAGTGTTGTTCCTAAGTAGAAATAGAAAAATCGATATTAAAATAAGGACGAATTCAATTTTTAAATTTATTATATCTTATGCAATGGGAAATTTTTCTTTAAAATGTTATACTTTTTATAACAAAAATAATATAGGTTTCGTAATAAAATAATTTTTATTTAATTATATTGTCAGATCTAAATATTTACAGTTTTAAATATATATTATCTAATCTTTTATTCATCTTTTATTTTATTAAAACAAATTTCTTCACGTACCGTAAAATATATGTAAGCACTTCCGATTTCGAAAGGTCATTTCTTTTATTCTTCAAATGCAATAGACATGTGCAAAAATTTTGGAGGCGAAAAGCAAGACAGTTAAAATTCGAAAAATTTTAATTAATATTTTTGCTATGATATCAAATGTCCATTAAATTTGAATATGGATGTAATAAACAGAAGTTTGAAAATCGATACTAAAATAAAATCGGATTCATTTTTTACTTCCATTACCCTAGTACCGTAGGTAATGGAAGTATTGTATTCGGTCTGGAAATTCGATATCGGGTTTTCACCTGATTTACACGTTTTAAGGTCCCCTGAGTCCAAAAAAGTGGTTTTTGGCAATTGGTCAGTGTGTATGTATGTGTGTGTGTGTATGTAAGTGGAGAATCTTCTGGCTATTATAGCTCAGAAACTAATAAAGATAGAGCTACGAAATTTTAGAATTGAAATACGTCTGGTGTACAGATGAAATTTCCAAATTTTAGTGAAAATTGAAAAACCGGAAGTGGGACATCGGAAACCGGAAGTGGGACCATAAGTCCGTATCTCAAAAACGGCTCTAACGATTTTCTTCAAACTTGCTCTATAAACACTCTATTAGATGTCCTTTTGAATGATATAGTTGGTTAGTTCAGGAAAATTGATAGGAGTCCTGTATAAAGAGCTCAATTTCAGGACTTGCAAGCGCGTTCTTTAAAAACGGCTGCACGGATTTTTTTCAAACTCGTCATATTAACTCACTTTTAAATATCCTTTTGTATGTAATTATTGTTTTCCGGTCAATAATTGATTTTTTGTAAAAGTTGGTATCTCAAAAACGGCTCTAATGATTTTCTCTTTAGGTCACTTTTATGTTTTCTGATCACATTATCTCTCAAAAATACATATAATACGTGTAATAGTGGGTAATGGAAGTCGTGTGGTTGTTTCACACCAGATTTTTTAAATTTATTATATAGTATACAACAGAAAAAAAAATTCTTTCAAATTTTATAGGTTTTACATATTTTTTTTTTTTTTTAATTGCCTGCTATTATTATTTTATTTAATTACTTCAATTTCTTTCTTTCTTTTTCTACCTTTCTTTGATCCCCCTTCCTCTTTTTGAACAATTCAAATTCTAGCTTCATGAATTTCTTGAGTGACCATAGTTTCATGAATTTCATAAGTGGCCAGGCCACAGTTTCATGAACTCTTTGAGTGGTCACAATCTATACAAGCCTCTATCAGATTAAAAGAAAAGGAAAAAAAAAAAAAACTAAAGATATCACAAACTGTAAAGTAAAAAGTAAAAGTTCTTGATACTTCAGAACAAATAATTACTTGTAGTTTCGAGCGCTGCTAAACAGGTGCTCTTTTCGTCAGGTAAAAAAAAAAAAAAGAAAGAACTTGAGTTTACCTATATAAATATTCTCTAAAGTAAAACAATGTTAATAAATGCACGTTCTATTGTTTCTTACTGAAGGTGGATAATATTTTAATTGGTGTTCAAATTAAAGTGGTAATTTATAGCAATGCGCTCAGAATGTGTAGAAGCTTTTAAATTATATACTCAAAGCTTAGTTCGAAAAGTTCTCTAAGAAAATTCGGATCATAGGGATAATTCTAGTATAGCATTCTCTCTCTCTCTCTCTCTTTTCCCCCCTTCTTTTTTCTCTTTTCTCCTCTTTTCTCCTTCTCTTATCTGTTGTCCTTTTTCTAAGAACGCACTACGCACCTGAAAATCATGTTTAAGGGGTTTTCTGTAGTTTTAAAAGAAGAAAATAAAGGGACAATTTCTTCTCCGTTAAAAATCCTTTATCTCTTTACAGAGGAGGGCAAAAAAAATATTAATCTTCATCGATCACTTGGGCTTGTGAAATTTGGGAATACACGGTACAATCTATAATATAAGAAAATCTCGTTTGTCTGTTTGAGATGTTGAGGAAAGAATATCGCACGCAGAGCTAAGGCATTTGACATGAAGGTATGGTTCAACCTGGAGTGGTGGGCATGGGCTTACATTTTCGATATCTTAATAAATTTTTAGTAATTAATTAAAAAAACATAAAATTTTGTTACGAATACATTTGGTTAGATAAACCCATTTACCATCTTGCGTTTTCAAGTGTTATATAATCGTTAACGCCAGAGATCGAAGTTGAAAAGACACTTTTCTCCTCTTTGTGTGGATAAACATTGCGATTTTTCATGAAGTGCCTGAAATTTAACATAGTCAAATGTTGCTAAAATATATCCTTTTTCAATAAGAATGAATGTTTATGCATTACTATGCATGTCCAAATTGCGTCGTAAATTTCATCTAAATCCGACAAATTTTGGAGATTTTACTGATTTTATTTATTTATTTATTTGCATTAGTATCCCCCAGTGGTCGAAATTCGACAACTTTTTACAAAGACTAAGGAAAGCAAAAATATTGCCTTCTCATAAACGGAATTAAATTGCAGAGCAGCAATACTTATTGGCACGATTCGACCATGAAGTACAGTGTTCAAACTAAAAAAACAGACCTTTTCTATAAATGGTCTATTTGAGTAATCTCAAAACGTGTAACTTCATCGAAAACCAGAAATCTAAATTGTTTATTATTCTTATACTTTCTTCTTATACATGCAGAAGATAGAATAATAAATCCATTTTTGAAAAAATAAGTAGTCAATTTCAATTAACTGAAATGCAAGGAAATCAAAAACCGGAAATCGAAATTTTTTTACATCTTCTGCTTTCTTTTTCAATTCCTACTATTAGTTCACACTCTCCCTATATATATCTTGTACAAATCTTGCAATCAATTTTTAACTAACTTCCCGACTAGCTAGAAATTTGAAACTTTCAGGATTGCTCAGAACACGGTGACAATACATTTTTTAAATACTTTTAGCCAACTGTTTCGGGTTCCTGCTGCCTTCGTCAGTGTTACTAGTACAAAATTTGTAATCGATTTTTAACTAATTTCCCGACTAGCTAGGCATTTGAAACTTTCAGGATAGCTCAGAACACGGTGACAATAAATTTTTTTTACACTTTTAGTAAACTGTTGCAGGTCCCTACTGCCTTCGGCAGCGTTTATATGATTCAACAGAAAATTTATTTAACTAACTTCCCAACAAGCTAGACATTTGAAGCTTTTAGAATAGTTCAGAATACGGTGAAAATGCATTTAAAAAATACTTTTAACCAACTGTTTCGGGTCCCTGCTGCCTTCGGCAGCGTTGCCAGTACAAAGCTTGCAATCGATTTTTAACTAACTTCCCGGCTAGCTAGCTAGCCGTTTGAAACTTTTATAATAACTCAAAATACGATAACAATGAATTTTTTTTAATACTTTTAGCCAATTTTTCCGGATTCCCGCTGTCTTCGGTAGCGTTTATATGATTCAACAGAAAACTTAACATATGGTATATTAAAGTTCTTTTTATCTTGTAATTATTCTTATTATATAACTGAACTGAGTCCACGAGCTTAAATATTGTCCATTTATAAATTTTATTTTACTTTTTAGTTGATTTTGCACGCGCACCTTTTATTTCTATTTATTAACTAAAATAAAATTTTTCTTTGTTGACCTAAGTAGGAATTGACTTTTATTATTATTATTATTATAACTTGTTATATACGTAGCAAGTAATAAATCCACTTTTTAAAAATAAGTAGTCAGTTTCAGTTAATTAAAATGCAAGGGAAAAAAAAAAAAAAAAAAAAAAAAGGAGGTATAAAATTTCAGTATGAGTATCTTTCGAAAGAACTCATCAATACTTTTGAAACGAATGCTTGAACCATAGATCTGTAGTAATTTAAAAAAAAAGTATATATTTTTTCATTTATAACGAAAAAAAAAAAAAAATCTTCTGATGTTGATCCAATATTGACGTTCTTCTGCCTTTTATTGCTATAATAAAAAACACCACAGAACTGGTGTTTTAAAATGATAAGTACAAACTTCGGATAAACGCCGTGAAATGCAAGAAACTTGCAAAAATTGTTTCGTGTAGAAAGAAAACACAGTCCTTCGTCAGGCGAAAAAAGTAGACACAAGTGCTGCAATCAAAGCAGCTTTTGATCCGAAACAATTGTTGCGATTTTCTTGCATTTTATGGTGTTTGTCCAAAGTTTTGTATTTATTATTTAATGCTATAATTCTGTGAGATAAAAATCGTCTTCATTATTCATGGAAAATAATTTTAATAAATAATTATCTGTATAAATAAAGAGGAGTGTATGTTTGTGTGTGTATCTGCGATCTGGCGCTCCAACTACTGATCGCACAGCTACAAATGTTGACATTTAGGTGAATAAAAGTTGAATGATGAGTCAATTAAAATTTCTTCTTCGGAATCAGAATGCAATTTATAAAAATGACAACATAAACTATTTTAAATAACGAGTAACAATATTTTTCACCGTTATAGGAGGAAGTAAACCTAAATGAAAAATAAAGACTGAAATGAAACCTTATATTGACTGATAAGAAGAATAAACTGGAACGTTTCTTTCTAGAAAGTATACAATAGATAATCTGAAGAAAGCGACTCTCAGAAAAAGTGTATTACAACTGTACAATTTTTTCTCAAAATTTTTGTATATCCGCAGGTTTACAGGCTTAGAACTGCGCAAATGGTGTGGGGTGGACAAGCAGTTGAAAAGAGGGAGGGAATGAAATCTTCAAGGAAAATAGTATGTTCATTCATAATAATAACTTATTTCTGTCGCATAATAATACAGTGAAACTTCACGGAATTATAATGTATTTATTAATATCCCCAACTGATTTAAAATATTGCTACTTGCAAACTTTTAAACCAATTTTTAATTTTGAAATTTATTAAACATTTTGAAAATGTTTTCTTTCTAAATTTCAGTGGCGGATCTAAGGGGGGACGAGCCCCCCCCCCCCTTGGAAAAAAAAAAAAAAAAAAAAAAAAAAAACACTGACATTTACAATTGTATGTTACAATTGTAAATTTTTCATTGATCTGGAATGTCATCTTGAAACTCTTAGCCCCTCCCCCCTCCCCCCCCCCCCCAAAAAAAAGTTAAGTTTTGGATCTACCACTGCTAAATTTCCCTGTTTATCTTATTCTAATTAAATTGTATTAAACTTCACTTTTCCACTTCACCTCGTCTAATATTTTATTCCAATTGTTCTCACTTTCATTATCACTTGTTGATTTCTTTAACATTAGCTTCGGAACCATGTCATGACAACGGTAATCGAAAAGAAAAAAAGTAACGAATATAATAATGATATAAAAACGTATCTTATGCAAATACCTAAAAGTCTGAGTAAAAATGGTAAAAATGTTTGAGATAGTGATTATAATTTGTATTCAAACATAGTTGGCCTAGAGAAAAAATAATTTATATCAGTATAAAAAAAGAAAAAGAAAGAAAGAATAGAAATGAAAAAAATCGTAAAACATTTGAGAATACAGAAATTTACATTTAAATCACCAAATATATGTATATATTTTAATTATTTATATTTTCAAAAAGGAGAAAAGCTCATTATTATTATTATTACTATAATAAATTCAGTGAAAGAAATTTGTAACACACTTTTCTGGTAAATATTAATAAATTTAATACCAATCTCAGTAATATGTATAAAAATAAAATTAATATTTAAATTTTCTGAAATAATCTCCCCCCCCCCCACCCCCTCTAAAAAGTTAAAATAATAATTATATATTTAAAAAAAAAAAAAAAAAAAAGAAAGAAAACTAATATGTTGTGGCCATTACAAGACTTTATTCTGTATTTTCCTAGACAAATTCATGCAGCAAAATTATTTTCCTTGATGAATGCAGAAGATTTTCTTCTCAGACAAGTAGCACTAAATGCGGAAGAGAGTCAATTTTTTTGGCATGAGAGAAAATACTTTTTTTCCGTAAAAAAAGAAAAAAGAGAGATATTTAATTCATAACAGATCTATAGTTCAATTATTTGTTTTAAAAGTATTGAGGAGATCTTTAAAAGGATATCTATATCAAAAATTTTGTATCCCCAACGAGAGGATTGGGGGGGGGGGGGTGATGCTCCTACATGCACACAATTATTTTCTTAGTTTACTACTACTATTATTACTAATTCATAATTTTTTTTTTCCAATTATTCGTTAAAAATAATTCTCATTTTGTACATTTATACGAAATTTGGTCCATACTAAAAATTTTGAAAAATGGCCACCACCTAGCACCACCTAGTAAGCAATTGATCTTGAAATGTAATCAGCAGCAGTTTAAATCAAGGTACAACTAAATGCTAAGTTTGGTGAAATTCTGTTCATTTGTTTTTGAGACACAGCTTCCATAAAATCTATGATATTCACGCACACATTTTCTGAAGATAACCAAATCGTGTTCAAGGAATCTGAAAACGTGTAAACCCATAAAATACTGGAGATTAAAAGTTATCATGAATCTATTGCTTTCTACTTTTACATAATAAAAGAAAGTAAACAAAAGAAAAGAAACAAAAAGAAAATTTAAAAGAAAATAAATAAATCAGTAAATAACAATTTTAACAGAAATAATAAGTACAAAATTTTGAATAAGCACCAAAAAATGCAATAAACTCGTAACAATTGTTTCGAATCGAAAGAACACATGACCCTTCATCAGGCGAACAAAATAGGTACAAGTTCCGCTTTTACTAGACGCATATTGTTTCTTTTTTCTCTGTACCAAATTTAATTGCACCGTTCGGTGAATATGCAACTATGAATATGTTGGGTTATTTAAATATATCGAATGAGTTTTAAAAACTGGCATGGGTGGCAGCTTGTCGTAATAACTTGAAATATATTTTGAATTTTATTAAGAGCTTTACACATTTTATGAACGTTACTACAATATTCAAACGGAGGATTTAGATGAGCGGCAAATCCTTGACCTTAAATATTGATTATAAACAGTTTTCTTTCTTCTGCACCTGCCTCATTGCCCGATATAATCAACAGTATTTTTTGTTTTTTAATTAGTTAATGATAATTATTAAAAGATTCAACGATTCAAAGAATTCTTAAAAATAAGTTATATAAAATAATATTTTTTCTTTACCTGTGCCTCACCTGCAAGTATAAAGATTCCCTCTCTCTCTCTCTCTCTTTTTTCCAATTAGTAAATAACAATTATTCAAATTTAGGTTAAAAACGACATAAAAAGATATATAAAACCAGGATTTCTGTTCATTTGATCCTAATCGTCCAAATTCATTGAGAGTTATATTATTAAATAAGTTAATTATGTTATATTATTAAATAATTTACTATTATATGTATGTATATATACAGAGAGAGAAATAATAAATTAGTTACGCAAAAATAAATATCGCAAAAAAAAGTTAAACGAGTTATTGAGGCTCCCGATCTCTAGATCCATTATATGGAAAATATGAATTGAGATGTAAAGTAATGCCTCTCAATGTTCCAAACACTGTATTGTTTTAAATCTATTTATTTTACAGAATGGCTAAATCGTTTAGGGGAAAAAAAATACATTTAAACAGTTGTTTTCTTGAAAATGGTATACATGTTTACGGCAATTTAACACATATTTTATTTTATTATTATTATTATTATTTTTTTTTTTTAATATATAGTTTGGAGATGAAAGATCTAATACAAATAATTTTTGCGTTCTTTTTGCGTTCTAATTCTGGGTTAACTAAATTTTAGACACTTTCAAAGTTCACTCTTATTATACAAACAAATGCTAATAAAGCATAATGTATCAGATTTTCTTTGTGTGTCTGTGTAAGCGAACTACATATGTTCTGTTTTATTTAATGAATTTTATATTACAGAAGTAATTGTTCACATAATTTTCGTCTATAAATTTTATTTTGCCCGTGTTATTTTGTGCTTCCTTCTGAAAGAGTTATAAATCTTTTATCTTTTAGAAGGTTTTTAAGAGCACACAACTTTCCCCACGCTGTTAAACGAAGATCTATAACATTTATCAATTTCATTCAAAAAGAATCGATTTGATGTCACTAAATTTTAAAGGAGATAATTAAAAACATTCAGGTTAAATAGCTAAATTATTAAAAAATGTAAAAATGCGATTGTGAAAAAAATAGGGCAAAATTAAAAAATCTACAGAAATAGGCAACAAACTTTTTATTATTAAAAATAAGCATAAGTATAAAAATAATTGTTAGGCTACTGTCAGATTTTTTCTTTCTTTCTTTCTTTTTTTTTTTTTTTTTGAGGGAGGAGGAGGGGAGGATATTGTCAGGTACGCAGTAAAAATAGCTGTAGAAAATTTATCAACGATAAAAATCGTGATAATCAGCAATCAGTTAACTTGAAATTATTTTTAAATAATGATTTAAAGTGGATTCACGTTAAAAGGTAAAATATTATTCTTATTAAAATATTTTTGTAGTATGTATTTGTAAAGTATGCTATCAATTTCAGTATTCATCACTCTGCTTGAAAATAATGCTTCTTTACCCCCCCCCTCTCCCCCACCGCTTGTCTTATAACAAATGTGTGCATCAAAGTCATCGGACATGTCAAAATTGTCAAATCTCCCTTAGTAAAGATTACCTTTAATCGTAGAACAATCGGAAAGAGTGAAATAGAATTTTCTATACTCCCAAATATGCACTTCGGAAATCAAGAAGAATTCATCCTTTATATAAGTTAATATATATAATTTTAAATCCCTTTTTATAAATGAGTATTTACTAAATACAATTTAAAATGCTTTAACATAATAAAATTAAAATAATAATAATGAATAATAGCGTTTCTAACTAAAACAATACCATTTAAATTAATTTTCTAAGAAAAATAGTATGACGCAACTAACTACTAATAATTTAAAAAATATATAATGCTAATTAAACTCTTTAGTTGCTCTTACAAGTAAATTATTACAAAGTTCGCTATTTATAATCGAAAGATATTAGCTATTTGTAAATATAAATTATTTTTCAGTACGCAATTAACAATTTTTGTCGTATTTGTGTTTATTTATTTAAGTCTTTATCAAAATGGCTACTAAAATGAATATTCTTTATATATTTTGATGATAAAAAAAAAATCACACACATACACACACACACACACAAAAAAAAAAAAAAAAAAAATAGGATCAGCATATAACGTTTATTTTTTTTAAGATACACGAATTATATTTATAGTAAAAAGAAATACACCATTTGATTCTTTCTATCTGAATAAAAATATTTAAAAAAATAATTTGCACACACACAAGAAAATAATATTAAAGATGGTAATAATAATAATAAATCTTTATGCAATAATTCGGTGAATAAGAAAGCCGATAATATAAAATTTTACTACGAACAATGATATTTTATATGTATTAATGTCTAATTACGCCATTTAGTTGAACAACAACAGCAACCAAAAAAAAAAAAAATCACATATTTTATAATTTGAGAAACAGCATTTGTAATTCCATGTTCCATTAGTTCAGACTTGATTAAAAATATATATATATATGCGCTGCGTATTGATTAACAACATTTTCCAACTGTACGTACTTGTTGTATCGTATAACTTTTAATGTTCTTTGCCTACGTCATCATACAACGGGCCGACTGGAGGACTGAAAGAATTTGCAGTAGGAAATTATTTAAATGTGATTCATATAAATATCTTTCCTAAAACGCAATGCATTAGCAATTTTTTTTTTTTTTTTTTTTTTGGGGGGGGGGATTCCATGTACGTAAACCAGTTGTACCCGCACTATTAATGCCATTTGAAATAAGAAACATTCCACAATGTACTTCAACATTATATATCAATTTAAAAAAATATAAAAATATTTACGGTCGCAGGGGTAAGTAGACAAATTGACAAACAGATGGACAGTCCGACAGACATATGCACATACTGAAATCATATTCACGCTTAAAAATTGTTAGAAAATTTTAAAACGCTTAATGTAAACGAAAAGGCAACTCCAGCAAATTTATCACAAAAGATATACGGAAAAAAAAAAAAAAAAGTGTGTAATTTGATATTTTTATATGTACAGTATTTTATGTTACATTGTAATTCAATTATTCTGAACAAAAAAAAAATATTTTTTAATATTTATTTAAAAAATAATGGTTCACAAAATTGTCTTTAAAGAAATATATATGGCCCTAAAAAATATTAGATCTTGAGGGTGTCTGCTAGATTGAATTTTAACTATTTTCTATTCTGTATTTTTCTTACAAATCATCTTTATAGGAAGTCTCGGTTATGTCTATCATAACATTCTAAACTTCACTTGCGAGGTTGCGAGTATTATTTAGTTATTTAGTATACTAATAATTAAGCGAAGGGGGGGGGGGGATGTTGTTAGTGTAAAAAAAAAAAAAAAAAAAAAGAATTCTTTGAAACAAAATATTAAGTAAACTATAAATTTGCAACGGATTCAATTATTATTATGAATTAGATTATTATGCACAAGAATATAAAATGAAATAAATAAGCAATGAAGTCTGTGTAGTTGCTAACGATCGAATCTAGTATCTGTTTTGAAATACAATGTTTTTCTTAACCATCTAAAGAAATTCTCAAAAGCATTTTTTAACCAAGTCCTTGTCATTCCGCTAGAATACAAATAATATGATGAATGGACGTCCTGTTGTACGACTATTGTGTCGGTGAAAGAAGGAGTGGCTGAAAAACGCCTACTTCAACTCCCAGCGTGGAGCGAAGGGGAAAAGCACAAACGTGAATACGCGCCCGTGACCATTTTCAAGTACAAACTCTCGACCGTGCTATAACGTTCATAACCATTTAGAAGTAACAAATGCTGACCGTCTATAAACGGTCGTGACCATTTAGAAGTAGAAATCTCCGACCGCGTATACACGTTCGTGACCATGAAAGGGTTAAGTTACCGACAGCTAAGAGGCAGTTGTTCAGCTCAAATATCGTCGTTTATTTACAATGAAAATGGGCGCGTCTGTATAATGTTTTAGTTTGCTCACTTAAAGGGACATTTCACGTTTCCCACCATTGAAAACAGGTTGTCATCATCGCTATTCACAAAATTCCCCTCCCAAAACGGATTACGAATGACCCCTTGCAACTGACTGGTTTAAAATGTCACCCTTGAACGCGAGCGTTTCTTATCCCACTCAAGATAACAACGACAGACCAGAATAGCACTTAACCGGAAGATGGTTATTACGGTGGGTAGAACAGTAGTTAAAAACTGTCGTTAACGGTTACAAGTGGTGGTTAATAGGCAACTAGACGAGAATAGAGCCCCTGGGTCTATGTTTCTTCATTCAATGCACCAAAAATATCTTGTTTTAAAATCCGATCGTGCGTCTAAAAATGGATTTATTTATTTATTTATTTTTTATTTATTTAAACACCAAATTAAATTTCGCAACATGTAATTGCTATTATATTATAGTCGATCAGGTAGATCAAATAAAATATAAAAAAATACATGACGGTGAATATTGTCTATAGCATGTTAGTGTTGTTTAATGTAATCGATATTTAAATATGAAAAAAAAAAAAAAAAAAAAAAATATTTGCCAACCTCAGTGGAGGGGAAAAAAACAGATTTTACATAATTTTAATGGAGGAAATGAGAGATTTCGTTTCGTTGAGGGGGGAGAGAAAAATCTATTCAATACATTTTTTTCTAAATAAAAAAGCCTAACATAATTGAGATACATTTGTTTTAAAGTTGTTCAGGAAAAACAAGTAGATTCAACAAGTTCAATAATATAGTCTAAAAATAATTAAATAAGAGAGAAATATTGAGAGTAGAATAGAAGTATACTTACTTCTATTGCTCCAATGGTTCTTAAAACTAATAAAATAAGTTTATTAAGAACATTGATACCTTTGTTGTACAGTAACCCCCCTCCAAAAAAAAAAACGCCCCCCCCCCACCTAATTTCGCCATAAATTATCGTAGAAACATGCGGCTGGTACCTATCGATCTGTAATAACGTCTAGTTTTTAATGGTGTAGTTAGATTTTGCTTAAGGGGTTATCTACATATTAAAACAGGCATAAAACTTCCTTTTTTCAACGACGACCCCTAATTTTGACCTCATATTCAGATTTCTGATATCAAGGCAGTTCGGAAAGCCTACGTATTTATATACTTTAAATCAATTCTAAACAGAGTTACACGTGAAAATGTGTTAGGGGACCGTGTATGCATTTAGAAAATATAATTCGTGATCTACCACCCAATATACATTATTTATAAAATTTCACACGGGAAAAAAAGTTCAGATATGTTAGTTTTAAAATTAAAAAAAACGATTGTAATTCGCCGAACTTTCTATGTTAATTTATGAATTAAAAGATTTTTATTGGTTTCTATTTATTAAACTTTGAATAGTTAAATATCACTTCACACGAAGAAAATTAAATAGGTTGAATCATATAAACCCTACAATGTTGAATTACAAAAATCTAGATACCAAGATAAAAGAATAATAGAAATAATGATAATAATATCAATAGCGGTGGAAAAAAGAAAATAAAAAGTGTTTAATAAAAAGAATTATCTACTTCTTGTTGGGTATATTTTTATTGTATAGAGTAAGCCCCGCATGAAAGTGTTACTATAAAGTTTTACATTTAATCTTAGGTGTACAAACCAACAATAGATAATATACAAAAATATAAATAACAACATTTAAACTAAAATCTGAGAAAGAATATTTAACATTTTCGCGACTGCTGACGTAGTTTCTCGTCATTTGGAAATCTGTAACTCCTCCAGTGGGCGTTTCATTCACAATCCGTGTTTTACGATATTTCTTAAGAATATTCCTTATATTCATATTTATATAAACAAAGTAATATGAATACAAATACTTTCACTAGAAATAGTATAATTACTATGTATATTTATATGAAAATAAATATGGATATAGAAAAAACAGTTTCCTATTGCCTAGAACGAATATTCCCCGTTCTGCAGCCGTCTACTGTACTTGAATTCTTAATTTCAAATGTTTAAAATCTATATCTTTAAAAGTAATAAGACATATTACATTGTTTTCCCATAATAAATGTGAATTTTACGCCGTGATTAGAATAATCGAAAATAAAAAAAAAATATTGCGCTTTGTTTCAATAATATATTAAATGAAAAAAAAAATCTTCCACTGTTTGATTTTGTATTAAAAAACATTAAATAAAAATTTAATATTATGTTACGTCATGCGATAAAATTTGAATAACACAAAGCTTGCAAACGTACAGTAAACAAATGCGAAAATATAATAACAAAATTAAAACAGAAAATTCTTTTGAAAAAATCTTATAAAAATTATTAAATGTTAATTATAATAATTAAAAGGAAAAAATGCGTATTCCTCTTTCAAACGATAATCCTCGCCTTACCGCGTTTCCTAAATTATGATATTTAACTCTTGGTGTACGAACCCTGCAATATTCAAGCAAAAATAAGAGGGACAGCCGAGTTAAAATAGAATTTTAGCAGTGAGAAACTGGGAAAAGTTATGTAACATTTAAGAAGAAAGACTTGACATTTCAGGATCGGGTATATTCATAGCTGCCAATATTTTAATTTATTCCCGAGTACTTTTTGCTCCGCCTTTATTGCGCACCACTTTCTTTATAGAAAAAGTTTCTTTAATACATAATTTCGATAAAATAAGACAAAATACTTTTAAAAAATAAGTGGCACGAATTAGAGGCGGGGCTAAAATTACTCCGGAATAAATTAAATTATTGGCAGCTCTGTATATTTCTTTTTGCAATTGAAGCCACGCCTTTACATAATTTTCTAAAACTTTACATTATAGAACAATTTTTTTTTTACATATTTGCAATTAAATCATTTAAATTTTTTCTTCAGCATTCGATGTATTAAATGCCATTGACATTTATGCGTACCAGTGTTATACATAGAGTCAAATATGAATATGCGAACTAGTTTTTTAATATTGTTTCTGCAATATGGAGGCAGGGCTTCACTTTTTTATGGAATTCTTTCACACTCTCTTGTCTGCATTGCGATAGTTTTATAAAAATTAGCCAATTTGTATGATAAACGTCGAAATGTTGCTTAGAAAGCAATTAGAATAACAGCAATATAAATTAAAATTGTTTTTCGTCAAAACATATACAGATATTTACTCACAGAAGAAAGAAATTATAACAGGTGTCGGCCCCCTAAAAACAGTAAAAAATGAAATATCACTGAAACTCATAAAATAATGTTAGGAACGAGATGTAAATTTGGAAACCCATGTTTTTGACGATGCCCATTCATGCAAAAATTAACATAGGTCATAATTCATAATTTTATTAAATATGAAATTATTATTAATTATTTTCCTAATTCAAAAAATGTTTTTTTATCAAAAATATTCATGTAATGTTTGGGGTCACTTCATTTTATCGTATAAAAAAAAACAGAATTTGGTTATCATAATTATTTTGGAAGATATGAATTAATGTTTGTCACATTCATTTAACATTAGCATCCTCATATTTTGACAGCTTATAAACTCTACGAAAAATTGAGCAAAATATATAAACTATATACGATTTTCTGCGATGATTTGATCCAAAGAATTCAAATAAATTATAAAAAATGGGGGTTACCATTGAAAAAAATGAAATTGACGCCAGTTTTAATATGTAGACGAACCCTTAAGCAAAATATAACTGTACCATTATAAACTAGACGTTATTACAAATCGATTGGTACAAATAACATGTTTCTACGACAAATTATGGCGAAATTAGGTGAGGTGGTGCCGTTTTTTTTTTTGGGGGGGGGGGGGTGACAGTACATTGAGAAAGCTTGAATTTTGACCGACATTTCATCATTTATGAAAGATAGGTAAAAAGAAGTTAAACAATAATTATATGAGTGTGAAGTATTAAGGAATTAGATTTCTACTTCTTTATAGATTCTAGAAACTAATAAAGTAAATTTAAAAAGAGTATTGACAATCGTGTTGCAATTTGTAAATGGAGAAAGATTGGGAAACAAAAAAGTCCCGCAGAGAATTTGACTGCCGCTAGCTGGCTGAAGTTAACAAGAGATTCGGGGGTGGGGATAACTGCATGAATAAGAAATATTGAAAGGCATTACTTCTTTACTTGTTCTGGAATCTCATAAAGCAAGATATAAGAGAATACTAACATTTATACTATGGATGGATAAAGGTTATAAATGAAAACCTGTCATACAACATTTGATCGACAATTGTTTTTTTCGACGTATTGTTTTTTTATTTAAGCGAAAGATAATAATTAAAAAATGAAACCTGGAATATTAACTTAAACATCGGAAAACATTCGTAAAAAAAAAAAAAAAAAAAACAGAAACCTCGCCCCATCTTTTTACGAAATGCAAAATAAATAGTCTAAAATTAACGTTTTTAAATCTGATTTTAAGAAATTAGTAGAAAAATGGGAAAAATACACATTTAAACGTAAAAACGGGAGATACGGCTTGAAAAATCTTCCGTGAAAAATGGGAGTTGGCTACGACTTCTAGAAAATATAAAGAGGAATATTTAGGCAGGGATTGCGGTGCCTCGTTCTTAAGTCTTATCTTAAATGTTACGAACTTTCGTAGATGGGCGTGGTTAAGAACGATCTTAACGGTGCCTCAAGCGTAAGTCCTCCGCGTGTCCTCGTAAGAAAAAGCCAACCATTTAATGGGAGACGCAGAGCGAGCTATGTTGTGATTGCGCGCGCATCCAGTTACGATTCGACTTAAGATAGCTCTGAGGTTGTCGTAAGATAGTGAAGCACTGCAATACGACTTGCGTTTTGTTTACATCTTAAGACAGAGTTTGTGCGTAAGATAGTGCTGAGCGAGGCACCGCAATCCCAGCCCCAGAATTTTACCAACATCTACCGATACTATTTCACACACAGAAACAATGTGTTGATGTAACATAAAGCATTTTTCCGAGATAATTCATTCAAGTACATTCAATACACATGGCTTTTTTCTGTGCGTAAATACGTAAATGGTTTTTGAGGTATTTCTTTTGAGAAAACGAACAGAGCAAATTTCACACACATATAGCTTTTTTCTGGAGTGAATACGTATAAATCTATTTAGATTTTCCGTTTGATCCAGAAAAATCTTCCGAATACACTTCGCTTTCCTCTTGTTTGAGTTCGTAGATGTTCATTCAAAGTTTCCCTTATGGAAAACTTTCAAGAACATATGGAACACTTTCAAGAACATTTTTAATAATATAAATACGGTTTTTCTTCTGTGTGAAAGCATAGATGTGTACTTAGATGCCTCAATTTAGAAACACGTAATAGCTTTTCACTTATGTGAATGCGTACGTGCATATCTAAAACTACTTTATCCGAAACACTTAGAACGGATTTCACAAAAGTATGGTTTTTCGCCTATGTGAATTCATAAATGTTTATTCAGAGTCTTCCAGCTTTAGAGAAAACTTTTTAGGACATATTTTACAATTTTTTTTCTTTGTATGAATGCGTAAATGTGTATTCGAATTGCGCTTGAAGAAAACCTTCAAGTACAAATTTGAAATATATGGCTTTTCATCTCTATGGATGCGTGAATATCAATGTAATTTCTCTATTTGGGAGAATCTTTTAGAACATATTACTTAGATATAGCTTTTCGCCTGCGTGAGTCTATGAATGCACATATAATGCAGTTTTCTCGATGAATTTTTTCGAACATATTTCACACATATAAGGGTTTTCTTTTGTGTCAATGTTTAGATGTCCCTTTCTAGAAAAACCTCTGTAACAGATTCTAGCTTGATTTATTTTTTTGAATGAATGCGTAAATATGCATTTACAGCGCGCCTTCCTGAAAATTTTTTAGAACACATTTCACAGACATGTGGCTTTCCTTCTGGTGTGAATGCGTAAATATTTATTAAGAGCAATCTTGTCAAAGAACTCTACAACGAATTTCACACACATATAGCATTTCGCCTGTAAGAGTGCGTAAATATGCATGTAGATTACTTTTTTGAGAGTATTCTTTAAAACAAATTTGACACACATATGGCTTTTGTCCCATGTGAATGCGTAATTAGATCAGAGGATATATTTCAATCACATATGGCTTTCTCCTGTGTGAATTCGTAAATGCCTATTTAGATAATTTTTGTGAGAGAATTCTTCAGAACATATTTCACACACATATG
Source organism: Salticus scenicus (assembly GCA_963930645.1). Classification (NCBI taxonomy): domain Eukaryota; kingdom Metazoa; phylum Arthropoda; class Arachnida; order Araneae; family Salticidae; genus Salticus; species Salticus scenicus. Next base: position 245,997,834 of record OZ005660.1, read on the forward strand.
GTATTTAAACTGTATGAGAGAGTAAATGATCATTTAGGCTATCTTTACGAGAGAATTTTTTAGAACATATTTCACACACATGCGGCTTTTCTCCTGTGTGAATCCGTAAATGCGTATTTAGATAACCTTTATTGGAGAAGTCTTTAGAACATATTTGACACACATACGGCTTTTCTCCTGTGTGAATCCGTAAATGCGTATTTAGATATTTTTTGTCAGAGAATTCTTTAGAACATATTTCACACACATATGGCTTTTCTTTTGTGTGAATACGTAAATGGATATTTAGATGACCTCTCTGGGAGAAGTCTTTAGAACATATTTGACACACATAAGGCTTTTCTCCTGTGTGAATTCGTAAATGCGTATTTAGATGACTTTTGTGAGAGAATCCTTTAGAACATATTTCACACATATAATATGGCTTTTTTCCCGTGTGAATTCGTAAATGTGTATTTAGATTACTTTGGTCAGAGAATCCTTTAGAACATATTTCACACACATATGGCTTTTCTTTTGTGTGAATACGTAAATGGATATTTAGATGACCTTTCCGAGAGAATCCTTTAGAACACGTTTCACACACATATGGCATTTCACCTGTATGAGAGAGTGAATGATCGTTTAGACTATCTTTATGAGAGAATCCTTTAGAACATACTTTACACACATATGGCTTTTCTTCGGTGTGAATGCGTAAATGTTTAATTAGATTACCTTTCTTAGAGAATCTTTTAGAACATATTTCACATGCGTATGGTTTTTCTCCTGTGTGAATGCGTATATGTGTATTTAGAGCACTCGTGTGAGAGAATTGTTTTGAACATATTTGACATATATATGACATTTTGCCTGTATGAGTGCGTTAATGTGTACTGAGATTACTTTTCTGAAAGAATTTCTTAGAACATGTTTCATACTCTTATGGCTTTTCTACTGTGTGAATGCGTAAGGTTGAGTTCACGATACACAGCCTGGGTTAGCACGGGCTTGCCCATGTTAACCCACACCGTTCACAGACGGCATCACGTGATCATTTGCGGGTTACCCATGCGTGCCCAAGGCGTTCACAGCTGGTAAAGGGGAAGCCCGGGCTTTGCACACTTAACCCAGAAAAATTTTGTGGGTAAAATGGTCACGTGCATGTTATGGTCACGTGCATGGGTACGTGCAATGGTCACGTGCATGGGTAAAGTGCATGTTGTTTGTCAACATCGTAATATCTGATGAGAATTACGATTTTTATTCTTTGTATTAGAATGTTATACTTCACTTATATTAAGTTATTTTTTCTTACCAATTTTATCCCTTGAAAATTTATAATCTAGATTTCATTTATATGAACTGTGCGTTAAATAATGATGAGCAGTTTGAGTTATTATTTCAAATCAATATTTGTTTCTTTTTTTTATACATTTTCACAAATTATTTTGATGATACAGGTATGAAACTTTTCAGGGGCTACCTCTGTATTCAGGGTTTTTGAAAAAATTGCTATCCTTGAACTTCATGTTGAATTATTGTTATATTTTAGAGATTTCTCATTTCGGATATTTCATTTACCTTGTAATGTATTAAGAATCCTCTAAATATCACTTATGATAAGTACTAATACTTTTAATAATAGCCGTATGATAACATTAAGTCTGCCATTGCCTTTCATTCTACATTCATGTAGCAGTTTTAGGAGGGTTTTGCATATCAAATAGTTTCACCCGCTGACTCCATTACAAATGGTTTAGATTGATTACATAAATATTTTTTCATTTTTATGCTATTAAATTCATTTGATTTTAATCAGGGTTAATTACTCAATCTTAGCAGTTTTAGTTTTCTTCTGTTCCATTGTTTGTACTAATCTAAAAGATTTTGTAAAGTTGAAACATACTTATAAATGTTTACAATTTTCACTATATTTTGATAAAAAGTATTATTAATATATATTTAAGTCAAATACAAAGAAATGCTGATAAGTCATTTGATGTCAGCAATTATATTTTTCCTGAACATATTTCATTAAATTTATTTGTGTTAAGTGAAACTGTATTCAATGTGCTTGTTATTATTCAATACTGCAATGATTTTAAATTTTTAAATGATATCTCTTTATATTTTAAAATAAATCGGCATATCACATGTCATTTTTTGAAGGTAATTTTAAAGCTTTGCAGCATTGAGTAATATTTTACACAAGGTTGTTATAGACTAAATCACTAAATGTCAAAGTTGTTTCTTAGCATATTTATGCTTAATTGTATGGTAACCTCTCGATAAAGAAAGTCATTTTCACTTTAGTAGAAAGAAGGCAGGGTTGGCTTGATTTTATCAGACCCAATAAAACCCAAGTGTGTCTTTTCTAAGTCCTTATTTAAAATTCCACTTTTATCTAACTTATAATAAACATATAAATATAAAACAAATATTAGGTACATTAATAGAACATGAACAAAGAATTTTCATAAATATTGGAGGTTCTCAAACTGCTCTGTAGGGGAAAAAAATCTCCCATGGAAAAAAATTATAATTATCTTATTAAAACATAATAAAAAATTATCTATACAAAAGCAAGAAAAACTAGTATGTTGTGGCCACCACATGACTTTCTTGTATATTTTCATATACAAATTCACCCAGTAAAAATAATTTATTAAAATTATTATTTAAAAAAATTATCTTCCATGATAATTCAGATGATTTCCATATTATAAAAGAAGTATAACACAAAATATCAAAAAAATGTCGAATTTATTCTCAATATTACATTAAAAAAATTTTTTTTGGTTAAAAATAAAAAATTATAACTTTATTTTAAATTATCGCAGATCGATGGTTCAACCATTCGTTTTAAAGGTATTGGCGAGCTCTTTTGAAAGATACCCATCATGAAAATTTACTCTCCTTGAAGGGGGATTTCCCCCCCCCCAGGAGAGGAAGCGAAGCTCCTACATACACAATTTTTTTTTTTTTTTCAATTTTTACCAAAAGTTGATAGGCACTAATTTATGTCCATGTATAACTACATACCAATTTGTATGAAATTCTGTGCAGTAGTACCTGAGATACAGTCACCACAAAATTCTGTCACACACACAGACAGACATTTTCTAAAAAGGGTCAAATCATGTTCTACAGCTCTCAAAACATGTAAATCCATCAAAAACCCGAAGTTGAAAATTTTTACGAATCCAATACTTTCTTCTATTGAATATAGAAGAAAGTAAAAAGTTGTTTGTTAATATAAAGAAAATTGTAAGACTCGGGGAATATAAAAAATAAATATAATTTTTAAAAAAGTCTGAAAACTGTTGTGCAACACTGTTAAGTAACGTAGAGGGGCAATAATTAAAAATATTTTATGAGAATTTATTGACTGAAAAATTTAATAAAGCAACACTAAATAATTATTAAAATCCAATTTTTTGTTGTAAAGGGCACATAAACAGAATTTTTAGAATATTTAAAGAACAATTATTTAATTAAAAAAAATTTCTTTATAACTTAATCATAATAAGACTTTAGAAATTTTGATTTTGATGTATATATTTTTTTAATTATCTTATGAACTAGCCGCCTTCGGCCGCCTACGATCCTTGAAAAATCATCCGACTTTACGACTCCTGCTCAGTGGCACCTTTTCCCCATTTTAGGTCCTACAACAGCTTATTGATATATAGTGAAAATAGCTTTATTAAAAAAATTAATCTCAGTAAATTCCTGCTCAGTAGCGCCTGTGGCACCCTTTTCCCATTTTAATATCTGAAACAGCCTGTTCGCTCATCGTGTTATGATCTTTGAAATTTCTGACTTTAGCAATGTCCCGCTTGAAGGTGCCTTATCTCCATTTTAGAACTTACAACAGCTTCCTCACTCATACTGCAAATAGCTTTGAAAATTTTAACTGTAGCAAATTTTCGCTCTGTGGCAACTAAGGCACCGCTTTACGTTTCATGATTTGAAACAGCCTGTTTGCTCACCATGTAAAGGACCTTTGAAAATTGTGATTGTGGCAAATCCGCAACCTGGTTGGGCCTACAGTCTCCCAATCTTCTCCCTGTCTGTAAGTAATTCACTCATAATCGGAATTTGAGATATTGAATTATTAAAATGTCAAACCGTCCTCTGGCGACAAAGATTTGAAATATATTACATTTCAATTACAATGACTTTTAAAATGATATTTTACCTATGAAATTATCTTAATTAGAAGCTGAGATACAAAGGTAATATAAGCATTGTTATAAAAAAATTGTGTCTGATTTTTCTCTGAAACTTGCATCTGCGGGCTAAATAGTGTTAAATATCCTTAATACAAAATGTGAGTGGAGTATCGCAATTCGAAAGCCTGCATCATAATTAGAATTAGAGATATTGTAATAAAGGTGGTCTGGCTTGTGAGTCCTTCTATACAAACTAATTTAATTTATGCTACATATTAGTTTTAACAGAAATCATCTTACGATTTCTCTGAAAACTAACTAACATATATGTTTAATGGAATTCTAAAAATACATATATATGGATATGAAAACATGTACAAACTGACCAAAACCAAACTGATAAATACTTTTAAAATTCGTTAAAAATAACTAAATTATCCTCTAATCTATTCTTAAGATATTAAGAATAAACTATTTACACATCAAAATTTGAATTTTTTTTCCTCCTTGAATATACATTAAAAAACAAGTCCTTCTGGTTCAATTGGAAGAATAGTTTTCTTTTTTTGGAATTGGTCACTATTTTTAAAGAAGGTGGTGATTAAACTTGATTAATGAACTCAGTTAAGATATATGTATGAGCTCGGCAAGGTCAATGAGTGTAACCTGGAATTGAACGTGGCACTTCTTGTCTACCAGAGAGAAGACTCTCTCCACTTAGAAGTGTTTTTGTAGAAGTATTTGTTCAAGTATGTTAATATAATAAGAAAAAAAAAATCATTGCTAAAATGCTTTTAAAATTCGAATAAACTAATAATAGTTAACAATTAGGAAATATATATTTATGTATATACAGGGCCTGATTACCCAAAAGGCTCGGGAAGCACAAGCTTCCCCTCTAAAATTTAAGAGGTGGCCCCAAAATGACTAAAAACAGGGTCTTGAATTTTCTGTTTTATATTTTCATACTGAGACTGAATTTTTCTGAGAAAATTCACCTAAAGCAAGATAAAATACTCACTATTTCGGGAAAAATATATTATTTAACCTCAAAAAATCTGAATGTTCTTAATTAATAATTTATACATTTTTAATGTTGTGTGTAGAAACCACCCAGATATATGAAAGAAAAAAATAATGATAACTATAAACACACACTAATTTTTTTTCTATAGCATTTTTACATTACAATATGTAACAGGAAAAGAAGATTTTCTGAAATGAAAGAGGGCCCCGAAATGATACTGAGCTTCCCCTAGCTTCAAAGCTTAATCGGGCCCTGTGTATATAGATGAATAATGTAAATATGAATAGTTAAAATTATCCTGAACTCAAAGCTGGCAGACATGAGGTACCGGGTTCAAACCCAGGTTGGCCTAGTCGTTCTACGTTTTAATGGTTTTCTCCATAACTTTCATAAATACGGACTAGGATCCCTTAAAAAGACCTACATGTAATGCCCTCCCTCTCAGGTCTAGGACCCTTTATAGCTTTAGCATAGGAGCTCCCTGACGGCTAGAACCCGACAAAATAATTTTCATTAATCCGAAACTCGATAAATTTTTTTCATTGACCCGAACCCGCAATAAAGTTTTTTTGCACCCCGTACCTGACCCAAAACCCGAAAACTGAATTAACATTACTAATTCATCTAAAAATCATGTAAATCTTTTTAAAATTATAAAATAAGGTAAATTTTCACTGTCACACGTTGGTAAATTATTTTAAAAAGAATTTAAAATGTTATTACTAATTATACGTATTAAGTTAAAAAATTAAAATTCTGAAAAACGGATTAATAATAATTTTTAACCATTTATGCAAGTTGTAAATTTCAAGAGTTCAAAATTATGCTTCAAGTTAGGTAAATGTTAGTAGTTTATTGTTTGTTTAATGCTTATATTCTAAAAAAAAAGAAAAGAAATAAAGTTGGTTGTGTTACGTCGCACTAGTGCTGCACAATTGGCGACGGTCTGGAACTCATCCCTAGAGGTGGTCCAGAGACATGTCATCACAATTTTTCATCCTCCACGGAAGGGATGGCTCTCCCACTTTGGTGACCCCCCAGAGGTATAATTTTTTATGGGAACATGGAGGAAATTGCGGCCACGACAGATTTTACATGCACCAGCCATCATTAGTGTTCACGACGGTCTTTGACCAGCTCGAGTACCGAACCCCAATCTTCCAATTACGAGCTCGGCACTCTACTGACTAGGCTTCAGAAAGAAAGAAAGAAAAACAAAATATGTATCTTCATTTATTGCTTTCGTTCGATCTGAATATTTACTTTACTACAATAATTTGGGTAGCAGTAGCATGAATATGATTCTCAATTAAATATCTGCTTTCCTACGATCACTTTCAATGCACACGATCAGCAAACAAGCTTCTTCCAGTGTCAATTTCGGTGCATTGTTTATTTGTTCTAGAGAAGATAATAAAGAATGTTATCTGATTTTATGGAATCCGTTTCCTAAATATGCTTATTTTACATTTTTCTTTTTTTTTAATAATTAAACCACAACAAATATCTCTCTATATTTGCTGTATTTACAAGTATACATGGAGGAAAAATCATAATTTTGTTTACATAAAAGCGAGGATTGAAGTTCATTGAAAATAAAAGTATCTAAAAAAAAAATTTAAATTGAAGAACCTTTTCAATTTCTGGAACGTAAAAGTGAGGTTATACTGCATTTCTTTTATTTATATATTAACAATAGTCATTAAATATTTATAATACTTAAATTTTCATACAATTTCTACAAAAAGTATGTATTAGATTCTTTCAAGAAACAAAAACAAGTACGGATATTTTTTTCTTCCTTATGCAGATTTTGGATCATGCGGATACAAATACGAATCTCTGGCACATATTTAGTATATATAGTATGTTTAAATCAGTTCTTAATTATGTCTACAAAATTATGCTTATAATTGTAAAAAAAAATTTTGAATGATATTCTCAAGTCGACCTGACTTGTTGAAAACTAAACCCGAGCTGCAAGAAAAAAAATTCAACAAACCCGACCCGATGCAGGACTCTACTGGCAGCTTTTAAACTTTTATTGTTATTTTGGTGATGGATTAAAATAGCTATAACAATTGTGTAATTAAAGATCTTGATGAGAAATGTCCAAGCTACTTTGCTTTCAAATTTCGTCAAGGGGTTGTAAGGTTAAGACACCAGGGGCGGGTCCAGACTCTCGACCGATCCAGGATCGATCCAAGTGGTCGTGGAACAATGCGTCCAGTCTCATCGACCGGTCTGGATCAAAGTCGTCCAGAGTAATGTGTTCCATCGACCGGTCGTGGATCAAATCGCCCAAGAACTTTTTCCGAGTCATTTGATCCATTTACAAATCCATTGCTCTGATTGGCCGTCGGTTATTGCTCTGGTTCCGCCATCTATCGGTCCTTACAAACACGAATATGCATATAAGCATTTTTTTTGGTAATGAACTGTATAATTCTTTTAGAATTATAAATATATTCATGCAATGAATTGAAATATAATACAAAAATGAAAAAAAAAAAAAAAAAAAAAAAAAATCGAATATTATTTAAATTTAATAAAATAAAATTTTAAAATGCTCCCTGCTAACAGTTTTTAAATTTTCAGTTTAACAAAATATTTCAAATATGTTTTTTGTACTGCTTTGTTAATATATTTGCATTAAATTTTAGCATTCAAACATAAAAGTAATTAACAATATTTAAAAATCAATATTTAATTTGTATTTAGATAAATAAAAAAAAAATCATAAATATATTAAACATTTAAAATATTATTGATTGAAATCATAATTAATTGAATTTACAAACCAATCATTGATTTAAATCAAAATTTAAATTTTATATATTTTTGGCAATGTGTAATAGTTTCATATTTCTTACCTTAGATCATAATAATAAAACTTGAACCTACTTCTTATTTACATCAAATGTTTGAATGCTAAATATTTGCTTTAAATTTCAACATTCCAACTTAAAAATATTTAACAAAAATTAGCTTGATAATAAATCCATAAAATATTACTTAAAATTGTTTACAATATATCGTTAAAATTCAAAAATGCATAATTGAGGGAAATAATTAAAAAAAATTTCCTGGAAAATTTTCTAAAATTAAAATTTTATTGTTATTATTATTTTTTTAATAATTTTCGAAAAAGAATTATATAATTAATATTATTGTGTCTCATTGCATATGTACCCAACTATGCAGAATAGAAAAAAATAGATATGCATTTATCTTTTTTTATTCATAGTTAAATTACATTTTTGATTAATGAATGAAATTTTTCTTTAACTAATTTAATTCTAATACTTTAGAGATAATTTTAAACTAAGCCTACAGATAGCAGCACTGATTTTGATCCAATAGAGGGATCGGAGTCGTCCAGCCTTTTCTTTCGACCGGTCGTGGATCAAATGTCTCAGGGCCCAGTTGGATCGGTCGAAGTGTTCCAGAGGCTGGACTCGCCCCAGTGTTCGTTACCCTCACAAAAGACATGTTAAACGTTTAATAACATCTATGAATCTGAATCCACTTGCATACGATTCCTTAAAACCGGAGAATCTAAATTCATAGATGTTATAACATGTTAATTAACAGTTATTTTAATAGTCTTTTGTGAAGGTGATAAACCCAGTGGCAGAAAGTTTTGTAGCTAGTGACAGGCTTTTAAAATTTCATAATCTGTCTGCAAAATTTGCGTGTAATCAGGGGTGAAAATGGCTTACACTACCAGAGAGCGTCTAAGACGTCATACATTGGTAATGCATGGTCGTGGGCGAAAAATGCCCGTAAATTGCAGACAATTTTTTATGACTGTGGACAAAGACTGTCCGAAAGTTGCAGGCAATTTTTTTTTTATTAGTGCAGACAAAAACTGTCTACAAGCTGTTTTTCTGTGTCCGCGACTATGTCGCCGTGTTTCTGCCACTAGGGTGATGAACACTGATGTCTTTACTTTATCAGAACAAAAACCCTTAACGGGTTAAAAGTTTGTGGCGCAGCATTTTATTTCGATATGAATTGGAAATATGGGTCTTAAAAGTAATGATATCAAATTTGAGTGACGTTTTGCTATTAATTGAAATATATTACGTAGATTTTCTTATTTCATCATTTTTTTTTTCTTCTATTTACATCACAGTGTATACATAATATTTTCAGCTTCAGGACGAAAAAAATATATAGAATTTACTTCCTGATACTTTTTCATCTGCACCTCGTGAATTCAAAATATGAGTTTTAAAAGAAATGATATAATTTCTGTGACGCCTCAGTGTTACTTTAAAATATTTATTTTTAGATTTCATTACAATTACTTTTGTTTTGTTGAATAATGTGACTTTGAAATAATGCTTTTAATTTTCAAATATACTGTCAAATAATCACACTTCTACTGAATTTATATTATAAATTGAAATTATCTAGCTCAATAAATTGATTTGTCTATTGCGTCAAGCTATCCAAAACTGTAAATGCCCACCAGCGGCCGAGCGGTTCTGCGCTCAAAGCTGGTAGACGTGAGGTGCCGGGTTCGATCCCCGGTCGCGCTCGTCGACCTAGCCGTTCGGAGTTTTCCGTGGTTTCCTCCGAAACTTGCGTAAATACGGGCTAGGACCCCTTAGAAAGACCTCCACGGAAGGCCTTCCCCCTCAGGCCTAGGACCCCAGTGTTGTCAATCGGCCTTAATCCCTAACACCACACCACACCACACCAAAACTGTAAATAAAAATTATGTAAATATTTTCTTTGCATCACACAATCTCTTTGCACACATTTTCACTTAGTACTATGATACAAAGTAACATTTACAAAATTTTTACTTACAGTTTTGGATAGCGTGACGCAATAAACAAATCAATTTATTGAACTAGATAATTTCAATTTATAATATAAATTCAGTAAAAGTGTGATTATTTGACAGTATATTTGAAAATTAAAAGCATTATTTCAATGTGTAAATATACTTTATTCAACAAAACAAAAGTAATTGTAATGAAATCTAAAAATAAATCTTTTAAAGTAACACTGAAAGTAAGAGTATCCAGTATTGTAGAAAAGCACCATAGAATTGGTGTTTAAAAGTAATAAGTATAAAACTTTGAATAAACATAAAAAGCAGGAACTTACAATTATTCCAGGTCGAAAGATAACACAACCACATTTTATATATATATATATATTTTTTTTTTTCAGTCTGATTGCTAATTTTTATTATAAACAGCATAACACTCAATGACTCAACAAATATTTACTTAACAAAACAGTACTGGGCGCTCATCTTTTAATAGGAATTATTGCTGATGCTTCAATAATTTTGCTGCAGATTGTACGCCAAAGCATTGGTCATGTTTTTTCGACCTAAAACAGTTGTTGAAAGTTCATTTTAAGGTGTTGATTCAATGTTTTGTATTTATTGAGTATTGAGTGTTTTAATTATTTTATCCTATTATTTTTTATGTATGCAAAGTGTACATATCATGTGCATATTGGTGATTACAGCATTATATCGTGTGACTAAGTTTTATTCTTTTTCTTTTATTTGTGATTGGTTATTTTTAAATAAAATTTTTATTAAAAAAAATTGTACTTTATCAAGACACACTTCAGACTTACTCGTTGAAATACAAGATGTTGTGAGAAGCATTGTAAAAATTTTTTAACTGTATATTAAATTAGTATTTTGTATTGTAAAGTGTTTAAGCAGAAAAATGAGAAATCACATTTCTTGATTCATGTTAAAATTTATACATCTTTTTTCCTTTTTTGTATTTTCTACTAGCATGACTTCATAGTACATTTTAAATTTTATAAATGCTACTATTTATTTTTTTAGAATTTAAACAGGGTTCCCATGGGTCAGAAAGAATTTGAAGCTAGTGAAAAAAGTCAGGGATATAATTCTGGAAAATGATTTTTGAACCTGCAATTTAAAATGCCTTAACTTTTATGTTGGAAGCCACTTTTTTTCTTGTCATAAACCAAATTTTGTAACCTGGAATTTTATTTAAAAAAAAAAATTGACCTGGGAAATCTAAAAAGATTAGGGAATTTTATTTTTGAAATCGAATGAGAATCCTGTTTGAAGAAGCAATTTTTTTTTAAATGGATGATCAAGTTTGCATTATAAGATATAATTATACTCTAGTTTAATTTGCAAAATTTTATGATATGAATATGGTAGAAACAAGGTATGAAAACATAAAGCATAAATCACCAATTTCTTTGAGATTAATTTTAGATTTCTTCATTTCATAACATAGCTGTTGTGAAATATTGTTCCAAAGTAATTCGCCTCCCTCCCATCACTACACACAGTTCTTAAATGATGATTTACATTATTATTAATGACATCATTATTCATATTTTGTAACAATTTTTGGCATTTCATACAATAAATGCTATAAATTATTTAGTATTTCATTTTACTGGAAACTATTATCTTTAAAACGGTTGTATTATATAAAACTAAATTAGCATACATGGGCGATTGTGACTCAAAAGGTAAAATACCTGAAAATTACTACCTTAAAAAAAAAAAAACAGAATATCAAATGACACTCAAATTATTAAACCTCATCAAACATTTTACTATTCATTCACAAATCACTTGGATGGCAAATGAATAACCAATAAAAACAAAAGAAAACTTAATAGGAAATATCAAAATACACATGGATTAGATTAAAAACCTTGAACATAAACACATCTGCGATACACAACATGAACCTGTGAAATCTAAAAACAGCTATGAAGTCATGCTAGTACATTTGAAATTAACAAGTTTAATTTAATGTAAAATACAGAAAAGAAACCTGTATAAATACCAACATAAACCGGAAAATGTAACTTAACCATTCAAACACTTTACAAACTCTCTGAAAATAATACGATTTTAAAAAATAAGAGACGATATAATAACAGCTTCCCACGCTTTTGTTTCTTGTTAAGTTGAATGTGAATGAAATGTCTTCTGAATTATCCATTTCTTTTATTGAAAAGCAATTTATTTTTTTTAAGCTGTTTGAAAGTAAAAAAAAAAAAAAAAATCCATTGTCATTCAATGTATTATAACACACAAAATGTTGACGAAGTCTAAAATTATATCTGCATACTCCGCCATGTTTGCTATTGAGTGGGTAAACCCAAAAGCGTTCACGGAAATGATTACCCGGGTTAAAGTTATGACGTCATTTTCTGGGGATGTGCGTACCCATGCCCAAGCCCGGGCTGTGTATCGTGAACTCAACCTAAATGTCTATAACCTTTCTGAGAGAATTCTTTACAACAAATTCCCACATATATAGCTTTTTTTCGTGTGAACACAGAAACGTGTATTTAAAGCACTCTTATCAGAAAAATTTTTTGAAAATATTTCAGTAATACACGCCTTTGTGTGAATGCGTAAATGTATATTAGATAATCTATCCGAGAGAATCCTTTAGAACATATTTTACATGCATATGTCTTTTCGCCTTTGCATGTGCATGAATGCTTATTTTTTGCACTCTTGTGTTCTACATAGATATCTCTTTCTAGAAAAACATTTAGAACACATTTCACACACATACGTGTTTCGTCCTACGTGAGAAAATGCATGAATACTATGAAGTACTAATTTTGAGGATAATTATGAATATAATTGGGTTTTCATGTCTATGACTGTCAAAATGAATATCTATATTAACAAAAATTTTTGTGTTAGGCCTTATTACAGAGGGTTGGCAAAAATTTCTATATATTGTATGAATACAATGAGGGAAAACAACTTTCTTTGTTAATTAATTTTTATCTTTTAACTGAAACATGTTCACGTAATAACGGAAATTTTTCGTGAAATTAACTTGCACCTTTCACAAAATTGAAATTATATCTGTCATTCTTCATATACCTAAAACTGGAGAGTTTTCCTGTGTAGAAGATCTTCTTTAAAATTTACATTACTTTATTGATTTTTAAGTATTTCTCTTTAACTAACAGTAGTTAAAAACACATTTTATTAAAAATATTAATAAGGCTACAAATGGATAAATTTAAAGTTATGACCATGATTACAGGATATTTCTACCAAGACACATAGGAACCTTATCAAATCATTTTTTGAAAAAATAATGAAAAAGGTAAACAGAATAGCTATTTTACTGCAGAATTGAAGGAGAAAAACCACAGTGTAATTACATGTAACATATTAATATTTAATACAAATTAAAAAAAATATATTTTTAGTCAAAAATAACACCCGCTTGACTATTACTATTTCCAGCCTTTGGATCACTTTGAGGGATACAATTGATTCCTTAAGCCACCCCTCGATCCATTGACCGGTCGAAAATATGGCTGGAATGAAGTTTATCGAGTCTTAAGTTTATCCAGGTGAGGTAATGATCACGTGATGGTGGTATTTACCTCTAACCTCGTGGATTGTTTCTTCTTGAACTAAGCAGTGAGCGCCATTATTTTTATTAATTTTTTTCATTCTTTTTTGTTTATAGTTCTCCCTTTTTTCTCAGCAGTAAATTTTTAAGATTACGGTTTATTCTATCCTTGATCGGCCGTTATCTATAGACTATAGATGATTTTTCCCATGAAAATATCAAAGAAAACATTCTCATTCACAGAATGAAGGACACGGAAGTTCTGCTGCTTACAAGAAAGTATTAATGGGTGTAAGCTTTTCAATGCAGGATTCGTAGTAAAGTTTACATTTCAAGAAGTCCAGAATGGGAGAAATACTGCTACCATTGTATCAGCAGATGTCAAAGCTGAATATAAAAAAACAGAAATACAACTTAAGAGCCATTTTTTTTAAAGCTGGACGAAGTCTATGGAGGTGTGATAATTGACATTTTTAATTTTCCCGAAACATTCAGGATATGTTAGTAGTACTGTGATAATAAAAAGTGAAATTTATTTTTTTCTGAATTTTATTTGTTTGACCTACAGAGGGAGTTTGAGGCCGTATATAAATGGTGCCATTTTAATATCAATTTACTCCTAAAGCCATGAGTGACCCATGTAATTTTTTTAAATACGGATACTACTTGATACTAAGTACATTTTAGCGTAAACAGTTTGGTGGGTCACTCAAGGCTTTAAAGGCCAAGGTCCTTCGAAAATGTAGTTTTCGTTGATTTTTTCCATGTTTTCAGTCTGAATATCTGCTAAGGCCATGAGTGCCCCATAGAAATAATTATGGGGTTAAATAAATACCTTAATATAGAACATAAAAATATTTAAAATAGCATGGGTTACTCTTGGCTTTAGTAGTTAAACGGTCTCAAAGTTGAAAATTTTCCAAAAAAGGTCAAAGTTGATGGTAAATTACTCTATAAGCCATGAGCCAATAACTATGAGACACAGTTTTAATTATACCCTAGATGGTCTAGTTGTAGACCCAGATGACAAACCTATGGGGCTTGCAACATTTATTTAGATACAGTCTATTTTATATCGCCAATGTGTACCTCTTCTATGTAGTACAAAAGGCTTGAAATCCAATTTTACAATATATTAATGCTTGTTTAAACTTCCCATTTAGCATTACAGAGGCCAGCATGAAAATAATTAAAAAATTTAAAAATCACGTAGGGGAGAAATACGGAATTATTTAAAACATGGAGATAAAAAATGCAATTTTTAACGTACACAAACATCAAACCGTCTCAGTTGTTTTTATTAAAAACAAATACTATTTTATTTACGAGACAAAACTTTATTTAAAATACATTTAAAAACAAAAATGTATTTTAATATATGCATTTAATATTTAAATGTATTTTTTTTAATGTATTTTAACTAAAGTTTTGTTTCGTAAATAAAGTAGTTTTTGTTTTTATTACAATTTGTAAGTTCTTATTTACTG
Source organism: Salticus scenicus (assembly GCA_963930645.1). Classification (NCBI taxonomy): domain Eukaryota; kingdom Metazoa; phylum Arthropoda; class Arachnida; order Araneae; family Salticidae; genus Salticus; species Salticus scenicus. The sequence goes on from OZ005660.1 coordinate 246,012,874, forward strand.
TAATAAAGGGAAGTACTGATACACAAAACGTACTTTACAATGTAGAAAAAAAAAATTATGTAAACATCTGACTATTTTATGGGGATAAAACTGTTTTAGAGTACTGTTTCTTTCCTGTGAGTAAAATTTCAAATTTTTTAAATGATGTCGCATTTTATGTAACAAAAATTAGTGAATGTTCCTGATTGATTTTGCGTTTATAGTGTATAGTTGCAGCTTGCTAATCATATGATTTGAAACGCCCACGAGCATAAGTACTGGAAGCATAACATTTCATAAAGTGAAAATTGTGGGTAGGGGCTAGCTGAAAGAAATACAAGGGGGTTACTTGAAACACCTGTTTCAATTAGCCCCGTGCACAAAAGAAATGCAAAAGCACAATAAAATTAATAGTAATAATAATAATAAAATAGCTTACACTGCAGTGGCTGTATCTTTATTTATGGTTTAAAATAATGTTTTCCGACTTGGTTTTTTAAATTTTTACAAGAGATAAGTGCATTAGAATTAGAGGAAAGCTGCTAAACAGAATTTTCAGAACAAGTAGATACTGGAAATTTAGTGATGGTCTGTGGTCTCATGTTCTGGGTCTTTCTGCAAGGTAGGTGTTCTATAAGGGAAAAATCTTGCACATGTTTGATAGTACAGGTAAAGTGCCTGTAAAGCTGGCAAAGATCAAATTTCTAAAGGGACAAATCCTACCTAAAAATGTTTGTTTTGCCTGGCCCATACAAGTTGACATTCGAGATATCAGTTTGGACAATATTTTACAAATCTTATAACGTCCATTGAATAATAGAGAATTTCTTTACTTTATTTGTGAACTTGAAATTTCCCTCTCTTTTTTGTATTAAATTACTGTAACAACTTTCATAAGATTTCTGCAACGCCTATTATTATAAACTAATTTATCAACCTGCTTATAGTTATTTTTAAAAATAAATGTTTATTAAGTGCGAAATTCTACTGTAATTATTTACTAAATCTGACACTATATTACCTTTATTTTAAAAATGGTCCATTTAATTATGGTCATTATAATGTAAAAGCAACTTGTTGCCGCTCACCTTAGTTTGGCTATATGCGCAACCTTGGCGCGCATCTCTTGTTCACTTGCATTCCCGCCACGGAGTAAAAAGACAGGAGAAGAAGGTAACGCTGAAATTTTGTGATGTTGTTTTCTAATGTTTACAGATGGCGCCAGCGTGCAATCCTTCCTTCTCTCCAGCTTCCGCAATGTTATTCAATGGGGAAATGTCTCGTTTTAATTATTTTTTTAAAAATAATATCAAGCTGAAAAAATTTCGATTGAAAGCAAATTTCATTAAATAGAGTATTCTAACCAACATATTTTTTTTAAGAGCCATTTTATACTAATTTTACTTTGAAAGAAAGCTTTTAAAAAATGACGATTCTTATGAACCGAAGCTAGCTAAAACAGACAATTGGGAGGAAGGAGAATGGATAAAATTTTGTAAAGAAAAAAATTAAACTTACTTTAGGTGCAGAAAACACGAACTCGGACTTTATTTTTCTCCTAGGGCTTTTTTCTCTTTTTCTTATCACTATCATAGCCTGTTTTACAACTAGGAACGAAGCATTTATTTGAAACATCTGAATTATGCAGTTTTAAGAACTTACAAAGAAATTAAATTGCTTAAAATAAAAAAATTTAAATGTACTCCAGCAAAATTCTATTGAAAACAACAGTATATCCGCGCCAAGGTAGGGAGGAATGACAAGTGGCGCCCTCAATATTTACCAAAAATTTAGATCACAGTTTCGTAGTTTTCTTCCATTGGACCTTCAACTCCTATTAATATTACTCCGTGATTCCCGCTTTAGCGGAGTAGTTGTATTGTTTTTCGTTATAAGAGTAACATATCTCTTGTTTATCTTGTTCGGTGATATGGTTCACCTTTTTTATAGTTTGCGTTGACTATGGTGTCAACATATTTGAATACGTTAATAATACGTCATCTATAAATTGTATATATGTAAATAATACTTTAATTAAATGTTTGTGAAGTAATAACTTCAGAATAGTAATTATTAAATTGATACAGTCCACTCATAAAGTATCGTCAACATTTGGTCTAGTAGACCCGGAGGAAGATCAATCGTAATATAATGAAATAGTGGTGGTGCTCATTGATGAAAATTAATTATGGATAAAAATAAATTAGTTATCCTTAATCGCCAACGCGGAACTTTGAAAGGCCAATTGACTAAGATAGTGACATATTTAGAGACTGTTAGTGACGAGGATAAAGACATTATAACTTTAGAAATAAAGAAGGATAATCTTCAAAAAATAGTAACAAAACTGGATAATTTGAAAATCCAGTATTACAAAATAGCTGATGAATCGCAACTGGAAGTTCAATTGAACACCTTCGCAGAATTGGAAGAAGAGACAGAAAAATTAGAGGTAAGGCTTCGAAAATTCTTACTCTCTAATAACATTAGTAAAAATGAAAACGAAATTATTTCAAATGAATCAAAAGTAAATAATCCTATTATCAATTTTCGTTTACCTGAAATTCCTTTACCCAAATTTAATGGTCAATATAATGATTGGTTTAATTTCAAAGATCAATTTATAACCTTAATTGATCAGAATGATAAACTTTCAGATAATCAAAAATTATATTATCTAAAATCTACACTTTGTGGAAGAGCACTAGATGTAATTACCGAAGACGATTCATATATTTCGTTTTTTAAAGCACTAGAAGACAGATTTCAAAATAAAAGAATGATTGTTAATTCTCATTTAAATGAGATATTAAACGTAGAGAATCTGTCTCAAGATGTAGTTAAAAATTTGAGAACAATTACAGATAGTTGTCAAAAAAATATTCGAGCACTCAAAAGTATAGGATTGGAAATGAATCCTTTTACGGAGGCCTTACTTATAAATTTAGTTCTTAAACAGATCGATAAAGAAACTAAAAAACAATTTGAATTATCTTTAAGTTCTACAGAATTGCCAACATGGTGCGATTTCATTAACTTTTTAGAAAAAAGATGCTTGGTGTTAGAAAACTTACAATGCGTTTCGAATACGAAACCGAAATTAATGAATGCGGAAAAGAGTACTAGAATAAAAACTTTCTTTTCTAAAAATGATTCTTTTAATGATCAAAATTCCCTTTGTAAAAAAAATCATTCTTTGTCAAAATGTGGTGAATTTTTAAAATTAGATGAATACGATAGATTCCTAACAGTAAAAAAATATTTGTTATGTATTAATTGCTTGAAATCCAATCATCAGGTATCAAATTGTAAAAATAATCAAATTTGTAATATCTGTTCTAAAAAACATAATTCACTTCTACATCGAACCTTGCCGGGAACAAAAAGTAATAATTTTCAACCCAAATCGCAAAGTCAGACGGCGGCACAAATAGACGCCGCCGAGCACCTGCCATCAAATGATTCATATCCTGAATTGCAGAAAGAAAAAAATAATGTTTCGATGGCATTATATAACGAGATTAATGATCCAATCTTTAAAAGTAAAAAACATATATTGCTGTCAACTGCTATAGTTTATTTGGAAAGTAGCAATAAAAAAAAGTTTCCGGTTCGTGTAATTCTTGATAATGGTAGTCAATGTAACATGTTAGACAGAGAACTTGCTCATTTATTGAATTTGCAAAAAAGGAAATGCGATATTCATATTTCAGGAATTAATGGTAAGATGACAAATGTGAAATCTTCAGTACGTACCATTATTTCCAATAAAGATGATTCATTTAGTGAACCAATTGAATTTTTAATTACACCTAAAAAAACAGAATTCATTCCTTCACACAATATAAACATAAGAAGTTTAAATCTACCACATGACCTTGAATTAGCTGATAGTGAATTTTGGAAAAAATCTAAAATAAATGCTTTAGTTGGTGCTGAATTTTTCTATGAAATATTAAAAGCAGATAAATTGAAAATAGGACAATTCACCTTTCAGAATAGCGTTTTTGGGTATATTGCTGCGGGAACCATAGACCGCAATGTATCTGAAAATACTTTTTGCGGTTTTACTGCATGCAATGATTATCTTAATGAAACCATTCAAAAATTCTGGAAAATAGAAGCTCCTGAAATTGACTTACGTCCAATTAGTCAGGAAGAACAATTGTGTGAGAAACATTTTTTAGAAACTTATCGGAGAGATAAATCGGGAAGATTTATGGTAGCCATGCCTTTGAAGGAAGATGCTAGTGTCCTTGGGGAGTCTAAATCTATCGCAGAAAAACGGCTCAAGCAGTTATGGAATCGTTTAGAAAAGAATCCAACCATGCGAAATCTTTATTGTGATTTTATTAAAGAATACACTAATTTAAATCATATGACAAAAATTGTTGATAATTTAAATGAATCTAGCTGTTTTTATCTGCCCCATCATGGCATTTATAGGCCCGAAAAATCTACTACGAAGCTTCGCGTTGTATTTAATGCTTCGAGTCCGACAACTAGTGGAATATCCTTAAACGACATAACTTATAAAGGTGTCGTTAATGAAGATTTGTATGAAATCATGTTACGCTTTCGACAACACCGATTTGTGTTTTTGGCCGATATTGAAAAAATGTATCGCCAATTAATGATTACCGAGGATCAGAGAAAATTATTAAGAATTTTATGGAAAGATAATGTGAACTCAGAAATTGAAACCTATGAACTTAATACCGTAACATACGGTACCGCTTGTGCCCCTTTTTTAGCCATTAGAACGTTGAAGCAATTAGCCCTTGAAGAAGCCGAGAAATATTCTAAGGCATCCGATATTTTGCTACATGATTCGTATATGGACGATATAATAAGTAGGGAAGAATCGCTAGAATCTACTAGGGAGCTTCAAAAACAACTTATACACTTGTTAGAAGGCGCTGGAATGAATTTTCATAAATGGAATGCAAATCATATTTCCTTACTTGACTTTTCTAAAGAGACATACCCTGAGTACACATTCTCTGATAAGGAAACCAAAGCCCTAGGGGTTGCCTGGAAACCCAATTTAGATGCTTTCACATTTAAAATAAATTTGTGTCAGTTAAAGTCTATGACAAAGAGAAGCATTTTATCAGACATTGCTCGTATTTTCGACCCATTGGGTCTCATCGGTCCTGTTATTGTCAAAGCCAAGTTGTTTATGCAGGAACTATGGAAATTAAAATTGGACTGGAATGACCCTATTCCAAGCCCTATTGCTCAAAATTGGCTAGAATTCGACACTATCGTTAAATGCTCTTGAACAACTTAGAATAAATCGCTATGTTTTAATTCCTGAAGCACAACAAAAAAATTTACACGGATTCGCCGACGCATCGTCATTAGCTTTTGGAGCAGCCGTGTATATTCAGTCTATTCATAATTCTGAAATTGTCTCCAATTTGGTTAGCAGCAAATCTCAAGTTGCACCTCTAAAAACTGTTTCTATCCCTCGACTCGAGTTATCTGGTTGTCTTTTGTTATCCAAATTAATTGTGAAAATTTTGAAATCTTTGAGATTACAAATCAATAATATTTATCTCTATACAGACTCTCAAATAGCTCTTGCCTGGATCCAAACCGAGCCTTGGAAATTGAAAACATTTGTTGGCAACAGGGTTGCCAAAATTCAAGAACTGTCTAAAAACTTCACATGGAACCATGTGTTCTCTGCGGAAAATCTAGCAGACTTAATTTCACGAGGTCTAACTACCACCGATTTAATGGATAATCAGTTGTGGTGGCAGGGACCAGACTTTCTAAGTAAATCCAGTAGTATCATAAACAATGACTCTGACTATCTGTCCCCCAGTGATAATTGTATTGTGATGAGTGAATTGAAAAATAATCACCAGGGTGACGCTAACCCTGCAGTGTTGTGTGGATTAATTCATTATACGGATTCCTCCCAGAACTTTTATAATCATTTGTTTTCAATAACAAATAAATTTTGTAAATTAATTAGAATATGTAGTTTTATTTTTAGATTTATTAGGAATACAAGAGCAAAAGTAAACAGAGTGATTGAACCCTCCGAAGCACCGAATTAAACGACACAGAAGTGCATTTAATTAGACAGGTACAGTATACACAGTTTGCCGCAGAATTGATCTGCTTAGAAAAAAGGAAGCCCGTATCAGGTAAATTAAATTGTTTTAATCCAATTTTAGATTCTCAGGGACTCCTAAGAGTGGGTGGAAGGCTGGAAAATGCTAATTTAAAATTTGATAGTAAACATCCCCTTTTGTTGCCCCACGACCATAAATTATCTTCCATGATTATGGAACATTTCCATAAAAAATTCTTTCATGTAGGACCTCAAGCCTTGTTATACCACGTTAGGAAAAAATATTGCATAGTTAGTGGGAGATCTTTAGCTCGGAAAATATTTCGTAACTGCGTAACGTGTTACAAATTTAAACCTTTAACGGTCAATCAACTTATGGGAAATTTGCCAAAGGAACGAGTAAATGTGACTCATCCATTTTATTGTACCGGTATAGATTTATGTGGCCCTTTTTTAATTAAATATCGGGGTCAAAGAAAAGGAATCTATAACAAAATTTTTGTTTGTATTTTTATTTGCATGCCTACTAAAGCCGTGCATCTAGAGATAGTTAGCGATTTAACATCCGAAGCTTTTATCGCAACTTTAAAAAGATTTTTTGCTAGACGAGGCAAAGCCCAAACATTATTCAGTGACAATGCAACAAATTTCGTTAGTGCAAATAATGAATTAAAAAGGTTACATAGATTAGCTACTCAGCCTGATGAAAACCTTACTAATTTTTTAAATTCAGAGAATATTAATTGGAAATCTCTGCCACCCCGTGCCCCAAATTTTGGAGGGCTATGGGAGGCAGGCGTAAAATCGTTTAAGTATCATTTGAAACGCGCAGTAGGAAACGCTAAATTAACATATGAGGAATTCTTAACCGTTGTCTGTCAAATTGAGGGAATCCTCAATTCTCGACCCCTTACCCCCCTTTCAAACGGTATCGAAGATTTGGACGTCTTGACTCCCGGCCATTTTTTAGTTGGTCGACCCATCACAGCGGTGATCGAACCCGAGTTCTCTGGCATTCCAGATAATCGATTAGATACCTGGCAAAAATTAACTAAAATAGTTCAAGGGATATGGAAAAAATGACAATGTCATTATTTAAATACGTTACAACAAAGAAACAAATGGAAATTTGAAACAAATAACATTAAAAATGGGGATATGGTACTATTAAAGGAAGAAAATTGCCCATATGTAGTTGGATTTTGGGTAGAATAGTAGAAATTATTCCAGGAAAGGATAACAAAATACGCGTAGTCTCGGTTAAAACAAGAAATGGGACATATAAACGACCTATTTCCAAAATTGCTCTTTTACCTTCACAAAAGTAAAAAAAAAAAAAAAAAAAAAAAAAAAAAAAAAAATGTTTGAAAATGAATAATGTATATAGTTAAATTTAATTTGTTTATTGTATTTCACTTATATTATTTTATTGTTTACAATGTTATTAATATTTCTCTTGTATAAGTTTTATTATTTAAATTGCATATATAATATTTTCGTATAATTAATTATAATTATGGTATTACATATTAGAACTGTAATTTTGAAACAATGTTTCAAGGTGGGCCGGTATGTTGCCGCTCACCTTAGTTTGGCTATATGCGCAACCTTGGCGCGCATCTCTTGTTCACTTGCATTCCCGCTTTAGCGGAGTAGTTGTACTGTTTTTCGTTATAAGAGTAACATCTCTCTTGTTTATCTTGTTCGGTGATATGGTTCACCTTTTTTATAGTTTGCGTTGACTATGGTGTCAACATATTTGAATACGTTAATAATACGTCATCTATAAATTGTATATATGTAAATAATACTTTAATTAAATGTTTGTGAAGTAATAACTTCAGAATAGTAATTATTAAATTGATACAGTCCACTCATAAAGTATCGTCAGCACAACGTAAGATACATCCGAAATGTGCAAATTGTTATATTATGTAAAACATATGTAGGGTGGTGAGTACAAGACTGTATACAAAAATAAATAAATAAATAAATAAATAAATAATAAAATAAAAATTGCGCATGGGACTAATTGAAACAGGTGTTTCAAGTAGCTTCCCCTATATTTGTTTCAGCCGGCCCCTGCCCACAATTTTCACTTCACGAGATGTTAACCTACCAGTACTTATGCTCGTGGGCGTTTCAAATAATATGATTAGCAAGCTGCAACGAGGTTTATCCCGGTGACGTAATTGTCACGTGAAGATGGTATTTACCTCTAACCTCGTGGATTGTTTCCTCTTGAACCAAGTAGTGAGCACCATTATTTTTATTAAATTTTTTCATTATTTTTTGTTTATATTTCTTCCCTTTTTCTCAGCAGTAAATTTTTAAGATCATAGTTTATTCTGTCCTTGATCGGCCGGATATTTTTCCCATGAAAACATCCAAGAATAGAGCAGTTGCAAACAGCTGATAACAGCATGGCAACGTGGACCGCTTGCCCTCCGACATTGGTTGCTATGCGCCGTTGCCATGGTGATATGAGCCGTTTTCAACTGCTATTTGCTTACTGTGCTCAAAATGGCTTCTATTTATTCCCACGTGGAGTTGACAGCCCTCCATCTACGTCACTCTGACGTCATATGAAACTTCTCTATACATTCTCATTCACAGAATGAAGGACACGGAAGTTCTGCTGCTTGCAAGAAAGTATTAATGGGTGTAAGCTTTTCAAAGCAGAATTTGTAATAAAGTTTACAATTCAAGAAGTCCAGAATGGAAGAAATACTGCTACCATTGTATCAGCAGATGTCAAAGCTGAATATAAAAAACAGAAATACAACTTAAACATGACCATCGCAAGTGACAATCAGGTATGAATGTTTTCATATCCCACAGTGTTGAATGTGATTAAAATTAATTGTAAATATATTTGTAATAGTATAGTTCATTATTTTATCTCTTCCATTCCTTGTATAAATGATTTTTTTTTTTTCATTATGCTGTGTTTGTAGTGTAGCTAGAATGAGAAACTTTTTAGACCATTCGAGCAAAGCATATATGGTGAAGTGTATTAAAATTAAGTAGTTTATTTTTAATTTATGACCCAATTTAATCCCCTTCTCCCGTATTTTTGGAAGTGCCTATTAAATTTAATAAATAAGCTTAGTGTAATTACATATTTTGCAAAAAAGCATATTTAAAACGTCGAATTCTACAAGGATACCCAACTTTATAAATTATAGAGGTAGTTGCACAATTCTAATATATATATATATATATATATATATATATATATATTTAAAGATATTTATTGTTTGTAACTTACGTATTTCAATTAATTTTGATTTTATTTTCAGTGATGAAAGTTCATGCAATAACTGTTATTCTTCAAAAATTGCAACTTTGGGAAGTTATTGTGCTACGAAATATAAAGTTCATTTTTGTTAAATGATTAATGTTAGAGAAACTGTTATTTTATTCGTCTCAGAGAAATCTGTTTGTAAGAAATTTTATAGATATCTGTGTTTTGAGCCAGAATCATGGACATGATTTCAATGAATGGCAATAGTTACACTTTTTCAACACCTTTATATCATATGGCAGCCTTGAATCACATTATTCACATAAATTACACCCCTCACCCAAATTAAATATTATAGGATATAAAATGTATGTATATATATTCCCACCCCTTTTTTTACCTAAATATTTTTAATATATGTTAATTCCACTTTGTTGATTTAAATAAGAAATTGACCAAATGCATTTAAAAAAAAAAAATGTTGTGTGAAACGCATAAGAATTCTTATGTGTGCAACTCTGAATAAGCCACAATAACTAAATCAATCCAAAAATCATATAGCTGCATGTGAATCAAATATTTGTTGTACTAAATTTCCAGTTAATTGAAGGATTACGTAAAGTATCAGAATTTGTTTTAGCTTTATAAAAATAATTACTAATTCTGTGTCTACCACTTTTTATGCAAACCATGCCTTTAAACATCCTTGTAACATGCTTTAACCATGTTGCATGCTGCATGTATAATTTTAAGCGTGTACATGTACAAGGAGGCTTTCTACTTATTGCCTGCTGAAGCCTAAGACCATCAGGAGGAATCTGTGAGGAATTTTATTACAAAAGTTTCTCACTACCTAATGTATGTTTTTAAATTTCATATTCACATTCAGAAAAAGCACAATCATTAAATTTGTTCTTGTTTTCTAAAGATTTATTATCGCTACTATTATTTTATTTTCCTAAATTAGAAAAATGAATTTATTCATTTTTCAAATTTTATAGGCTATTTCTACCTAAAAATTTTAGTTTGATAACTATAAAATTACATCCAATTATCAGTTTTGACAGTTAGGTTTAATTTTTTTTTTTTTTTTTTTTTTTTTTTGCTTCAACGCAAGCCAGTCGAATTTTAAAGTGACTGCATTGTCTTGATGTGTGTTCGTGTTGTGTTACCGGTAAAGATATGAAATCAACGTTCATTATCAGGTCGAGTTCGGCCCGATTATTTTGTTTATAGCATAATTCTACTTATTTTTTATGAATTCATGGATTACACTTTCATCATTTACTGAATTTAAGATGCTTCGGTTTGGCTGTTTATAAACAAATGTAGCCATCCGTAGCATCTTTATTTCAGTATTCAACTAATATGGATGTCTACATTTTTAGTAATGGTGAGTATCATTTTAGCCTATGTTTTTTAAAAAGCAGTGGTCATTTTCTGTATTTTCATAAAATTATTTTTTTCTAGCGATGATTATTTCTTTAAGTTTTATTTTTAACTTTTTAAACCTAGCTGAAAAGTTTTTATAAAATTCTGTGTATGTGTTTTATATATGCATTTCTCTCTCTCGCTCACTTTTTTAAATAACAAAATATAAGATAAATAGAGACAAATTTCATAAAATCTAGTAAAACAATGCAGAAGAAAAATGAAAACTAGACTATTTTCAAAAGAGTCTTAAAATGTTTTAGTGCAATTATGACATTTTTTATTAAGTAAAAAAAACTTGAAAATGATATTAAATGAATTTTGCAGTTTTATTAGGAAATGTAGCCCTTTTTTTAATTTATTTTGTAAAATAAATATCCATACCTTCCATTATAATTGATAATCAAATATAAAATTATTGTTTAAAATTTTGAATAAGTGATTGCTTTAAATATTTTCCCCTTGTATTATATATGTATATTTCGTAAAACGCATATGTGTTAGAAATAGACATATCCTGCTTTTCTTTTAAAAATAAGTAGTATTAACAAGGTTCTTAAAATGTAATGATAAAATCTAAGTAAGGGGGGAAAAAATCTATATTAAAAAATTTCAGCTTTTTTTTGTACATTTAGCTTTTCAGCTTCTTTTTATTTTTTTCAGCTTCTTTTTTATGTTTCTGATGTGTATTTGTTCTTTTCTTATACGATAAAGATTAAAATAAATATGTATTACTCTAATATATCAGGTTTTGTCTTCAAAATTCTAGTATTTCATTTCACTGTCTTGTCTTTGCGTACAGTTTCAGCTTTCTTCTATTTTTGCTAATCTCGTTCCTGAGAGGAGTGTTATAAAAGTTTTTTATTTACTTATTTTATTTAATAAGTAAATATAATTTGGAAATAATATTATTGTTTAAAATATTATTCGATGGTTCTTTTTATTTATTGTTATTAAATTAAAAAGCAGTCCTTTTTTGTTTTAGTGTAAAAAATTTTAAAAATAAATCTTCATCTATCGTAAAGAGCATTTAATCGTGAATCATGGCATTATAAACAATATACAGTGATTTATCGCTACTTAAAATTACCCAAATCGCCAAGAATTCGCCAGAAGCTGTTACCCCTGTAAATTTGCTTCACTGCCATACAAATTTTTCCTTTAGACGGGGGTCATTCGTTTTACATCACATCTACGGATCCTTCCCTTCTTTCCGGTTTAGAGATTCTTTGCTGAAAATGACGAGAAGTGGGCTGGGATTGCGGTGCCTCGCTCAACACTATCTTACGCACAAACTCTGTCTTAAGATGTAAACAAAACGCAAGTCGTATTGCAGTGTCTCACTATCTTACGACAACCTGAGAGCTATCTTAAGTCGAATCGTAACTCGATGCGCGCGCAATCACAACACAGCTCGCTCTGCGTCTCCCATTGGCTGGCTGGCTTTCTCTTACGAGGACACGCGAAGGACTTACGCTTGAGGCACCGCAATACCAAGTTAAGATCGTTCTTAACCACGCCCATCTAAGAAAGTTCGTAACATTTAAGATAAGACTTAAGAACGAGGCACCGCAATCCCAGCCGTGGACGACTGATTCAAAAACCAGATCGTCTCAACCTCTAGAAACTTTGAAGGACTTGGTTGGGGGAAATGTCGTGTGATTGCAACTTACAAACTGAATCCCTAGTTATCGCAAATACTGCTATCACAGATGTGATGACTCAGACTACTACTACTATGTGTTTGATGTTTAGTTTTGAGTTTGTTCTAAATGTATTTTCCGGTCTTGTATGAATCGTCAAGTAAATGTACTATTTGTGTTATACAGATTTGTAGTTCTATCTTAAACTACTTTAAATAACACGACACATCCCCCTCTTAATTATATTCAGAAGTATTGTCAAAAATAGTACGTTTTAGTATACACGCATTCTCTCACATAGGACGAAAGATATACGCGTTAGACTGTGTTCTAAATGTTTTTCTAGAAAGGTATATCTATATAGAAGACAAGAGTAAAAAAAAAGTATGCATTCATGCACTGACAAAGGCGAAAAGCCGTATGTATGTAAAGTATGTTCTAAACGATTCTCTAACATAAGTAACCTATATAAACATTTACGCATTCACTCACAAAAAAAGCCGTACACGTGTGAAATATGTTCTAAAAATTTCTCTCAGAAAGGTAATCTAAGTACACATTTACGCATTCACACAGAAGAAAAGGAATATGTGTGTGAAATATGTTCTAAAAAATTCTCTTGGAAAAGTAGTCTAATTAGACATTCACGCACGCACACAGGTGAAATGCCATATGAATGCGAAATATGTTCTAAAAAATTTTCTCTGAAGAGTAGTCTAAATACACATTCACGCACACATACAGGCGAAATGCCATATGTGTGTGAAATATGTTCTAAGGCATTCTCTCAGGAAAGTAATCTAAATAAACATGTACGCATTCACACAGAAGAAAAGCCATATGCGTGTGAATTATGTTTTAAAAAATTCTCTCAGAAAAGTTATCTAAATGATCATTCACGCACTCATACAAAAGAAAAGCCATATGTGTGTGATATATGTTCTAAAAAATTCTCTACCAAAAGTAATCTAATGACTCATTTACGCATTCATACCGAAGAAAAGCCATATGTGTGTGAAATATGTTCTAAAATATTCTCTCACAAAAGTAGTCTAAATAGACATTTACGTATTCACACCGAAGTAAACCCGTATGTGTGAAATATGCCTTAAATTATTCTCAAACAAGAGTTGTCTAAACACACATTTACGCATTGACACCAGAAGAAAAGTTATATGCGTCTCAAATTTATTCTGCAGATTTTACTACAAAGCGACACCTACACATTTACGCAAAAGAAAATACTTACTTGTTTGAAATATGTTCAAAAGGATTCCCAGGGAAAAGTGCATTATATGATCATTCACGTACTCACGCTGGCGAAAAGCCATGTGTATGTATAACGTGTTCTAAAAAATTCTGAGGAAAATAAATTGGCATGCACGCATTCATAGAGATGAAAAACCATATGTGTGAAATTTGTTCTAGAAGGTTTTCGTTCAAGGGTTATTTGAATGCACATTTGCGCATTCATACAAGAAAAGAATATGAATGTGAAATATGTCATAAAAAGTTTTCTGTGAGGCAGGCAGACTCTGAATAAACATTTACGAATTCACGTAGGAGAAAAGCCATGTGTGTGTGAAATCCGTTGTGTTTTTAATAAAATACGATAACTCTAGACTTGCATGTATGCTCAATTGCGCTTAATGCCTTTCACCTCATATTCATCAGTTGCGCCGAGATCATATCCCCCCCCCCCCAAAAAAAAAAAAAAAAAAAAAAGCATAAACGCATCAATTGCGCTCGTAGGTTTTTCAGAAAATCAGAAAAAAAATTTCTAAATGATTTTGACTATTCAAATTTGCATAAATTGTCTATAAAGCTTTCTGATAATCATTAATATTTGTTTGTTTAAATTTTTTGAAAGCTTTTCAGGAATAAATTTGTTTTTCAAAAAACATTTTGCATACTAGAACAAATTGTTCAACTTATTCTGTCATAAGTTATTGATGGCATGAGATTTTTGGATTTCTTTTTGAAGTACTTATGTTACATTTAAATGGGAAAATATTTTGAAATCTTTACAGGTCAGACAAAACTAAATAAAAATATGGTGTATATTTAATATTTAAACTTAAAACTTCTTCACAGACCATAAAATTTAATCCAGCGCAACCATCTTTGAAAGGACTTGGCATTTCTTCATCAGGTGCAAAAAACATGCGCTACTGCCTTGGAGGCAAAAGCAAGACTTGCTTTTACTTGTATAATATAAATATTTCTTTAAATAAATAATATAATATAAACATTTTTTTTTTTTTTAAATTGCTCTTGACTGAATTTATTGGAGCCTATTATCTTTACCCAGGAGATAACACGAGAATAAGTAAATAATGTTTTCATTTCCACAAATTATAACTCGTTACCTTCCGGTATACAAGAGGGGAGGATGACAATGAATGTTATCAGTCATTTTTCTCGCGAGCGCAATTGATGTAGTTTTAACAATGGGGGGGGGGGGATTAACGTAAGCACAAATGATGTGTGCCCGTGTACTTAAATGATGTTTTAAACTTAGGAAAAGCTGTATTACGATACATGACCGGTTACTTCATTTCTTATATTCCCGCCTTTTCCCTCTTTTATAGTTAACCCATGTAAACCTTCTGTTACTTTATTTGAAGTATGACACTGTCCCAACTGAAAATACCTCAATGTCATGACAAAATATTTCTTTGTCTTACCAAACACTAATATTCGTTATGTAATGCCTTTTTTTCTTTCGATTGTACAATATTATTATTGTAATAATTATTATTATTATTTATTTTTGTATAAATATTGGAAAAATATAATTCAATAAATTAAAAATGAGCTTTGCCGTAATGCACTTTTTAAAAGAAATTTTCTTATTTTATAAATTAATTTTTCTTTTCCAAAAAAAAATTTTTAGCTGGTTGTTAACTCGAATATTGTGCTAACTTAGCATTTCATTACCTAGATAAATGTTTCTAAAGGCTACATATATCATGTCGACCAAACAAAGCTCTATCTTCTAATTTTTCTCAATAATACGATCATTTTTCATTTTAGCATATGCTTCACAAATCGCAATCGCAGGTGCCATTTTTACCGGTGCCATTTTTTCCTGCATTCGCATTCACACAAGAGAAAAGTCATACGTGTATGAAATATGTTTTAAAGGATTCAACTATGTATGAATCCCATATTTTTTAGTGGGTGCTTTTCAGGGCTGTAACTACCATTGGGGAAACCGGGACAGTGTCCCGGGCCCCCAAACATAGAGGGGTGCCAAGTGGGGTGATAAAATATATATTTCTTAAATTGGTAATTTCAATTTTAAGAAAACAAAAAAATCGAATTTTGCTAATGATGTTTAAGAAGTACAACATTGTATAAAAAATTAAGCCATTACCCAGACCAGACCGTCTAAGTCTTAAAATTGAATTAAAAAAAAAAAAAAAAAGCGAACTGTACAGTGGGTAACAAAAGTCTAAGAACACTAGCAAAAATTCCTATGTAAAAAAAAGTATGCTTAATAAGGAAAGGGCACGTGACGTCACTAGCAGTCGAATGATGGGTAAAGTGGCATAACATTGGTATTTCCACCAATAGAGGTTGATCTTTTGCCACTCGAGAGTGGCAAACATTGATTGACAAAGCGTTTGTTTGTAAACATGCCCTTTCCTTATACAGTTGTGTTAAGTAAATCCTTGTCGGATCCTGTTCTTATTCAGTCTAAAATAGGGCGACCAGATTTTTTTAATGCAAAATGAGGACAAATTATGCAATGTCCTCATTTCCGTGAGAAAAATAAGGACAGTCTTCTTTAAAAATGAGGACATTTCTGAGGACATAAAATTTAATAAAATATAGCGCAAAATTAGCTTATATTAACCCCACTTGCAGCCATTAATCATCACTATGATAAATTTATACTACTTATGAACTTATACACGATAAACATCATAAAAAAATATTTATATAAGCATTATTAAATTTATAAACATTATCATAAACTCGTACACATTATACTTCTCTTCCTGTTATATAATGGCATCATGCTATGCTGTTAATATTAATTTCTAATATATGGTTGACACGAAAGTACCAAACTATTTTATATCTGCTATCTGCTTCAATTAAAAAACTTTTATAAACTGTTTTAATACAATTGATACTGTTGTATAGATCAAGTTTTTAGTATAAACGAAATCATAACTACTTCAAATGGAAGTGATCCAATAAATAACATTTTAAAAGGAGAAGGCAATCGGAAGAATGTGAAAATCTGGCTGGGCTAGGAATAAGATTTGATCTACAAACAGATACAGATTAACCTCTAAAGTTAAAGGAAGTATAGTAGTATAATTTCGGGGGCCCCCACTAATAACATCAAAATCGCATATAAATAGTTCACAACTTATTGATTTAGAACATTCAAATTTTGCGTTTAAATAATAGAATTTTCCCAAAATTGTATGTACTTTCTCAGAAAAAAATATCAGGTATCAGTGTAAAAAATCTGAAACTGACAATTAAGGACCCTGCTTTCAATCAGTTTAGGACCCCTGTTAATTTTTATAATAGAAGCTTGTTCTTCCCGAGCCTTTTCTGTAATCAGGCCCTGTCTACAAACTGAGTTATTATGATGACCTTCGAGTAGCGCTATTTACTCACTTGAGAGTAAAAAATCATGAGACGTTAACAAGGTAGTCTGTGTTCAGCTCCTATCTCTGATTAGTCAGTTTTAAATCTTGCTAAAAAATGCTTTTCCATTTAAAATGTTATTTAAATTTAGTTAGTTATAAAATCTGATTAGTAATAAAATAACTTCCAGCTTCATGCTAAATTTTTAAATACTTTTTTTGTTTTACTTTTATGCAAATTCAACTTTTTTTTTTTTTTTAAATCTTTATATTTTAAAGCATAATGTTGCAAAGACTAAAACCTCCCAATATAAAAATATATTCCATGTAATAGGGTTGAATTGGATGGGTTTTACGTCACACTAGTGCTGCGCAATGGGCAATTGGCGACGGTCTGGGATTTACCCTAAGAGGTGGTTTGGAGACATGCCATCACAATTTTGATCCTCCGCGAGAGATGTTTGTTTGTTTGTTTATAACATATACTTCAGATTTGTATGCTTGACTCGTAGTCTACTTGTAAATCTTCGTCAGATAATTACAGATAGCACATGACAGAATTACAATACGAAGAAATGGAAAACACCCAGGGCCAGTGCGGGAATCGAACCCGCTGTCCTACGCTCGAAGGCGATTAGCAATGTGGCGATATAACCACTCGGCGACGGAGGGCCCACGAGAGATGTAATAGTGCTGGAGATGATTTAAAAATAAATGTAATGAATCAAGAAATCGCGATTTTTTTCACGTTGTGTTGAGTTGTAGAATCAGTATTGCAAATTAATAAGGTCCGCAGCATCTCTAATGTTGAAATTTAAAATAAAGATGGAAATTACTGATAAATGAGGACAAATGAGAACAAACGTCCGAAAATGAGGACATATGAGGATATGAGAACTTCTGAAAGCAACTGAGGACAGCACTTGAAAAATGAGGACTGTCCTCACAAAATGAGAACTGCTGGTCACCCTAGTCTAAAAACAGGATTCGACAAGGATTTATTTAACAAAACAGTATTACAGTGGTGGACATAATTATAAGACACCTATCTAATTTGACAAATAGTGAAAGAAAAGATTTAGAGCTTAAAAATGTTTTATCAAATACGTCAAAAACATAAATTTATTCTGTTATCACACGTAATTGTTTTACAGAAATGATATTTTTATGGAGTTTAATAAAAAAAGTTAAACATACCATGGACAAAATTATAAGACACCCTAACATTTTAATTAAAACGCCTGCATTTTTTCGAAAATAATGTGCAATATGCAAATTTTCTGCACGCTGTTATGACGTCAGCAGTTAACTAAAGCAGACGATAACCGACTTCACGCATTTACAAACATGCCACGAGGTACAGAATAAAAAAAAAAGTGAAATTCGCGAAATTTGGAGATTAAATGGAACTGGTGCTTCAATTAAGAATATTTCAAAAGTTATTAAAAGCTCTAGATGTTTAATTAGAAATGTTTTGAAAAGAAGAATTAATGGATCGGTGATTAAAAGATCTGGACGTACTCCTTGCTTGTCCGCGAGAGACAGTCACCATATGCTTTCGCTCACTACACAGAAGATGATCGCTACAGGCATTAAAAATGCTTTGATACTGAATTGTTCAAGAAGAACCATTCGCAGGGTGTTGCATAATGCTTCCTATGTGAAATATAAAAAATTGAAAAAAAAAAAAACCACCGCTTCTATACCGGCACAAAATAAAGCGTCTAAACTTCGCTAAACAAACTATGGCCTGGACCTCCAAATACTACTCTGTGTTATTTTCTGATGAAAAAAAGTTTAACCTGGATGGTCCTGAAGGGTTTCAATATTATTGGCATGATTTACCGATGTCTCCTCATGTACTAATGAGCCGCCAAATGGGTGGAAGCTCAGAGTTTTGGGCTGGTTTTTCGGATCAAGGGAAAACGGACGTTGTTTTTGTGCATTCAAGAATGAATTCCAAAAAGTATAAGAATCTTCTTAAAGATCAACTAGCCATATAGGGTGAACTTCTTTGTAGCGAAAACTACACTTTTCAGCACAATACCGCGCCGATTCATGCATCACACTAAACAAAAAAAGTGGTTTTCAGAGCAAAGTATCAATGTTCTCCCGTGGCCTTCCAGCACGCCAGACTTAAATCCCTTCGAAAACTTGTGGGGGATCTTAGCTCGTGCGATTTACTGAAATGGGAGGCAGTTTATATGTGTCGAAGACCTAAAGAATGCTTTAAAATGTGCTTGGGAAGAACTGTTTTGCGGTATTGTGTTAGAATTGATAGATTCGATGCCGAATCGCATCTTTCATATAAAAAACAATGGCGGCTCCACCAAATATTGAATAACCATGTTAGAGGATTTGCTTTTAGACCATTACTGTCTGCTAATTATGTTGACCACTGTATTTTTAAAAAACGGTTGGTGTCTTATAATTCTGTCCATTATGTTTTAAAGTTTTTTCATTAAATTGTATGAAAATATCATTATTATAAAATAATTATATATGATAACAGAATAAATTTATGTTTTTTACGTATTTGATGAAAAATTTTTAAGCTCTAAATCTTTTCTTTCACTATTTGTCAAATTAGATAGGTGTCTTATAATTATGTCCACCACTGTAAGTGTACCTTTTTTATATAGGAATTTTTGCCAGGGTTCGGAGACTTTTGTTACCGACTGTAGGAGGCTAGTTTTGTGTAGACCATCCAGAAAATACGGCGATTTTCCTTTGCGAATAAATTTTTCAAAAAATTTCATCTGTTTTTATGAACATTTAAAAAACATATATGCTTTGTGTATAAATTATTGAAAGTTTATATATATATTACAACATTACTGAATGGCTTCCTACTGAGACATAAAAAGTTTTTTTTTTTTTTTGTCTTAATTAACAGCTAAATAATTTTGTATCGTATGACTGGCCACAAAAAAAGTATCTTATTTGTCAATCGGCCATGAGAATCCATATGTTGCATTGGGTGAGTCCAGCCTCTGGATTCTGGATCACTTCGACTGAGACATTTGATCCACGACAAGTCGAAAGCAGAAGCTGAACAACTCCGAACCCTCTATTGGATCAAAATCAGTGCTCCCATCTGTAGGCTTAGTTTGAAATTAGCTCTAAAATATTACAGAATTAAATTAGTTTAAGAAAAATTTATTTCATTAATTAAAAATGTAATTTAACTATGAATAAAAAAGATAGATGCATATCTGTTTTTTTGCTATTCTGCATAGTTGTGTACAAATGCACTGAGATACAATAATATTAATTATATAATTCTTTTTCGAAAATTCTTTTTTAAAAATAATAACAATAAATATCTAATTTTAGAAAATTTTCCAGCATTTTTTTTTTATTATTATTTCCCTCAATTATGCATTATTGTATTATAACGTTATATTGTAAACAATTTTAATTAATATTTTATAGATTTATTATCAAGCTAATTTTTGTTAAATATTTTTAAGTTGGAATGCTGAAATTTAAAACAAATATCTAGCATTCAAATATTTGATGTAAATAAGAAGTAGGTTCAAGTTTTATTATTATGATCTAAGGAAAGAAATATAAAACTATTACACTTGCCAAAAAATTATAAAATTTAAATTTTGATTTAAAAAAATGATAAAAAAAAATACAAATTTTTAAATTATCACTTCATTGATTCGTTTGTTAAATTCAATTAATTATGATTTCAATCAATAATATTTTAAATGTTTAATATATTTATGATTTTTTTTAATATTAATTATTTAAAAACAAATTAAATATTGTTAATTACTTTTATGTTTGAATTCTAAATTTTAATGCAAATATTTAGTATTCAAACATTAAAAGGTTTTATACAAATTAACTCATCTGTAAATTAACAAAGCAGTACAAAACATATTTAAAATATTTTGTTAAACTAAAAATTAAAAAATCGTTAGCAGGGAGCATTTTAAAATTTCATTTTATTAAATTTAAATAATATTCGATGATTTTAATTTGCAGTATTGTATTATATTTAAATCCATCGCATGTATATATTTATAATTCTAAAACATTTATACAGTTATTTACAAAAAAAAAAAAAAAAAAAAAAAAAAAAAAAAAATGCTTGTATGCATATTCGCGTTTGTAAGGACCGATAGATGACGGAACCAGAGCAATAACCAACGGCCAATCACAGCAATGGATCAGTAAATTGATCAAATGACTCGGAAAAACTTCTTGGGCGATTTGATCTACGAGCGGTCCATGGAACACATTACACTGGCCGACTTTGATCGAGACCGGTCCATGAGACTGGAAGCATTGTTACACGAACAATTGGATCGGTCGAGAACCTGAACCCGCAAATTAATTGACAGCGGAAAAATTAAATTTTCCTGAACTCCTCTTAAAAAAAGTCCGAGTTAAAAAAAAAAAAAAAAAAAAATGTTCTAAAGTATCAATAATCTTAAATTGGACCTTTGACGAAAATTAGAGCATATATAAAAGATTCTGCACAAAAATCGGCAAATCTTCAAATTTAAAACGGATGAACTTTAAATGGATCTTTTATAAAAATCGAATGATTTTATAAAGTCTTTTCGCAAATTTGGATAAAAATATTTATTTTAGTAATCAGCATGAAAATTTGTAAAAATGTGACAACTAAGTTAAAAGAATCTACCGTCTAGTAGAAAGTATCTTAAATATTTAATTTTCACTTTCATTCACATTCTCAATGTGAAATGAAGTCACATACAGATGAAATAAAAAATGATGTTTATTGAGTTTTTGGTACAAAACAAAAGATACACAATTTGAGCATTTGAGTAAGACAACAAAAAATGTATGATTTGTTCATTCAAAATATATGTTATTATCTACTATCTAGGTGACCAACTTTACTCTATCTCATTGTAAAAATATTCATGTAAATACAGTAATTTGTTTTTTGAAATGTATTTTTTATTTGTTTGTCCTAGACGGAGCACAGATTACCAATGAAAACTAATATTTCTGGAGATAAGACGAATTCAAATCAAATTATCATCTCAAACCCCTAACGATTTTTTATTTATTTTATTTTTATCAAGATGGTCAGTTTTCAAGAAAACCAGTTTTCTGCTATATTTTGCCACCAATGATTTCTAATTTTCTTGAAGACGATGTGTCAGATCGGTTTTTCATCTTAAATATATATATATATATATATATATATATATATTTTCCCTAAGTTCTTTAAACAATTTCCTTGAAAACCACGTTATTCTGCCATATTTTTCCTGTATTTAGAGCGAGTAGCCATTGAATATTAATTATTCTAAACAAGGGTGTTTGATATCGAAATGTCGAAAGAAACGACGTTTCTGCTGCTATTTTTTCAGGGCAACGCACGGGATAACTTATATGGTAGTTCGTCACTGCCAAACCTAAGACTATTATATAATAATCTTATATAATCTCATATAATAGTCATATACAATAGTCTTAGTTTTAGCAATGACGGACAAATGGCGGCGAATGATTCAGCCTTAGGGATAACAGTGAACGCTAATTATTCTCAAGAGGAGAGCAGTTCATGTTCAATTGTTAGCTCAAAAACCTCTAAATCTAAATTTTTATAAAAATTGTTCAACTGTCGTATCACTGTCAAAGTGAGGATTAACATTTAGCTCTAATCTACAAGTAAAAGAGAAAAATTCTGATGAGTTTCTCATCTCAAAAACACCTTTAACACTGCCGTTTTATCAAAAGCTTTATATCCGTTTCTGAGGAAACCCAATTTTTGCTATATTTTGTAACCGATTATTTAAAGGGTTAGCAACGAAAGCGAATTTTTTCAAAATGATTTCTCACCGCAAAAAACCTTTTAAGCTCGACTTTCATTAAAGTCATTATATCCATTTCCGAGTAATCCCAATTTCTGCCATTTAATGCAACAGGCGAATAAAAAGTTAGCATCTAATGCGAATTTTCTTGAAGACTTCAATATGTCCAACAGATTTTGCATCTCAAAAATACATTAATACCAAATTTTCCTAAAAATCGTTTTATCAATTTCCGAATAAACAAAGTTTGTGTCATATTTTATATGTGCGGAATGAAGGGTTAACAGCGAACGGGAATTTTTTAGATCTTTCACCTTTTAAACACCCCCTCCCCCCCCCCCCGAAAAAAAAAAATAATCACAAGCTTTCATTAAAATAGATATACCTACGTCTGAGTAAATCAAATTTCTGCCATATGTTACGAACGGCGGATAAAGAGCTAACAGGAAACGCGAAATTTCCGCGATAGTTTTTGTCCAATCGATATTTCCTCGCAAAATAATCTCAATTCCGATATTTCATCAAAATCGTTATGTCCATCCCCGAACAAACCCAATTTCTGCAACATTTCGCAAACAGAGAATAAAGCGTTAAGTTTTAAATGTGAATGGAATTTTTCGTGAAAACGGGGATAAGTCCAATACATTTTGCATGAAATAATACGAAAGAAAAGGAAAATAAACCATATTTTTAATCAAATCGTTATATCCAGTTCCGAGTACACAGGATTTTTACAATATCTTGCAACGCCCAGAATAAGAATTAACAACGAACGAGAATTTTCCTGAAGATGAGGATAAGACCAATTTATTTTTCCCCTCAGAAACTTCATAGCTTCTAACTTGTATAAAAATCATCATACTGAATATTTCTGAGTAAAACCAATGTTGGTTCTACATGTTCACAACGGGTTAACATAAAGAGTTAACAAAGAAAGTAAACTTTTCTGAAGATGAGAATAAGTCCAATGAATTTTGTACCTCAAAAAATCGTTAGACCCCATTTTTTTTTATTAAATTTACTATTCATTTAAATTTTCGAGAAAACTCAAATTCTGTCATATTTTGCAACCATCAGAAAAATAATTAACAGCGAACGCGAATTTTCCTCAAGACGAAAATAAAGTCATGTCGATTTTTCAGTAAGAAAAGAAAAAAAAAAAAAAATCAATCCCAAACTTTCTTTAAGATTGGTATATATATATATATATATATGTTTCTTATTCAGTCCAATTGATGCCGTATGTTGCAAACGGCGGATAAAAGTTTAACAGCGAACGCGGAATTTCCTGAAGATTACGATAGGTGCACTCGATTTTTCTGCTTAGAAAAACGCTTAATCCTAATTTTTCATCAAAATCTTTACGTATATTTCTGAGTAAAGTTAATTTTCACTATATGTCGCAAATGGTAGAAGCAGGTTAACAACAAGCAACAATTTTCGTAGAGATGAAGATAAAATCAATCGATTTTTCATGTAAAAGAAAAAAAAAAATTAATCCCAAAATTTCATCGAAATCGTTACAGTCGTTTCCAAGTTACCCAAGATATATATACACTGAGCGACAAAACAAAAGCCGCATTGCAGAAAAAATGACTTATACCTTTTTTATTTGTAATAACTTTAAAATTAATGGTTGAAACAAGTAAAACTGTCTTGTTTGCATAATACCAAAAGGATGAAGTGATACCTATGTACATTTTCGATTTAACAATTCGCATTATTACACTCTACGAAGTACTTTATCAAAATCAGCATAAAACTTTCTTTTTAAACATAATGCAATAACCATACTCTTTGTATTCTATTATGATTTCTTATAAGAAATAAACAAGTAATATTTTAATATACGAAATAAAACTATTTATTTGTTAGATCTAAGCGATTTTTTATTTAAAATATGTATTCAGCATTGGGTTAATTCCACCTTTATATGGAAATACTGATTTAATGCGCAATGGCATAGTATTAAACAGTCTTTTAATGTAAATCACAGAAATTTCAATGTGCCAAATATCACAGATAATTTTTTCTAGTTCTGGCAGAGTTGTAGGCTGCAAATTTCGAATCCTCTCCCCTCTTCCCCGCCTTTTTATAGACGAAACATTTTCGAGCGGATCGCGATTGGGACTATTTCCGTGTCTTGTAAATAAAAAATTCTACTATATGCTTTGTGGAATTTAAATTAAAGTGGAAAAATATATGATTACTTACAGAATTTTAGGTCCTCATGGGAATGGATAGGAAATTTTGATAATTTGAAGTGAATAAACTTACCACAGACGCCGTGTAGTAAGGTACATTATCATCTTGAAATGCTGTTAGCGGAAATGTCTAAGATACTTCCAAAATAATCGTTCAGGCACCACTTTTCTAAAGACTGTGTTTTATTTTGAGTTAATTGATCCCTTGAGCATAAAAATTTGCCCGACTGTTTGAAAAGGTATGCACCTCCGTACGTAAGGTACGGAGAATGTGTCACTGTTTTTAAAGTGTGATTTTCATTAAGTCGGTCATATTTTCGTTGTCAGATCTGCTTCTTTTCTTTAGCTCGAAATAAGTTAAACTTGACTCATCAGAGAGAACCAGTTCAGCCCAATAATTAAATAATCATTTAAATAATATTTTATCTATCTGAGGTCTTGCTTTGCTAATTATCTTCACTAAAAATGGGATTTTTCCAAAATTTCTGTCATTTAAACCTGCTTTGTTTAATAGTTGCTGCACGTAGTTAAAGAAATTATGCTGCTAAACACTTTTTCTGAATCTCTTTTATGTTCTAAATGTAATACAAACCGATTTTATAAGCAATGGCTTTTCAACTTACGGGTTTCACGCTTGGATGAGCAACATGGCCCCCTAAAGCCAAATTTCTAGTTTAAACGGCCAAAAAATTTTGTATCTCGCTAAAAACCATTTTACCAATATTTCGTTAATATTTAACTATTTGGTACCTCACGTATTAAAATATTTTTTGATTTTCATCCAAAAATTAATACTTTTTATTGCATCGTTAACTGCCTTACTATTACCATTTTTGAAATAATTTCTAAAATTACAATTTTCCTGACAATTGCATTTTGTTCTTAACACTCGACTCAATGCTGAAGTGTATATGGAGGACAACATAATAAAATCTGTTCGAAAATTTGCTTTTTAAACGATAAAATTGGCGGTTGTAGAAGGTAAAAAGAAAAATATCGAAATGAGTTTTTTTTTTTTTTTTTTTTTTTTTTTTGTCGCTTTGTGTCTAAATTTAACAAAACAGGTACTTAACCCGTTTAATATAGGCAATGGATTATCGGGGTATAATTTCCCAAACGGACGGCAACGTTTATCTTCTGAATAATGTCAATCAGTTTAACAATGGGGGATTGAGATATTCCAGCCCTTCAGAAGGGCTCTTTCCAGCTATGTAAATACGTGTGGGGAGATAGACGGATAGCAACTTGTCAGCTTAGCATGTCCGAAATATTTCCTATCGGATTCATGTCAGAAAATGCTAAATAAATATGATTTTCTGTAAAGTTGTTTCATTGTAAAGGAAATTGTCCACTAGCGACACATGACCTGCTATTGTCGTCAATTAACCCGTTAGTAGTCGCTATAGACAGCGCCACCTATCACAAAATGCGCACTTTTCATTTAACTGTCACCAGTAAGTTTAAGAAGTTATGTGATCAACGTTTCTTCGATTTTATTCGCGTTTTATGTATATCAAATGCCACTTCTAAAAATTTTTGGTGGCTATTGAATAAAAAAATCTGGCAACACTGAAGGATGGGCGGCAAATAAGCTACTACTAGCGGGTTAAAATAATTTTTTTTTTCTATGGCTCTATCGTAAAGATTTAATCTGTGTGTTGCTGAAGTGACAGAGATGCATTTCATAATGATTCGGAGGTCAGTAAAATCATCATTTGAGACGACACTGTATACTGACATAAAATTCCCTTTAAATTAGAATTTCCTTGCACAGATGAAGGATTGTTTCAAGTCCCATGTTCCCTTCAAAGGAAAATGAAATTATAATCAAAAATATTTCTAAACTTGATTTGTCGCAATGACCTTGTCTTTGACTTCTGTGTTCATTTGCATTCTCCAAAATATTTTTCAAATGATGTAAAGTATATTTAGTGTTATAGACTCTGCAACTACGTCTAGTGTTTCCTCTCCTGAGCAACCGTTGATTCTTCAGATTTCTGAGTCTGATATTATTCAGACATTGTCTACACGACGATTGATTCTTGGTCTTGTCCAAGCAGGTTTTGCGACAGATTTGGCGTCACTCCTGATTAATATATTCACACTAAGTATAATGTGATTATTCAGGGTCCTTATACCAGAGTTACAGTGTCACCTAGTAATAAACAACGAAGTTAACGTTCCGATCTCAAAAAGCAGTAAGAGATATTGTAAAAAGACAATTAACAGTTATAAAACATCTTAGATTTTTTACAAAAAGACGTGTTATACAGAATAAATCCAAAAAAAAAAAGCTTTAAAAACGTGCGTTTCTTCGGTTTATGACTTATCAACACTTTGACGTTAAAAGCCACAAACAAATGGAGAAACTATTATTTTTTCGACTAAGAACTAGAATTTGCATAACTCACAAAACCGTGGTTCAAATTTCTTGATCTTTTCTTCATTCGTATACATTTTTTAGCACCACGGATTTAAGGAAAATTCGACTAAGCAAACGCACATTTTACGCGTTCTCAGCATAATTAAGCGCAAGATATATTTTTTTACTTAATCGTGAATATTTTAGTGCTTTGTAATTGACTTCTATTAGTATGACTTACTATTTTCGATTGGGGGACGTAAATTCTCTTATATGTCGATCTCAGCTTGTAATGGTCAGTTCTTGACAGGTACTTTTATCATGTCCAGAGCACAGTTCATTTTTTCATGTTTACCGATTTTTAAATCTATCATTGCTCTCACTGATACAAAGCACCAAAAGAAAGTTTTTTTTTTTTTTTTTTCAGTTATCGATGAATTATTTTTCGATTAAAGTGTATAAAGCTACTTTCGTTACTATGAAAATTGTCAAATATCACTTGAACAAAAAAGTTTAAGTTTGGGAGAAACAATAAAGATTGGAGGCCCATTATCAAATGCTGCCCCGGGCCCCCAAATCCCTAGTTACAGCTCTGGCGATTTTAATAAATTATATCATTCTGCATTGAACGAGGCTAAAGCTATTCTTCCGGAATATACAATGTTGTTCTGACGTAGTATGACTTTTTTGTAAATGTGCGTTGTATGTTTATGTCCCTGAGGAGGGCTAGTTTTTAGCCGAAACGTCTGTCTTATGTTTTTTATGTTTTTTAATTAAAATGTACTTTTAAATTTTTTAAGTTTTAGTTTTATTTATCTCACTTTGGTTATAATGCATTAATGAGACAGTTAGATTATATTTAATTTTCTTAAATTGCAAATAGTTGTGTTAAAAAGCTATTATTGTTATTATTAGGTCATTGCATAAATTCGTGCGTTTTTTTATTGCTTCATTTCATAAAAATACATCAAATCAACTGACAATTTTTAATCAAAATACTCTTCATTACTTTCAACAACCTTTTCCCATTTTTCGGGTAACAAATGTATATACCACGGCCATAGAAGCTTTCCTCTTTGAAGGCAATAAAATGATCCGCGTCCGCACGAACATTTGCAACGACCTATTATCTTATAAAATATTTTCTTTTTCTTTTTTTTAATAATGAAAATGAAAGTACTTCATATTTTTAAATGTTGAATACAGAAATAAAAATAAAAATAAGGATTTACACATTACAGTAGATTACTCAATGAAATGTAAAACGTTACTTTGACTTATTGTTCTTAACATTTATGGTGGGAATTCTCAGTTCGATTTTAAAAGAGAAAAAGACATTTGTGGCGATAGGCATTTTGCTTTGTAAAAATCCTTAAAACTCGCCGGGAAAATGTTTAGAAAGTTTTTATGTAACCGTTGTAAAAATAATTTAAAATTTTTCTTGTTCTAAAGTAGAGTGTATTCACTTGGTATTATTTTCTTAATGATTAGAACCATATAAAAACATTTAATCCTGCATGTAAATTGTAAACTTCAGAA
This sequence comes from Salticus scenicus, assembly GCA_963930645.1. Lineage (NCBI taxonomy): Eukaryota > Metazoa > Arthropoda > Arachnida > Araneae > Salticidae > Salticus > Salticus scenicus. The sequence goes on from OZ005660.1 coordinate 246,041,787, forward strand.
ATAAAAAGTTTTAAATCAGGCCTGTCCAACCCAAAACTCTGGGCCGAATTTGAAATCTATATTGCACAGGCTGGCCGCGTTGTATAAATGCATAAACCACATACATATAATCCTTTATCCGGTAGGATCGTGAGGAAAATGTGTATTTAAAAATATTTTTATTCATAAAACAACTATAAAACAGTAAGAAATTTATGACTATGCGTTCATAAGTACGATAGTGAAAATCAGTTATTGATATGATACATATTTTATTACCCTTAATGAGCGCAATATTTGTTTCTTCAGCTACCTTAATTGGTGTATTCATTTAAAATGTCAGAAACAACTGATAAATTTTAGATGTTTTAACCGAAGATGTCAAATTGTATATTTCCTGAATTCTGAAGCGGGTACATTAGACCCGCTTAAACTTTTACCCTTTTAAATATTTTCTTATATTTAAATATATATATATATATATATATATATATATTGTTTCTTGTTTTCTGTTAATAATCACAAAATCACAGCAAATATCTTCATATTATGTCATTTTGTCATGTGATTTTAAAGAGTACATGTAAAGAAGATTAGACTCAAGCAGGAAATTTTTCATAGAAAGTGTTATACATACTTTGCATCTGTTATTTTAATATATTCTAACGAACCTGTATTATGCATTGAATTATAGAATACACAAGTTGTATAAATGTCTTTTAATGATGAATCATATTTTATACTAGACATTTAAAAAAAAAAAAACATTTCAACTTTAACGTCACTATTATATGGCTGTGTATTAACTATCATATTAGTTAATTTTCAGTTAATTTATTCTAAAATTTAAATTTAATAATAACATAAATCCAGTTTTCAAGTCTTTATTTATTTATTTTTTCCTTAGCTTGTTTATTATGTCTAATTGTTTGGCTTGGTTTGGTTTGGTTTGATGAGTACTGAGATTTATTGCTTGCCTCTAAGGCCGCTTATATCTCGAAAAATCCACACCACAAGGGTTTACAAGTTTTTATTATACAAGTACACAATATTTTGAGGACATAAGACAACACAAACATCCATGCCCGCAGCAGGATTCGAACCTGGGACCATTAGATTCGGAAGGCAGCGACCTACCGACCGAACCACCTGGCCGGCTCTAATTGTAAGTACTCGTATTTTATCTTGTTTTTTTTTTATATTATTTACATGTTTGTAGAATGTTAAATCATTTGTATTTTGCTAAAACGATGCTGTAAATTTGTCCTCTTAAACATTATATTTAGTGTATAATATTATATAATGCTTACCTGTGGTGGTTATCTTATAATCTAAATTTTGCTTATGTTATTCTTAGTTATGAATTTCGAAATGGCTGCTAAGCATAATAGATCCTATTTTTAGCTATTTATGGTTAATATACATCATCTTCTTCAGAGATTAAATAGAATATGTAATTCTTAGGATATTCTGCTTTGATTTTCTTTTATAAACTTACCAAAGTTAAACACAGCTGAGATTCCTGAATTACAGTTAGCGAACGCAGCAGACTACTATATATGTTTCATATAAAGTTAAAGGTTTTAAGTTTTAATGAAACACAAGCATTACATCTAATATTGTATTTACAGAATGTTTTTAATTTTGTCTGAGTCTACAAAGAATATAATTTGAACTTTATATACGTAAATTTACACGAAGCAAAACGTATTGGTCCCACCGCTTTTGTCCCGGTATTTTGGTTCTGATAATTTGATCCCGAGGAATTTTTGGTCCATGGCCATTTTGGTCCCGTTAATGTTTTGCTATCTTTTAAATATTTATAAGTTTTTTTAGTATGGTAGCATATTTGTTAATACGGGAAAACTGAAGTGGTCTTAGAATATATTTAATTAAGGAATATCTTATATGTAAATGTAAAAACTTTCGACATTAAGATTGCTCCTTAGCCATCGAGATTCAGGAAGTATTTTGTGATGTTTTTTTTATGAAAATGTAATATATTACACCTTTTTTTAATGCACTTGCACATTCTTTTTCTTTTCTTTCTTTTTCTCTTTTTTAACTTGAGATTATTATTTATGTTTTTCATTATTTGACTTCGATTTAACTTAATTTAATTGTAATTTAATTTTTAATTTTCAATTAGTGACAAACTGTTTTGATTTAAAAAGTACTGTTAATAATCACAATATCTTCATATTAAAAAAGAATCCCCATTAGAATGTATTTATTGATAAAGTCTTACACACACACACACACACACACACACATATATATATATACATATAAATATAATACACACATATATATGAATTTATATATATATATATATATATAAATTATATATATGTATATATATATATATATATATATATATATATATACGCAACTTTTTGTGTCATTCTTTCCTCTATGTTATATTCAGTTCTATATTTTAGTGTGCTGTTATTGTTTTGGTTCTATTAATTGCTAAATTTTAAGATTAAATTTTATTACGTTATCTATTATTTATATTTGCATTTAAATTCTATCTGCTGCTTATGCGCAATAAATTTAAATGTATTTTGTTTAATATAAACAGTTTTTCATTTATTTAAAATCTTGTTTATATATTAATGTATATATTATTATATATATATACATATGTTTGCCAATTTGGCTTACCATCAATATTCTAAAAGTTTACATGCACTTTGATTATAGCTGCAATGGCACTTTTTCTGATGTGTATTATTTCAATTGTTAATCTTATACAATGTTTGGCTGTTTGTGGTTCTATGCATTTAATGGCTCTTTGATGTAGAACTGTTTTATCTAAGTTCATAATTGGGATATTCCTTTAGTAGTTTGTATGTGCCTAAATGAGTTTTGACAATTATTATTAAATTTAAAAGTATTTATGCATAATTTTCTAAAGTTTCATGAAGTTGCTTTTTTTCTCTTTCACAAGTTTAATGGTCCTTATTTATTATCCTTCAGGTCGGCGTAAGTATTTTAAGTTAATATGGTAACTCATTGGTTCCTTATCTATATCGCAACTTTTTGTGTCATTCTTTCCTCTATGTTATATTCAGTTCTATATTTTAGTGTGCTGTTATTGTTTTGGTTCTATTAATTGCTAAATTTTAAGATTAAATTTTATTACGTTATCTATTATTCATACATATATATATATATACATATATATATATATATATATATATATATATATATATATATATAAATTATATATATAATTATATATATATATACATATATATATACATACATACATATGTACATATGTGTGTGTGTGTGTGAGAGAGAGAGAGAGAGAGAGAGAGAGATACGTTTCATCCAATTTGATTGCGATTTAATTTTTATTATTAATCTAAGAGGAATTTATTTCAAAATCTGTGTTATATTTATAATATTAATAAAATGCATGTTTGTTTGACCGTGATATTTAATTATGTTAACCACGTATATATGTACATAAATTGCTTTTCTTTCAATTGAAAAAAATGTAACTTGTCCAATATTTAATTAACTGTGCGCATTAAAAGTTTCAAGGTTTATAAAATGTTGATGCACAATATTTTCTTATCTTTTTATTTAATTTTTTTTCTTATTTTAATTTTATTTTTTAAAATATATAAATATCTGATACGTCCCTATGCCCAAAAGTAATTCTCATATTGAAATCTCCGTAGCACATTTTGATTCGTTTCGCACATTTTCTTCCACAGACACTGTTTTGTTTCAGCGTATTTGAAAAAAAAGGGGAAGAGAGCGCTTTTAATCGAAAATGTTTTAAATATTATTGTAAAAGATTATAATGGGAGAAAAATACTTTTTCTGTTCTGTGTGATACAGGACTTTTTTCTGTATTTGACAAGTATATCCGGATTGACAGAGAAGAAAATATCCCAATTTTCGCAGATCTATACAAATAAAATTCCGAGATCATTATTTAGGTTCTTCGTATCTTCTTTTATTATTAAACTCTTAAGATTTAGGAGATGCTTGGATAAATCTTCGATTTCCTACAAATTTTGTATTCGAACACTCTACATTTGAATGTGATAATTAAGAGCTGCTTTAGAGTGTTTTATATAAAAAACCTTGTATTTTATTTAAACTGAAATTTTGTGGCCACTGATAAATTAACAATGCTTTGATCTTCTGTGATAACTGATACACCCCAGCAAAACTTATAGCGGCGGGCTCGTTATGGCCTACTGCTGGCATCCTGCACTTGCCATCAGTTGCCGGTTGCCCCATATAACACCAGCAGCGGGCCATTTATGGCTGCCAGCTGTGATGGAAGCCTAAAGAAAAATAGTCGGTGGCCCAGAGGTGGCATAAACACAGTTGGCCTTATGCAAGCTATCAGCACACGGCCAACATCATGTTTTTCATGTTGTGGCCACAAATTATTAAGCCATAACCAATTTGTATGCATAGAGGGCGCTGTGATTCTTTTTCTGTTGATTTGAAATTCCCTCGCTGTCCGCCATTTCATACGAAGTTTTTGTTCGTTAGTGTAGTCTGCGGATGCGTCTTCGAGATTGAAAATCTCGTAAAAATAATATAAGAGTAAGTAATTCAATTATTAATTTGTTTTTGTATTATTTTTTAAATACTATTTTTTAAAAATGTTTGACTCTAAAGCCATTGTTATAGCAAAAGGATTTCTAGAAATATATAACAATTATCCAGTTGATCCGTTTTAGTAAATTATGATAGTCGCTAACTTTCTAGTATTTTATCATTGTTATTATTATTTTAATTGATTTAATAAAATAAAAATTATGGATCTTAATTTATTTAGTTATGTTATATGGACGGGAGAAAGTTATTAGAACACTTATAACTATTTATAGTTTATGTTTCTTTTTTTTTTTTCTTTCTTCAGTGTAGTTAAGAAGAAAGCATTAGATTCGGGAAAATTTTCGACATCCGGTTTTCGATAGATTTTGCACGTTTTGAGTTGTTCTGATGACCATAATTTAAAAAATTGTCTGTCTCTTTGTGTGTGCTCAAATATTTATGAAAGTGATAGTAGTCTAGAAAGTTTAATTCTTCCGCTTTTTTTTTTTAGGTACAAACGTCGCTTCCTCCACCCCTGAGGGAGAAGTATACCCGATAGAGTAAATTTCCAATATGGGTATTCTTGAAAAGAATTCTTCAATATCTTTAAACGAACGATTATATTATATATCTGTGATATTTTAAAGCAAGTTAATTGATTTTATTATTTTTGACAAAAAGTAGTATGTTGTGGCACCACAAAACTTTCTTCTATATTTTTTATTATGCAAATTCGCGTACTGCAAATATTTCTTTAAAATCATTTTCCTGAATGCATGGAAACGATTTTCATTTTAGAACAGTGTTTGTCAATCAAAAAAAAAAATAAATAAATAAATAAATAAAAAATCAATTTTGTGCCAAATTCTAATAAAATGCTTCCTTCTTCTTCTTCTTTAAAAAAAAAAATAATAATAATTTATAACTTTGTTTTAATTTACCACAAATTTAATTCAGTCATTTACGTGGAAGTTATTGAAGAGTTTCTTTTGAAAAATACCAGCATTGAAAATTTATCCCCTCATGGGGAAGGGCGAGCGATTCCTCAACTTATACAAAAAAAAAAAAAAAAAAAAATTCTGGTTAGTTGTTAGTTATTTAAATACTTATGTTTTAATTCATAATAATAATAAAAAAAAATACTAATTATCATTTATTTGAAATCATTTATATGAAATTTCCTCCTCTACTATGTGATATTGAAAGTTACGAAGAAGTATGGAGTTATGTGTTGAGTGAATGATACACGATTTTAATCAAATATCAAATTATTTTAATTAAATATCAAATTTTTTTAAATTTCGTCCATTGGTTCGTGAGATACAGATTCCACACATTTTTCAGGCACATTTACAGCGGGAAACTTTCTAAAAATGGTCAAATCGTGTTCAGGAATCTCAAAACATGCAAATACGTCGAAAACCGAATGTCAAAAATTTTCTTCATATATACATATATATATGTATATATATATATATATATATATATATATATATATATATATATATATATTACTATAAAATTGATTTTCTTTCGAAATTTAGTATATTGTACTTGTTTTAAATGAAAATCGCCTACCTACATCATAGAAAATAATTTTCATAAATAATAATTTTAATATGTAATTTCTATAAACTATTATAGGAAAAAAAAAAGTGGTAGCCCTAACAGTTTTATTTTATTTATTTGTTAATTATTATTTTTTAAATGCAAGGAAGAAAAATAATTTCACTTTTATGAAACTGAAATAGCCCCCCCCCCCTCCCCCAATTTGCCGTAACTTATAAGAATATGTTTGTGCATCACTATTAAATGAACCACAAATATTTATTTTATCATTTTTGATTAAAAACATTTTTTATTGCATCTATAAAATTTATGTTGATCTGTATTTTTAGCGTTGTATAAATATTTTTACGTGCGCTGATAAGAAGTTTCTCTTAAACTGTAATGTATCCAAATTATTTTTTGAATTTTTATACTGAAACCATTTGTGTTACCTGTACATCTTTTTATGAGAAGCATCCTACAATAAGTCTGCAAAACCTGTATAACATATATGAGTTTTGTGGAATTCTAAAAATATTTTTTAAAAGTGTATATGGCGGATAGATTAATAGAAGTCGAACAATTTTATGTTTTGTTGAAAAATGTAAATAAACACACTCTAAAATATAAAGTAAAATTATAAATTATATTAATAAGTGAAATTGATTTTCTTGAAGTTTTGCATGCATGAGAAATCCTACACACATATACTTATATCACCTAACAACACATTAAATCAGAACAGAAAACCACTGTATTTCTTTCATAAAACAACAACAAGATGTAACTGATAACAGCTGCGTCAGCGTTGGTTTGGGCAGATTTGTTTATCCAGATAACGAGGAACTGTGTTCAGAAAATAAACGAAAAAAGGAAAAGTAAAATTAGTCAATTCATCAATTATTTTTAAATGAGTGCTTCTACTTTTTACCGCTCTATAAAGAAATATATTTATTTATTAACAGCTAATAGATTCAAACTATTTGAAGTACGCTATTAAACAAATTCTTCAATAAAATAATGATTTCTATCTGAAATTATTATTATTCATTTCCATAATCCGAATACCGTAGATAATGGAAGCATTGTATTCGGTAAAAATTTTGATTTCGAGTTTTCACCTGATTTACATATTTTAAGGTCTCGTGAGTCAGAAAAGTGTTTTTTGGCAATTGGTCTGTGTGTTTGTGAATCTGTATTGTATATATGTGTATATGTTTCTGGAAATTTTCTGAGTATCATATCTACAAAACTAATAAAGAAAGACGAACTTTTGAATTAAGACAGGTACAGTGTACAGATGATTTTTCCAACTTTTCTTGAAAACTGGAAATCTGAAATCTCAAAAACTGGCGATTGTCTTCAAAGTTATATAAACTTTATTTTGGATGTCCTTTTGTATTTGTAATTTCAGGGAAATTAATAAACGTCCTATAAAAATACACAACATATTTAAGTATCACAAGTGCTTTCTTTTAAAAACAGCTTTATGGATTTTCTTCAAAATCGCTATATTAATTCCTTTTTAGATATCATTTCGTTCAATTGTTAGTTTATGATGAACATATCAGTTTACTAAGTTTTGGTGAAATTATCAGTGGGACAGAAACCGATATCTCAAAAACGACTTTAACTTTCTTCAAATTTGCTACATAAACCCCTTTTTAGAATGTAATACTTGCTTAATACAGGAAAATTGACAAGAGTCCTTATTAGGTGGAAGCAACTGGAAATCTTGGAAATGAGTGCTTCCAAAAACTGCTCTAATTTTTTTTTTTTTTTTTTTGTTAATTCGCTATGTAAACTCTCTTTGTTATATTATGACGCATTTATCAGTTTGCTTTAACAGGAAAATTATTAGATGTGTAAATTGATAAACCATTTTTATGTTTTCTGACCATTTCATTTAAAAACAACAACAATAATAATAAAATATAAAAGGAGTGTAGTAAATATAAAAGGAGTGTAGTATGTGTAGTAATAACCGATAAAATTACTGCAGATTATTATTATTATTTTAATGTGGGTCGGATTGTTTTAACATATTTTACTGTTGTCGGAATTATTCAAATTTTTTTTATCTAATAAATTTCTTGATAATCGCGAAACCCCACTATTGCAAAGAAATTTTGTAGCCTAAAACATTTTTATGCATCCATTTATTCTACTTTTTATATATTAAAAAATGTATGAACATAGGAATTTTGATATTAACAAAATGACAGAAAAAACGACACTTTTAAAAAGTTGAAATTTTTGCATTTCAAACAAACTTCTATCTCTAATCTTCGCTTTATGGTAAATATAATTTTAAACTCGGTTATCGACCTCAAGATTTTGAAGACATGCTGTTTTTAAGCTACTACATTTCGTCGATGATATTATGCTGAACTCGTAGTCAATTTATCTTTTCCTGATGATGGGTCGAGCTTAATTATTTTGAGTGGAAACGGCTGGTGTGTTGTTTCATAATTTATAAAGTTTACTTACTTTTTTTCCTTCTTCAACAATAATTTTCCTGTCATTTTACTAAATGTTCTCAAAAAAACTTCTAGCATAATTTATTTTATTAAATTGAAAAAAAGAAAATGTATCTAAAACAAACAAGAGAGAGACAGATTTTAAAACATATACTTATTACAGCAAAAAATTTAATGAAGAACTGGTGTTGAAAAAAGTAAATAAAGAACTTTGTAAAGTTAATTTACAAAGTTGTAGAAAACATTAATAATAATAATAAAAAAAGTTTCAGGTCGAAATGATTCCATGACCATTCATTAGGTGAATAAAGTAGTCACGAGTGAAGTAGTTATAAACAGCGAAGTACTGCTCTTTCATACATTTGGAAATATCACTAACTATTATTAAAATAAACTCAAAATGAAATATTAAAAATTGGAAGTGATATTTAAACATTTCAAAAACATCATTGCCTCATGGGATTGAAATAGTGCTAATGGCATATCTTAATACTATCTTCGGCGTGAAATTGCTGACAGAATTTTTGTCAAATGAATACATAAATATAGAATAATTATATTAATATTATTATATATTTTATTTATATTATAAATTTATAATATAATAAATTTATTCTAAATATAAATTTAATATAATAGAAAGAAGGTTAGGAAAACTATTTCATGTAACTAAATTCTATGATATATAGTACCAAAACTAAGATGTCTAATAGATGCTGAGTTTTATAGTAAAGCTGTAGTTCCTGAATAATGGTAGCACCACCTGTCTACCGATAAACACACAAATTGAACCTGTCGTTTAAGGCCCTATCGAAGGCAGTGGGGACCCGGGTCGAACATTGCACGAAAGACGAAGACGCTGCCAAATGCAGCGGAGAATTAAAACTTTGCTTTATGTGATTTCAGTGGACTTTGCTTTAGTTGTTAATTTTAAAGTAATATAAAGAAAATTATATTTATCTATTGATTTTCTTTCCTTTCTTTCTTTCTTTCTTTTTTTTTTTTTTTTTTTAATTCGTTTAATTGTAGGGACAGCAAAGCGGGCAAAGCCTGATAGTAATAAATAGAAAAATTTGTAAATAAACATAATCATTGCCCCCCCCCCCCCAATGAAAAAAAAATGCATCAGTTCTTTCAGGTTGAAATAATAATGCATCCCTTCGTGAGTCTAACAAAAAGCACGAATGCAGCAAATTACTTTTGCTGCACTCCTGCCCACTTTGTTTCGCTTGATGAAGGGTCTTTGTGCTATTTCGATCGGAAACAATTTTTGCATTTTTTTTTTTTTTTTTTTTTTTTTTGAGTTTATGGTGTTTGTTTTTTACAATGCTCTCTTTATAACAATTTTTGTTTCAATATTTTATAATTTTCACATGTAAAGTTACATTTATTTACATCAAATAACTTAACAAAGTTCAACATATTGAAATTTAAACACTTAAAAAAAAAAAAAAAAAAAAAAAAAAAAACATAATCTCCTTCATTCCAAAAAATGTAATGGATCAACTGAATATTTCCTATATGCTGTACTAGAAATCCAGAATTTATAACCATAGTGTATGAATCAAATATTTGTAAATAGTATTTAAAAATGAATATGTACAAAATCAAATTAAATATTGGCTGCATAGAAAAAACTGGCTGCTACCTCATCAGAAAAAAGAGAGAAAAAAAAGAAAAAAGAAAGAAAAAGAAAAAAAGCACTAATAAGATTAAAGGTATCACCAATAAAATGAATGTACTAGCTATAACCAAATCACTGCTGACCCATTAACGGCCCTCTTCACTTACCGTCTCCGGGAGTCCGAGCCAATGTTATTCTATGGGAAACTTTCTTTACAAATAACTTATTAACTAATACATATTTTAGATTCTGTTTTCACATTCAGGAAATTCCCAACTGTTAAATTGTCGGACCATTTTTAAAAATGTATTTTTTTAATTTTTAATATTTTATTTTGAAATTGCAAAATGAAAAATTTCACACATTGAAAATTCGTATTTTGCAGCTTCAAAATAAAATATAAGTAATAAAAAAATAATTTTTAATAAAAAGTCCGTCAATTTAACAGTTGGGAATTTTCAGAATGTGAAAACAAAATTTAAAAATATGTATTAGTTAATAAGTTATTTGTAAAGAAAATTTCCCATAGAATAACACTGGCTTCGGCTTCCGACGACGGTGAGTGAAGTGGGCCCTTAATGGGAAAATATAAAGGACCAATGAAGACTGCCGGCAATAATATATATTTTTATGTTTGCCACAGCTGGCCCACTGTAGGCTGCCACCAACAACATGAAAAACTATATTTGCCACCAGATGGCCCAACACTGGCCCACTAACAATTTCCAACCTAATGTTCGTTGCCAACAGTGGCCCATTACATATTTTCATCATACTGCTAGCTGCCAGCAACGACCCATTCACCGGCCCACTAATTTATTTTTAACTTACTGCTGGCTGCCAACAGTGGATCGGTTGAATACGGCCAACTGACGGCCGGCGTAACATATTCCCTGCGGCAACGTTAACTTTTGCCACCGGCGGGCCAACTGCATCTACTGCTGGCAACCAGCACTTGGCCTCATGCTGGCCGTCATCTGAGGTTTTGCTGGGACTTCATCATTCAAAATTCGATCCGAAATAATAAATTTTCTGTTATATGAGCCTTATTGTTACATCATTTTGAATCATCTATGAAGAGAACACTCATTTTCATCATCATTCATCTATGAAGAGAACACTTCCTGCGAAGTTTCGGTCTGCAGCACTTTCTTGCAAAAACCACCGCTTAAAATCCATACGATTGTTGTAGTCTCCCAGTTCCAGTGCCTGGATGCGTTGTAAATGATAAGGATGTAGTCCTTTCTCGTGTACAATGCGCCAGACGGTAGCTTGGGGGATATGGGTCTTTCGGGATACAACTCGTGTACTCGATGAAGGATTACGCGCGAGTTTCTGGACAACTCTTTCTTCAGCATCAACTGTTCGAGTTATTCGTTGGCGATTAGCATCAGGCTTGTGCACGTCGAACGAGTCAGTTTCACACAATCGTCGATGCAAAGTTGTAAAGAATGAGCGGCTAGGCACCTTTCTACATATTTCTCACGATACATTCGCAAGGCTTCTCGCCCATCGCAGTTGGCCATGCCGTAAATAAAATGCATGTCAGCAATTTCGTGGTGCGTCAAACTAGCAATATTAAGCCCAACGCATTCGCGTCTCGAATGAAGAAAATCTCCGTTTGCTCATTTCGTGCTTGTATCGATACGCCCTCTCGGGGCTCTAGTCCCTCTACAGGCATTTGCGACCCTGTGTTCCTATGCAATTTTTTATCCTTGTTGTATGACTGATCTGCCATATCATTTTGTCCACGTTTTTTTAATCACCCTGTATATATTTTTTATCAGTATTCATATACCATGACATTATAATGCTATGATTTCCTTTATCTATATCGGTCCAATTTTATTTAAGCAACTGCTTAGTATGTTTCTTTAGTATTATTTTGTCTGAGTCCATTTTAAAGTTTTCCTAAATTAGTTTATTTTATTTTATTTATTTTTTATTTTTATTATTTCACTTTATGACCTCAACTGGATAGGCACCATATCGCTTATGGTTTGTTGTACAGTGTTGGAGAGAAATTGTTATTTTAGAGATACTCTCCAATCTGTACCATACATTGCGTTGATTTATTTCTAAAAAAATAATAATCTAAATAATACCCAAGTTCATTAAAACTTTACTGGGTCATAAAATAAAATTTGGAGTACTAAAATTATCTCCTATTTTATTAAGCTGTCTTCTTGGAATAATTTCTCTAGAACCAATGTGAAAAAACAATAAGAATTTATAACAAATAACCTTTTATTCATCTTTTATTCTAAACATAAAAATTCTTTATCAAAATCAAATTAAGGAGATACCCATGTTGATAATAAATCAATAGCACTTTAAGCGGGACTCAGCCAGGTTTGAAGGAGGAAGAAAAAAAAATCTAAAAACTTTAGATATTTTCTTTTTTTATACATAATTTAAAGTATAGACTTACCCGACGACGAGCGTCCAACATCAAAGTAATCCCGAACTCGGACATCAGGAATAATTGGCTATTTATTAAAAGAACTTTCACCAAAGTTTTCAGAGCATCATAACTGCAGCGAGGGTCCAACCATTGGTTCAGGAGATCATTTCATTTCCAGCCTCATTCACCTCAGAAGGCTCCTTTCTTTTAATCTCCATTCATCCGACGATTTCTACTCCTGGAATCTTGTGCGTACCGGCCGCTTCCCGGTCTAGCATCGGCGAGATTCACGGAATCATTTCTTTGCTATATTTCTCCTTCAAAAATTTTCCATCATCTGACAATGTTTTTTATTTCTCACTTACAGGCCCATTTTGACTCCGCCTTCTGCCAAAATCGGGGCTTTTCCCTTTTTTCTTAGTGGTCGTTTTTTTACCAATGTACTTCTATACTTCTCTTCTCTCGATCCCCTTTTACTCCTCTTAGAAATCTCGGTTCTCAAAAACCTTCTCCATCTCTTTTTTCCTCATTTATGGCTGCAATAAACCATTTTCGTGAGCTTTTGTCGTTTAATGTCAAACGTTTTTATCGCTGCGTCGCCGGACCGTCTCGTAGATTCATATCAGGAACCCTCCTTCAGTTTTACAATTATCGCTTTCCGCTTTTACATCTAGCAACTTATCGCTCATGTTAAAAATGAAACATTTTTACCTGCCCATATTTACGTATAAATCACTTTTTAAATTCTATTATATTACCATAAAGTATTTTTACATATATTTAAATTACACACATGTTTGTTTTATTTCCGCTTATAAATAAATGTGTAATTTTAATTACATACATTTTTGTTTAATTTCCGTTTATAAATAAATGTGTAATTTTAATTACAACACCAAGTCTCAGTTATTTTCAACAAAGATTTCATACCAGAAAGTTTTTATAAATGATTTAACTTCATTATTTGGTCAAAAATATATGCATATATACATTTCTAAACTGGCGTTAAAATTTGATTTAAAAATTATTAATGAAAATCACATTTTTACTGAGTTTTATTATATATTAAATGTATTTATTTCAATAAACTGATTTATCTTTTGCATCGCACAATCTAAAACAGTACGTAAAGCATGAGTAAATATTTATTTTGGGTCATAGTATCCAAACTAAGTAAACATTTATGCAAATAAATAAATAATGTCATGCGAAGAAAACATTTCTGCAAATTTTACTTGCATTTCTTGATGACACAAAAGATAAATTGATTTACTGAAATAAATACATTTATGTACACAGTACACACTAAGTAAAAATGCAATATTTTTAAAGTGTATATGAAATGAAGTTTGAAAACATTCTTTCAATATGTAAATAAACTTTATTGGATAAAACATAAATGATTAAACATAAATGATTGTAATGGAATTTAAAAACAAATCCTTTAAAGTAACACCAAAGTATCTCCAATGTATTTTTTAAGTTTTCAATTTACAAGAAATTTTAACAGAAAGCATCAGTAAATAAATACTATATATTATTTCATGTTACAAGTAATATTTATACACAAAGAATATAAACAGAATAAAAAAGAGATAAGTAAAAAAAAAAAAAATCCATTTTTTAATTAATAGCTTATCCTTACTCAAAATTTGATATTTTTAAGAATGAACCTGTTAATGCTTTTTATATTTACTTGGTCATTCATACACAATCCTTAAAATTATAGAAATTATATAGTATTTATAATTAATAAGAAAATACTGTTTCAATATTATAATTTAACACTAAAAATAAATATCGCACTTCATAATGGAATAATGGGTACATTGTGCATTCTTAAAGGAAATAAACAACAATACATGTATGCATGTAAATTAAAATAAATAAATTCGTATTTACATATTTTATTTCAGCTATACTTTTAAATAAAATATTTTAATATTTATATAAAACAGTTCTTCAAAGTTTATTTATATATTTTCTAAATAAAATTTTAACATGAAAAAAAAAAAATATATATATATATATAAATTAGCAACTAAACCTAAGCATTTATTTAAAATCTTGAAAATTTTAAATCAATAGCACAACACATTACTTATAAAACATTTTTATAGCAAAAGTTTTTCTAAATGCAACTAACAATCAAATGTAAACAAATTTTTTGAGAACACAACCCATTAATTATTTATATACAAGAGTACTTCAAAGTCTATTTTTTTTCTAAATGCAGTAATCAATCAAATCTACCCAATTTATAAAATAATACAACTCTTTCTTATATAAAGTTTATAGATCAAAGATGAATGAGAGAATAATAATCTACTGGTATTAAATTCTTGAAACTAATCTTAATTGGGTCGAAATTCAACTTGTATAAATCCCCTCGTAAGCCACCTGGGAAAATTAAAGTATGCGCTAGCAAGCATGCACTATCAAGCCGCAATTAATATTTAGTGCCTTGACAAATGCAGCCACCTGGAAAAAAGAAGAGTAGTTTACATTCAAATCTGATCTAGAAAAGAAGGTCTATATAATAAGTATTGCATACAAATAAAGAAAGAAATTATGAATACAACATTTCATACCTTTGTAAAAAATATATTCGGTTTATTAAAACAAACGTAAGAAATGAAACACCAGTAAATGATAAAGTCTCAGTGAGTATGGATATTTTTTTATTCAATTGCACTAGCAATGTGAAAGACTACCTACAGTCGGCTGCAAAATTATTCGAGCACTAGCAATAATCCTTGCCAAAAAAAAAATTACACTTAATACAGCTTTGTTTAATAAATCCTTGTCGAGTCATGTTCTTAATCAGTCTAAGAACATGATTCGACAAGGATTTACTTAGCAAAACAGTCTTAAGTGTACTTTTTATATATAGGAATTATTGGTTAGTGCTCGAATAATTTTGCAGCCGACTGTAACTATTGTATAGAACATTTAAAATAATAATAATAAAACAGTTATGTAAATAAATGAAAGGTTCGAGAAACTATTCTTACTCTAATACTTTAGAAGAAACTTAAAATAAGAATGAAAAACTGCTTTTGTTTGTAAAATTTTGTATAGTCACGTTTCGATCCAAATAAATTTTATATTCTCATTAAATATTTAGCAATGAATATTGCGTTTCTAAAAATCTCTGTAATAAATAAAAAACCGTTTATACTAATCACATGAAATAATCAAAGATAAACTTTCTGTGAGGGAAGTTGCAATTAAATATTATATACCAAAATCTACATTATTTAATAGATTGAAAAAAAGGAGAGAAAATAAGATTCAGTGTGTACTACAAATATAAATTATAAGTTTCAATCCAAATATACATCTCAACAAATATTCACAGCTGAACAAGAACTCTTGTTGAAAGATTATTTAATATCATGTTCTCAACTTAACTATGCCATCAACACGATCCTACATAACATTAAAGTTTTGTGTAGACTTGCAGGTTTTTGATGTGCGTTAAGATATGCTTATGCAGTAATGCGTCATAACAATTTCATTTTTTCATGATTACCTACTTTATTATTAGTTTTTATTGTATCAAATTCATTGTTTTGAAAGCCTTTCATTTACTTTAGCAAAATATTTTGCAATACTGTAATTAGATAAATAAAAAGATGGTTGTCCCATAGTGCCCCATTATTAAATCAGTGTTGTCCCAATCTGCCCCTGCACGGGGAACATTGGGACACTTTTGCATAAGTTATGTTTTAGTTATTTCTGTTTGTAAAACACATTAAACAATACTCATTACACATTTAAAAGGTGACCAATAACACAAATATTCAAATAAAAATGCACAAAAGCATTAAAACTTTTATAAATTGGAAAATAATATGCTTTCATAAAAAGTGTCCCAATGCCCCCCTCTTCCCCTATACTTTAAAAATATATACAGTCGGACCCCGATTTAACGAATTCATCGGGACCGAAAATTTTATTCGTTAAATCGGGGTTATTCGTAATATCGGGGTCCGAAACGAAAAATAAAAAAATTCTGCACTCACCTAATGGAGAAGTCCTAATGAGCAACTATACAAAAATATTCATAATGAGAACTTATATTTTTTTGATTCAGCAGCTAAAAGATGCACAGCGAATAATTATGCACTAATTAATTTGAAATTTTAAAGTACTGAGTAGGAGATGTTTGAAAGTTTCCTTGATTCCTGACTCGAAAAAGTTCTTTTTCTATCTTATGGAGAGAAGAAAATACTGCGTCATTTACGTTCTGCTGAATGAGGTATGTTTTCACAGTTTCTAAACCATGTAAAGCATTAGAAAAAGTAACAGTCTCAATAGGTGTTTCATTGTCGATTTCTGCGTCAGAATCGCTATTCATTGCTTCCGATGAATCAATAATTTCACTAAGTTCAGTTGCACAGATAGACAGTCCGTCATCGCATGTAACATAATCCTTAAAGTCTATCCCAGGAGCAACTTCTTCTGTTGGGGCGATATCTTCATCATTTTCACCACTTTCCTCTTGTGTACCTGTAAATCCCGCTTTCTGAAAGCATTTTTCAATTGTATTTTTAGAAACTTGGTCCCAAGACTGTCTCACAAAATATAAAGCATCTAAAACGTTGGCTTTGTATCTTTTTTCCTTATTTTCATCCAATGATGCTGTAATTTTTCTCATAAGCAACTTTCTGTAATTAACTTTCATAGAACGAATGATACCGAGGTCTAGTGGCTGAAGTACACTTGTGCAGTTTGCAGGGAAAAACACAACTTTGACGTTTTCTAAATTGCAAATTGGAGGATGAGCGGGACATTGATCAATAAAAAAAAAAGGATTTTTCTCTTTTGTATCTTCATGGACTTATCTAAAGATGTCAAAAATTCTGTAAAGAGGGAAGAAGTCATCCAAGATTTTTTGTTTGCTGCATATCTTGTCGGTAAGGTCTTTACGTTTTTAAAACATCGTGGCTTGATTGCCCTTCCTATCAGAAATGGCTTCAACTTGTCAGTTCCATCAGCATTAACCGCAAGCAAAACCGTAAGCCTCATTTTGCTGTTTTTCCCACCAAAACATTTTTCATTTCTATAGCAAAGCGTTTTGTCGGGTTGTAAGTCATAAAACAATCCTGTTTCATCTGCGTTGTAAATGTTGGAAGGTGAATACCCTTCAATCAGGCTGAGCAATTTTTCTTTCCAATTTTGTATTACATTTTCGTTTACATCCGCCTTTTCTCCGCAAACTTTCTTTTGGACTATGTCATATCTTTTCTTAAAACGGTCGATCCAACCATTAGATGCAGTAAAGTCTTTCACATTGTGCTTTTCGGCAAGTTGAAGAGCTTTTTCTTTGATCAGAGGCCCACTAATGGCTATTTTCTTGGCACGAACGATGTTGAACCATTCTAATAAGTCAGTTTCTAGAGCAGAAAGAGGAGTGACTTTCATTGACTTTCTTATTTTCGATGAATTTTCACCGCATTCAGCAGATGCTTTTTCAATTTCTGCTCGTTGTTTCACAATTGTAACTAGTGTCGACGTGGAGATTTTAAGGTGTTCTGCTAAAGCGTTTTGTGGCCCAATGTTCTTGTCATATTCGCGTAAAATGTTTACCTTTTCGCTCAACGAAAAACGTTTTCGTTTCCGACAATCTGCCATGCTTCACTAGGTTTTAATAATCAAATGTGTTCTTGAAGCCAAGCGTCCAATACACCTCACTACTCTCAAGAAAGAAAACAATTGGTAGGTAAAAATTTGTAAACTGTGCACCCTGCCTTATAAGGTGGGTAGAGATAAGAAAGGAATTTCCTGTCATGAAAACCACGCGACAGATTGCATCATCGAGCAGACATCTGCAGCTGTGAGGCTAAGCACTTCTCCATCGAAAATTGATGATCACAAGACAATTTTTTTCTGTTAAAGACAAGATGGCTATGCCATTTGGAAAGCAATGCAAAATTTTTCTAACCTAACTAAGAAAAAAAAAATGACAGGTTTAAATAATTCGTTAATTCGGGGTTTATTATTCGTTAAATAGGGGGTTTTGCCTTCATTTTTGTTAATTTTCGCTCAAAATTCGTTAAATCGAGAAATTCGGTAAATCGGGGTTCGGTAAATCGAGGTTCGGTAAATCGGGGTGCGACTGTATTTATTTGATGAAAAGGCATTACACTACATTACAGATTTATAATTATAATTATTAGTCTATATGTTAGTCTATATGTTAGTATACTATTTATTACTCGTGTCACATAAGATATGATAAGAAATTAAATCAAGATTCAATCCAATTAAGCATAATTTCATGAGAAATTAAATTATTTTCTCGTATTCACGATAACAATAACAAACAACAAACCAACACGGGCACACGCACAATCCAACAGGATGACTCATTACCATATTTTGTAATTCATCAGCTATGCTTTAAGGCATTGACGCCAAATTTTGGCTTAATTTGGTCCATTCGTGCACAATGCGGAAAATCACGTCGCTGCCAAAAACAGTGGGGACATCGACTCCTCATGCTGTGAGCATGAATATTACTATTAAACTTTAATTTAGGTTGACTATTTTTTTTTTTTTTTTTTTTTTTTTTTTTTTTTGAGATTTTATTAATATTAATATGGGATTTTGAAAATTCTTTTAAATATAGTTACCAGTGAAGTAGGCAAAGCATACTGGTAAAAAATTAAATACATAAACCTGACACAAAAAGGCAATAATAAACTTAGTAAGCAAACACCATAAACTATTAAAAGAAAAAAGAAAAAAAAATCTCATAATAGTTGTTTTGGGTTAAAATAATAGTAAAATTAAATACTAAAATTAAAAACTACTGAATTATTTTTTTATATAATAGTAATAATACTTAACTATGCAAGGAAAGAAAAAAAAGTAAGCATAATTGCAGCATCAGCACTGCTTACAAGGTTTTTTTTTTTTTTTTTTTTTTTTTTTTTTTTTTTTTTTTTATGTACTAAGGGGCTCTGCCCCCTGCTTGCTCCGCTCACCAACACCGAAGGAGGTTTCGCCTCCCTCAGAATCACTCCACTTATTAACCCCTGCGGGGCTCTGTAGGCTTATTCGCTGCTTTGCCTTTAGTTAAAAAGGAATATTAATAGTACATAACGCAAGACAAAATCAGAAAATTTTTATTTAATGTTAAATTCAAATACATAATATCTAATACCACATTTTTATTATTTTTTTTTATATATTTTATGAAATGTGCTAAGAATCAGTAATTTTTCCAGAATAGAAATTCGCAACATCTAAACCATTTAGCGTTATATTTTAAGTATATGACCCCTTTTAATTTTTTGTCACTGTTTGGCAATGAATCTTTTTGGTATTACAGCTTGTTAAAGAAAAACACACACATATATATATATATATATATATATATATATATATATATATTGTACCCATTTTGGCGATATCTGTCATCCTTGGCTGTCATACGATATCTGTCATCCTTGGCGATTTTTGTATTTGGCGATCAAAAACGTAATAAGAAAACATACATGCCAGATGTATATTTTCGCAATTATACGAAATATTGATTCGTATTATTCTTTTCTCTCTTAATATACATTAATAAAATAACCATGCTTTTTGAAAGGAATTAAACATGTTCGCCACATAACTTGGCATTTGTTTGTTTTTTATCGCCAAGAACGACAGATATTGAATCTCTTCCCCCATTTTTTCTAATGCCAATATTTTTTACTATTGCATTTTTTAGTTAATTTAGAGCAGTATATAATACTTTCTATCTATATTTCTAATGTACAGTTAGGTAATAATTTCACACATTTGAAAATATCTGAAAGGTTTATTATTATTATTGCCATTTTATTTTGGAAAAATGAACTGCTGCTTCAATTGTTGATTCTTTGCTACTTACTTCTTAAAATAATGAAAGATAAAACGTACAAACGGAGGCAAAAGCAGTCTTGCTTTTGCCTCCAAGGCAGTAGCACGTGTTTTTTTGCACCTGATGAAGGAAGGCTACGTCATTTCGAAACCGGTTCTGCTGGCTTAAAATTTATGGTGTGTGAAGAAGTCTTATTTTCTATTTATCGTTTGTACACCAGTTTTGCATTTAGTTTTGGAGATACGACATTATTTCATTATTTACAATATATATATATATATATATATAATTTATAAAAAACATGAAAATTGCCAATATGAAAATTTATTTTCTAAAAGTAGAAAAAAGAAAAATGAATAAAAGATATTTGCTTACCAAATTACAATGCTAAATTTATTTTTAAATTGCAAATATCTTTTATTATAATTTTTTTTAACTCCATGGTTGTCCCAGACCGTCATCAGTTACCCACTGCGCACACCAGTTTGTCGTTAAACCCAACCATGGATCACATTTTCTTCTCCCGTGAAAAATGATGTCATCACAGAAAAATAACGTCATAAGAGAAACTTTTTCTACGGTGGCAAATAGGGTACTTTTATAAACCCAACGTTTATAGTTAGTAACTTTGTTAATGCCGGCCAGGTGGTTCGGTTGGTAGGGTTCTGCCTTCCGAATCTAATGGTCCCAGGTTCGAATCCTGGTGCGGGCATGGATGTTTGTGATGTCTTATGTCTTCAAAAATATTGTACTTGTCTGTTTCTTGTAATAAAACTTGTAAACCCTTGTGGTGTGGATTTTTCGAGATATAAGCGGCCCTAGAGGCAAGCAATAAATCTCAGTACTCATCGAACCGAACCGAACCGAACCGAACTTTGTTAATTAAGATGATTCAGATTTCTGACTATCTGAAATTCTTTCCTTGAAGCATTTGGAACACATTAATACCGCTCATGATGCAGAACACTTTGACCTCCGCGAGCAGTTGCTGTCGAAAAAAAAAAAAAAAATGACGCCAGGGACAGTTCTTTTTTTTTTTTTTTTTTTTTTTTTTTTTTAATATATAGAGTTATCTAGCGAACACAACGCAGCATTCCAAAATGAGGTTGGGATTTAATTGCTTAATTTGGGTTGTTAAAATGACATTAAGGCTCCGTTTACAACCTCGCTTAAAATCAACCCGCATTTTAACGATGCTTCTTTTAATCCCCCTTTCTGTTTTGTCCGTTTACAACTATGTATCTCGGAATAAGGATGGAGAGGGTGACAACCGGTTTTCAATGGGGAAAGAAAGAAGTAAGGTCCCTTTAAATGAGATGTCCCTTTAATTCACAAACCAAAACATTCGCATAAATTCTATTGTTGTTAGTTATAGATGCACAGAAAAAAAAAAAATGCATTCGGCAGCAAAGGTATCCGAGCACTAGCAAAAAGATCCTATATAAAAAAAGTACACATGATACAGTTTTGTTAAATAAATCCTTATCGAATTCTGTTCTTAGCCAGTCTAGGAATATGATTCGACAAGGATTTATTTAACAAAACAGTATTAAATGCACATTTTTTATGCAAGAATTTTTGCTAGTGCTCGGATACTTTTGCTGCCGACTGTATTTAGTAAAATAATCACCACAATCATAATTTTATCTTTGAAAAACGTTGAGATACGTTTTTGTTTAGTGTATTGATATTAAAAAAAAATAAAAATAATATAATATATATATATATTAGGGGGGCCGTTTTGAATTAAAATACTGACATCGGAAATTTATCCTGGATAAAATTTAAGATATTCTTCGGTAACTTATAAGATTGTTATTTGTAAAGTACCATCTAAACACTGTTAAACAAAAATTTCCGGTTTGATTTTATTAATTCAAAACGACATTATTTTCCGGTCTCCCTAATATATATATATATATATATATAGTAATACAATATTATCAGTGCAAAAACTGAAATTTAAAGATGATTTAATTTCAGTATTAAAACAATTATTCGGATCATAAGCGAAGACTCTCTGCAAGGAAATAAAATAAAGAAGAATTTTAGCGTTAAATAGTCCTACATTTTTCTTTTTCCATTCCGCAAAATTACATAACAGACAGAAATAATTTTCTTATTTAAAGTTGAAAAAGAAATAAAATTTATAAGAAATATTTTTTTAAGATTATCGCAAATATAAAATGAATTGGCAAGAGTTTAGATTACTTTCTATAAATTCTGAAGTTGATAAAAACAATTATTTTTATTATTTTTTCTATTCGCAAGAAGAAAATATTACAATCGAGAAAATTTTTGACTTCTGGTTTTCGATGCATTTACACGTTTTAAAATATCATGACAACAATTTGACCATTTTTAAAAGTGCATGCCTGTCTGTGTGTCGTGCATGGTTTATAAAAATTTTGTGGGCGCTGTATTTCTTTTAATACCGGGTGGAATTCCGAAAAACTTTAAATTTTCATGTGAATTGGTGCTGATTATATTTACAGTAAATCGCCCAGCAGGCAGTATCATAATCACATATTACAGCCAGACCGTATCTAAAGCATTACTTTTTACAGGATAATCCCAAACATTTTGTTTTTTCTTTAATTTTTTACCACTCCCTTTGTTGCTTTTACGAAAACTTTTTTGCTGAAATATAAATGAAATTAGCATATTCTTTACACTACGAGAGTTTTAGGACAATTCATCAAGAATTTTTCTAGAAATTTGACAAAGCGCCTGAAATCGTAAGTGTCCGGCCATTTAAGGAAAAGTAGTGTATAAATTTACGCATGAAAAGTACAAGCGAAAATATTTATTATTCTATTATATT